>CM047811.1:27008801-27744798 GCA_026214975.1 Gentiana macrophylla | reverse complement strand
CAACTTTTATGATGCCAATTTCAGTTCTCAACTTAGCAAATCTTTCATTATCCAATGGTTTTGTAAATATATCAGCAAGTTGATCTTCATTAAGGATGTCAAGAACCACCACATCTTTTTTATCAACATGATCTCTTATAAAATGATGTCTCACATCAATGTACTTGGTTCTTAAGTGCAAAACAGGATTTTTTGTGATTGCAATTACACCTGTGTTGTCACACATTATGGGAATTTCTCTTTCTTCAATTCCATAATCCCTTAATTGTTGTCTTAACCAAAGTATTTGTGCACAGCAGCTTCCAACAGCAATATATTCAGCTTCAGCAGTGGAAGTGGATATTGAATTCTATTTCTTGCTAAACTAGGAAACAAGTCTATTTCCCGTCAACTGACAAGTTCCTATGGTGCTCTATCAATCTTGCATCCAGCATAATCAGAATATGAGTAGGATATAACTTTGAAACTTCTATCTTTTGAATACCATATCCCTACTCCCAAAGTCTCTTTTAGATACTTGAGAATCCTTTTGACTGCAGCTAAGTGACTTTCTTTTGGTTTTGATTGAAATCTTGCACAAACACCTACAGCAAATGATATATCAGGTCAGCTGGTAGTAAGGTACAACAGACTGCCTATCATCCTTTTGTGCAGTGTCTGGTCAACATCTTTGCCTTCTTTGTCTTCATCCAATCTGATGCTAGTACTCATAGGAGTTGATACATTGGTGCAATTTTCCATACCAAACTTTTTTAGCAGCTTCTTGGTATATTTAGTTTGATGAATGAAGATTCTATCTTTCATCTGTTTGACTTGTAATCCCAAAAAGTAGTTCATCTCTCCCATCATACTCATTTGGAACTTGATTTTCATGAGATTAGCAAAATTTTCACACAGCAAATCATTTTCAAGAACCAAAAATTATGTCATCCACATAAATTTGAACCAGCAGGGTGTTGTCCCCTTCATTGATTCTGAAAAGTGTCTTGTCAATAGTACTTTTGGTAAAACCATTGTCCACCAAGAACTGAGATAGGGTTTCATACCATGCTCTTGGTGCTTGTTTCATACCATAAAGTGCCTTGTTGAGTCTGTACACTTTATCTTCTGGATCTTTAACTTCAAAACCAGGAGGTTGCTGAACATAAACCTCTTCCTCCAGAATGACATTAAAAAATGAACTTTTGACATCCATCTGGTGTACTTTGAAGTTTTTGTAAGCATATATGCTAAGAATAATCTTATAGCTTCCAATCTTGCAACTGGGGCATATGTCTCATCAAAGTATATTCCTTCTGCTTGAGAATAGCCTTTTGCCACTAGTCTGACCTTGTTCCTTACAATGGTACCAGATTCATCCAATTTATATTTGTATACCCATTTGGTTCCAATTATGTTTGCATGATTAGGCCCTTCCACTAGTGTCCAAACTTGGTTTCTTTCAAACTCATTTAATTCTTCTTGCATAGAAATTATCCAATCTAGATCAGATATTGCTTCTTCAGCAACTTTAGGCTCCATTTGAGATAGAAAACAAGTAAACATAGCTTCCAATTGTCTTCTAGTCCTTACACCTTGCTGTATGTTGCCAATTACTTGTTCAGCAGGGTGATCCTTCAACCAATGTAATCTTGATTTGTTTGATTTACCGGAGCTTCATCTTGATGAGGCTCTCTGTTGTTGCTTGATGGGGGTTGTGCAGAACCTTGAACAAAGATCTGTTGTTGCATCGATGAGTGTTACCGCAGTTCTTCAAGTTGAGGCAGAGTCAGAAACTTTTAAGTCATTTATCTTTTCCAAAACATCAACATATTCTGGATCAGTAATTTGGAGATTTTCAGCAGGTTCTGAAACTTCATCTTTCATACCAGTAAACTTAGGTTCATCAAATACAACATGTATGGATTCATCATGTTTCAATGTCCTCTTGTTCAGTACCTTGAATGCCTTGCTGACTGAAGAATATCCTAAAAAGATTCCTCCATCTGATTTAGGTTGGAATGTCTTCAGTTGTTCCTTATGATTCAAAATAAAACACTTGCTTCCAAATGGATGGAAATAAGATATATTTGGTTTTCTTCCATTCCAAATCTCATAAGGTGTCTTCAACAGCTTCTTGTTTACTGAGGCCCTATTTTGTGTATAGCATGCTGTATTGATTGCTTCAGCCCAATATCTTTCAGGTAGTAATGCTTCACAAATCATAGTCCTCCCGCTTCTTTCAAGGTCCTGCTTCTCCTCTCAAAGAACCCCCATTTTCTTTGAGGTGTTCCAAAGAAATTTGCTAATTGATGCAAAGACACCATTTTGTTCACAATATTCTCTTATGACTTTATTGAGAAACTCAGTACCCTTGTCTGATCTAATCTTCACTACTGTCAAACTTTTCTCATTTTGAAATCTCTTCAAAAGTTCAGGCATCTTTTAAAGTGTTTCACTTTTCTTGTTCATAAATACTACCCAAGTGTATCTTGAATAATCATCCACAACTACCAGAGTGTACTTCTTTCTTGTTACACTTGTTGGTATTACTGGTCCAAATAAATCCATATGCATCAGCTCCAAAACTCTTTTTGGTCATTTTTTAGTCTTTGACTTGAAGCTTGACTTTGTTTGTTTACCTTGCTAACATGCATCACATATAGCATCATTTTTTAATGTGATCTCAGGTAAACCAATCACCAAATTCTTTTTCACCTATTGATTGATATCATCAAAATTGAGATGATTCAACTTTTTATGCCACAACCAATTTAGTTCAGACTTGGTATGCACAATCAGGCATGTTTCTGGAACAACAGTAGACCAAGATACATGTTTTGTTGTCTCCTTCCAGCCAACACAACTTGTTCACCTCTTTCACTAATGACAACACAGTAGCCTTTGTCAAAAGTGACATAGTAACCCATGTCACAGAATTGTCCAGTGCTTAGTAGGTTGTAGTCCAGTCCTTCCACAAATTCAACATTTCTGATAGTCAATCCATTCCTCACCAGTGTTCACATCCTCTTGTATATCCTGGTGTGTTCTTGTTGCCAAAATTTACTCTTGGACCATCCTTCGCCACATAGTTTGTCAGACAGTGCTTATTCTTTGTCATATGTCTGGAACATCTACTGTCAATGTACCAGACACCCTACAAAACAAAATTAATGTGTTTTAGGTATCCAAAACTGTTTGGGTCCATAGTGGTCAGTGGTAAGCATGACCCTTGGAAAATTTCCATAAGGTCTTCTTTGAAAAGCATTACACTTTTGTTCATATATGTATCCTACATTTCCATAAAATCTAACATTTGGTTATGTAGGATTCACATATGATTTCTAGCTTTTTGGTACATAATGTTGTTTGAAGTGATTTCTATTGTTAGAAGCACTAGCATAACCATGATGTTGCTGTCTGTTAGGAACAGCCCTGTAATATGGAGTCTGTTTAGGTCCCTGCTGAGGTCTTGAATAAGTCCTCTGATGAGACCTCTGCTGATTCCATTGCTGAGGTTTTACCCTAGCATTATGGTTATGTCTATTGTTTCTAAAAGTAGGGGTAGGAACATTCCAATCTTCATCAGTCGGGAACAGTCTACCTTTCCCCTGAGATAAGTATCCCTAGAATGATAACATTTTTAGGTTTAGGATTTGATAAGTAAGATTTCGCAATCCGGCTCGATCAAATACAATTTATAGAAAGTCAAAACCTTAGGCAAAACTCACTTTCTAACCGGCGAGTGGACCGGTCGATCGTAGAGTAGTGCGTTGAGTCCGAGGTCGATTTCACAGGAGATTGAATCAAATATAAAACTTGTGTTAAAATCGGAGGGCAAAGTATATGAACAAGACAAAAGATCGATGCTTTTACTATTTCACGGCATAAACAAGGATCCGAATCAAGACTTTTATCGAGTAAATTTCATCAAACTAATGATCTACACAATCAAAACCCTATTGAGAGAAAACAAATCGAAATCGGAAACTCACAATAATGAAGATCAAAACATTGTAGATTGATAAGAGAATTTACGCAATCCAGCTTAATCAAGTAAAAACTCAAACATTAGCAAAATCTACTTTCTAACAGCGGTGGGCGAGGATCGATTGTAGGTAGAGCTTGAGGAGTCCGAGGTCGAACCCACAGAGATTGGCTTTGAGTACCACAGCTGACTTAGCACTCAGTTCAGGTCAACCAGAAAAATATGACGTTATACTATTGCATAAAAGGAAGATTATACTAATCGGATTTCTTAACGATTAAAAGAAGTACAGCCGAACTACGATCCAACGGATTACTCTACCCTCAAACAAACTACCCCAGGAGTGTGCTCTACCTTCCTTGTCTGTCTAATGATAAATTCACAGATGTCGAGTCCTAATTCTGGTGCTAACTCACACCCTACGCAAAGCTCATCAACCCTCCCTTTAGAAGGCCAACTCACCTAACGTGATTAAGTTCTAGACTCACCCGAGTGAACGATAAAAACCCCGTATTGGATATGGACCTAACGACTAGGGTGTCAATCTAGTGCACAGGAAGGTGTCAAACTACCTTTTAAGCCAAAACGTCTACGGTCCCGAAACCCCGGTTCCCACACTTCGCCGCAACAAACATTTATAAGCTAGGTCTGTGTGATGGTGAATTAGGTGATCAATCTAGCTCAATTACGATTAAAACAGGTTTCGTGATATGAATTATCGATTAGAACATTTTATTACGTGCTACACTACCTCCCGGTTCATCTCCGTAATGGCGTTTCATCCACTTTCACATAATTCGGCGGTACGAAATATTTAGCTACTCATTTTCGATATGAAACAATAAACGGTATAGGGATTCATGATATAAACGATAAAAGAACAAGAAACCATACCCACTTTATTGAAAATTGATGAAGTACCAAAGTTGTGCTCACAAAGATCAAATCTTGACAATCGAAATGTAACGGATTGATGTTGTAATGTATCTAATGTAATAAAGGATCGAAAAACGAGAAAAGTGATATATGGCACTTAATTCTACGCTTTCGGACGAAGGAAATCGCCCAAAAGAGGCTTAAACTATCTAAATTCGTAAAAATCTGCTGAATAAAACGTTTGAGGTGCCCTTTTATAGCCTAGGGCAAAATTCAGCGCATCCGTACGGACAACAGGCTATCCATACGGATAGTTCTTGATTCTCCATGTTATCCGTACGGCTGGAAATTGATCTGTACGGATAGGTCTCTGATCACATCTTCTGTTTTATGCTCCCAAGTGTATGTCCGGATGGCTCTCTGCTGCTTCATTCTATCCGTACGGATAAATGGATATCCGTACGGATAAGTCTCTGTTCAATATTTTTGCATCTATCTGAGAGTTTTCCGTATGGATAGATGCCTTAACTTCAAAAATTCCACTTTTTCATAGTTAGCCTTCGTTTCTCACCTCGGACACGTCTAGACTCATAGATAATCGTTTTCCGGGCTCCCGACTCCCCCAAATCCTGCATAAACAAGGAAACAATAAGCAAACACATAACCCCACAAACTACGGGTGCTCGGGAAATGAGTATAAAGTGCTAAAAGTAGTCTGAGTTTACAGAAAAACCGACAGTTACTCACCGTGCAAAGAAAACCTCATTACACTCATTATAGGGTCTAAACTCACCCGGAAACATGCTAAAAACATGATAACCGTGGGTTAAACTGTACAGAAATGTGTAAAGTTGGTTCCTATCACCACCCCACACTTAGCCTTTACTCGTCCTCGAGTAAATCAGGCAATCAAACAATGCCAAGGAATCAACTTTACGGTACATGCATGCGTTTCAAAATATCAAAGTAAAAGGACTTTAGACAAGTGAATGTAATACCTTGACTCCACAAAATCACGAAACGGAATGAGTGTGTGGTGAATGACGATGACTTATACTCAATACGGTTACCGGCTTGGAATGCCGGACATACGACTGCACACAATCCTGCCCTTCCTAGCCACTAGTCGAGGTTCACCAGGGCCAGAGATCCGGTGATGTAGGACTTGAAAGGTTATAATGTTAGGCTCGGACGGGGGTTATCGAAAGATAATTTGGGACTGGATAAAAGAATGCACGAGTGAACCTAATCATTGTGTGTACTCCCTCAACTCGAACATAGAAAAACACCAGGCTTCTTTCGAATTCCCATTATAACAACATCCAAACTCAACATCATATTAGCTAATACGCATACTCCTTTTCTGGCTTTCTTTGGTTCAACATTATTCACTCCTTTTTTTTCTTTTTTCTTTTTTTTTGAACAAGACTTTTCTTTCGAACCAAAGGCCATATCGAAGATTTCCTCGAGCTTCTCCCCTTCTAGATGTTGGCTCAAAAATCCCTCCTCATATCATTTCAAATACTCTCTCCCACCCCACACTTGCCTTGGCAAGTGTGTCTAAAAGAACAACTAAGTCCACTCGTAGGGTAGTCAAAAAGAAACATGACTAAATTATCGGCTCAGGGCTGGGAATTATAAGCTAAGTAACCAAAACGGCTCAAATTTCGGACGGTGGTCAGACCGTTCCTATCAAGGCTTATGAGTGTTTAGAGGGATAATGTTGGGATGTTGGCTTTTGGCTCTGGTCGCTTCAAAGAAATGCCTTTCCCGTCATCCCGAACCTACCCAGGGTGAATCCTTTCTATTTCGCCTCAAAACTAGGGGTATAGGTGTGTAAAGCAATCGTACTAAGTATAACCATCGTCAAACGTGTACTAAAAGTGTTCCATGTCGTGATATAATGGAATCACTGCAAGACATTCACAAGGCTAAATACCGTTTACTAACTCAACCGTGAAAAACATGCATATATCGCAGTGTTAAAACCCTGGAAAAAATTTGAAAATGCCTAGAAATCAACTCGAAAACTGAGTAAAACTAAGTTCATCACATAACGGCATAGTAAACTATGAAAACATGTGAATAAGCTAAGTCATCCCACCCCCCACTTTAGTGAAACACCGTCCTTGGTGTGTGAACGAAAAGGGAAAAAAAAAGACTTAGCTTAGTAGCCCGGAAAAATGGTGTGATCAAGTCCCGTAACGGTCGTGAGGTAAAGCATCCCGAATCCCTACATAAAGAAAAACATATCCAAAACATACGTGCACGGGACATGGTCCACATGCCATAGCAAGTAATAAGGGGGAAATCCGGGGATAATCAAAATATTCGACCTCGTTACGTCAGAAACTCGAATAAGAGTAGTATATGGATAACACATCAAACATGATATATAAAAATCCAAAATCATCATCCATCCATGAATAATCTAGAAAACAAGTCAAGAAGGCTAAAGTAGTGAAAAGAGGTGCCTTATGGCTTACAAACCAAGGAGAGAATAGTAGCACAAAAATGATCGCGAACCAAAAACCCTAGCCAAATCTAAACGGAGACTGAGACACCAACACCCAGACATAAGGGAAAACTAAGGACCGACTCGAAAGGAACAGCATCGACTCTAAACTCCAGTCTGGTCCTCGGGAAGAGGTAGTGTGGGATCGAAGCGAAGTAATAGTGATAGTAGTGATAGTAGCAGAGTGCGAGGCGGTCCCTGATGTGCTCGGGGTCTTTGTGGTAGGAGCGAGTAGTAGTAGCGTGGGTTTGGGCAGCTGAGAGGTACCAGCACCCTCTCCAGAAGCGCTCACGGCAGCTCTAAAAATCGTCTCGGCTGCATCCTCCTCTAAGCATAACATGATGGCCTCTTCGATGAAAGACGTGAACCGGTAAGCCTCCTCATCTACCTCAAGCTCGGGCATGTCCGGTAGGTACCTTCCGAGCACCTGTACCCCTTCGGTTAACGCATTCAGTTGAATCCGCTGCTTGTCTAGCATATTCCGTAGCCCATCCATCATCAAATACCGGGTGCGTGTCGGTAAGGGAATTGTGCGGATAAAATCAGACGAGTGCTCAGCAACTGGCTCTGCCTCAGGACCCTGATCATCCTGCTCTTCATCACCCTCAGCCTCGTGCTCAACATCCCCCTCGACAGATGGTCCACCCGGACCCGTCTTGGATAGCGGACTCAACAAAATCGGCTTCTTCGTATGCCGCTCATCCAAATCATACTCCTTCACACCCGCCTTCAAACATAAACCATTGAGTAGATGGATACAAACAAGCTTGGCTCTCTGATCTTTCCGGTTCTTCGTAATCTCGTTATACAACACCCTTCCCACATCTATCAGGATGTCGAAGTGAAGAGCGTAGAGCATAGCCAAATCAAGCATAATGAACTTATGGAAATTGTCTTTGGGTAGAAGGCAGTTCAGAACAAAACGGGCTTTCACTTTCCAATCCCGGGTGAAATGAGTGGTCTTGAGTATGTCTCTCACACTAGCCACCCCGGTCTTCTTCATTGTCCAAGGGATGTCAGGATCAATGGCTAAACGCAACTCCTCAAATGGGTCTTCCCCCTTATCCTTCTTCTCCTTGATCGCATCCAAATAATCATAAGAGACGGCCGGCAGCTTGTAATAGTCCGTAATGGCCTGGGGTGTAAAAGGTACATCAACTTCCCAGACATTCACCACCCCCGATAACAGATTAGAGAATTTCTGCAATCCAGTTAATCAAGTAAAAACTCGAAACCTTAGCAAAATCTACTTTATAACCGGCAGTGGACCGGATCGATTGTAAGGTAGTGCTTGAGAAGTCCGAGGTCAAACCCACAAAGATTGTCTTTGAGTACCACTGCTGACTTAGCACTCAGTTCAGGTCAACCAGAAAAATATGACGTTATACTATTGCATAAAAGGAAGATTATACTAATCGGATTTCTTAACGATTAAAAGAAGTACAGCCGAACTACGATTCAGTGGATTGCTCTACCCTCAGACAAACTACCACAGGAGTGTGCTCTACCTTCCTTGTTTGTCTAATGACAAATTCACAGATGTCGAGTCCTAATTCAGGTGCTAACTCACACCTTACGCAAAGCTCATCAACCCTCCCTTTGGAAGGCCAACTCACCAAACGTGATTAAGTTCTAGACTCGCCCGTGTGAACAATAAAAACCCCGTATTGGATATGGACCTAACGACTAGGGTGTCAATCTAGTGCACAGGTAGGTGTCAAACTACCTTTTAATTCAAAACGTCTATGGTCCCGAAACCCCAGTTCCCACACTTCGCCGCAACATACATTTATAAGCTAGGTGTGTGTGATGGTGAACTAGGTGATCAGGCTAACTCAATTACGATTAAAACAGGTTTCGTGATATGAATTATCGATTAGAACATTTATTACGTGCTACACTACCTCCCGGTTCATCTCCCTAATGGCGTTTCATCCGCTTTCACATAATTCGGCCGTACGAAAGATTTAGCTACTTATTTTTGAATTGAAACAATAAACGGTACAGGGACTCATGATATAAAGGATAAAAGAACAAGAAACCATACCCACTTTATTGAAAATTGATGAAGTACCAAAGTTGTGCTCACAAAGATCAAATCTTGACAATCGAAATGTAACGGATTGATGTTGTAATGTATCTAATGTAATAGAGGATCGAAAAACGAGAACAATGATATATGGCACTTAATTCTACGCTTTCGGACGAAGGAAATCGCCCAAAAGAGGCTAAAACTATCTAAATTCGTAAAAATCTACTGAATAAAACGTTTGAGGTGCCCTTTTATAGCCTAGGGCAAAATTCAGCGTATCCGTACAGACAATAGGATATCCGTACGGATAGTTCTTGATTCTCCATGTTATCCGTACGGCTGAAATTGATCCGTACGGATAGGTCTCTGATCACATCTTCTGTTTTGTGCTCCCAAGTGTCTATCCGTACAGCTGGCTTTCTATCCGTCCGGATGGCTCTCTGCTGCTTCATTCTATCCGTACGGATAAATGGATATCCATACGGATAAGTCTCTGTTCAATATTTTTGCATCTATCTGAGAGTTGTCCGTACGGACAGACGTTTGTCCATACGGATAGATGCCTTAACTTCAAAAATTCCACTTTTTCATACTTAGCCTTCGTTTCTCGCCTCGGACACGTCTAGACTCATAGATAATCGTTTTCCGGGCTCCCGACTCACCCAAATCCTGCATAAACTAGGAAACGACACGGAAACACCGCAAACTACGGGTGCTCGGGAAATGAGTATAAAGTGCTAAAAGTAGGCCGAGTTTACGGAAAAACCAACAGTTACTCACCGTGCAAAGAAAACCTCATTACACTCATTATAGGGTCTAAACTCACCCGAAAACATGCTAGAAACATGATAACCGTGGGTTAAACTGTACAGAAATGTACAGTAAAGTTGGTTCTTATCACCGATCAAGACTTTTGAATCCCAAATCAGCAAAAGATATCAACCTTTAATTCATACAATGATCCCAGGCATGAACTCCACCAAGCTATCGATCGAATATCGTATTCTACTCTATATACAAAAATCTAAACTAAGAAATTGAAATACGGTGCCTTGTCCAGAGCTCTAATCCGACTATTTAGATGTCAACCAGTCATAACAACCGCCGAAGCGGCTGGGTTGAGCACCTAAGCCGGCCTCGAACTCAGTCCAAGCTAATAAAAATCAGAATATTTGTTTTCATAGGTTTAGATGCTCTTAAATAGGCAAAAATCACGACTTTGACCTAGTTGGTAAGCCGGCCTCGAACTCAATCCAAGCCAATAAAAATCAGAATATTTGTTTTCTTAGGTTTAGATGCTCTTAAATAGGCAAAAATCGCGATTCTGACCTAGTTGGGCCGACCAACTCGGCCCATTTGACTTGTCTTCAGTAAATCAGGAATAACTTTCTGTGTAGAGCTCCGATTTGAACGATTCAAAATGCGTTGGAAATCTCGTTCAATTCCCTACAACTTTTATGAAGACGACTTGACCAGGAAATGCTTCCAAGATGTGTGAAAGTAAATATTAATGGACAGGTATGGTTAATACTACTGTCGGGGCCAAACGAGCGTTTGCTCCAAGGTGGACGCTCGTTTGCCCTGGAGATCTGATTCTTGATTAGGGTTTCTCCTTCCATGAACAAGCGTCTGGCCTACCTTGAACGCTAGTTTTTATTATACGCTTTCTTGATTCGGGCTGAACCCATCCAAACGCTAGTTTGGGGGTAATTTGAACTCTCGTCCATCTAAAACTCTAACTTCCAGTATTTGATGCCAAATTTACGAATGCCCATTTGAACCATCCAAATGCCAGTTTGGCCAGAGCATGATTCAAACGCCAGTTTGGGTAGAGCAAACGCCAGTTTGCCTTGATTTCACTCCAAACTTGATTTTCCTTCACTTTTATGCTACCTTCGTCCCACGATCATGTATCTCAATCCAAAACATCGCCTTCCGGGTCCTCGAGTCACCTAATTCCTTCAATAACATGTATGAAAAAAACCCCACGCGTAATTCCACAAGACAAAAGTGCTCAGAAAAGAGCTAAATATCTTTAAAAAGGCGGAGTTTACTATCGATATGACGGTTTAACTCCCCGTGCTTATAACTCTCGATATTACTCTTAAACAGGTCTAAAACTACCCAAAACATGTCAATAAAGTGATAAATGGGGGTAGATTCATATACAAAAGTGCAGTGAAGTTGACTCCCATCAACTACCCCACACTTAGCCTTTGCTCGTCCTCGAGTAAACAGGCGTATTAAAAGAGACCAAGGGATCAACTTCACAAACACGTATAAAAACACTCACATTGCCAAGGTAAAAGATAAGTAAAACAATGAATGCAAACACCTTGACTCAATCGTTATCAGACAAACGGAATGTGTATGTGTGAAAATTAGCTTCCAAGTCATAGACCAAATCATCGTTTCGGATTATAGACGCTTAGCTATCGCGACTACACTAAAGCTCATTTTAATAACATCTAGACTAATCGGGACCAACCAAGGCTAAACACAGTCCAGTAGGACTTTATAAGTTTATAATGTTAGGCTCGAGAAGGGGGTAATCAAAAGGAAATTTGGAACTGGAAAAGAGAAAGTGAGTGAACCTAATCATCGAAAAATCTCTCATCATCAAAACTGTGTAAAACCACTAAACTCCTCCACAAAGCACTGTGTTCTATCAATACACTACTCCCGACACTCCAACATCATATATATAATCATAACACTTCTTCTTCAACCTCAACTCTTATTCTTTTATGTTTCCAACTTCTTCTTTTTCAATTCAACTCTTTTCAAAAAAAATTTCAATTTATTCAATTTCTTTTGTTTTTTTCTTTTTTTTTTTTTTCTTTTTCAAGCCAAACCAACCTCATCAATAAATAACTCAAGTTGCCCTTCATATGTTTTAGCTCATATCACTAACTCCTCTTCGAAAACACATACCTCTCACCACCCCACACTTGCGCCAGAAAGTGTGTCTAAAGTAACAACTAAGTACACTCGTAGGGTAATCAAAGAAACGTGACCAATAATAAAGCTCAGGGTTAGGGATAATATAGGCTACGTAACCATACAGATAAATGTCGGACGGTGGTCAGACCATCCTATCAAGGCTTAGAGGGGGTATGAGGGTATAATGTCGGGATTTTGGCTTTTGGCTCTGGTCGGATCAGAGAAGCGCCAGGACTGTCATCCCGTGTTTAACCAAGGTCAATCCTTCTATTTCGCCTTGAAGTTACAAAAAGGGATCTAGGCAGTCGGAGTGTGCTCAATTCTACCATAATCGTTCACTAGATCCTAAGGCCCATGTAATTGAAGCCAAACGTGCAAATGAACTTCCGTTTATAAGATAAACCTAGCTTCTTGCTATAAGCATTTACTACTTTGCTAAGTCGTTTACCAAGAGAATGTGAAGTTTAAACATGCAAACGGACGTTAAAACCTTGGAAAATTTTAAAATCTGACTCGAAAACGGACACAGACTAAGTATATTACTGACCTGGCACATTTAAACATACAACTCAAACCAAGCTAAGTCTACCACCCCACACTTTGAATGAAACACTGTCCTCAGTGTGTGTATGAAAGAGAAAAAAGACTTAGCTTTAAACCCGGAAGAAAGGCGTGAACGAATCTCGTGACATCTTCTTATAAGAGCATCACATATGCCTAAAGTCAAATAGACAGAAAACAACGCAAACACATGCACGGGACGTGGTCCACGTGCCAAAAGTATGCAACAGATATACTGAGGATATAAAATAAAGAAGCCATGCCACATTAGTAGATTCGAAACACAAACAATCACTCAATATGGACCGCAATAGATGGAAAAATAACCATAAAGGTAAAAGAACAGAAAATCTACGCATATCATATAAAGGCCATAGAGGGTCACATTAAAACATCCATGCCAAGTAGTGAAAGCATGTATCACAATCAAATACTCCTCACTATATTCATCGCGAATTCCTCTTAGACACACACCTAAGCTTGCTTTATTCCAAAAAGTTCTTTTTTTCTTTTTATTTAGCGGAAGCCTTGGGTTTTCATTTTCTTTTCTTTTTTTATATATTTGTTTTTTTTAAACCCCTCACACACACGATATTTTAAATCCCTCAAAAATTCATGGTAGCCGAAGGCCCTAAGCCCCAGTTCTAGCCGGACTTACAAGATATCAACCTCCGAAGAGGCTAAGTACCAAAGTCGTATTCAATCCGAGTTCAGGACAATATCACTTCAGCATCCCATGGCTCCTATCGAAATCTAAATAAAACAAGATGATAAAAACCTAGGCCCAAGTTCTAGGACAACCTACAAGATATCAACCTCCGAAGAGGCTAAGTACCAAAATTGCATTCAAACCTAGTCTAAGCAAATAATGTTTTGGTTTTTTTTTTTTTTTAACAAAGAGCCACTGGTATATTTTTTTTTTTTTTTTTTTTTTTTGACCTAACACAATTTTTTATATCAAGTTTTAAACAATCTCCCCGGAAATGGCACCAATTTTGATACGTAAGATTTCGCAATCAGGCTCGATCAAATACAATTTTTAGAAACTCGAAACCTTGGGCAAAACTCACTTTCTAACCGGCAGTGGACCGGGTCGATCGTAGGTAGTGCATTCAGATTTCGAGGTCGATTCCACAGGGAGATTGAATCGAATATAAAACTTGTGTTAAAATCAGAGGGCAAAGAGTATATGAACAAGACAAAAGATCGAAGCTTTTACTATTTCACGGCATAAACAAGGATCTGAATCAAGACTTTTATCCAGAGTAAATTTCATCAAACTAATGATCTACACAATCAAAACCATATTGAGAGAAAACAAATCAAAATCAAGAAACTCACAATAATGAAAATCAAAACATTGCAGATCAAGACTTTTGAATCCCAAATCAGCAAAAGATATCAACCTTTAATACATACAATGATCCCAGGCACGAACTCCACCAAGATATCGATCAAATATCGTATTCTACTCTATATACAAAAATCTAAACTAAGAAATTGAAATATGGAGCCTAGTCCAGAGCTCTAATCCGACTATTTAGATGTCAACCTGTCATAACAACCGCCGAAGTGGCTGGGTTGAGAACCTAAGCCGGCCTCGAACTCAGTCCAAGCCAATAAAAATTAGAATATTTGTTTTCTTAGGTTTAGTTGCTCTTAAATAGGCAAAAATCGCGACTTTGACCTAGTTGGGCCGACCAACTCGGCCCATTTGACTCGTTTTCAGTAAATCAGTAATAACTTTCTGTGTAGAGCTCCTATTTGAACGATTCAAGATGAGTTGGAAAGCTCGTTCAATTCCCGACATGTTTTATGAAGATGACTTGACTAGAAAATACCTCCAAGATGGGTCAAAGTAAATATTAATGGACAGGTACGGTGAATACTGTTGTCGGGGCCAAACGAGCGTTTTCTCCAAGGTGGACGCTCGTTTGCCTGGAGATCAGATTCTTGATTAGGGTTTCTCCTTCCATGAACGTTCGTCAGGCCTGCCTTGAATGCTATTTTGTCTTATATGAGCTTTCTTGATTCGGGCTGAACTCATCTAAACGCTAGTTTGGGGGTAATTTGAACTCTTGTCCGTCTAAAACTCTAAATTCCAGTATTTGATGCCAAATTTACGAATGCTCGTTTCAACCATCCAAATGCCAGTTTGTCCAGAGCTTGATTCAAACGCCAGTTTGGGTAGAGCAAACGCCAGTTTTCCTTGATTTCACTCCAAACTTGATTTTCCTTCACTTTTATGCTACCTTCGTGCCACGATCATGTTTCTCAATCCAAAACATCGCCTTCCAGGTCCTTGAGTCACCTAAGTCCTGCAATAACATGTACGAACAAACACCACGCGTAATTCTGCAAGACAAAAGTGCTCGGAAAAGAGCTAAATATCGTTAAAAAGGCGGAGTTTACTATCGATATGTAGGTGTAACTCCCCGTGCGTATAACTCTCGATATTACTCTTAAACATGTCTAGAACTACCCAAAACATGTCAATAAAGTGATAAACAAAGGTAGATTCACATACAATAGTGCAGTGAAGTTGACTCCCATCAGGATTCTTATCCTTGGAATATTTCTGATTTTTGCCCTTTTATGGTCCAGTAGACTTAGCAGCAGGTCTGCTATCAGTAGGTCTAGAAGGTCCAGCAGTCCTACGTTTGGATTTACCCCTTTTGTAAGGTATTGTTGACCTTTTTGACTTCTGATTTTGCTTTCTTGAAGCCTTCTCAGTAGGCTTTACTGTCTCAGCAACCTTTTTAGGAGTTGGATCATGTGCAGGAACAAACTTAGGGCCAATTCTGGTACTAGGTTCAGTAGCCTTGCTGGATCCACCCTTAGTAGATTGGTGAGTTTCAATTCCAAGGCCACCATAAGGCTTTCCAGATTTGAATGCAGTTATGGAACTAGATTGTGCAGCAGATTCAAAGACTATTGAAGGTCTGAGAGACTTATGTTGAGTGCATCCATAATCTTTTTCCTTACCTTTGAGAGTTCTTAATTCAGCATTTAATCTTTGAATTTCTGCTTGAAGTGCTTCTTTTTCAGCCTTCAAAATCTTATAACCAGATTTTATTTTCCTCAATTGATTAAGGATGGCATCCAAAGGTTCTTAACTGTGAGAAATTTTAGGATTTGAACCACAAGTAGATTCACAATCACTTCGAGCAGGAGTGTTTACAGATACAGAATTGTATACCTCCTTAGTCTCATCCATATTTTCCATTAAAGCATAATCATCTATATCAGCTATGAGTGCAGTGTCATCTGATTCATTTCCTATTTCTGATTCCACTTCATAGCCAGATTCATCATCAGCAACCATTGCTTTCTTGCCAGATCTTCTTTGCTAATTTTTGTTCTTAAGTAGGTCTGGACAATCAGGTCTGAAATGTCCAGGTTTCTTGCAGTTGAAGCACAGATAATCAGGTTCCTTTTTCTGTTTCAAGTCAGGACAGTCAGGTTTGAAGTGTCCTGGTTTCTTGCAATGAATGCACAAATAATCATTGTCTTTCTTGGATTCTTCCTTCTTCTTTTCACTTGATTTCTTGGTGAAATTCCTTGAAGAACCCCTTCCTGATTTCATCATTCTGATCTTCTTGCTCAGTAGGACTATTTGCTCTTGCATTTCATCCAGTAGATCATCTTTACCACCTGATGAGTCTTCTTTATGTGCAGCAGCCAATGCAGTAGTCTTTGGTTCTTCCTTTTCAGTGTCAGGAACAAGATTCTTACTGAATTCATATGCCTAGAGATCTTAAAACAATTTGAAGGTATCTTCTAAATGTAGTCTCCTAGGCTTTTCTATGGCAGTAACCTTCATCTCCCAAACTTCCTTTGCAGGTAGGGCTTCTAAAATTCATGTATTGATCTCTTCTTTTGTGTATACTACATTCAGCAGGGTGAGTTCATCCATGATAGCATTAAATCTTGACTCCATTTGCTCAATGGTTTCATTTGATTTCATTTTGAAATCTTGGAACTTTCTTTTGGCTACACTAACTTTATTTTTCTTTATAGCATCAGTGCCTTCACAGATAAGTTGTAATTTTTCCCAAAGTTCCTTTGCAGTTTTGCAATCAATCACTTTCATGTACATATTGCTATCCAAGGTTTTGTATATGATATCAATAGAAATATTTTTGAGGTTTTCTCTTTTTCTATCTTCAGCAACCCACTCTCTTTTTGGCTTTGGAACATACTGAGTTTCACTGACCACAGTTATGGCCTTTGTGATCTCCAGTGGTCCATCAGTCAGCACATCCAGCATTTCATCATGTGTTGCAGCTAGATAAGCCTGCATACGAAGTTTATAATCATCAAAATGATCTTAGGAACAAATCAAATTAGTCCTAGCATACTGGTTGTTATCCATGATGGAAAGCTTTGAAAATCATAAACTTCAAAAAGTTTGCAAAGTATTTTCACAAGCACAACAAGTAGGATTACTTCAGAACAAAAGCACTGATCCGATACCAATTTTTGGTCCCTTGAAAAGGCTTTTGGTAAGTTTAGAGGGGGTGAATAAACTGAACACTTAAAACTTTTGGAGTTAACAAACTCAGCAATGTCAGTAGCCTACTGACTGCTCAGTAGTCTGCTGACCACTCAATAGTCTGGTGACTGTTGATGTAACTGAATTTGTTGCAGCGGAATATATTTAGTTTAAGCCGTATTACTTGTTGTTAAAAGAATGATGCTAAGTATTGGATACTCAGTAGTGTAAGTGTGTGATTCAGTTGCTAGTTTCAGTAGGTTGATGTGATCAGTCTACTAAATGCAGAAAGTAAGTAGGCAAATTTTATATTGGTACCAGGTGGTGTAATCCTGTTAGTCCACCCTTCTTCTATGATGTTGGAGGAAATTCACTAAATATCTTTGAGGTTGCCGTTACAAAAATCCCTAAGTTGTTTCTCCTTCACCAATGACTATGGCTTCTCAAACTGAACACTTGAAACAGGTAGGATTGCTGTTCCAAAGTATTCCACTGGTCCTTGAAGGGTAGGATTGCCTCTTCACCAGCTCCACCACAAACAATAGTTCTTGACACCCAAGTGCTTCTCTGTCTTCAGCAGGTTTCTTGTAAAAGAAAGATTGAATCAAATAAATGATTCGGTTATCAGCAGCTTCATCAGGATGAAATGATCAGCAGCTTGATGTCTTCAAGTGTGTATACTTGATGTAACTAGATAGCAGGTTACACTTGAAGATATTTCTTGATCTGTCAATTAAACCTCAATGTATGTCAGTAGGGTAGTTTTCTTGACAGATCTGAATAGATTAGTTCTGCTTCTTAATTTCTCTTCATCACTTGTATCTGAATCAGGAGTCTTCTATTTATAGGTGAGAATCCTGTTACTTATGTTTGAATTTCAAACATAGCCGTTTCAGACTTGTCTCCATCTTGACTTGCTTTTTGTCTATATTCATAGTACTGACACTGCTAGTCAGCTTTATGTCAGTTCTCAGTCTGTCCCCCCTTTGACTTGTGTCCATTGGATAAAGCTCTGAATCTTTCCAACGTTCCTTTTATCTTGACCATTGATTTGTTGACAAAATCAAGGCTTGTAATCCATCATTATCCGTTTAATCTTCCAATGTAACCTTTGATTAAATCGAGAATTATACTCAGCAAATATCTGAAGTATATCAGCCTGCTGATGTACATATCTGCCAGCAGGTCTAAGTCTGTTGTGTTCCAATAACACTTCAGCCGACTTCTTCTTATCTAACTTTTTATTGTGAAGTAAGAGTACACCATTTTGAACATAACTAAGTTCCAATCACCACTTAACATGTGGAACTTAGACCTTGTACACAAGGTATATGTAATCAGTTTAGGTCATCATGAGACTTCTCTAAATTCGATTCCATATCCTTGACTTTAAATACTAAGTTTGATCCCTTAGCCTTCAATAAGCGAGTTTGAACCCCTCGGCCTTGATCTTCAAGAGGTCCTAGAAAGTCTATCGACCTAAGCGAAGTCTGCTTGATAAAGTCACCGACCAAATTACGGTGCTTGTTTGATCAAACCTATACAAAGATCAAACTCTAATAAACCTATACATTTGATCTAGACATCTTTTTGCCTTTGCTCTATAAGCATTAATCGCCACTCATCATTAAAACTTGAAATATGTCCAACAGGATCGAACGGTCAAGATGCCGGGTCTGTTCGAATTTTGAAATTCGAAGGTACATTAAAGGGGCAAACCGTTGTCTGAGCAAAACGGTCACCAAAGAGTCAATAAACAGCCTTTAAAGCGCAGCAGGGCTCTGCCATAAAGTACAGGTGCCAGGACAGAAAAGCTGCACAGCATTTACGGTGACCGGACAAGTTGTTTCGATCGTCCACATCGTGAAGCTCCGAGCCCACTCAAAACAGGAGGCTGCAGAAACGAATTTTTAATTCAAGAAATCAAGCAAGAATAAATTACGTGAAGACAATTTTAGCGAGTTTATCTGCAACACCAATCCGCCTAAAATTAGGGGGCCGCATATCAGATTTTTCGATCTGGCCATCATACTCAACAGAAAAGAATCCGATTATCTTTAGCCCTGCCAAAAGAAAGGGAACCAATAGCAAAACACCTTAAAACAAGCACATGATCACACAGACTCGGCAGTTATTCCAACCAAGTCCGCCCTCAATCTCGCTCGAAACAAGGGGGCCGTGCATGGAAAATTTTAATTCAAGTTGAAGCATATCCCTCATTATTTCGTTCGAGCTCACATACAACCTTGTTCAAAATAAGGGGGCTGCAGGCCAAAATTTTAATTCTGATTTCAAAAACCAACAGGGGCGGACTCAATTATGTGATTCATTTTGGCGATCTCGACGCAAAGGGCCTGCAACCCCACCAAAATAAGGGGGCCACACACATACATACACCAATGGCAATTAAAGAACTTGAAAAACAAAACATTTCATGCAAAATAGAACACATCAAAAAGCTAAATCAACAGCCACCAAGTGGGGAAAAGTTATTACAAGATTTAGACGGATACAAAAAAAAATTCAAAGGCCGAAGCCAACAAATTTATACAGTGAAATTACAATCAGGCCGGATTCAGTTATCAGGGGTCAGAGTCAAAGTATGATCTCCGGTCAGATTCAAATACTCATCGTCGAATTGAGGAGTGCCGATTCCGCCTGCTCTGTCCTCCTTATCGGCAGCTCTATCTTTAGGCTCTCTGCCATCATCTTCAGCCTCATTAACGTTTTCCCCATCCTGAGCAGCTTCCCTCTCCACCTCCTCTATCATTGAACTCAAATTAATCGCATTGATCGGCGGAGGGTCCCAAACGGGCTGATCGTCTTTCCTGCACCTAGTCGCAAAATCAGACAGCTGCGACTCGGTATAGGGGAGATCAGGATGATGAACCCGTAAAACGGCATCAAATTGAGGCATAATTTTCCAGTCAAGCAGGATCTCCAGATCAACCACATTGGCCCCAAAAGCCAACCTAAGACACCTAGCCGTATGAAAGAACCCTTGATCATAACTCTCTTCCCTGGCGATCCTCAGCTCGTCAAGATGCTTTTATAGGTCTTTATCGGCGTCGTTTAGCTTATCCACGAGGAGATCAATCCTCCTCTGGCTCTCTGAACACTTAGAAACGGCCTGGTCCCTTTGAGCCTCAGCAGACCACAGCAGCTCACTAACCTCTTGATTTTTCTTAGCACTAGCAGTGTTCTCAATGCGAAGCTGGGTAATCTCAGCTTGGTCGTTTGTAGACTCCCACTCAGCCCTAGCGGCCCACTCCTCAGACTTTTTCAACGCCACGTTCAAGTTGAAAATCTGTTGAAGGAGTTCAGTTTCCACCGCGTCATGCTCATACTGGGCCTGAAAAAGCTCGGTACCAACCTGAAAAGAAAAACATCAGCGCAATGCAAGCATCCGAATGAAAAGGAACACAAACAAAATAGAAATCACTTACCTCACTTGCTAAGACTCCAAGCAACCCGACTGTCACGGTCGAAGCCACAACATCCTCTTGCACACAGTGAGAAAGAATACCTCGGCCTACGACTCGCTGCGCTTGATCGGGCAGAGTAAACTTCAGATTTTTCAGAGGCGGTAGCCACTTTCCTAGCATCCTTCAGTTCTATGGGCTTTGCAGCAAACTCCTTAACCATTCATATAGCAGGGCGTCCTCAAGCACCAACCGGGCCCCTGTGGACTGGTGGCGGTTTCGGTCGACCAGAATCAGTCGTTTCGCTCTTGCCCTTGTCGGTCGGCTTGTTGTTTTTGTCGACCAACTCAATCACAAGATACATGAGGGGAGCGCGCCCGGGGTTTGGGCCTATAGAAATGGTATCAGCAATATCCGATACGACCATGGCCACAGAGCCGCCTTCACCCATGGTTTTTTTGGCTTTTCTTGGGGACAACCACGTCTCCCACGTCAACCTCCTCTTCATTAACGGCTCCAGCAGAAGATTCTGCCTTTGCATGCCTCTTTTCCTTTTTGTCTTAGGTGCCACCGTGGCTGCCAAACTCTCAACCACCATGTTCAAAGGTTCATCAAGAGAAGCGGCATCAGTAGACAATGCGGACACGCTCACGGTTTTTAGCTCTACCTCTGCATTTTGAGCCAACAATGCCCGATTCGCTTTCCTCTGCTCCTTAATCTTGGTGAGCCGGAAAACTCTGTCCTCGACGGCATCAACCATCCTGCCTGAAAAGGATGAAAAAGTCAACATTATACCAGAAAAATGAAGCCAAAAATAAATAAAGGCCAAAATGCTAAAGAAACTAAAAGCACGTAAAAGAAAGCAGAGCATTACGACGATCGCTAGGCTGGCATTTTCCAGGGTTTCCGGAACAAATCTGACATTTAGGCGGATAGGTCTTGGAATGATGGCACTCCGTATACCGGTCTTTGTCGGATGACAATTTTAAGGTTTCCACAAAGAACGGCCCCCTTGTGACAATGCCAGGAATGCCCGTCAAAGAACTATAAGTCTGGCGAGTATCGATTAAAAATCTCCAACTAAACACCCACTCCTGATTCGCACCATCCCATCCAAGAAGGTCGTAAATATTTTCGACCACCATCTGCTCACAGACCCCGAGTGTCTAAGGAACAGTGATCGAGTTCAATCTCTTCTCTGGCCGCGCCTCAAATTTAGGAAAAGGCCAACCCACGGCGGATTCAACGATCAGACCGCGTTTCTCCTATTCCCTCACTTTTCTCGGGAGCCAATAAAATAGCCAACACGTGTTGACCTTGGCCCGGACCAGTAATAGATTGCGGGTGTCGAGGGGAACATTCGTCGCAGCCTTCCCAAAAGTGTAAAACTTCAAAAAAATAGGGAGAGAAACCTCATATCTCAACATCCGACACAAGGTAATAAAAGCCGAAATTATTTTGACCTCTCCTAGGACAAAATCACAAGGTAGGGCGGCCAGCTTATCCAACACTTCAACAAAGAAAGGATCGAAGGGCGGACGCAGCCCCGCCATGAAATGGTCATAAAATAATATAAGATAGTCCGTCTCCAAGTGTTGACCAGCCCGATCGATATCCACAACAGAATCACCCAACTCTGGGCGCTCTCCCACTTGGTCAGAGCCGGTGGCCATGCAATAATGAAAGCTAGTAAAGAGGTAATCCAGGGAAATGTTATAGCTAGTAAAGGTTCCCGAGGTGGCAAGACCCTTCCGGATATCAGGCCATTGGTTCTCGATTTCCTTATCCATGGCGGCTATCGACTTCTCCTCCTTCGCGGCCTCAGAGTTGTTAGTTCTGGGAGTCTTATTCTTTTTCATGCCCTCCTCATCACCGCCTTTGATAGCCGCAACCTTTCGTGTGGAATCCCGAGCCCTAGCAGCATCTTTAAGGACCCTAAGCGTGGTCTTCTTAGAGGATTTAGTCCACTCCGTGATCACCCTGCGAACAGTAGCTTTGCGGCGTCCACCTTGTGACAGTTCGGGCCGCACCAAAATCATCTCCTCACTAACACTGGCTATCCGACTAGAGCTCACCTCCTCGTCGTTACCAGAGGCATAGCCGTGAACACCGTTGTTTTTGTCATCACCACTTTGAGACATCCTGCAAAACCAAAAGGACAAGGTGGATAAGCCATCACCCAGGACAATCGAAGTCAGGACAAGATGAAACACCTCATCTCGACACCCCGCCTTTTCATTTCACATTCAGATGCATGAAATCCCCAGAAACTGGGGTCAAAGACACGAAGAGAATGTCCAAAAATGGGCAATAACAATACAGGGGCAAAATTGAAGGCCACAACAGTAAATACAGACGACCAAATTCTGGAGAATCTTAAGAGCAAGGATGAAGGTGATGAGGACAACCGTAAACTCAAACCCAGAAAAACCCAAGACATGCCCTGTTTTAAAACACAGTAAAGAGCACATGCGAAATAATCTACGAAGGCATGAGAAATCGAGAAAAATAGAGCAAATTTACCTGGTAATCAACAGAAGGTGCGAAGAAATTTGATAAAAGTGGAGCAAGCCCTCAAAACTCCACCGCGAATCGCCTCGTCGGAGAAATCCCACTAGAAAACCACCAATAGCCGATTGCCAAAGAAGTTGAAGATTCAGAAAGTGTTTAGATCTGCGATCTGCCCCTTTTATATAGGCATGGAGGTGCAGATCCGATGGCCACGATGACAATGATCTAACGGATGAGATCAAGAGCGGGAATTCCAAGTTTCGAATTTTGAAATTGCCATCATTATGGCACAAGAAACGGGATTAGCGTCGTCTTGACACGGTATCTTAAACGTCACAGCCAATAGAAGAAATGATCATGTCGTATCAGCTGTCACATCATTTAAGGGCAACACGACGAGTCCGCTAGGGACAATTGAATCGGTAAATTTGTTTTGGTCCGCATGTCTGCAGAACCGCACAACATGGCTAGGTCGACCTTATGACTCGAAGGACTTCAAAATCGGCTTGAGACCAAAGATCCTGAAACGCCAAACCCCATGAAGTTAAGGCTATCCGCCCAAAACAACTACAATCGGCTAAGGCTATCCGCCCAAAAAAGCCACCTCATTAAGTCAAGGGTATCCACCCAAAACAGCTCCAATCAGCAAAGATTGTACCCCCATTAAAGCCATCTCATGAAGTTAAGGCTACTTACCCAAAATAACTTCAATCGGCAAGGGCTATCCGCCCATTAAAGCCATCTCATGAAGTTAAGGCTATCCGCCCAAAACAACTTCAATTGGCTAGAGGCAATCCGCCCAAAAAATCCACCTCATGAAGTTAAGGCTATCCGCCCAGAACAACTTCAATCAGCTAAGGCTATATGCCCATTAAAGCCATCTCATGAAGTTAAGGCTATCCACCCAAAACAACTTCAATCGGCTAAAGGCAATCCACCCAAAAAAGCAACCTCATGAAGTTAAGGTTGTCCCCCCAAAACAACTTCAATCGGCTAGAGGAAATCCGCCCAAAAAAGCCACCTCGTGAAGTTAAGGCTATCCGCCCAAAACAACTCCAATCGGCAAAGGCTATATGCCCGTTGAAGCCATCTCACGAAATTAAGGCTACTCTCCCAATATAACTTCAATCGGCAAAGGCTATCCGCCCACTAAAGCCACCCATGAAGCTAAGGCTACTCGCCTGAATATACAACTTCGAAGAACTCAGGAAAATCACCTCGCGTGATTAACGATAATCCTAGAAGACACCGAGTAAAGGAGATTTACTCCCTACCCGACACCTTGAGATGTCACGGGTACGGAGTAAGGGGCCATTGATAGGACTGCTCCACCATCCGGCCCATGGATCCGTATACTGACCCGGAAGGATCCTCAAGAGTCGTAAAAACGGGGGCCGGAAGGCTGGCACACAGTGAGACCTACAAATGAGGCACACTTCTATCCCCGTGATGGGCTCCACAGCGACCCCACGGTGTAAGACAGGAAAGCGCCCAACTTGCCCAAGCACAAGAGTACCGGATCCGCTAGAGATCCATCCCTCTCCTCACTTGGAGAATAGAGACAGTCGATGCGACATGCCGATTGAGGACATACAGCGCAAGCCCTCGGATCCACGCCGCTATCATCTCGTCACGGTCCGACCATCCACCGCAGATTTAGTTGTACTATGTCCTTGATTGTAATTATGAGGTGATTAGTCGGTTCTTACCCTATAAATAGGGCTCCATGTACATGTTAAAACCCAAGCTAATAATATATGAAACAAGGCAAAACTCTGCCCAATTTATCACTCTCTTTTCTACTTGCTTTACACCACCACATTCACCACCACAAATATCACATCTCCACCGGGAGCCACCACCATTATTTCACCTTTGTAGCTAGATATCCACCACGAATCCACCGCTGAACATCCCAGATAATTTCGACATTATCACCCTGTAGGCTAAGCTACGTAGCGCTGACATGAATTTCTGCATTGTGGAAAGTCCAACACGTCTAGAACAATTAGACCGTTGAGTGGAGTATACATCTGTTGTTGCCAAGTTTTTTGAAATTTTTCGGAACAATGATTTGTGCATGTGGAATCTACGTCGAAAATAGTCGTCCGGGTACCGTGTGTCCTCGTCCATGTAGTCAGCCATAAGCTCTATGTGCCGGTCTATCCTATTTCTGTTTATCACTCTTCTTGTGCGAGGCGCCTCAATGGTGTGCAAACTTTGAATGGCATGCAGAATGGCGTGCATATCACTCACGGCATCCATTTTGATTTCTGCACAACGTGAGTTATACTCATCATCTTCTTCTCGTTGTGATTTTATAAGATACCAATATGGCTCTTGGAGAGACATCACTTTGAATTACAAGAGAAGTAACTAATGAGAGAGTAGATTCTGGAATTTCTTTTTTTAGAGAAGTGAATTCTTGAATTGTTTGTTGAGTATTGCCAACACTGTTATTTATAATATGGCTGAGAGGGCTATAGTCTTCAATGTGTGATTAGGTGTTAGTTGGGGGTTGGGTGTTGGGTGTAAAGTAGTGTCTTCAATGTGGTTTGTTAACTACGTTGGGTGTTGGATATAATTGGGTGTTGGATGCATGTTGGTGTAATACTAAACTTTATAGTTGTTTAAGTTAACCCAGTAAGTGAACTGGATTTCAAGTCTTTGATCCTGCATATGCTTCTAGGAGAAATAGCAGTACTCGAGTTGAATTGTTTATAGCATCTATTTAACATATGCATACTTGTACTACTGTAATTTATTATCTTGATTAAATGTTGACATTCAATTTCACTCTTTGCAGGAATTACGGTGTGTAAGTAAAGTTAATTTGACAAACCGGGAAAAAAGTCATAAAAGATCGAAGAAGTTTATGATTGTATGTGTAATATTGATGCACTTTGTTGTAATTTGATAAAAAAATATGTATCATGAATCACTTGGAATATCTCAACCTTATATATATATATATATATATATATATATATATATATATATATATATATATATATATCTTGTGATGTAAAGCCCGACCTTACCCACGTGTCACCTCCACATCAAAGACAATAATAAATAAAGATAGGAAAAGCCTCCATCAAGGCGAGAACCCCAGATGCCGAGCGCATGAGGTCGGTTACCATCCTCCGACCCCTCCAGTCGGCCGGTACTGTGATCAAACACGCTTTGCCCGAACCTATAAGTCGGCCTAAGTCCCTCTCGGACCAAACCTCTTGTGCACACAAGAATCGAAGTGATCCCGGCTCGGCTATCTCCCCGACCTCCGTCACGTCGGCCCAAACACGAAAGGCCTGGCGCTTTAGTTCGGCCCGGCTAGGTCGGCCGAGTTAATCTCTAATCGTATTTCCCACGTGTGTGATCATCGAGATAAGCTCGGGAAGAATCCATTGTATTTACTACTCTAATCCTGACATTCAAATATACACATAATTATCTCCTACAATTAAGGAGATTAAATCGTAGCTATCTCTTCCTTAGGGAAGACGGCAATCCAGGCCCAACAAGGACAAGGCCCACGCTGCCTTAAGGCATAACTCTCATCTATATAAACCATCCCTGAGGAACTACGGAGACTTGATTACAATACACGTATTGGAAACGTAGGCAGCTTGAGAAATAACATCTCAAGTCCAGTCTAAACCACCATGAAAACACCCCCCCTCTTTTTATTGTTTATGTTGTTCTTGGGGTTTTTGCAGGTTGTCTTTAGGAGTACGGCCCTGGATTTATCATCGACAATTTTTGGTTCGTCAATTGGCGCTAGAATGAGGGCCTCCTACCGGCAACTTTGTTAAAAGTGCACTAGCAAAAACGCAGTCAGATATTCAGATAATTTCCGGAGATTGAGCCGTCAAAACCATAATTACACCGTTCAGATTTAAGAAGAAGGTGTCAGGAACAAGGCCTCCAATTTCATTCGGATCGGAGTTCGTTTCGATGCCCGATCGTCCCCAGAAAGTTGTTGTTGCTGCTGTCACCAAAAAAGCACAGTAGCCAGATCGGTGGTTCATTTCCAAAGATCAAACCGTTGAAACACAAATTCCACCGTTCAGATCGAAGACGAAGGAGGTACGAACAAGCTCTCCAAATTTCGTGTTGATCGGAGTTCGTTTCAATACTCGATCGTTGCCGTAAAGTTGTTGCTGCTGTATCACCAAAAAAATGCAGCAATCACATCGGCGGCCGATTGCCAAAGATTGAGCCGCTGAAAAAATATTTACACCCTCCATATTGAAGAAGTAGGAGGTACAAACAAGCCCTCCAAATTTCGTGCCGATCGGAGTTCGTTTGGATACCTGATCGTCGCCGGAAAGTTGCTGCAGTAACACCAAAATAAGCTGCGAGTTTTATTCCTTATTCTCCACAATCCCGGCTTGGTGCTCTCCATGATCCGAACAGAGCTCCCCCAGCTCTCCATGATTCAAGCCAAGCTCCCCAGCTCTCCAAATCCGAGCTCTTATGATACAAGCTCTTACCGGGTTTTTCTAAACTTAAATGATCAAACTATCTTATTTTTGGAACTCGCCCTCGGGCGAGCCTTCTATAAGTCCGATTTAGTTCGGCATCATATTTGGAACTCGCCTTCGGGCGAGCCTTCTATATGTCCGATTTAGTTCGGCATCATATTTGGAACTCGCCTTCGGGCGAGCCTTCTATAAGTCCGAATTTAATTTGGCATCATAATTGGAACTCGCCTTCGGGCGAGCCTTCTGTAAGTCCGATTTAGTTCGGCATAATATTTGGAACTCGCCTTCGGGCGAGCCTTCTATAAGTCCGATTTAGTTCGGCACCGAAAGATTACACCAATAAGCAAATGGTACGTTAATTTACTATTGTTTTGTTCTCCATTATGCATGGTCTTTATTAATTTTACAGTACAAACACATGTGCAACTCTTTCACGCGAGAAGTCAGCACTAGCCTGGCCCTGCTCGTCGTGCTTTAAAACGAGAAGTCGGCACTAGCCTGGCCCTGCTCGTCCAATACTTTCACGTGAGAAGTCAGCACTAGCCTAGCCCTGCTCGCCGTGCTTTTATTCATTTAAGACTAACTCAGTTTATATTAAAGACGGTTAGACTTACTCCTGCTCGTTGTAAGCTAACATATAACTAAAGCTAACTTGACTTGTGGAAACTCAGTACCTAACTTGTAGTTACCCGAGCTCACGAATAGTGCTCGGCCCTACATTCAAACATAAGTGTGCCCTCTGAAAACTTGGAGTTGCATATTAGGCAGCGCGCCCCTTGAAGAATTTTATTAAACGCTGATACAATTTAACCCGAGCACTGAGCTCGGTGTTATACGTAGTGCATGACGTACTGGGGGACATACCCCTCTCCAACAATAACAAACACATAGTCTAAACAAGTATGCCATTCAAAATTTGCGAGTAATGAATGGCATACTGAGTGGCATACTCCTCCAACAATATAACAAAAACAAAATAACATCTTTAATAAAATCATGGTACAAAATTTTCAAATCAAAAACAAACAAATGCCTAAAAACATTAAGAGTGCAGGTAGGACTCTTTTGAGGCTCTCGATGAAGGAGCCCAAACGAAGTAGCGATCATTTGGAAAACATACTTGGATAAGATGTCCACCCGACCTTAAAATCCGGACACGCTCGGTGTAGACCGCACTCATTCCACGCTTATAATAAACCTTCTTAAGAAGGTCCTCCAAAGCTAAAAGGAAGGATATTGGATCCTCGCCTCGTCCACTCCTTGGGTATACCCATGGTTGAGGACAGGGATCAGCAACACCTTCAAGGCCTCAGCAAATTCCGCCAAAGCCTTGTACTCTTGAATGGCCCCGGCACACCGAGCCGGGATGGTGGCTTCCAGACCGGTCACCCTTGCCTGGAGGTCCCCAACCTCCTGCTCATTTTCTTTCTTTTCCTCAGCAAGTTCACTCGCTAAGGAATTTAGCTCACCCTCTTGAGCTAGGAGTTGAGCTTACACAAACTTTATCTCTGTATCCTTAAGGCGAGCAGCCACCTTGACTTCAACTCCGCCTCTTTGACCAAAAGCTGATCATGGAAAGCCTTTATCTTCTTGTCTCCAAGCTCAACGGCACCCCCGAGATCCCCTCGGGTTTACCTCAACTCGTCAATCTTCTTCTTGTTGACATTAGACTCCTTGGAGGCCTCCCCCAACCTCTAGGAAACCTCCTAACCAACTAAGGTCCCACACATAAGAAAAATTAAAAAGGTTAGTGAGACTACCAAAAGCATAGCATCAAAAGGATAAATTCTAAGTCTGCAGGACAGACTCGAACTTAGCTTCGTAGGACAAACTCAGCAAAGTTTGTCGGACAAGATCATTAGGTCCTCAAGTCGGACTCGAACCAAAGTCCGTGGGTCAGAGTCAATTGAACTCTGCAGATCGGACTCAATGAGTTTGTAAACCGACCTCTTTCAATCAGCAAGTCGGAACTAACAGCATTCGTTGTCTGTAGGACAAACCCAAACAATAACATGACAAAACCTTTAGTATACCATCCAAAACCACAAGTTAATGCATGGCATACCGGGGGGCATGATACCTCTACCATAATCAAGTACTTAAATAAGTGCTCGGAATAAAGTTAAGGCTGAGAACTTAACGAAATACTCCTTCTATTGTACAGATGACAATTTCGTTTGAAATAAAATTTCAAAGCAAAAAACTACAAGCCCACAAGCCTTCTGACCTAAGAACTAGGGGCTGGACGGTAGCTCGGAAGAAGCAACAGCCAAGGTAAGAGCAGCGTAGCACGGCAGGAGTACTCGGACACAATGTCCACTCCCTCCGAGAAGTCCTTCAAACGGTTGTCATAGACCGCATCCATGCATATCTTATAAGAGCCTTTCTAGGAAGGTTGTCCACGACAAAGTCGGCGACCGGACCCTTGACATCATCCATGCCTAAAATATATCCTTGGCTCAGGACCGATGTAAGTAACAAATTCAAAGCCTGAGTAAACTCCTCTGATGCATCATATTTTTGGATGGCCTTAGCAACCTGAGCTGGAATAGTAGCTTCCAGCTCGACCTTCCCAGTAAACTTCTCTTCTGACTTAAGCTTAACCTCCAGAGCCTGGAATCGCTTTTGGAGAACCTTAATCTCCTTATCATTGGATTCAACAGAGCACAGTGCGCGCAGTCGGAAACCTACGCCTTATCCACCCCCAAAGTGTAGACATGGTTAGGCCGACCTTGCCTCAGGTCGGCAATCTTCTTCAAATCTCCAGTAAACTTTCCCAGCCCGGGGAAAACGTCCTGGACACTCCAGGTTCCCTACAAAGTAAGAAACACTATCAAAGGACAACACTCGAGTATGAAAAGAAAGCTTGCGTATTCCATGGCCTTGAAGCCAACGTCATCTAGCATATCAGTCCTTCTAGAGACCAGCTCATGTTCCACAGGCTGGGCTCGGAAAAGTCTGCAGGACACACAATCTAAGCTTTGCATGTCCGGCTCAGCAAGCATATGTCAACTAAAAAGTACATTGTGTCCGCTTAATAGAATAGCATCATAGCCCATCCGCTTAATAACGCGAGAAGTCAGTCCGACCTGGGCCAACTACACGTGCTTTTAAACAAGAAGTCAGCACTAGCTTGGCCCTGCTCGTCTTAAACATTCACGCGAGAATTCAGTCCGACCTGACCCTGCTCGCCGAGAAGCTTAACGCTAGAAGTCAGTCTGATAAGCCCTCGAACAAATCTTTTATACGCCCAACTCCACATCGACATCGTATTTAAAGCTTGCCACCGAGCGAATCTTCTCAAAATTGTGTCCTTACGCTCTCAAGCCTAACACGCTAAGAACCGGTTGCTATCTAAGCACAACACCGGTGCACTACGCTATACGAGCCTAACGTTATCTCAGTAGATCGCTCTAGAACAAGTCACCTCAACAAACGGTGTATCAAGTTGTTACAACTTTACACCATGACCTTCACTTACACGCTCAAAATCTCAAAGAGTATGTGCACATCTATCTGTCGAATCAGGCCAAGTCCCCTAGCTCTGGAAATAACCCATGGATCCGAACCTGGCCCATACGTAAGCCCATGAACGGATAGGCCTCTCGGCCTAGCCAGTCCACCCCTTAATAGGCCGGACCAAGCCAAGCACGATCAAGCCCTTCTCGGACCATCACGATTCATGTCGTGATCCAGGGCAACGAAAATAAAGCAACAAGCAGCTAGTCTGATGCAAAGCACTGGGGGCTCGACCCGCTCTCCCCTCCAGTCCTCCATCCTTTAATGCGAACAAGGCCAATGCAACTAGGCACCAAAATTCATAAACAACGCTCTCATTCCTCAAATCTCCCAGCTCGCCAAAAGCTCTCAACTCGCCAGCTCTTCAGCTCGGCACTCTAAGACCAATCTCAGTTCGGCAGCGTCCCAGTTTGCCAGCTCGTCCAACAACTTGGTGACAGCCAACTCAAGGCCCTATAAATAACCGCACACCCTTGACGAAAATGGGGCTCTCATTTTCGAAGAACTACGTAAATTGGGCTTTATCCCTTACAACCTAAGGGTACGTAGGCAGCCTTATACGGCTCAGCTAATGATCGCAAACACAACCTTTCTCCTTGCTCTTAAGCATAGTCACACAACCACCATCATGGGCTAAAACGCATCGCATCCCGCAAAGTCATAGCAGAACTCTGTCAGATTGGCTGAGTAAGTTGTGTATCAACTCTTCAAGTCTAGAGAACCGCGGCCAAGCTACCTTAAGCAGATCCGAGCTGACCCCAAGGGCTCAGCTGGATCTGGGAGGCTTATGACGATGCCAGAAACTGACCTTACCCACGTGTCACCTCCAGATCAACATAATAATAAATAAAGATAGGGAAAATCCACCATTAAGGGTAGAACCCCCAGTACCCGAGCCGCATGAGGTCACGGCTACCTTCCTCCGACCCCTCCAGGTCGGCCGGTACTTGTGATCAAGCACCTTTGCCCGACCTATATCGTCGGCCTAAGTCCCTCTCGGACCAAAACTCTTGTGCACACAAGAATCCGAGCTGATCCCAGCTCGGCTATCTCCGCCGACCTCCGTAGGTCGGCCCAAACATAGAAAGGCCTAGCCGCTTTATTTCGGCCCAGCTAGGTCGGCCAGAGTCGTATTTCCCACGTGTGTGATCATCAGATAAACATGGGAAGAATCCCTCGTATTTTCTACTCTAATCCTGACATTCAAATATACACACAATTATCTCCTACAATTAAGGAGATTAAATCGTAGCTATCTCTTCCTTAGGGAACACGGCAATCCAGGCCCAACAAGGACAAGGCCCACGCCGCCTTAGGGCATAACTCTCATCTATATAAACCATCCCTAAGAAACTACGGAGACTTGATTTCGATACACGTATTGGATACGTAGGCAGCTTGAGAAATAACATCTCAAGTCCAGTCTAAACCACCACGAAAACACCCGCCTCTTTTTATCGTTTATGTTGTTCTTGGAGCTTTTGCAGGTTGCCTTTAGGAGAACGGCCATGAATTTATTAACTGACGATTTCCAACATCGTCATATATATATATATATATATATATATATATATATATATATATCGTAGTTTGTTTTTACCATATAATCTTTTCCTTTTAGGAAGGTTATTTGGTTCTTTTGCCTTCTAGTTTCTTGTTTTTTCATTGCTTTTTTTTTTTTTTTGGGTGTATTATTATTCTCTCTTTCGGAGTTTCTTGTATATTGTAGTTTGTTTTATATTAAGGCTTAGGTATTTGCTGTAAAAAAAATTGTCAACTTTTTTTTTTGTTTTATCCTAGTTCTTTGTATATAGTGTTTTCAATAATTTTTCCAATTTGATTTGTAAATTGCTGGTAAAATTTTATGGGTAGTTATTGAAATTGGTGGGAAACTCTTATTTTAATAATAGAAATGGGTGTGTTTTTTTTATTATTGTAAGTGACATGATTGTAAGAGGACATACAATAGTAAAATCATTCTCTTTGTCTTTCTGCCTCAAAAGACTTAAATTTTGTCTACATGGCAAGAGAGTCTCTATCCTTAGAGCAGCCCTAATAAGAGTGTTGTGAACATATTCTTTTCTATTTTTTTGTTAGGGTAGAGTATTTCATTTAACAAATAAAAAATAACAAGAGCAAATAGATCAATTTTTTTAGGTGATTATCTCTCCCATTGTCTATTTCTAGAGAATAGAAGAGACAATATTATATCTTAAATAAAGAGCCCTAACCCTTTTTCTTCTTGAACTTAAAAGAGATTAATATTATTTTAGGGAGAATGACATCTTTAAGCGTATCAACTTTTGGGTTTGCAGCAATGAGCTTTGACCCAACTAAGAAAATGAAAAAAGAGGAAAACCTTATGAAACGTTGCTTTGACAGAAATACCCCTCATCTTATCCTTCATATTTTATCCCAAAATCCCTAAATTTGTTAACACAATTCCCCCAAAATTATGGGCCCCTTGATTAACTATTAAGTATTTGCGAGAGCTTCCCTAAATTCACCCTCCAATTCTTCCCAAAATCACCGCATGAACACAGGGTCGAACTTGTGATAAACAAATCTCCTCAACATTCTCTATACTCCAACCGGAAGTGATCAACGAAGCGAAACTTGAAGGAGGTATTTGGAACATTCGGCGAATCTGCTGCAAAGGTGCGATTTTGTTGGTGGGTTATAAATCACGCATATGGGTATGTGCATGTATGATTTGGGATGCGATTAGTTAAATTTTGTGGTGTGCATGTATGATTTTGGGGATGTGATTAGTTAAATTTTTTGGTGTCAAATCATTTGTTAGCTCAAACAATGCCGGTGATGTGTTATTAGTTGTTGGTGTTGAATTGAAATTTCTTATTTGTTTCAACTGTGTATTCACATTCATTTGTTCTTTAATTCGATTGAATTGAAATTTCTTATTTTGTTGGTTATAGATAAGTTGAAAAAATGCCATTGATTTATGCACTTAGCGAAGAAGAAAGGTCTACAAAATGTGAAGTTGTTTCCCGTTGTTCAATTGGTAAAACAATAGAAGTTTATGAAAAGCTTAATGACAAGCACAAAGAAATATTGGAGCAGTCTTGTTTTGGACACTTAATCCATTTGAAGGATATGCAAGCCAACATGATAATACATCAGTTGTTAATGAGGTTAGCGAGTCCATGGAATGTAGATGCCAAAGTTTTTTGGTTCAAAGTCGGAGGCAAAAAAATACGATTTAGTGTAGAAGAATTTTACTGGTTAGTGGTCTCTTGGTTGGCGACGGTAGCAATGTCGATAAAGAGGTAGGAAAAGAGTCTAGATTAGTTAATAAGTATTTTAAAAACTCATCGAAAGTGTATAGGAAGGATGTGCAGGCAAAGTTTAATCGCATTAAGGATGCTAATGACCGTTACAAACTTGGGTTGATCGTTATATTGACGTCGTTGTGTGGGGATCGGAAGAGGCGTGCGGTGGGTTGGTGGATCTTTAAGTTGGTTGAGGATTTGGATGCTTTCAATAAGTATCTATGGGGAAACGCTTCTTATGAAGCCACTGTCTATGTTTGGAGGAGGGACATGAGGGATTCTTTCAAAAATCCCCCGATCGGATATACTTTATATGGTTTTCCGCACGTTTTGAAGGTATGTATAAGCCAAATCCCGTGTTTTAATTCATATATATATATATATATATATATATATATATATATATGTGTGTGTGTGTGTGTGTGTGTGTATACATAACTTGATAAAGTTTTATGATTATGTTCGGTCCATCACTTGAATGTAAATGCATCGTAGGTTTGGGCACTTGAAGCTATTCCTTCTTTAAGGAAGTTTGCCGAGATTGTTGACGAAAATGCTCTCCCAAGGTTGATGAAGTGGGGAGCGGTAAAAAGGGTCAGCTCGTCTGTAATTCAACTTCTTCTTCAATCGAGGGAGGTGGTGATGTTTAATTTGTATATTAAGTTTGGTATGTACATGCAACCTCCACATTATTTATGAGTAGTATATAATGCAGGTGGAGGCGGTTCGAAAGTTGGTTCCATCCGAAGCTGAAAAGGAAAAGGCTTATTTTTTGATGCCCCGGGAAGATGAAGTTGAAGATGATGAAACTGACAATGCACCTGAGCAATCAACGGGTAACGTTGATTATGAAAAGTTAAAAGAATTGGTAAAAATTGATGTGAGTGAAGAGAACAAAAGAATGTGCGAAGAGTTGGTAAAAGTTGCTGAAGAGAACAAAAGAATGTGCGCTTTAGTGGATACGCTCCAGCGTAAAGTTAAATTGATGGAGGTTCGTCTTTGTTGTGCATGTGAAAAATGCAAAAATGATGCTATACATGCAAGTGAAATGGAAGGTAATGAAGAGTTGAACGAAGTGGAAGATGAAACTGTGGAGGCATCCCGAAACGGCAAAGGTATGAAGTTAAATTTGTCCTTTATGTTGTTTATAAAGGAGAGAACTAGTTTATAACATTTTATTTATTGAAATTATGATTAGGAAATGCCGTAGTTGAAGAGAAGGAGGTAGGGGATGAACCTAATGCCCCGGTTGAGGAAACGGCCGTAGTTGAAGAGAAGGAGGTAGGGGATGAACCTAATGCCCCGGTTGAGGAAACGGTCGAGGAAACCCGAAACGGTGAAGGTATAATGTGAATCTTGTCCTTTTGATTTGTTCATTATGTATTTTGATGAGAGAATTAGTTCATAACATTTTATTTCTTGAAATTATGATGTAAATGGTGGCATAGAGGAGGAACAAGCTGATATAAGGGAGGAAGGTGAGGGAAACCCAAACGGAGAAGGTAATTAATATGTCTTTTATGTGTTTTGGTGAGATTGGTGAGAGAATTAGTTTATAATGTTAAATTTGTCCTATATGTGTTTTGGTGAGATTGGTGAGAGAATTAGTTTATAACATTTAGTTTCTTGAAATTATGATTAGGAAATCCCGTAGTTGAAGAGATGGAGGAGGAAGCTGATGAAATCATAAACGAGGGTATGGAAGGAGGCATGGAGGAGGAACAAGCTGAGATAAGAGAGGAAGAAGAACCGGCTATTATAAGCGAGGGGAAAGGTGATGAAGATGTGACGTCGTGGAGGAACTGCTGCTGAAAATCTTGTAAGCGGTGTTGAGAAACCCAAACGGCGAAGGTATAATGGTAAATTTGTCCTATATTTGTTTGTTTTGTGATAGAACTAATTTATTCATAAAATTTTGTTTTTGAAATTATGACTAGGTAATGCCTTAAGCGAAAAAGAGGCGAGGTGAGTAAAAGGATGTTTTGGAAATCGAAGACGAAGACGATCGGGATGATTTGGAAGAAGAGGCGGGAAAAAGGTGTAAAAGGTAGTTTTACAAAAATAATTAATTTGAGTTTATGTCAATAGGCATATATGTGTAACCCAAAGTAATTACGTCATTGAATGTTTTATGGCGTCAGACGTTTTTGATCTACACGACGCGAAGAAAAGAAGAGCTTGTGATGACCCTCCTATAAAACTAGCGAAAAAGAGGAAAGTGAAGAAGGTTGATGAGTATGATCCGTTCGAAAAATGGATACCGTCTTTGATGAAGCGTGTTGACAAGTTTTGGCTTCATGTGAAGACAGTATCAATGTCATACACTTAAAATAAGGGCGTTTAAACCCTAATTTGTAAACCCTATTTTGATGATTAATTTGATTTTTCTTCCTTTTGATTTACACAGTGAACGTGTAAAGTTGGTTGACGCTGATATCGAAGTAGGGATTTTGAAAGGAATTGCGAACCGCATGGCGAGCTTGCCAAGCAACGTAAGTAGTATATGCTTTAGATTTTACAAAAACACAAATAGATTTATATTGAAATGTATGATATTGTTAAGAGTATCATTTATATTCGGTGTTGGATAGTTCATTGTGTGAAGTTAGCGGCGATGCTTAAAGTACCGAATCTGTTTGACCAAGATGCACGTGTCCTTGATACTCAATTTGCAACATATGTCAAAAACTTCCACACACTAAACATGAAACGCTCAAGAGAATCGAATTTAATTCAATATTTAGGCATATTGTGAACGGGATGACTCGAATGTAGCACACCATGGGAAGGTTGCAAGACATTGTATGTGCCGATGATAGAGAGTGATCATTGGTTTCTTTTGAAAATTGATCTCGAGTGCTAGGATAATTTTCGTGTATGACAAAGATACCGGGCATATTAGAAAAGTGATTCTTGCAAGGTGTGTCATGCCTATGCAAGTTGTCATACCGCTTTTAATGCGAAGCTTGTAAAAGGCTATGAGAAGTATTCGAGAAAAAGCTAGCGGTGTTGAGCGAAGTGTCCCTCTCAAGAGAATGGGTATGTTTGATAATTTATATTTATGCAATATATATAGAGATTATTAAGGTTTTCGATTTTGTGACTAACTTATTATCTTGTAATTGTTGTAATTTGGTAGGACTGATTGTGGCATGTTCGTTCTTAAATATGTGGAGTTCATGTTGGGAAGAGTGAATATGTCATTGATTGGGAAGAAGCATATTCCATATTGGAGAAAGAAGTTGGTTGGGGAATTGCTTTCATGGGAATTTCAGCCATAGATGTTAACCGTCACCGTCTATGAGGGTTTTGGTTATGAAAACCATAAACTAAGATGTCATTATAAACAATTTAATTCGTTTTTAAGAAGAACGGTTTGAAGGAGAAGTAAAATGTGTAATTGTTCTTTTGAATCAAGGTGTTTGAAAGGAGAACAATGGTGTTTGAAAAATGTGTAATTATTATTATGTATTGTAGTTGTAATTGTAATTCTCTCTTATGATGTGAACTAGGGTTTGTATTGGTAATTGTTATTTTGAAGAAGAAACTTTTGGAGGAGAAATTTGGTTTCATTCTTATTATTATATATATTGTATTTGTAATTGTTATTTTCTTCCATGTTTGAGAACTAGGGTTTGATTCATTAGTTGGTTAACATTATTTGTTAGAAAATTTGACCCATTGAAATGAAGAAGTTAATTTATTGATTCTTAAAGAATTATACAAATCAACATAGTTAACGTTAATTGTAATTGTAATTGATTAACATTATACAATTCCATAATCCATGCTATGGTTTGATTCATTAAATTGCTTTACATTATAAATGATGATTTGTTATAATATTTGATAATTTGTCATTAAATTGCTTAACATAATGGATTCATTTCTTAATTTTAACTTTACAGCTTTCAAGATTGTTTTGACACAAGTTTGATTTAACGTTACACAAGTTCAAGATTGTTTCGGTCAATGAGACATGTTTGAGATTGTTCATGGTAAGAACTGGAATTAAACTATTAAAAATGATAAAATGGACCTATAAATAGTAGTATATCGAAGAGATATGAATGTGAAGGGTCTCTTGGTAGTGTAAATCGAAGATATCTGATTACTAATGTGAAGGGTCTCATGGTAGTGTAAATCGAAGAGATACATATATCAATCTGAAGGGTCTCATCTGAGATATCAATCTGAAGGGGTGTCATGGTAGGTAAATCAAGAGACGCCACCACCTTTAAAAAAGATAAAATGGGCCTATAAATAGTTGTATTACCACAGGTGTACAATTCATATTTATTACAAATAAAAGCAGTAAAAGGAAGAAGAAAATGGATAAGCATACTAAGGAGATCGCAGATTAGGAAACCATGTTGAAGAATTGGAAAGAAAATTGAATGCAAGACATGAATGCCATTATAAAATTGATCAATCGAAAATATGGATGACACAGAGTCGGATTCCATGTATCTTGAAGTGGCGTATATCAATGACAACATCAAAGCAAATCAAAAGAAAATCAACGATCCGATACGATCGTGCAATGATGCTTACTTAAATTGCAGTCGATGCATCCGCATTCGTGCACTATCGCATGATGCCATGCCCGGGGAACAATAATGTTTCTTTGGCCCCAAGTGGAGTTGGGGTTCGACCACAAACTCTCCCAATAAGAGAGCATGTTATAGAGTTCTCGGATCACGGCATGTGATCAAATCCCATCCCCATCCAAACCCCACTTTATCTACATATTTGTATTTTCTTTAATAATATTATATTGTAAAATATTTATGAACTTGAAATTATTTATAATATTATCAGTCTGTTTTGATATTATGTAATAACTTTTTCTTATGAAATCATTTAGAATATTATCTTTTTAAGTGTTTTATTATTTGTTTGAATAATATCATGGGCGTAGTTTCTTTTGTTTTTGAAGCGTATGGATGTAGTTTCTTATACATCGGTTGTTGCATGCATGCAAATAAATTAGGGTATTAAGGTTTGCAATTAATAAAATAGTAGAATAAGAAGGAGGGATTTGGATGAATAAAGAAGAAGAACCTTTATACTCCGTATATGTTTACGTAATTAATAAAAAGTACAATAAAAGAGGGGGTCTGCAAATGAAAAGTACAATTAATAAAATAATATTGATGCACCAATAATGGTACAATGTCACGAGACATTGCTTAAAGTAACTCGTAAAATGACCCTGAGGAATCTTTTGGATTTTCTAGGTCATTGCTTTTCAATCATAGCTTAAATTCCATTCGGATAGTGATTTAGGCACAGAATTGGTACACATAATTCATCCACACAACACTTTATAACCACACATTTTAACACTTAAAAAGAAAACAAAATAACACAAAAATTCTGGACCACACAATCACTTATTTCGGGGGATAATGACACAGAAATTGTGTGTCAAAATCATTTTCCATTCCTTTTATTTTTCAATCTAAAGAGTGGAGATAAGTCACTTGTAAACCTAACAAAGCAACAATACCAAGCCTCTATTGAAGAGAATGGCAAGAATTTTATGGCACGAGGACCAAACTAAACTCAAATATACATCTACCTGGGGAGGTGGAGTCTTGTTTGATGGTTGAATATGTACTTGCAGGCGAAGGAATTGCACAATAGCCATAGACTGGAAGGAGATGATTCAGATATGGAATGTGAGTCTATCATCAGTAGGACCGAAGGATCCCAAGTTGGAATTCCTGGAAGCAATGATTCATAGTAATTTTTCGTCTTTTGAGAACATCCCCTCATCACACTTTGGTATCATTAAGATCATCATTTGAAATTGCAGAGGTGTGGCTCCAAAGAATTTAGGAGGCACATCAAAGAGCTTCTTTTGAAGCAGAAAACTGATGTGGCGATCCTTCTTGAAACCGCCCAGCGAAAAAGCCTTTAAAGTCATTGCTAAGATTGGTTTTCTGAGTTCCATACATTATCCTCCTCCTATTGGAAGATCTCTGGAGGTATTTGTATCATTTGGAATTCAGATTTGCTCGATATTAATCGTATTGAAGCCCGCCAAATAGAATTCATGTTGTCATCTCGAGAATAATCTTTGTAGGATTGATAACTTCAACTTCAATGTCAGCAATTGTAACTTGATAGATTTGGGCCACTCTGGACCTGCCTTTACTTGGAGCAACCATGCAACTACAGACTGGAGACTCTTGTACCATCAGCATGTGGGGCTCATCTCCCTAAAGTCCATTCTTAGTATTAAAAAAAATCATGCTTTAAATTTGATTTTAACACATGTATAATCTTGTTATGACTATTGGATGTTCTAATTAATGTATTCTTGTTGTGAAGGAGCCTCATTGGATTGCTTTGGAACCTCCTGCTGAGCGCTGGATTAAGGTCAACACTTATGCCAGCTGCATGGATATTGATGAGAATGGTAGAGGCATGGTGGCCATTGGTGGGGTCTTCATAGACGGTAATGGAATATTGTATAGAGGATTCGTAGGATTTATGGGAAGAAACTCCATCCTTCAAGGAGAATTGTGCGGCTATCAAAGAAGCTTTGTGGATTGCTAAGGACTATGGTGTCTCCCAGGTTGTTGTGGAATCGACTGTCTCTCTTTGTAATGGCTATTAACGGTGGATCTAGGAATGATGACGGCAGATCGCTTGTTGAAGATATCCTTGCCTTAAAGAATTATGGCATAAATGCTAATGTGTGTTATTCAAATAAAAAGCGAGGATGATGGAATAATAGCCAAAGGTTAGTATCATCAACATTTACATTTTTGGTTGTGCATGTAATTGTACTTCATTTCTTACTTATGTTCATTTTGAACCGATTATCAAGTTTAAACCCTATAATCAAGTTTAAAACAAAACCATATAACTGGACACAAAGTTAAAGTTGGGTAGAAAATTTTATTTTGATAGATATATGAAGATAAATAAAGATTAATCACGATAGAATAAAATTAAACCATACTCCTTAATTAATACTATGGTTTAACATTAAAATACTCACGATATAATAAGGTAGTTGATTGAGTACGTTGTGATATTATTGAAGGATTAATTAATATAGGAAAGGTTCTCAAAATGAATTTGTTTTGGTTTTTTTAAATAAAAGATGGAATTTGATTTAGAAAATGTGAATACAAGGCTTTGATTCGTTTCAACTACCAAAGTCATGAAGGTTTACGAAGCGTTGGAATTGTTTCAACTACAAAGTCAGTTTTTGAAAAATGAAACGCCGCATCCATTTAATTGTTTCAACTTCACAATTAACCTAGGGTTAACCTAGGCTATATATATTCTGGGATGATGCTGAGATAAATACCGTATATCTCTAAATCATGAAGCACATCAAAGAAAAAAAATGGCAACGGAAAGAAACGAATTCATGAAAATTTGGAGGAAGAAAGGCAACAAATTCGAATCATATTCAAGCAAGAACCGGAGGAAGAGATGAAGCGGTTAAGGAAGGAATTTATGCACCAACCTGGAGGAGCAAAAGCAAGACATGATGGCACAGAGATGGGAACTTCTTCATGAAACCGAGAACATCAACGTGAAGGTGGTTGAGGAGGTTGAATCAAGAGGCGTGAGATGGCAAATCACGAAGAGCGATGCATGCACTCTACAAGAGGAAGATCAATCAAGTTGTCCAGGTTTGCAATGAGACGACGGGAAAAGGATTGCACATCCGCCACATTATCTCGTGATTTTCGAAAAACTTTGTTGTTGTTATGTACATTTGTTTAATTTTAATTTTCTTGTTTGTTTGCGAAACTTTGGGTTTAATTTTAATTTTTTGTTTGTATAATTTATTTTCATGTCCTGAAACTAATGCTTTATTTTTATGTTCATGTTTATTGTATAATATATTTATCAGAAATATTTATGTTCTTTGGAAATTGCCATGAGTTTGCTTTTGGTTCTAATGTCCTCCTAGTCCAATTTGGTTTGTTTTGCTTTTTCTTTGGGGTTGGTTACGGTTTTGTATATGTTACACAAGTTAAAGCTGTATGCACCAACCTGGAGGAGCAAAAGCAAGACATGATGGCAATGAGAGATGGGAAAAGGAAGATCAATCAAGTTGTCCAGTTTTTTTGCGAGACGACGGGGAAAAGGATTGCACATCCGCTTACATTTTAATTTTAATTTTAATTTTACGGTTTTGTATATGTTACACAAGTTAGAGCTTGTGTAACTTTGAATCGTATGTTGTTATTTTAAACAGACTTTGAAATGAAAGCAGACTTTATAAGAAAATAAAATTATTTGTATTTCTTATGTGAGTTGAATGAAAAAATTAATTAGTGTATCATTATAAAAGAAAGAAAAAGATTATATTAATTAACGGGAGAAATAATGTAATTATAGGATTTTCATACTTTATAAATTATAATAATAAAGAATATAAGGAAGAAAAAAAACAACAAAAGAGGATTGCATTAAAAAATAAAACAACTACTCTGCGTGATAAACAAGAAGGAAATAAAAGAGAGAATATACCGTCCCATCGCATGCATAGAAGGCGTGAAAAAAAGTAGAAAGAGGACAAAACATGACAGAATCAGTGGCAGGGGGCCATTGTTGACCGGGGACCGTCCATTCCCCCTTCATTTCCATTCATTTCATCTTGTTTTAAGCGAGTAGATAATAGTACCATTTTCTGAGACGAGTAATGATAGAGGGACAACCGATGTGTCATGACAATTGCCATAACGGTGATTTTCACTATTGATATTTGATCTATTTAGATTTATGACATACAATTAGTCCGTTTAGGGTGTCTTACGTGAGTATGTCACTCAATAAGTCCGTTTAGGGTGTCTTATGTGAGTATGTCACACCATAAGTAGTCATAATTGAATCAGAATTCCGGTTATGGTGTCTTACGTGAGTATGTCAAACAATAAGTCCGTTTATGGTGTCTTACGTGTGTATGTCACTCAATATGTCCGTTTAGGGTGTGTTACGTGAGTATGTCACTCAATATGTCCATTTAGGGTGTGTTACGTGAGTATGTCACTCAATCAGTCCGTTTAGGGTGTCTAATGTGAGTATGTCACTCAATAAGTCAGTTTAGGGTGTCTTACGTGAGTATGTCACTCAATAAGTCCGTTTAGGGTGTCTAATGTGAGTATGTCACTCAATTAGTCCGTTTGGGTGTCTTACGTGAGTATGTCACTCAATCAGTCCATTTAGGGTGTCTAATGTGAGTATGTCACTCAATTAGTCCGTTTAGGGTGTCTTACATGAGTATGTCACATAATAAGTCCGTTTAGGGTGTCTTACGTGAGTATGTCACTCAATCAGTCCGTTTAGGGTGTCTAATGTATGTCACTCAATAAGTCCGTTTAGGGTGTCTTACGTGAGTATGTCACTCAATCAGTCCGTTTAGGGTGTCTAATGTGAGTATGTCACTCAATTAGTCCGTTTTGGGTGTCTTACGTGAGTATGTCACTCAATCAGTCCATTTAGGGTGTCTAATGTGAGTATGTCACTCAATTAGTCCGTTTAGGGTGTCTTACATGAGTATGTCACATAATAAGTCCGTTTAGGTGTGTTACGTGAGTATGTCACTCAATCATCCGTTTAGGGTGTCTTACTTACGAGTATGTCACTCAATAAGTCCATTTAGGGTGTCTAATGTGAGTATGTCACTCAATTAGTCCTAATTGAATCAGAAGTCCGGTTATGGTGTCTTACGTGAGTATGTCACATAATAAGTCCGTTTAGGGTGTCTTACGTGAGTATGTCACTCAATTAGTCCGTTTAGGGTGTGTTACGTGAGTATGTCACTCAATCAGTCCGTTTAGGGTGTCTTACGTGAGTATGTCACTCAATAAGTCCGTTTAGGGTGTCTTATGTGAGTATGTCACACAATAAGTAGTCCTAATTGAATCAGAAGTCCGGTTATGGTGTCTTACGTGAGTATGTCACATAATAAGTCCGTTTAGGGTGTCTTACGTGAGTATGTCACACCATAAGTCCATTTAGGGTGTCTTACGTGAGTATGTCACTCAATAAGTCCGTTTAGTGTGTCTAATGTGAGTATGTCACTCAATTAGTCCGTTTAGGGTGTGTTACGTGAGTATGTCACTCAATCAGTCCGTTTAGGGTGTCTTACGTGAGTTTATGTCACATGATAAGTAGTTCTAATGGAATCGGAAGTCTGTTTAATTTTGTTTTATTTATTATTATTAATTTTTATTTAGTAGTAAGAAGATTTATGTATTAACTATTTTTTTTATAATCAAATGATGTAACTAGAATAAATAAATAAATATAATCAATCAAATGATGTAACTAGAATAATTATTGTATTATTATTTTGATTTTTTTTTTAATTTTGTGATCGGAACCCTACTCTCTCCCTCCATCATCATCAATTCCCGCCCTTAAGCTGCTCCCCTCTCAATTGTTGCAACCAAAATTTTTGGGGGCCTGCTTTCCCGCTAAGAATCGCCCAAAATTTAGAAATTTTCAAATTCCCCTATTTGATTTGATTCGAATTCTTCACCCACAACTAACCCCTCTAACCAACCAAAGTACACCCCCGCCCCTTTCATTGATGTGTTTCCCTCTTTTGATCTTCCCACCATTCAACCTTCAAAATCTCCATTAAAGAAACCAACTAGAGCTAATTTTGGTGACTTACTCTGCTCTTTTGTTTTAGCTTTTTCTCTAGGGCTTTATGAAGTACCTCTTTTGTTTTTCGAATGTTGTTTAATTTTTTTGAATTTGAACTAATTTCTAACATATTTGTGTGAATTAACAGGGCATCAATGCCTTAATGAGCTAATTTTGGTGAGTTACTCTCGCTCTTTTGTTTTAGCTTTTCTTACAGGGGCTTTCCGTTGTACCTCTTTTGTTTTTCCACAATGTTGTTACATTTTTTTGAATTTGAACTAATTTCTAACATATTTGTGTGAATTAACAGAGCATCATTGTCTTAATGAGCTAATTTTGGTGAGTTACTCGCTCTTTTGTTTTAGCTTTTCTTCCAGGGGCTTTCCGAGGCAACATAATTGTTTTTCCAGAAATTTGGTTACATTTTTGTGAATTTGAGCTAATTTCTAACAAATTGGGGTGAATTTACCTAGACATCAATTACTTAACAGAGCTAATTTTGGTGAGTTAATTTTGAGATATAGACAGACCATTTAATACTCAATTATGCACAATTCTTTTCATAGTGCTGCAATCGCAATCTCGAAACGAACTCGAAGCAAAATATGAAGGGTACTTCTCCGATTTCCGGTTCTTCTAGCAAGGTAAATGAATCTGGGACATTTCATGAGCGTACATTTTTATGCAAATGTGGCGTTCCTGGTGACTTCAAGAACAGATGCTAACCTAGGGAGAATGTTCTACGGTTGTCCTTATTGGCCGGTATGACTAATTTTTTTGGTTATACTTTCCATTTACTTTCAAGGGATAATGTGTCTACGTATAATAATTGGAATTTCTTATTTTGCGGGATGATGAAGTCAAATGTGACTATTTCATATGGCGAGGACAAGGTGTGCTGCATCATGGGCCATATGGCAAAGTGTCTTCATCTACTAGGCCATATGGCAAGGTGTCTTCATCTCTTGGGCCACATGAAGATGTTACCTCTGTGAACTTGATGAAGAAAAGCAGATAAACTTGAATGCACAATCGGTGTCCTTCAAAATGACATTGAAATGATAAAGTGCATGCGAGACAATGATGCAAAAAAATTGAACAAGTTGAGATCAACGTCATCGAGTTATTGAGAGGTCGCAATTCAGATTCCATGGTTCAAATGTTACTCCATGATAGAGAAAGGATTGCTCGCTGGAGACACTACTTGAGAAGACCAGGGTAGGGAACAATTCATCTCAAAAGAAACTTGTATTATTGACTATTACTTGTCTAACCTTTTTTTTTAGTATTTCATCTTATGAAATAAAAACTTAATTTCTTGGTATTCAGATTTCTCTCATATTTTTCAGACATTTCATTACTTAAATAAAACTTAATTTCTTGGTATTATATGAATTTGAATGGTTAAACCCATATCCTGGGGCAACACAAGCTTGAACTTGTTTCAGGGCCGACACAAGTTTAAACTGTTTAGAGTGAATGTTTTACAACACCCTTAATGGACGCTTAAAACACCACATTCGTGACACTCGAACAACGTCCCCTTCACATTAAACAAATGAGAACAACCAACACATCAATGTTTTACAAGCTTAAACCCGTTTCATGGGGCTACACAAGCTTGAACTTGTTTCCAGGGCCGACACAAGTTTAAACTGCTTTTACAGAGTGAATGTTTTACAACACCCTTAATGGACGCAAAACACCAGATTCGTGACACTCGAACAACTTCCCTTCACATTAAACAAATGAGAACAACCAACACATCAATTTGCCATCATTCAAAATTCAACATCATCTACATCTTCCAGATTTAAACATCAACCAATCAACCAAAGAAGAACAACCAACACATAGAATTTTCCATTATTCAAAATACAATAACAAACAAACACATCAACACATCACTTTCCATTATTCAAAATACAACACAAGTTACGTCTTCGAATCTTACACATCAACCAATCATCCTCAATGATTAAACATCCACAATATGTAAACATCTCATCCTCTTCATCAACATTAATACTTTAAACAGCCACAATATGTATCCCATCGCTTTCCTGTAACATTGTCAAAGAAAAAAGGTATCAAGCTTAATGCAATGTAACATGATTGAATATAAAAAGAACTCTAAATATTAATACATACAATACCTATCATGGCAAAGTAGGAGTGTCGCTAGTGAGCATTTCTCCACCAATCAAACTCTTACAAGTGGAAGCGTAATGACCATTGATACCGCATTTTCCACAAACATACTTCGTCTTTCTGTCCCCGGCTGAGCGTTTCCTCTTTTTTGATGGCCGTCCACTTTGTCTCTTTGGCACCTTCGGTGGTAAAACCACATCGTTAAGCACATCATCGGGATACACACATTCATCTTCATTTTGAAGTGGATACACACATTTGGAATAACCTAGCCTCCAACAATTGACGCTATAATACCAAGTGCAATACTTGGAGGCGTGCTTCCTCAGTATACTTTAACACAAAGAATGCGATGCTCGCATGGATACATATCCATCTCGGAATTTTTACATGTACACGTCTTCAAATCCAACTCAACGATGTAAGAAATAACAGCATCCTTGTCACGAACATCATACTTATCTGAGGAAAGTGTATTAACTGAAAATCGTTTCGCTGACTCGAAGCTTTTGTTCACTTCGATTTCAATTTTGGGAGTAAGAGCATCTTGGCAATTTGTAGATGATTCATTTCTTTTAGCAAACCAATCCTGTAACATCTCCCGGATATGTTCAATTAATCAACCCAACAATTGAAAATTCTCGTGCACGCTTTAGCCTAGCATTCACAGACTCGGCATGGTTTGTGGTCATTATGTTGTAACGAAATCCCTCAAATTTAGCTCTAGCCCACATAGGGAATGCTGCTTCTTTCAAATATTCGTCAGCTTTCGGACATTTACTACATAAAGTTTCAAATGCAACTTGAATTCTCGCTTCAGACAGCCTCTGCAGACTTGTCGAAAGAGCTTTCCCACACCACGTCTGGGATATTTCATCCTCAAATTCTTTTGCATGTGATACATGCAATGCCCATGGTGCGCATTCTTAAACACCGCCTTGAAAGATGTTTTAATACTATCGGCACGATCAGAAAGTATCGCAAGATCATTCGTGTCCCCAATGATGGGTTTTAGCTTATCAAAAAACCATGTCCAAGACTCTATACTTTCAGAAGCAACAACACCCCAAGCAAGTGGAAATATTTGATGATTTGCATCTTGACATGTTGCCACAAGTAAGGTCCCTTTATAACGCGTTTTTAAATGCGTGCCGTCCACAGAAATGACTTTCCGCATCGCCAAATAAAATCCCTCAATACTTTGACCAAGTGCCATGAAAAAGTATTTGAAAACATTCCCATCACTTTTTCAATATGATATACAGTGTCCGGGTTTCTAGCCTTCAGCCTATAACAATATTTGGGTATTTCTCCCCAACTTTTGTTTGGATTACCCTTATCAATCCTTCCTGCATAACCCTTAGCCTCAGACGCCTTGCAATAAGTTACATCATATCCAAATTCTTTTTGGAAATCATGCATCAAGTCCTTTAGTGCATTAATACGATTGGCATCTTTAAACCTTCCGCAAAGTATGTGCCAATTAGCTTGTGCGTAGCATGTCTATGGTCTTTTCGAGGAGCAATAGGTGTGCAGCTATGCTTATTTGCATACGTTACCACTACAAATCGCTCAGAAGGTGCTTGAAGTTTGGTGGCACGCAAACGCCATTTGCATCCGGCGACCTTCACATAAAACTGAATAAACGCTTTTGTTGGAAGTTTGCGTTTTGAATTCAAACTTGTACTTCAGAGCCAATAGCTGCGCAAGTTTGAATACCAAAAACTTTTGCATTTAAGCGGATCATTCACACGAAAGTCTTCATGTTCGAGAATGCACACTAAATTATCACCTACAGTACGGCTACAACGAAAGTCTTCATGTTCAATTCTTTGCACGTTAACCATAGTTGGGGGTGCATTCAAGGGATCAACAATCTCATTTCTCTCAACAAAGACATCAAGATTCTCATTTGACAATTCATCAGCCTCGCGCATGCTAATTCTACGATATGATTCTTCTAAATAAACATCTTCACCCAAATTCACCAATAAGGAGTCTTCAAGTTGCTCATTAAAGTCCATGTTGTCACCCCCCGTTTTCAAAAGAGAATCTTCGACACATGTCTCTATGCTTTCTATTCTTACATCCAACATCTCTTCCATGGCATTCCCAACAACATCCACATCTATCTCTTCATTAACAATCTTTTCAACACATGTCTCTATGCTTTCTATTCTTACATCCAACATCTCTTCCATGGCATTCCCAACAACATCCACATTTATCTCTTCATTAACATTCTTTTCAACACATGTCTCCATGCTTTCTCTTCTTACATCCAACATCTCTTTCATCCCATTTGCCAAAACATCAACATCTGTCTCTTCATCTCTTTCAACACATGTTTCTTGAATTTCCGACACATTTACTACTTCACATGTTTCTTGACTTTCATAAACCTCGGTACACTTTTCCTTTTCCTTCAAACATATTAATAAAGCATCTTGTTTTAAATTACAAACATATATAAACCGATTCACAAGCTTATCGCAATCAAGCACCATCGGTCTAGCTTTACTAATGGGGACCATATATTTCATCTCAAACTCATACTTAGTTGTATCGATTTCCAACTCATTTTTCACCATGTCATACAATTCTTCAAATGTAATGTTCTTTTTGACACTCAGAATCGTCGAAACTTCTTGATTCACACCTACTACATACTTCCAAGACCATAGACCATTGACGTCTTTTTCAATCTCCACAGGTAAAATATAAAAATACAAACTTTATCTTCCATCACGCTTCACCGAGATCCTGTTTTTATTCAATACAATAATTACAAACCAATATACACATAGACAAAATCCATAATTCCGTTCAAATAGCCATTAACAAGTTTAAACTTGTGTCACACTATAATCAATACACCTTGAAATGCATATAGAAGTTCACATAGCCATTAACAAGTTTAAACTTGTGTCACACTATAATCAATATTTTAAGATTAATACGATTACCATTCACTGAAATGCAAACTAGATATAACCAAATAGATATATATATATATATATATATATATATATATATATATATATATATATATATATAGTAGTCATACGGGTAATAATCGCACAAATCACCAATTCAACATTTAACCATTTCAATTCAAATCAAATATCCATTTTCAATCGTGGTCGCCCCATTTTCAATTCAATTCAATTCAGAGAGTTAAACACACGGTTTAAGCTAATCCCCTTGAGGTAAGTAAACTAACAAACTCAATTTCCCTAAATTCACATACCGGTATGGAAAGCCAAGAAACCCTTTCGATTACCACCCACTCGGCTCGGACAATGCTTGACGGAGAAGAAGAAAATAGAGGTCGTTCGGCGATGGAGAGACACAGCCAGAGTTATTCGCTTTGCAAAGAGAGGGGGGCGGAAGCGCAGAATAATTGGCTACTGATATGATTTTGCCGCGTAAATTAGGGTTGGTTAATTTACCCGCCCTAATTTAGGGGGTCGGATTAAGCAAAGTTTAATGGGATGTTTAATTAAGGGTTAATTACATTTTTAGTGTTAAGTAAATCACCCCAAATCAAGAAGGGGGAGGGTATTAATGGCTTTTCACCTAACTTGGAGAGTCCAAGCTTGTTCATGACATGATTTATGTCATAAGCTTATTGTTGCAACAATTTCGGTTGACAAACTTAAATAACTAATGGCCCCATTATTTTATCCATAGATTTAAAATATTCTTCATCATTACAACATCTAATCACACACATATTATCTCTACAATCATTATATATTTATCTTCCACTCATATTTCTCCACATCAGCCAAGCATCAACAAACAACACTTTTTCCTCCCGATCACCACTACTGCTGCTCTTACCATCTTGCCTCAAAAGACTCTCTTGAGGTGTAATCCATTGTTGATGAAAAGAGAGCTGTGATGCAAAGGGACCGGTTTCAATGAAATGTCGTGATGGCTGTGAGGAATAAAAGAGAGGCGATGAAATTTTGGGGGAAAGAATAGTGGGAAATTGGGGGAAAATTGGGTGAGATAATCGAGGCTAGATCATGTTATTCTTTTGATTATTTTATTAAACCCGACTAGGAGAGTGTGGTGGACAGACCCATACCCACACCCACATGCTGACACTTTATAATTGCTCTTTTAAAGGTATTGTTAGAAAAATAAAAGAAATGTGATACATCTACCACACATAATGTATAGTTGACAATTGCCACATATTTTTTATCCATAGATTTGAATTACTACACTTTAATCAATGGTGTATCACTAGGTAATGAATGTGCAGTATACAAAATATACCATAAGTTGGACAGAATAATATACAATTCTTATTTCATTTAGAGTGAGAATGATATGCATGTTAAATATCAAAATGAAGTTTACTCCCACCCTTGGCAAGTGTAAAACATATTTAGTGTGATAAAGAATTTCCTCTTTTTTTTGTTTGATCTCTCATTTAAAAAATGTTTTGTTTACATATATCTATCATTTTATAAAATACAAAATTAACTATGATTTTTATTTTTTTATTTTTCCCTTAAATAATACGAGTAATTAAGCAAATTGTTTTGATTTCCAATGCCAATAAATATTGGAAATCAAAATATATCATTTTCCAATGGCACAGGAATTCTGGCAGATAGATGAACAAATTGTTTTGATTTCTTTCTTTTTTTTTTTATTTCTTTTTTGTTTTGTTTTGATTTCTAATGTCCATAAATATTGGAAATAAAAATATTTTTTAATCTGTATGATTACGAGCAAGGATTTTTCCAAGTAATAATCTTCAGCACGGGTGGACGCATGTTAACTAGGACCGCGTCATGTGAGCCTCATTGAAATCCGATAAAATTTTTTTAGTATTAAAACAATTTAATTTTGATATTAAAATATATCATTTTGCCATTAATAAATGCCGCTTTAGGCTTCGATTATTCTACTGAAACAAATTTTTTTAACGAAAAATATAGTTTTAAATCTCGATGACACCAGTGATAAAAATTCCTGCATCCACCCCTTATCTTCAATGATATTTCAAATATAAGTGTTTTTAAAAATCATGAGTAAAATGATAGATTTGGAAAAAAAAATAAAATCTACGGCTAAATGATTTTTTAAAGTATATGGTTAGATCATATGTATTTTGACATACGACTGCTATTTGTTGAGAGTAATGCTGTTAACGAGCCGAGTCGAATAGCTGAAAATCAAGCTCGAGCTCGTTTGTAATTAAGCTCGCTCGTCAACACAAACGAGCCTAAAAAGCTGTTAGAGCTCAGCTCGTTCAACTACAAACTCAATTTGTAAAATGTTAATGTGTATCTATGATTTATATATATTATATATATTACCTAAGTTCACGAACACTAACAAGCATTCACGAGCAAGGCTCGTGTTCACTCGTTTAGCAAACGAGTAGGAGAAACTGATTGAGCTCGTTTTGATATCACTAATAAACGAGCTTAAACGAGCCGAGTTCGATTTTTGTGCACAAACTCTGAGTTCGTTTAACAGCCCTCGTTGAGAGGGTCCTGGCTCGCATGATTTCACTCAAAAACGAATATTGAAAAAAAAAAAAAAGCTGAGAGAGTAATTTTTTTTTTTTAAGCAAGAGCGGAGAAAGTATTATATAACAGTTCTAAAAATTAGTATATGATTTCTAAAACTAAAAAAAATTGTTATATGAATTAGATGGTTATATAATAACAAACTCAGCTTATTTACAAATAGTTTCACCGTAATGTGACAACCAAAGGTGGAGAAAAACGATAAATCGAAAAAACAAACCTCTAAAAATAGAAAAAAGAATACCTAACTTTAAAAAAAAAATTAAAAAAAAAAGGAAAAACACCCACAGATCATCGCCATATCCATCAGCAATCAAACCCAGAAAATGTACAATATCTCCACACAATACCTGTTAAGAAGATTCCTAATTTACAAGAGATTAATACTCGGGCATAAATTGACTGATTTTCCCTTCTTCAGAAGCCATCTTGTGCTCACTCATCTTCAACCATATACAAACAGCAGTAAAACTGAAGAACAAGCTCAGCAACCCGCTTCCTAACCCGATCCCAACAATGGCCAAAACCGATAACCCTTTATTCTTCATGGGTGGTAATGGATACCCATATAGATCTTTATTTCCTACAAAAGAGCTCGCATTAAATCTCGGCAGGTTTCCACTCCGATTCCCCAACGACGAAGGTATCGGACCCGACAACTTATTATTCGAAACGTCCAACACCGAGAGCCTCGCTAGCAATCCGAGCTGTTGCGGGATGGAACCCGTGAGCTGATTGTCATGGAGATCGATTACATTTAAGTAGGCACAGAAAGCGAGTTCTTGTGGGATTGGTCCGGCGAGTTGGTTGGCGGAGAGATTAAGAACAGCAAGATTGACAAGGTATTGGAGATCGGGAGTTATAGGGCCGGAAATTGAGTTTGAGGAGAGGTCAAGTGATTGAAGATTGGTGCAATTAGAGAGGAATGGAGAGATGGTGCCTTTTAAGGAGAGATTTGGAAGGGATAGTTTATATATCCGGCCATTGTTGCAGGTGGCGCCTTGTAGAGAAGAAGTAAAGCCTTGGCAAGGGTTGGAGAATATGCCTTTTGTCCAATTTTGCAGTTTCTGTAATGGGTCTTCAAGAGATTGGCTTAAATGGGTTAAGCATCTCTCGTCGTCTGGATCTGGCTTCGATCTAGGCAAGGCGGCGCAGGTAATTAGAAGGACCACCCATGTTAGGCTCCATAAACCCATCTGGGCGGCGGCGGCGGCGGGGGGCGGCGGTTGCCGTGAAACAGTGATTGAATACAGCAGCAAATATTTAGTGGGAGTACTATTATAGTCTATGTTGTTAATTTCTTTGGGTGAAAATAAAAATATAAAACAAAATAAAATTGCAATACTTGCTTATTGAGATAATAATGAGCGAGGGAGAGAGGTGGATGGGAGTACTAAAGCGAGAAAAAGATATGTAATAATAAAAATGTAAAGTAAAAGGATTTGCTAGTTCTTTTTAATTAACAATGGTTTCTTATCACACTTTCTATGTCCTTTTGACTTTTTATCGATGTCTTAAATTTTTTATTTTTTTTCATAAAGTAATATAATATTGTATGTGTTGTTTTTATTTTTACATTAAACAATATAATATTATTAGACAATCATGAAAAATAATATAATATTTTGTATTAAAGATTAAAAATTAACTTATTTATTATATTTTTTTAAACTGTGTGAAATTGTCAAATTGTCTTATATTATAGAGAAGTTATTTAATCTGACGCGTAGTATGCGGAAGTAAGACTTCACGTAGCCAACCTTGCACCTCTTAATCTAAACTGAATTCAAATTGTGAGATCTAAATTTGTTTAGCTGCTGGTTCGATGCACGTACATATACCACACAAAAACCTCCCTATATTATAAGACAGATTTAACAGTTATTATGAATTCAAATTCCACAGTACATCGCTCCTTCTTTTTTTAAGCTTTCAAAATGTTAATGATGTTTGTCTTTAAAACGTTGTCATAAATGCTTTTGACAACGTTGTCATAAATTTTATTTCTTCCAGAACACCCTATTTTATTAAAGTTGTAGGTTTGTGGGTGTTTTTTTTTTAAATTTTTAAATTTTATTTTATTATTATTATTATTTAGGGAAACGAAATATGAAACTGTTATAGTTTTTTTTTTCCACGGATACAAAATATACATACGTATATTTTTTTTTTTGTCCATACAGAGACTCGAATCCAAGTGCCACAATAATAACTACTAGGTCAATGTTTCTAGGTTAAAAATGGTTATAGTATAAAAAAAAAGTGTTTTAGGCAATATTAATTATTTAAAACAAGACCTACCCCAAAGGAGTTTTCGTCACAACCGTGTCTTTATCCGGAAAAAAAGTCCGACACGTTTAAAATTCATTTTTTTTTGTCTAATTTTATACGTAAAAATAACTGATAATGCCGGAATCCTCCCAAACGTATTTTTGTGGGCTTAGTGGCTGTTTATCGTAATTTTGGCGGAGGATATTCTGGTGGTAATTATGAGTAAGGTGATGTGATATGATGATTTGACAGAAGTGTAATGAACAAGTAATCTGTCAACAAATTGACAGAGGCTGCCGGCTTTTTGTATTATAGAATACTAGTATATGTCCTTTACAAGGTACAATGCCGCTATTTATAGGGCTAGAAGTTAACAATTACAAGAGACTACAATTAAGGCGTAATTAACATGTGTTAGAAATAAAATTTGTTTTTGGTTTTGATGATGATAACATTGTTTTAACGTCATTGATAAAGTGCCAAGACTAACTGTAATAGTGAAAAGCTAAAAGATGTCTAGAACCAAATGTATAGGTTTACTAAAGTCTGATTTTAATATAGGTTAAACCAGACAAGCACTGTAATAGAAATCTTATAGATGGAGTCTAGGGTTTCGGCTGAGAATCTATCTAGTTCAGTCTACTAAGGGTTCAAATTCAGCTGACATACCTAGTGCTGTAGAAGATGATTGAGGAATGAAGGCTGAGGTTTCAAACTTGTTAGGAACATTTTATTTGTGTTGATGAAGGTCAGACGAGTTGTTATAGCAAGCCGGAAATAAGTCTAAATAAGTTAGAAGTGTTTGTATAAGCTTTACTTAGAGCCTGACATTTTGTATAAGTTCAGCCAGATAAGCATTGTACTAGACTGGTAGAACGGTTCAGTGAAATGAAGAACAGAAGACCGGCTGAGTAAAGACGGCCAAGACCAGCAGAGTAAAGTGAAGACCTTTATGGAATGACTTATAACTATGGAAGTCTGTAATGACCTTGGATAAGTCTAAGATATACATTACAAGTGATAAAATTTAATTTGTTATAAATATAGTGTACACTGGTCCCACACAAATCAATGATCAGTGAAGTAAAGCTGTATCAGCTGCAGCAGATCAGTACAAGCAAAATAGAGAAGCAGTCTGATGGCAGTCGAGTGACCGGCAAAGTGAAGGAGTCACTGAACCGGCAGAAAGGCAGCAAAGTCAAGTATGCTATCTATATTTGATTCAGAACGTGGAAAATATGGAAATCAATTAATTAATGCAGAATCAATCAAGGATGGATTTTATGATGAACGTTTGATTAAAATCCGGATCACTGAAATCAAGGAAAATGAAATCAGGGAAGAATCAAGGATTTTTCTCCACATTAAATAGCCAACGGATGAAATTTCAAATCAAGGAAATCAAGGCTATAAATAGAAGGCATTGATAGACAAAAAAATATATATAGTTAACAATTAAGAAGTGTAAGTGCCAAAAACTCTGTCAAAATCTTCTATTTGATTTAAAAAGACATATCCAGAAAATCAAGTTCATAATCATTAAGGACTCAATCAGAATTATTCACATCTGAACTTGATCAAGTTTGTTGAATTTATCAAATTCACGTTCCCATAAGCAACTGAATCAGAGGCATCTGAGAAGGAGTTGTGTTGTTGTGATAGCTGCTGAAGGATTTGTTCTCAAGTAGCAGTGTGTGTTGAAGACTGAGTCACTGAAACTTTTGTATCCAGGGAGTGATAGTCTTGATCGATTGTGAAGTTTGTGTAGCCAAGGACAATCATACTATTGTATTGGTGAAAAACAATAGTGAATTTCTCCAATCATCACAGGAGAAAAGTGGATTAAGGGATTACACCACCCTGAACAACTATAAACCTTGTGTTATTTACTTATAGCACTTACTTTGAGCATTTACATTCAGTACTTTATTTACATGTTTGTGATTGTTTAAGTTGTTTGAAAATACGTTTTAGAAGGGATTTAATATTCTGTTGTACAAAGGCTTTTCATAAGAAAAGTTTTTGTAACTCCTGAGGTTTTTATGTTTTTAAACATCCAATATAGTCATTCACCCCCTGGCTATATTTCACCCTTCTATGGGACCAACAATTGGTATCGGATCAGTGTTCTTTGTATCAGAATCTGTTCAGATCTGATTTCTGGTAACAAGGAGATCACTTTTATTTTCAAAAAGTATTTTCAGAAGTTTTAAGTACCTTTATATAACTTCATTATGGAGTCTTCAAACTTTTTGTCTAAAATTCCTGTGTTCAATGTTAACAATTTTGATGAATACAAAATAAGAATGTTGTCTCATCTTACAGCAACTTATGAGGAGATGCTAGATGTAATAAAGGACGGTCCTATTCAAAAAAACAAATCAAAGAAGGATTGGACCAAAGATGACAGGAGAAGAGCAAATCTAGACTTCGTTGCCAAAGACATGATTATGAAACTCTGGACAATAACATGTTAATGAGGATCAAAGACTACAAAACATCAAAAGAGACGTGGGACAAATTGGCACTTGTCAATGAAGGATCAGAGGCAATCAAAAAAAAAAAAACAAATTATTTGTTGCTAAACAGAAGTTTGAAAATTTCAAAATGAAGACAGGTGAATCCATTGATCAAATGGATAATAGATTTTCAAGTATTATCAGTGAACTACAACAAATTGGGCACACATATCCACAAAAGGAAGTTTGCTTGAAGATTCTGAGAGGTCTACTAGAAAGATGGAAGATCATCACATCAGTACTCAAAGGCACATTGGATCTCGCTAAGACTGACACTCCAACACTAATTTCACAACTGAAAGCTTATGAATTTGATCTAAACAATGAAGACGGTGCACCAGTAGAGCCACACAAGGCCAGTGCACTGGTGGCACCCCATCGACGTAAAACAACTGACTCAGCTAGCAAATAGACTCAAGAGCCAGAGGTGCAGATTGCATTACTGATTAAAAGATTTGATAGATTCAAAAAAAGGCTGTACAAGGGAAACTCTTCATCCAAGAACAAGACTTCATCAAGAAAAGACTTCAAGAAGAAAGATGATGAACTCGGATGTTTCAACCGCAAAAGAAGAGCCACTTCAAATCTGATTGTCCGGGATGAGAAAGACAAAGATGATGAAAAGAAAAGATACAAGTCATCAGATAAAATGAAGAGCCAAAAGGCATTGAAGGCTGAAACCAGTAGTGAAGAGAGTGATGTAGCAGAGTCATTAGACAATGACTTAGATGCCAATGAATGCACCTGCTCGGACAATGATAAACCATTCCTTTGTCTGATGGCCAAAGAAATTGAAGAAATAGAGGTACTATCCAGTGCATCCTCATCTAGTGAATCTATTTCTGACACTGCACAATCTTCCATCATCCTCTTATATTCTTCAAGCTTGATACAAAATCTCATGAGTAGATTTGAAGAAATTCAATCAAATAGATTCTAGAACAAGAATGTAAGAATCTGAGAAAGAAAAATGAAAAATTAAAAAGAGAACTTGATGTGCAATAAACTCACTTGACTAGTAAGGAAGTTCACTTAGCTATTCAACAAACAGTAAATGGTCAAACATCTAATGTTGACAGACTAGCTAAGAAAACTCCCTCACCAGTATAAAAAGTTTTCTTTACCAGCTTAGAAACCCCCAAAAAGGTTTGGATCCAGATCTGGTCTTGGTTACAATAGTCAAGATGAAGGAAGACACAATGGTCAACACAAGAATGAATCAAAAACCAAACTGGTCCTAAATTCAGAAAAGGACAGACTAATGTGTCAGCTGCCCATCCTATACCAGTGAAGCCATAGACCAATGTAGTGAAACTGTTAGATGTAGTGCCCGGAAGACAATTTTTGTAATTGTTTTAAATTAATAAATGACAGATTTTATTATTCATCTTATTTGCTTAGTGCTTATATAGTATACACTGCTGCAAACCCTAAGTATATCTGTATGTAACCACTTAACTCAGTGTATGGATTGCACGTGAGGATAGAGTTACACTACAAGAAATTTGCCTTTTAATGAGGAGAAATCTCCTCATAAATTGTCCATTTCTCCTCATTAAAGGCTTTTAATGAGGAGAACTCAATCCTCATTACAGCTTCCCTAGCTAATTATATATAATGAGGAGAAGTAAATCTCCTCATTAATTAAATCATACATTTAATGAGAATATTTGTTCCTCGTTAAAATTATTTCTAATGATTATTAATCTCCACATTATATAGTCATTTACTCCTCATTATAATTAGATTTAATGTCGACTATTCTCCTCATTATCTAGTCATTTACTTCTCATTAAATAAAAATTCAATGGAAAATTAGGGATAAGGACACAATCTGAAATATTTTTAAGTAACAGGACAACTACATATTTTTTATAGGGAGAAGGACAACTGCATAATTTTTATAGCGAGAAGGACAAACAGTGAATCCGAAAATCGGTGAATCTCCCGGTGAATCCACGAAATCGGTGAATTCGAAACGGTGAATTTTGACAAATGAATCCGAAAATCGGTGAATCTCGACAATGAATTTTGAAAATTAGTGAATTTCGACGATGAATTTTGGCAATGAATTTAAAAATGAATTTCGAACACAAGTGAATTTCGATAAATGAATAAATAATTTTGTCCTTTATGCAAAAGTTTCAAAAAGCGTCCTTCTACTCAATTTGATGAAATATTTCTGTCCTTCTCCCTCATTCCCCCAAAATTCAATACAACACAACTCCTCATTAAAAGTCCATTTGCTCCTCATTAAATCATGGAATATTTTTTATACATCACCTCATTATAAAGCTATTGACCCGTCACTAATTACAATGCAACAATAACTTGAAATTCATGTAACAGTAAAAAATACAATGCCAACATTACTGACTAGAATTAAACAGCCCAAAGAAAAAAATTAAGAAAAATATCTTATTTATAATAAACCTTTTATCACCATGTATATATATAATACAAATAAAATCTAACATTATAAGTAAACAATACAATGGGTTGAAACTCTATCTACAGATATTGAAGCTCCTTAGAATTTAAAGCTGAAAAAGCAGTTAAACTGACTGTCCTACAAAAATTAACTTCCAAATGTTCCGTGTTCGGTGATTACCTCAATGGTCTTTCCCCTTGTTAAACCAACTACCGTTCTTGCTCTTTTTCTTGCTTCATTCTTCGTGAAAAAGACAGTTACAAGCTAAGAAAACATGTCTCTCATCTTCAGGCATCTTATCATAATCAATCTCAAGAAGAGGGGCTAGAAATCCAAATTGGCGTCTACTACGGGGGAAATAAATGCATCTACTTCTTTGTCGATACTATATAATAAGATCAGAATATTATATTCGAGCCCATAATATATTTTCACGGTCATCATGTGGTACGACAGAAAAATAACGATATCAAATAATTTTAGTAATGTACCTTCAGCAAAGATGACATGTATTCCTCTTGCACCATAGATCATTCTGAAACTTTAGAAATGGACTCATGGTTATGAACCGGTGTTTGCTCAAAGTTATCCATTCTTATTTATATTACAGCCTTGCTTCTTCTCAAAGTGATCTCTCTCAGAGTGTAGCACCCTTACGACGTATGCAACTCCACTAGTAAGAGGTCTTTCGAATGTTTTTCTCTCTATGCACCTTGCGAATGTCATATGTAATTTTAATCAATTAGTTCATTCTAACCGGATCTTTTCCATGCAAAAATCAGTAGATTATAATAGTTATGTGTAAGGTGAATAAAGATGCCATGAATAAAGTTAGGCACCCAAATTAATTTAGGACATGAACAAGAAAGTATTCTTATATGTTGTTTGCAGTAATATAGACTAAGTTCAGCATTTTAGTTTCGGATTTAGATCTTCAATTAAATTAGAAAGTAATCTCATATTGCATACATTATCTCACATAGATATACATATAATCAGGTAAGCAAAATAGGGCAACCAAGTTGGAACTAGTCATGACAATCTAGACATGTCCTAGTTTGTCATGGACATGTCTGAACATGTCCAGAAAGAATCAGGACAAGTGCCTTGACCTGGTGAGACTGCCAAGACATCCGAAATACGATCGATGCAAATTAAGAATGTGACGTATTTAACACCTGACCAAATGCAAATGCAAATGCAAATGCAATAACAAGAATGCAACAGAACATTTAGCACAAGAGAAGTCAGCAGACAACAACCTAAATAGAGGACTCAGCAAAACTAACTTAGATCAGAGCCACGATACTAAGAAATCCATACATGGATTGGTACTCTGAACAATCAGATGCATATAAGAGGGAGACTTGACTATTCATAGATTAAAATAAGACCCAACGGCAAACCTAATACAAGTTATTTATAGCACACAAACATAACTAATGCTAGACTGATCAAATGATCCAGAAGCACACCTATAGTAGATAGAAGCATATCTAATCTAAACCAATCTAATGCTGATGAGAAAATAATTTTGAACCAAACATAGCGGACCAGATATCATGAACCGGCCAACTTTTTGACAAGGCAGAACAAAACCGAAAACTGTACATGTGTAACACATAAACCATAAGGCAACCACGAACTATGTCCTACTGATCCTACCATCGATTAAGTACATAATCTTTTATCATAGAAGTTTTACGAGTTGAAACCCATAAGAAAGTGTAAAAAGTTAGCAATTGATCGACAAGTGGCGAAAATTTAACAATTTCATCTAAGAAGTTACAAATGACCAATTGGGATGATCCATACACATTGGAACAGAGGAAACATAGGGAAACAGAGTAATGATATGTGCAAGGACAAGTTGTCTTGACCATTTCAATTAAAGGAAAAGGGATCCAAGAGCTTGACAAGAACTACTATAAATCTCTTGGTAAAACAATGTCATAAAAGACTTTAACGTTATAGTACGGTGTTCAAGATGACAAGGCTAATTCTACAATATGTTAGGAACAAGCGCCCAATATTTAGTTATCTTCTGTTAAGCAACATTGTCAAGCCAAAAATTAAAATATTTCTCCTTAAACTGGACTTCATAAGCCAGCCGCAATGTTACCTAATTCACGTGCAATAGTATTAAAATTCAAGCATTATGTTGATAGGAACTAAAGAGCAGGTTGTATAATTAGTGCTTTTTCCTTTATGGATCCGTTAAGTGTCTGTTTGCCCTTTTTCAACATTAATAAGCATTCATATGAGACTGACTTTTCAATCAAACACGTAAAAGACACGAATATGTTTATGCGTGTCTTTATTTACATATCAAGACATTCGTTTTTATTTGTGTCTCCATCACCATCTAAAAAATTCCCGACAATGTGCATCTTAGAAGAGTTCACAAGTGTAAAAGTAAAAAAAACCAAAGAGTTACTCAACAGGAACAACCTTACTCTGTTATATAAGTACTCAGTCCTAAAATGGACACCATCATTTCAACTGTTATTAATGTTTTTTCGGTACACAGATATAATTAAAAGGCAACAGATACTTAAACTCATGTACTTACAAAGATTGGTGAAAGCAGACAAAACCTCGAGCCTTTAATAATAATTGATGGATACACTTGGATCGGTTGGTAAATAAACAACTGTGATTTTGATCAAAGGAAAACAGGTTTTCTAGTCCCTGATTTCTGGCCATAGAAATGGCATTAGGAAAATGCTTTCCTGCCTTATACCAATTCAAAATGCGTTGAATTGAATCAAAGAAAGATAACAAAGAGATTAAAGTAATAACAACTTAATGAAACTAGAAGAATTCAAAGTTCGCATGAATCTCAAGATCATTTAGCTAAAATTTAGATACCACCCTCAGAAAATGATTTTGATGAGATTCATCAAATAAAAGGGTGTTCTGAGTAGCAAAGCAATGACACTTACCTGTTAGTGTACAGACCACCAAGACTTCCAATGCCACTTTTAGGAAAATCTTTGGTTGTGAAAACTCAATACTTGACTGTGCCAATGTTGTGATACATGCTACGTGCCAACACAAAGACAAATGGTTAATGGTTAGAACAAACATTTACGTCTAAGAGGCTTTCATCCCACGAAAGCTAAAAGACAACAAAATATACAGAAATAGAAAGTAAGGAAATATACATGCCACTGAGCACTGAACATATTATCATATTGCTTTAACAGAATATGGAGTCATTTCTATTAGTGAAGATAATACCCCTATCAAAGGAGCTATAATATTCGTGCCAATGCCTGCAATAGAATTCATGTTAATCTACTGAGTGACATTCTCAATCGGTTCAGCAAAGAACACTTAAACAACAATAACAATTGTGATTAAATTATGGAATTTAGTACAAAGTGCTATGCTCATGTACAACAAATCATTTATGATTCATCCACTTTACCTCCCACTAAGCCCAGTGTTCTATGAGTTGCATTTTGTTTCAAAAGTTGGCCAGGTCTTTGAAAATGAAGAGAAAACCTTAGTCTATAATAGCCATATTCTATGGTGTAATCAATCCAAGAGAATATAATGCAAATAAGGGGGACGTGCTTGAACAAGAGCCCGAAATGTACTTCTTCCCTCGGTGCTCTAAATCAACAGAAACCCGCACAATAACTTCTATATAAAATGTTAATAAAAGCGAAAATGTTCGAATATTAAAAATAATACCCCAAAATCAAAAAAGAAGCTTGTTCGGTTGACTATAAATAACCACACTTCTTCCCAAAAGAAGAACTTAAACAAGACAAGCGGACCATAAAGTTTTCAAGATTGGCTACAACTCAAACAACGAGGATCGCTATTATAGAGCTTGTAAACAAACTTTTAACAGATCCATAGAGGCAAAAGCATCATCAAAGCGTATGAAATAAGATACACCCACACATCACCTATTGCATTTAGAAGTAAAGATTACTCACAAATGTCAAAACACGGATCTCAACTCGAGTCAATTACCCAAATACCTTTCACAAATAACCAAAAGAAATCAAATTTAGCAAATAATTCTTCATACCAAAGTTAAATAGATATGGAAAAGATGCAAATGTAGAGAGAAAAAGTCTAAAATCAACAACAATCATGAACTAAATGCTGCGATTCTTACCCAGAGAATATGAAGTAGCAAAATCGATGGTGCAAAAATTGACTTTCCCGTGGTGGTTGTCATTGTAACCGCCGCCGACCGCATACGCGTTGCCGCCTATAGAGCTGCCGTTTGAGCTGCCTCTCTTACGATGAGAAACAAAGGTTTATGTTTTCGTTTCTGCAGAGGATACGTTTTTGTTTTTGCAGATTGAAGTTGTTTCGATGAGAAGTGGACGTTTGTAGCCCTAAAATAATCCAAAAATAAAATTGGAAATAAAATAAAATAAAAATAATATTTTTTATGAGGAGATTTTATATATTGTATTTTTATGAGGAGAAAAATGAGCACTAATGAGGAGAATTAACTTTTGGTCGTCTAACAATAAAACAATTTGGATCTCCTCATTATAAGTATCATTTAATGTCGAAATTTCACCTCATTAAATTCTCCTCATTAGAAGGTTGTTTTCTTGTAGTGTTAGTGGAGATATACTTAAACTATTAGTCCGTGGTGAACTTAATCAGAGTTTAGGGTCTCTTGATTAAAACACCAATAATGCACCCAGAACACCTTAGGGTGTGATAGTCTTATCCGGACCATCGGTAGAGGGTACCTACGTGGGGCATTTATATATGATGGCATTAATATAGGACTGGACCGATTTAATCTGAATTTGTGGATATAATTCCGTAGTCAAGGAATCTTATTAAATCATTAGATGATCATATATGGATCAACCTTAATCCTGAGGTGATCACAGGGTGCTGCTTGTCTCGGGGTAGTGTTTGATGTGTTAGTTACGGTTCACTTAAATATGTGTTCCAAGTCACTTCTCATTGGCACTATCTCCTGATGAGTGAGTAGTTCTGCTTTTCACAGACATGGAATCCATTCGTTCATACGGGAAGTAGAGAGACAATCCCCTTATTTGTTAGCCCTAAGAAAGTGATCGATCGGTCGAGTTCATATTAGACTAATTGATCACTAGTCAGATATGTGAACTAATTGATCATCAGGGGGTTAATGGTAAATAAGGATAAGATATTCTGAGTCGGGTTCACGGAGACTTCCTACTCGAGAATGGATGAGTCTATGGAGGGTTAATCCGTATGTAGTGATTATATCAATGGATGCTTATTCACTCTATGGGTTGAGTATAAGTATACATCTATAATCGGTAGAGTTCGAGCCGGGTTTATGGTGGCGTAATCCCGGAATTAATAATTAATGTACTTATTCTGTTCGATGAATAATTAATTATTGGAGCTACTGGTTATAGGTCCATGGTCCCCAATGTGGTTTCTATAATTCGGGCTGATATTCTTGTTATTTGGGCCTCAATGATAATTAATTGGCTGGGCTAATTAATTGATATGCATGGATATTATTTAGTTGGGCTAAATAATATAATACACATAAAAGACATTTTATGTGGGCTTAGAAACCCTAATTGTGGCGCCAATTTGAGTCTTATTTATCACAAGAATTAATTTTCTGGTGTTATGGAAAATAAAAGATATTCTTGTTATATGATTGGTTGGATGACTTGTTATTTGATTTTCTATTGGTCAATACATGTCACAATTAGTCATTAAGGAAAATATTCTTTTATTTTGTTTAATTAATTAATTATTTAATTAATTAATACTTGGAGACCAAGGATTTACTCTCCTATAAAAGGAGAGTTATTCCAAGTGTAATTGGCATTGGTAAAATTCGACCTACACCACATAAAAGAGAGAAAAAAAATTAGTTTTCTTATCTAGGGTTTTTAGAAGAAGAAAAACTCTAAGTTTTTCTTGGTGTTGCATATCAATGAGGTGCTTTTATCAAGAAGGGTGTCCACCAACTACCATTTGGAGAACACATTGGAAGATGAAGGCTTCTCTTCCCGAAATTGGTAATATAATCTTAACCCCCTTGTAGTAATTAAATCCTTTATTTATGTATTGTGATATATAAATCGTGATCCATCCGCTGCGCGTAGATCTAATTCGTTTAGATCTAAGATCCTACATTCTTCAGAAACAACAAAGTAAATCATCCTACCAACCTACTAAAGGGAAGGATATACTGAAAGGTAAGGGCAGGCTTTACCCCTCAGAAGATGATTGGAATATTGCACCCCCAAAATACAAGAGAAAAACTTTTCATACAAAGTCAAATGTATTTGGGAAAGCCAGAAGAGGCATGGTCTTGGATACAAAAGACAATATGAAAAAGGGTCACCTCCTTTATATTGGAGAGTGAAAAAGAATGCACATGCACCAAAAAGTGGAGAAATGTATGAGAATACTTTTAGTAAACCTATTAGAAGCATTCTGCCATGCCTTATACATATGAGGTTGATGACTTCAACGAAGAAGATCTTTTGGATATACACTTGGAGTAGGAGGCATGACTACTAACATGTATGGGCCCAAACAGTGTTGGGTACTGATAACGTGGAAATTCTCTAGGGTGTTCAGCGGATGATTTGTGGTTGATAGCTAGCTATGATTTGTGTATAAGAGTGGTGGTGTGACGAGGATCAAGAGAACTTCGGTGGTGGTGAGTGGTGGTACAATGTAAGTAAAGATGGAGCAACTAAAATTGGCAGAGTTTTGCCTTGTTTTGCATATATTCCACTTGGTCTGTAAATGTTACATGGAGCCCTATTTATAAGGTGAGAACCGACTTATATTCAACATAATTACAACTAAGGACATAGTACGACTAAATCTGCGGTGGCTAGTTGTGCCGCGTCAGACGGGAAGCGATGCAGATCCTCCAGTTGCCATCATATGTCCTTAACGGGCTCGATGGATAGTCGGTCTGTGTTCTCCAAGTGTTGGGGTGAAGGATCACTGAAGGATCCCCCCTCTTATGCTCATCGTGGGCCTATTTTCGAAGCCCATTTCCAGAGTGATTATGTTCGGACGGCAAGGGCCTGGCCGCACCACCTTGCTCCAGACCCCATTCTCTAGTACTTGGCAGTCGGCGGACCGGGAGGCGGTGCCAGCCATCAATGGCCCCCTACTTCATACCCATGACATCTGGAGGTGTCGGGTAGGGAGCAGCTTTCTTGTTCTTTTGAAATGGCTCTGGGGGTGGATAACCGTAGCCGGCGGAGGTCGTCTTAGGCAAGTAGCCTTGACTCCGTAGGACTTGGCTTATTTTGGCTCTTAGCCTCTAGCCGATTTGAAGTTATAATTGGGCGGATAGCCTTAACTTCATTGTGATTTGGCTTATTTGGGCTCTTAGCCTCTAGCCGATTTGAAGTTATAATTGGGCAGATAGCCTTAACTTCGTAGGATTTGGCTTATTTGGGCTCTTAGGCTCTAGCCAATTTGAAGTTATAATTGGGCAGATAGCCTTAACTTCATAGGATTTGCCTTATTTGGGCTCTTAGCCTCTAGCCGATTTGAAGTTATAATTGGGCGGATAGCCTTAACTTTATTGTGATTTGGCTTATTTGGGCTCTTAGACTCTAGCCGATTTGAAGTTATAATTGGGCGGATAGCCTTAACTCCATATGATTTGGCTTATTTGGGCTCTTAGCCTCTAGCCGATTTGAAGGTAGAATTGGGCGGATAGCCTTAACTTCATTGTGATTTGGCTTATTTGGGCTCTTAGCCTCTAGCCGTTTTGAAGTTATGATTGGGCGGATAGCCTTAACTTTATTGTGATTTGGCTTATTTGGGCTCTTAGCCTCCAGCCGATTTGAAGTTATGATTGGGCGGATAGCCTTAACTTTATTGTGATTTGGCTTATTTGGGCCATTAGCCTCTAGCCGATTAGAATTTATGATTGGGCGGATGGCCTTAACTTCATTGTGATTTGGCTTTTTTGGGCTCTTAGCCTCTAGCTGATTTGAAGTTATAATTGGGAGGATAGCCTTAACTTCATAGGATTTGGCTTATTTGGGCTCTTCGCCTCTAGCCGACTTGAAGTTATAATTGGGCGGATAGCCTTAACTTCATTGTGATTTGGCTTATTTGGGCTCTTAGCCTCAAGCCGATTTGAAGTTATGATTGGGCCGATAGCCTTAACTTCGTAAGGTTTGGCATTTCAGGACCTTGGGCCCCTAGCCGATTTTGAGGTAGTTGTCTAGGGCAGGCCCCTTTGCTAACGTGTCGTTAATTGGGCCAGTTCCTTGCGGTTTCTTCCCGCCCTTATTTAACGTGATTGGCTATAGTCCTTTCAATCCCTGCGCCGCAATGGTGGCAATTTCGAATTCTGAAACTTGAAATTCCCTTCATTAATCTCATCCGTTAGATTAGAGGCATCATGACCATTGGATCTGCATCCATCAGCTTATATAAAGGAGGCGTATCCTTGAACTAAGCATTTTCTAAGTCTTCCACTTCCTCAAACGACGGTTTCCAAGCGATTTGACAGTGAAAGCGTTCCGGTGAGGCAAAATCCGGCTAGGTTCCGAAAGCTCGTTCTATATTACTTTGTCCCTTTTGTATTATCTGCCGATTATCAAGTAAATCGCTTATCTTTCCTGCCTTTTCATATTTTTGCAGTCGGTTCAGTTTTGTTCTTGCTATTTCCTGGGACTTGGGTGCTCGAACCTTTATTGAGTCTGAATTTGCGGATGTTTTTGCTGCCTTTATCTGCATTCTGAGGCTTTTTGGATTTTGGCCAAGCTTTTTGACTGTTGTGATTCTTAACTTTTCTTTTGCATCGTTATTGTCCCACTCTGAGGGATTTTTTGTCCTTTTCTTCCCCAATTTCTGGTTTTTGTGAAATGAAAAAACGGGGTGTCGAGATTAGTATGACTGTCTCGACCCGACTTCAGTTGTCTTGGGTGATGGCTTATCCGTCTCGTCCTTTTCTTTTTGCAGGATGCCTGGTAGCGATAGGTCGGGGAGCGATGATGATGACGATGTTCGCAGCTATGCTTCAGAAGAGGCCAAAGAGGTGGGCACCAGCTCCGGTGAGGGTGACAAGGGGGAGAGTACCGAAGAAAACATGATGTTGGATGAACTGGCTCCATCGCAATCCGTCCGCCCCGCTGTTGTTCTCAAGGTGCCTAAAGGTCAGTCTGTCTCTTCGACTGTGGCTACCGTAAAGCCAAAAAGGAAGTTTGGGAATGAAACCGCCAGGGCAAAAGGTTCTTCCTCCAACGTCGCGGCGCCTGAGCCTAAAAAGTCCAAGCAGAAAAAGAAATCCGGTGATGATGAGGATAAGCCCAAGGACAGTAACAAGACTCAGAAGCCACAAAACCCGGAAGTTGTCAGGGAGGATAAAGCCATCGATGCTCTTGATAAGAAAATAGATTCAGATTGGGCAGTAGTTCGGCCTCGCCTTAAGGACCCCAAATTTCTCTCCGAGTTCAACATATCTTCCGGTTATCTTTTCTCTAGCTTCAAGAAGGTTGCAAACCAAGCCGGTCGGAGACTGCAGAAAGATGGCTTGGTCCCGTTTTACGATAATTTCATTGTGGGTCTTAGGCCGCCCTTCGAGCCTTTCTTTGTCGAGGTGATGTAGAGTCTAGAGGCCCCCCATGTGATTTCACCCCTAGGGCCATCAGGGTTGTGATAGCATTTGTCATACTTTGTCGAATCCTGGGCTACGAACCACCTCTCAAGGTTTTCTTGAAGTTCTACACCTTCAGTAGAGCGACCACAAATAAGGTGGACTCGAGCAATTTCCTTTCAACCAGGGTGAAAAAATGCAGGTTGTTCTATTGGACACCGAATAAAGTCTGGGGTTGGAATACGAGGGCTATGATGGTCGAGTCAATGTCGGGGTGGCCGTTTCCGAAATTCGAAGAGCACTCAAAAAAGAGACAAAACAAGATTGTCGTATCTAAGACGCTTGATCACGTTGAGGAGGATCTTCCCGGCAAGCTTCACGAACTCCTCGGTTGGGATGAGAAGAGTGAGACTCATATGAGAACCTTTAGTTGGAGGAGCCTGATTGATCCTAAAGCTCCCTTGTTCCATAGCCGGGATCCCTGGGCCGATAACTGCTCAGCCTATGGTGAAAGTGTCCGCTCTAGGTATCTATGAGTATTGGCACGCCAAGTGTCACTTAGGGAAGTGTTTTCCTTCCAAATATCCGAGATGCAAAGGGATCGAGGCATCACGACCTACTTGTAATTTGTTGCTTTGTTTTGTTTTCTTTTTCATTATTGTTGTTGCCGTGAGTTTTACATTCTATCCTCGAGTTCGACCATTTCTCTTATAGGTTCAATGGTGCTCTGTGAAGACAGTAAATGCCATTATAACTCGGTGAAGGATGAGAGGAAGGCTCGTCAAGAGCTTTTAAAGGCCAGTTAACCTTTGAATCCTCCCCCTCCAGTGAGTATGGAGAACGTTTTGTCGACTGATGGCACTTCATCTGCTGCTCCTCTTAATGCTGTGGCCACTGAGGATGGTGCTACTGCTTTGAGGGTCGTGAAACCTGTTGTGGCTACAAAAGCGAAGAGGAAAAGGCCCGCTGGGAGAAAGAATACTGGTCTGATAGACGAGGATGAACAAAGGGTCGATGCGGGTGGCGTCTCTTCTCCTAAGAGGTCCAAAAACTTCGGCGGCCAGAGCTCGGGCGACGTCGCCCTTGATTCTTCCTAAGCAACCAAGAATTATCAGGCCCCGTAAGACGTCAAGGCGTTCGCTGCCACTATTGATCTGACTGAGAGCCTAGTGAAGTGGGTCGCTGGCGAGGATGAGCTAACCGTTGTCGAACTGGTGCCGAAGGGGAAACCGGCCCTGTGGCTGGATAGTGATTTCTTGAAACAACTTCTTACTTTGAAAACGGCCGAGGAACTGTCTGCCTCAATTGCCGATGTTGTCCCGTTACAAAATCTGATGTTGAGACTGTCCGATACTCCTCAGTTGTTGGTTGGTCAGGGGATCATTAACCGGATAGCTCAAGCCAACGTGGTGGCTTTGACAACTTCTGCGGGGCCCTCTTCCAGCTTGCAACTCTTGTCTGAAGCACTCGGTCTCTATGGGACCACGGCTAGCGCGGTAACATATACTTCCTGTTTTTGAATTCCATTTCCGTTATGTTTTCTGGCCCTGAGTTTTATTTTTCTTCTTTTCAGGTTGCCACCAAATTGAAACAAGTCGAGTGGGCTTGTAACGAAGAGGCGAAACATATGGTGGATCAGCTTCTTGCCGAGATGCGAGAGAAGTTGATTGTTCAGCGAGCCGGGCTAACTTGCATTGAGAGAGGAGAATTCTTTTGGCGAAGTTGGTCGGCTTCATTCTCGAGAACTCGAATCTTTCTAAGAAGGCTTAATCAGCTGTGGATCTCTAGAAATCTGACGAATCCAAGAAAGACAAAGCCCTTGCTAAGGTGACAGAAGCTTATGAGCTCGTTGATTGATTGAAGAGCAAGCTGAGTGAATCTGAGGCCGCTGCTACCGACGTTGCCAGTAAGGTCAAAGATGCTTTGCTGGATGGGTTTGACCAGGGATTCTATCATGTGTTGAGATGCCTTTAGGCATTTTGTGAGGATGCCCCAAATCTTGAGACCTTTCAGGATTGGCTGATGACGGATCAAGACCACCCTGAGTTGAGAGCGTTCCATTCTGATCTTCCCTATACTGCTGTTCAGCTTGAGAACTTTCGAGTCGGCTGCTTAAAGAAAGGTAGGCAACTTTGGGTCCCTCCTCCAATCAACGAGAGGAACCTTCACGCGATGATGGAAGAGATGGAGAGGGAATCTATTGAGCTTTCGAAGCGGGAAGCTGAGGCCATGGACAACGCTGCGAGGGTTGATGTTGCTAATGCCGTTAGCAAGGAGAAAAATCCTGAGCAAGAGTACGACCGATTTTTGAATCTGTCTGGCCCTCATACTGAGACTCTCCCCCCTCAAACAAGCAGGATTGATCTATTTTTCTTAGTTTCGTTGTTGTAATTTAATTTCAATCTTGTAATAATTTTGACTCCTGCCCTCGGATTGTCTTTATTTTTAATCTTGTAATAACTTGTTGTCATTGGTTGTCGCTATTTCGCTTTCACTTTATTTTGTATTTTGCTTGAAGTGTTCGTTCTTCGAGTTTTCTTTCCGTTGAAGGGTATGTATGTGCGGCCCCCTCGTTTTGGTGAGATTGAGAACCCTTTGCATTGAGGTAGCCAAAACGACCTGGTTGACCGAATCAATGAATTAAAAGTTTCTGGTTTGCGGCCCCCTTGCTTCAAACGGGGTCGCCTACGAGCGCGATCGTAGAAATAATACTGACAAGTAATATGCACTAAGTCCTCCAAGTGTTGAACTTTTACTAACTCTGAACCGGAAAAATTCGATGTGCCCCCTTGTTTTATGTGAGATCCGAGCCACCGTTACGCGTGGATTCTGAATAGAAACCATAAAATTTATGCTAGCCGCTGGCTTAAAGATCCTATGGGACCTGTTTGCTTGATTTAAAATTTTGGAAATTAAGGTGTTCAACGGATGATTTGTGGTGGATATCTAGCTATGATTTGTGTATAAGAGTGGTGGTGTGGGGAGCAGCTAGAGAACTCCGGTGGTGGTGAGTGGTGGTACAATGTAAGTAAAGAGGGAGCAACTAAAATGGGCAGAGTTTTGCCTTGTTTTGCATATATTCCACTTGGCCTGTAAATGTTACATGGAGCCCTAATTATAGGGTGAGAACCGAATTATATTCAACATAATTACAACTAAGAACATAGTACGCCTAAATCTGCGGTGGCTAGTTGGCCACGTCAGATGGGAAGCAATGCGGATCCTCCAGTTGCCATCATATGTCCTTAGCGGGCTCGCTGGACAGTCGGTCTGTGTTCTCCAAGTGTTGGGGGTGAAGTATCTCTAACGGAACCCTCCCCCTTATGCTCATCGTGGGCCTGTTTTCGAAGCCCATTTCCAGAGTGATTATGTTCAGACGGAAAGGGCGTGGCCACACCACCTTGCTCTGGCCCCCATTCGCCAGTACTCGGCGGTCGGCATGCCGGGAGGCGGTGCCTACCCATCAGGTACCTAATCTTGCTTAAATTTTTTTGTAGGATGTCTGGTATATAGACATTGGATGTTCTAGACACATGACATGCAATAAAGGATGGCTGACTGAATTCAATGCTTTTGATGGACCCAAAGTTACCTTTGGAGGCAAAGAAAACCCTGGGAAGATTAAGGGGGAAGGCACCTTGTTAAAGAACCACTCAAAGATTCAGAATGTGGATTACGTCAAATGATTGAACTTCAATATCTTGAGCATTAGTCAATTCTGTGATAAAGGATACAATGTGCACTTAAGCATGAAAGGATGCAGGGTGATTCACAAGCTAACCAACATAGTTGTACTTGTAGGAAAAAGAGAGGACAATATGTATGTGGTAGATTGGAAGGCAGCCAAAGCAGAAACATGTCTACTTGTCAAGAATAAGAAATCACCTAGCTGGATTTGGCACAGAAGATTTACCTACATGAATTTCAAGATAATCAACATGTTATCAAAGAACAAACTTTTAGAAGGCCTACCAGAGATCACATTCAAGAAAAAGAGTCTATGTGATGCTTGTCAGAAAGGAAAACAAATCAAAAGCTCTTTCAGGTCAAAGCCACATCAATTAACAACAAAAATTCTACAACTCTTGCATATGGACTTATTTGGACTAGTCACACCAGTAAGTGTAAATGGAAAGAAGTAAAATACACTTGGACCATTTTCATGAACAAGAAAAGAGAAACTCTCAAGAAACTACCAAATTTATTAAGAAGAATTCAAAATGAAAAAGAATTGAAGATTATCAAGATAAGATCAGACAGAGGCACATAATTTCTAAACGAAGTAATCAGAACTTATTGTGAAGAAAATAGAGTACCTATCTCAATTATCAGCAGCAGGAACTCCACAACAAAATGGAGTAGCAGAAAGAAGGAACAAAACACTAAAAGAAGCTGTCAGAACGATGATAGTAGGAGCAAACTTGCCAAAGAGATTTTGGGCTGAAGCAGCAAATACAACATGTTACACTCAAAACAGATCAGTTATCAATAAATTTCATGGAAACACACCATATGAAGTGAGTGTGGAATGGTAGAAAACCTAATATATCACACTTACACATGTTTGGTGCTATATGTTTTGTGTTGAACAGGAATCAGTTACACACATTTGATGAAAAAGACGATGAAGCAATTTTCATGGGATATTCAGATACCAACAAAGTTTTTAGAGTTCTAAACAAAAGAACATTGGTGATTGAAGAATCAATTAATGTAGTGTTCGATGAACCAAACACTAGTGGCGAAGACTTACACACACCTGAAGAAGAAGCCACACAAAGACAAGTCAATATGGATACAACAGTAGCAACCTTTATCTTAAATCACTCTTGTTAAAACCAAGATGATTTATAGGTTATCACACCAGCTCAAACTCCAGAAGCTAATGTACAAGCGATTCTGATGAAGCACCCGATCAAGCACAACTTCAACCTGATTTGAACTGGCTTAGAGATCATCCAGAAGGACAAGTAATTTGAGATGTTCAAGCAGGCGTAAGAACCAGAAGACAACTGGAAAGCATGTTAACTTGTTTTCTGTCACAGGTGGAACCCAAGACAATAGATGATGCAATCCAAGATCTTTGATTGGATTACTGACCATGTGATGACGGTCAAATTATACCCATAAAAGTCATCAACGTTATCCTTAAATCGAGCATAATAATATATATTTTATATTAAATCACATGTTTATAATGTTTATTTAATGTTATGTGATTTATAGAATATAATTTGGTATTTATCTATCTTTATTATTTAAATATGATTTACTGTGTGATAATCATTGATTATGGTGAATCGGAGGATATCTACCAACGAAGGAAGTAAATCTCAGGATAAATCGGAGCAGAATCGGATTGCATTAAAGATAAATATCGAAGCAGCAAGTTAAGTGGAGTGTGGAACAAGAAAAGCCAGCGAGCCAATCAGAAACTGATGGACTCACTGGCAGCGAGATAGGGGCTCGCTGGGAGCGAGCTGGGCAAAATCAACGGATTGGCTCGGAGTTATCTCGACACGTTATTAGGTCGGCTGGAGTTTATCCTAAGTCGGTTTTCCAAGCCTATATATAATTATTTCATTGTAACACTTTACATCACTTTTCATAACACAAATCCTCGGTTTCTCAGAGCGCTTTTAATACAAGTTCAAAGCCAGATAATTATGTGAGTTCTTGTATTTATTTTTCTTTGTTCTTTGTAATTAAGTCCCCCCAATTATTGTTTATCGTTTGAGGTTGTTCGTTCTTCACCGAACGATGTAGATCTAAGGATACGATATGAGGCAGTGGGGATCCTTGTCTATAAGGATCCACACGCCCAGATCTGTTATCTAGCTACCTATAGATGACTTTGGTATGATCGACAATAATGTTTTTAGTAGATCTATATAATTGCGTTATGAATCTCTATTTTATCCATTACGTATGTAGAAATGCTAAGATTTAGGTTTTCCCCGCGTCAATCTAGCCACGTCTTTATGGTGTGATTGTCCACCTAGAATTTCTTATCTTAGTAGGTATGGTTACGGCTATGTTGCTCGTCTGTTTTAATTAGCGTATGATTAGAAAATACCAATATAGGGCTCTTAGGTTGGCTCATGAATTGATCTTCCGGGACTTTCAACGAGATCTAGATCTGTTCTGTATTAGGGACTTGAGCTAATCTAGTTATACGTAAATCGTAGATTAACATGAGACCGTGCATGTAATTGTTAATGGGACAGAGACTGATGAGATCACTTAGGAAGTATGCCTAACCACAGGAATGTTGCCTAGGTTAGGAATACAGTCAATATCGGCATCCCTAGTTTTGTAAGCGTGCAAGTTATATGAGATGGAGGCCCATGAAGCAAAGTCACGTAATGTAGCACAGTGATCAAGATGGCCTACCCTGAGCTAGATTTAGTTTAGGGGATGACTCTATTGGAAAGGTGTCCTAAACCCAATCGGGTTGGACCGGATCCAACCGGGTCGGGTCATTTACAGTCTGTTTAGTTCATGTAATAACTTTATTATGATTAATAAAAGCACTTATGTTATTATATATTGTTTGTCTTCATATTATTTGTTGTATATATATAGTAACGTCCCTAGTATCAATTTGTGATAGAGAAACCATGATAGTGATTATGGTTGATGAGATCTCTAATCACTATAACAAGGTTGGTACTTAAATGTCTCTAGTCTTATATATTATCAAATGTGACATTGATAGTATAATCAGACTAGCACGTACTGGATGTCTTCTATCTTTTAGAAGATATGGATAGATCTCGTCTATCAAGTATAGAGACACTTGGACCGCACGTGGGCGTGTATTAGAGAATGCGCATTTTTAGGATCGACCCACTTACATTATGTGTCACACTATGTGGCGGTTGTGTAATTATCCTTTTGACCGGAGTCTTCATGGCATCACGGTGTGGATTGTCATGCTTTGACACTATTGAGATTTCTCCTAACCATGGGGCGATCATGCGGTAGTGATTGGGTATGATATTGAAGCATGCGGAGTATACATGATGGGTCGTCCGGGAATCACGTATCCTATGATTGGGATCGAATATCCGAAATGGCCTTCTTATAAGGAATGTCTAGCTCTCGAGAATCTTTGCAAAGTGGGAGTAAATGTGTTATTCCGAGAGAGCATGATATCCAAATTATAAGATACGATTGTCAATGTATTGACACTCGAGATACGATCGTATGGATATTATTACAGCGATAGGATTGTAAGTTACACGGTGACTGCTTCACATGAAAGGTAGTAGTCATTGCTTTTGACTCTTCCGATAATTGGGGGTCACGGTATGTTTCTAGACGCTATCCCGTGATCGTTAGGTATGAAGGGAATTTTAGTAAATTGCACTTTGTGTCTACGGCCAACATATTCGGAAGCCTATCGGGTCACACACATATGAACATCGAGTCGGATTAAAATGCGGTTATAGTTGATAACCAAATAAGGAAAGTTTATCTCTAGACTAGAAAGGTTATAGTGGTAAATTAATATGGTGGTATTTATTTATTATGAATAAATAAAATACAAGATATTAATTATATACAAATTATGTTAATTAAAAAATATTCCGGAAGCCAATTAATTGGCACATGGGGCGCCACTTTTAAGTGTGTAAGAAACACTTGGATTGTGCACTATAATTAATAAGAGTGTCATAATATTAATATATGATATTAATTGATTTTGGAAAAATAGATTTATGGTAATAAGATAATTATAATCAATATAAGATATTGGCAAAATAAATTATAATTAAAGAGATAAATCAATCTAGGAGATTTTCTTTATTTTATTGGAAAAAAGGTTTTCTTCTCCTACACACTATTCGGGCGCCACTTATCACTATAAATAAGAGGTGGGCGTCAAGCTCTTTTCTACATCACAATTGCAAGAGCTCATAGTTCTTGTGTAAAATAGAGAGCAATCCATAGTGAGTTTGTGAGGGAAGAAAAGGTCCGGTCTAGCAGCCGGAGTTTTTCCGATAGCAATCCAAGAAGGATTCCGGTAAGGGGTTCGTGTGGATTAGCGATAGAGGCCGGACGCGTGGACGGCTTGCGTATTGAACTACTCTCCGTTGGCTATCAAAGCGACGATCTTATAAATCATCGGAGGTATAACCGTCAAACTACTTAACGTGTTTATTGCATTAAACGAAAAACGATCTAGAAAATGAAATCAAATTTTAAATTCCGCTGCGTTAAACTAGTGATTTACTAACAATGGTATCAGAGACAGACTTCGAGCTTAAGCAATAAGCATAATTTAAATGCGTAGTATTTAATCGATAGATGCAAGATTTAAATCACGAAACGTTAAAACAAAAAAAAATAGGGTTCATGGGGGGTCGGCCGACTGCGGCGCCCCCCTTCCTCGGTGGCGGCGGTGGCCCTAGGGCTGCCGTCCTACGGCTGTTTTCTTCTGGTGGGGAGATCGACCCTTTTCGTTTTGTGATATTTATTTTGCATAGATATCTCGTTTTTTTAGTTGTGTCGTATGGCCAACCAAAGGGTTCAAATAGTTTGGACCATTGGGAAACTGTTTAGGGTGATTTTCTATGATTTATATCGTTCTATTTCGTAACAATTTTCCACTATACTCTGATGTTTTGCATAGAAAGTGAGTGTTTATTTGATTTATTTAGCAAGTGATGTTTGGAATGGTTTAATCGCAAAGTTGGTTGAATTATGAGATTTTATTGTTGATTTTCTATCGATTTGAATGATTTTACACTTTGCAATGTTTTTGATATCTTGTAGACACACGAATTTGGCTTAAAAGAGGTTTAAAAGATGTTCAAGTGAGGATTTACATGGAAGAAAAAGGATAAAGATGAAGTCGGAAATAGATAGAGATGAAAACCGGATTTGAAGTGAACTGAACGAGCGTCTGAAGCTCCGTCCAGATGGACAGGCGTTTGAGGAATCGGACGGGCATCCAGGAGGAAATAGTGGATTTGAGTATTGAGATTTTTCTTGAACGCAGCGTCCAAATTTACATAGGACGGGCGCCTCGATATGACTCGGCCCGACTCGAAGATTTTATACACCCTGGACGGGCGTTCAAGACTCTGGACGAGCGTCCATACGCCGACCTAGCAGAAACCGGCTTAAAACTCTATAAATAGTCGCGTTTTCTGAACCCTAAAGGAGAGATAATTACATTAGGCAGCCACAACACCCTTAGGGGCGAGTTTTTCTGTGTTCTTCACCCTTTATATACAACTTCTTTGCTTTTGATTTCCTAGATAAATTTCTCCAATTTTATGTACATCATAGAAGCTATTTCGAGTATTCAAACGATGCTTAGAGGCTAAAATCTTTTGGAACAAGCGTTGTGAAGCCGTTCTATCAACACTTTGATTACACCTTTGGATTATCTTGTGAGTTTTTATTAAAAGTTGTATCTTTATTATGTTTTACTTGTTGTTATGCAATTTAATCGATAGATACCTTGCATTCTTGATGTTTAATGTTTGATGAAAATCGTGATTAAACCCTATATCACCATAGTAAAGATTAGATCTTTAATCTAATTAACGAGAGTTGTCAGGTTGAATTTCTAGATTAGAAATTGAGAAATTTCACACCTTGGTTATGAAAGCGTTAATCTTTAGGATCGAAAGATAAAAGATTGATAGTCGAACTTTTCTAAGAGATTAGGAGCTCATACCTTTGTTAGGTGAATCACAACTTGTATTAAAAATCACTAGATGATCTAGAGAATAAATTGAATGTTATAGAATTGGTGGATCAATTGCTTGTTCGTTCGTTAAATTATTGATTAAAATCGCTTGAACTTGAATTTCTTAGCTAAGTTAGAACTTTTTTACTGCATGTTTAGGTTTTAGAATAGATTATTTTAGATAATTTGGTTCATAATCACATTTCCTGGCTTTAGATTTCTAATCTTCTGTCCAGTTTACTTTTGTTATTTTCGTTTTTAGTTTGTTACGTGTTAATCGTTTTTATTTTCTATTAATTTTAGTAATAGTAGTTGTGACATCCTTAGGTTAGTTAGATAAAAACTAGGTAAACAACCTCGATTCCCTGTGGACTCGACTCCGGTTTTAACCTCTATACTACGATCCCTGCACTTGGTGTAAACCGGATTTATTTTTATTACTTGTTTATTTTTCATTAGATATAATCCGAGACAAGTTTTTGGCGCCGTTGCCGGGGACTCAGTACGGTTGTCTAGTTTTTTTTACTAAGTTTTCTGTGCTGGTTTCCAAACGGGCATCCGGAGTAAGTGGACGCCCGTCCATCTAAAAAGAGCCAACTCGGTATCGTTTGGAGGAAATCAGACGAGCGTCTGGCTTGCCCCAAACGGCCGTCTAGTTCTTCAGGCAGACACCCGTCCGGATTAATTGGACGCCCGTCTGTCCTCCTGTTTTTTTTCTTTTCATAGTTTTTAACTTTTAGTTTTTAGTTTAGACAACTTGATTTTGGTTTCGGTTTATGCAAACTCGAAGTCAAAAGGGGCCACTGCTTTACACCCCTGACCTCGAACGAACCATAGTCAGACCAAACAGGCGAAGAGTCCGTCCTGCGGTTCTTCCTGACGAAGGGAGTACGGCCGATCAAGATCTCGAACGAAATCTAGCAATAGAAATCGAAGAAATCATCATTATGGCTGCAGACGATAGACGTACGTTGGCTGGCTACGCCATGCCTGGTGAAGTCAAGGTCAACCAGGCAATTGTTTTACCCACCATTAATGCACCAAATTTTGAACTCAAACCAGGTCTTATCCAAATGATGCAACACGCATCAATCTTTCATGGTTTCCAATCTGAGAATCTTCACACTCATGTACACACATTTTTGGAAATATGTGGTACAACTCGCATACAAGGGGTAAATGAGGATGAAATAAAATAGAAGCTATTTCCGTTTTCCTTGAAAGGGGAGGCGAAAGAGTGGTACAACTCTCTGCCTGCCGAGTCAATTACCACCTGGGCCGAACTCGAGAAAGAGTTCCTGAGTCAATACTTCCCACCATCCAAAACAGCCCAGTGCCTAAGTGAAATTTTCACTTTTTATCAAAATGAAAACGAATCGTTCTTTGATGCGTGGAAGAGATTCAAAGCTCTTCTTCGTAAATGCCCTCACCACGGTTTGGACTTGCAGAGGCAAGTCAACACATTTTTCAGTGGATTGACCGAGCTCACTAAGGGTATGGTCAATAGTTCTTCTAGAGGGGCATTCTTGAGGAAAACACCTGCAGAGGGGTGAGCATTATTTGAGGATATTTCCAAATACAACTATGCCCCCTCGTCTCATGCTATCCAGGCTCCTCCTCCTCCTAGGGTCGAGGAGGTAAATATGAAAAATCAGATTGCCATCTTCGCAATGTGCCAGGTGGCTGCTCTTTCAATGTCTCCAAATGCAACGAATCGAATCTATCATTCATTCCTTGAGAACTCTCAAGTTCGCTTTTGCAAAAATTGTTGTCAAGCGGCCATATGGTTGGCGGTGTCAATTTATTTCCCTTCGACCTATCAAGTTAATGCTGTCCAGAATCAGGGACAGTACAATCCAGTCACATACCAGGCATATGATAATGTGGGGCACACTGCTCATTTCTGTCCTATGAATGGACAGAATGCTGAAGTTAATGCTTTCCTTGGCCAGCAAAATCAGAGATTTAACAATCAGTTCTCTGGCCAAAGCAATCTTCAAAACCAAGGTTTCCATCAGAGTCAAAATCTCAATCAAAATTAATTTTAACGAATCGAATTTCAATCGAAACCAAGCTTGATTAGAACACGAACTCGAATTTTTCCAATACAAATCAGAGGTTCAATCAAAATTGGCCAAACAATTCAAATCCTGCATTTCAGAATCGTTCCAGCCAATCTATCCCGCAGAACTCTCAAGGCCCCTCTCACTCTAATGATCTTGAAGCTAAACTGGAAGAGCAGAATAATAATATCCAATCCCTTTAGAGCACAATAAAGAGTCTTGAGAGGCGAGATCGGACAAATGGTCTGGCCAACTAGCTTCCGGACCCTCAGGCGGTTGCCCGACTTTTACGGAGAAAAATCCTAAGGGTGGTCGGGTAGCTCGGGATCGATTTGAATCATAGCGTGCACCGACCTAGTTCCTTCAATTCCCTATGGTAAAGAAGAGGCGGTGCCATGAATCTCAGATCTGGTACTCAACTTAGTGGTCCCCCGAACCAGGGAAACCACTAACCCCTCCTGCCAGTGATGAGGCAGGAGGGGAAATCGAGCACCCATGTTCCCCTTTTCTGCAAGAGAGTACTCATGTGGCTGATCCCCTGAGAAATGAAGAATCAAGTGAGAGTCAGGTGGCGGATCCCCTGACTAGTAAAAGAAGTGAGAAAGTAGTGAGGTGGAAAGATTTGGAAGATAAAGCTGTCAGTTCATCCTCGTAGAAAGTCTTTTCTGAGAGTGATTTAAAGAAACTACCATTTCCACTTAGAAAAAGCAACATCTCCTTGCATGAGGACAAGAAATATGAAAAAGTGCTTAATCTTCTGAAAAATACTCAGGTTAATCTTCCATTATCTGATGTTTTGGTTGAAATGCCTAAGTACACTAAGTTCATCAAAGATGTTGTTTATTCTAAGAAGAAGTTAGAAGACATGGAACGGTTGATTGGTAGAATTGCTCTGTGATAAGTTACCAAGATCTACCAATCAAGAGGGGTGACCCTGGGAAATTTGTGCTCACATTGCTGATAGGAGGCCTAGTCTTCCCAAGCTCTTTATGTGACCTGGGTGCATCCATAAGTCTGATGCATTGTCTGAATGTAAACAACTTGGATTGAATGATCTTTTAGAACCCACGACCATGAACCTACAATTATTGATAGATCTTCCAAGAAAGTGCTGGGGATACTAAAGGACGTATTAGTTCAAGTTGATAGATTTACTTTTCCGGTTGACTGGTACGTCCTAGACATAGAAAATGATGAGAATGTCCACTTGATACTTGGAAGACCTTTTCTTTCTACAGCAAGAGCCCTCATTGACTGTGAAGGTGGGAAAGTGACCATACGAGTCGGTGATCAGGAGGTGAGCTACAGTGTCTCCAAAGCTATTAGAGACCCTCTGATTATCCAACCGGCTTCTCCATTGAGGACATGTCAGATGACTTTAATGATTACATGGAAAAACAAGTCATGGCTATTGAGACTGAATATGAGCGACTAGTTGAAAATTTGAATAATCGTGGTTGGGTGAATCTAGAACAATTAGAAGCTGAGTTTAATAAAGTTTCGTTGAAAGGAGAAGCTTTAGTAGTAGGACCATTAAGTAAACTCAGTGATGTTGAGTTGAAAAGTGGAGATCTTAAATCGAGTTTAGAAGAACCCCCCCCTGCTGAAGCCGTTGCCTTCAAATATGTTTTCTTGAGAGAAGGTGACAAGCTTCTGTTGATTATTTCTGCCAAGCTATCCCGGTTGGAAGAGATGAAACTGTTAAACATTTTGAGAAAGAATGAGAAAGCTTTTGGTTGGCAAGTGGGAGACATCAGAGGGATATCTCATGACTTATGCATGCACAAGATTAAAACTGAAGAGGGTGCCAAGTGTATTAGACAGCCCCAGAGGAGGCTCAAGCCTCACATGCAAGAAGTAGTTAAGAAGGAGATTATCAAGCTTTTGGACATGGGTATTATTTATGCAATTGTTGACAGTGAATAGGTGTCCCCTACTCAAGTAGTTCCTAAGAAAGGAGGAATTACTATTGAGAAGAATGAAAAGGGTGAAGAAATAGCATTGAGGCTAGTAACGGGTTATAGAGTCTGTATCGACTACAGAAAACTCAATGAAGTTACAATGAAAGATCATTTCCCCTTCCTTTCATTGACCAGATGCTAGAGCGTCTGGCAGGACATGCATTCTACTGTTTCCTTGATGGATATTCGGGATATTTCTAGATACCCATAGATCCAGTCGACCAAGAAAAGACAACTTTCACCTGCCCCTATGGTACATTCGCTTACAGGCGAATGCCATTTGGTCTCTGCAATGCCCCAGCTACATTCCAAAGGTGTATGCTGGCAATCTTTGATGGGCTGGTTGAAAAGTGTATGGAGATATTCATGGATGATTTCTCAGTCTTTGGTCAATCCTTCGATGATTGTCTTGATAATCTTGACCAGGTTTTATCCCGCTGTGTGGAAAAGAACTTAGTCCTAAACTGGGAAAAGTGTCATTTTATGGTGGATGAAGGAATAGTTCTTGGCCACAAGATCTCCGCCAAAGGTATGGAAGTAGATAGGGCAAAAGTGGAGGCTATAGAGAAGATGAGTTTGCCTAGAAATATGCGTGAAGTGAGAGGTTTTCTTGGACACGTCGGTTTTTATAGGAGATTCATTAAAGACTTTTCCAAGATAGCCAAGCCCCTATCTACCCTACTCAAAGGAGATGTTGTTTTTAATTTTGATGATAGTTGCAAGCAAGCGTTTGAGGAGCTTAAAAGTCAGTTGATTTCTGCACCGATTCTTATCTCTCCGATGGAATCTACCCTTCGAGCTTATGTGTGATGCATCAAACTATCGTTGTTGGTGTAGTCTTAGGACAACGAATAAAGGAAAGTTCCAGCCGATATCTTACGCTTGATCACACACTAAACCCTACTCAAGTAAACTATACCACAACCCGAAAAGGAATTATTGGCCGTAGTCTTCGCTATGGACAAATTTCGTGAGTTACTTGTTGGAGCCGCAGCGATTCTTGTGTGGACTGATCACATTTGCTGTGATATCTAATGACAAAGAAAGATGCTAAACCGCGCTTACTACGTTGGATACTGATCCTGCAAGATTTTGATGTTCAGATTAAGGACAAAAAGGGCAGTGAAAACGTAGTAGCTGATCATGTTTCGAGGATGAAGAATGAGGAAGAAAAAGAACCTGAAGATATAGACCTTTACTTTCCTCTTGAAAATGTTATGCTTATAGACGATTGCGCCCCAGATGTTCCATGGTATTCTTCCATCGTCAACTACCTGCATTCCCAATATCTCAATCCGGAATTTTCATATCAGGAGAAGAAGAAATTTTTCTCTGACTTGAAAACATTTGTATGGGATGAACCTTACCTCTTCAAGATTTGTAAAGACGGATTGTTAAGGAGATGTGTTCCTGAATCTGAGCAACGTGATATTATTGAACAGTGCCACAGTGGGCCTACTGGTGGCCATTTTGGTCCTTGGAAAACCGTTGCCAAGATCTTTCAGTCTGGTTTCTATTGGCCCACGATCTTCAAGGATTCAGAAGCTTTCTGCAAAGCTTGTGATAGGTGCCAACGAACCGGAGCTTTGACAAGGCGTTTTGACATGCCGTTGAAACCCATTCTAGAATGTGAAGTCTTCGATATATGGGGGATTGATTTTATGGGCCCGTTCCTATCTTCCTGTGGAAATAAATACATCTTAGTCTGTGTCGATTATGTATCGAAATGGGTGGAGGCTCAAGTCACTTCTCGCAATGACCACAAAACGGTCATGAGCTTTCTGAAGAAAAATATTTTCGTGAGATTTGGATGTCCCCGCGCCTTAATCAGTGATGAGGGAACGCACTTCTGCAACCGGCCATTAGCGAAAGTACTTGAGAAATATGGTGTTCAGCATAAAATCGGCACACCATACCACCCTATGACTAGTTGTCAGGTTGAACGAAGCAATCAAAGCTTGAAGAAGATCCTGGAGAAAGTAGTAAACAGTCACAGAAAGGACTGGAGTCTTAGGTTGGATGATGTACTATGGGCATATCGAACTGCCTACAAAACCCCCATGGGTACATCACCATATCAGATGGTATATGGAAAACCATGCCACCTGCCAGTTGAGTTGGAGCATAGAGCGTATTGGGCCACTAAGTTCTTCAACATCGATACACAATCATGTGGTGAACACCGACTGCAGCAGTTGCATGAGTTAGATGAGTTTAGACTCCAAGCCTACGAGAGTCCCAGGATAAGTAAAGATAAGATGAAACTCCTTCATGATACCAAAATCTAGAAGCGAGAATTTCAAGTTGGGGAGCAAGTTCTATTGTACAATTCCAGGTTACATCTGTTCCCTGGAAAGTTGAGGACACGTTGGTCCGGCCCCTTTGAAATTCTGCAAATCATTCCTGGAGGTGTTTTAGAACTAAGAGGTCATGGTGACCAGCCGTTCAGAGTGAATGGTCAAAGGTGCAAGCATTATATCGGTCAAACCAAAGAAAAACCTTTGATTGTTCATTTCCTCGACATCCTCGGGTATGGTATACCTGAAGTCAATAAGTTTGACGAATTTTCACCCGACTTGTTTTCTGAGGATGACGGCAGTGGTCCATTAGAAGAAGTCATGGCTGGTAGTTGGGAAATGGAAGAGTTTAAAAGGGAGCAACAGCTTAAGAGACGTCTGAAGAAGAAGAAGTCTACAATGGGGAGGATTAAAAGTGTTTGGAAAGCTATCAAAAGCTTGACCCCATGTGTTAGATCCTTGTTTTTGCACCACACCATTGATCGAGCTTACACGATGTATTTCTTTGGAAGAAAGGTTAAATGGCACGATCCAGGCTAAATTGAGAGATTGTCGAGCTAACGACACAAACCAAAAGCGCCACTAGGGGGCATCCTAGATATCCTTATTTGTATTAGTTACTTTTGTGTTACTCTTTTCTTTGATTTATTTGTTTAGTTTAAATCTAATTAGGGTAATTGTTGACTTTGCTTCAGTTCAGCTTTGTGTTTTTGAAATGGATTACGGAGTTCGCGCTTGAGTTCCATTTCATTAGTAGGATCCACCTTATCACCTTAGATGAGCGGACTGGAGGATGATCACTCTGGGCGTAGATTATGATATAATCACTCGCCTCGGAGGCATTACCTACGTTATCATTGTACCCCAAGCTTTGGGAGGTGGAGAGTTTAGTACCGAGGACCTGCAGAGTGCTTTAGGACGACCGTATACAATCCTCAATGATCCGATGCTGACCGACTTGTTGCTAGTGCTGCGTGATGAACATTTCCGAGGAGTGGATGTTGCTGGAGAGGACTGGGCCCTACAGGACGAATACGATTTTCCTCCCGCGATTGACTTGCTCCGTCGTCTGATCCGGATTATGGATTGGGCTGATATTTATGATGACTAGCTTCGTTAGGTGTTTTGTCGAGCAAATGACGTTAAACAAAAGCGCTCGGTGGGAGGCAACCCACTATCTTCTAGTTTTTTTTTTATGTATTTGAAGTTTTTGTTTGATTTATATGAGGCAATAAAGGTTTGAATAAAAATGTATGAAAATTATATGTTTTTGCTTAATTTTGACCTAGGACGCCCGTCCATCATATTGGACACCCGTCTGCCTGTGTTTTCATTGAACGTGCATCCATTTTCTTGGACGCCCGTCCATAAATTTCCCTCAAACTCTGTATTCTTTTGAAAAGTGGGACGGGCGTCTGTTTCACTGAACGCCCGTCCACTTCATAAGATTTCCAGGTGAACGCTCGTCTGTTTCACTGAACGCCCGTCCGCCTTGCTTCTATATATACCCCCTGCTCCCAAATTCCAGTGGCACCAGAAATTTCAAAGCGAAAAAACCGACTCTTGCGCCCCCTTTGCCCTCAAATCCTTGTTTCTAAACCATTTTTGGCGATTTAAGGCTCTACAAACACCTCTCAAACCCTTCTCGTCGATTATTCAAACCAAATCCAACAACAAACGGCCATTAATCTGATTCAGTGACCTAGCTTGTGTGACTTTTTTGGAGAAAAATCCGAACTTTGGGGTCGATTTTGCATTGTTAGGACTCTCAGTTTTCATTTTCATCACCCTCTCATTACACCTGGTAAGAATTTATAACCTTTTCTTAGATTAATTCATGTTTTTTTAGTTCGATCTCCGAATCGATTTTTATTTTTCACATGAATGCTATCTTATTAGTTTTTTTTTCTTTTTCTTCTTCTTCTTGTTTTGTTGGTGATCTGGGGTGGTGATGGTTGATGGTGGATGGTTGCATGATGGTTTTGGTGTGGTTTGGTGTTTGTTGTTGAATTATTGGGAAATCCCGTTTGGACGATAAACGGGTGGTTTTGTTTGCATTGTGGTTTGGGGTTGTTGTTTGTCTAGGTTGTATAGAAATGGTACGTAAAGAGGTTCAGAAACGACATGGTAAGGGGATAGCAATGGAACCGAGTAAGAAGAAAAAGGTTGTAGATCGAACCTTAGCACTTCCCACACGGGGTGTTGATATTAGAGAACATCTTCCTAGGACTGCTCTAGGTCAATCTAGGGTGCCGTTAAGAGATGAATCTGAGTCAGACACTGATGACGAGGTACCCCTAGTGAGATTACCTAGGGTTGAAAGGACTGAAGAAACACCTAGGCCTACGACTGAGGAAGCACCTGAGCGAAGGGAGCCTGTTAGACAAAATGTTCGACCCCCTGTCCCTATTCCATTTGCTCGGAGGTTCATTAACCCCAAGGCCTTAGACGTATACAATAAGCATTATCCGACGAGGACAATGTTGATTGAAAGAGCCGTTCTTGAGACTAACGTAGATCCATCTTTCGTTAAGATGTTAACGGATAGAGAGTGGGATGCACTGATGAGAACCCCTGTCAATGCTACCCTAGTTCGTGAGTTTTATGCGAACTGTTCTAAAACGGATCTGGATACTGGGGTAGTTATGGTTCGAGGAGTTAAGGTGCCGTTTACACCGAAGGTTATCAATGAGAAATACAAGTTAGCACCATTTGAGGGATTGGATTATAAGGAAGCAATTAAAGCGAAGCAGGATGCGGGTGAGGACCCTTTGGAGGAGCTTAGACTGATAGTGTGCCCGGAGGTGCAGTGGACACTTAGACCGGGAGGTGATAGGAAAGAATTGGTTACTACTTCTTGGACGGAGGATTGGAAAGTCCAATGTAGATTTATACAGAACAGGTTGTTGCCTAAGAACAACCTGACACATTTTCACATTGGCGATCTTGGGATGCTCTACGCCTTGAATTTTAAGTTAAATGTTGATGTTGGACAGGCGATTTTTGATGAGATAGCGTTGAATCAGAAAGTCTATTCTCGATGTCTGATTTGCCCCCATTTGATTCATAGTCTCTGTCTAGATCTTTGGGGTTCCGAGTACAAAGCGATCACAAACCTAAAAATCCGAGGTACTTGCGAGAGAAAGTGAAATCTTCGAGGCGGCCGAGTGCGAGGCGACACATGAGCCCGGATCATCTTCAGTACCGCCTCCAGTCTCTTCCCTTCCTTTTTTTTATCTCCATCAGTTCAGATGCGTTTGAGTATGGAAAATAGTATAAGGAACTGGATGGAGGACATCAGAACGTCACAGAACAATATCTTGACTATCCTACGGTGTATGAGTGAGGACCGTCCTCCGAGGGACCAGAGATGCTACAACACAAGCACTATGGATTACGTTTTTCCGAGCGACATCAAGCGAGGCTATGCGAGATGTTCTTCATGAAGAGTCGTCTTTCGATGAGAGCGATTTGACACAAAGAGAGGAGGACTACTACACCACCGATTGGACCTTCTGCGATACTCCTACGGATGGAGCGCCTCTGCGTTGGTGATTCTTCGGCGCCTGGGGCAGACTTGACTTTCTGAGAATGATTCTATTTTGTATTTTTATCCCTGGAATTTGACTGTATTTTGCTACTATATTTGTTTTTTTATTTTTGATGAATCTTGTAAGCCTTACGGTGTATCGTTGACATTCCTATGGTTTCTATTATTCCGTGTCGTGCCTGAATTGTAGTTTGATTCGACTTCACCTTATCTTTATCTTTATTTTTGTTCTGCGAGGTGATATAATCCCTGTTTTTCCCCGAGTTTTCCCGTGTTTATCGAGTAGTGCAGGGATATTTTTAGCTGTTTTGTCGAGCTAGTCTTGGAATCATACTGAAACGAATAATCTTTGAGTTTACGAACGTTGGTTTCTTCATGCTCTGCGACCAACGGTTCGAGTATCTATTCAAATCGACTAAGTACTTTGTTTCTTTTAATTTCGCACAACCTGAGGACATGTTGTCGTTTAAGTGTGGGGGAGGGGAATGGTTATGTGTATTTTTTTTGCTTATATTGTTATTCTATGCTGAAAAGAGCTAAAATTTTCAAATTTTTGTTTTGTCCCGGTAGAGTGAATGCATATTTTTGTTCGGTTTTTTTAAACATTTATGCTGTATATTGTATGTTTAGTAGGTTAGATGTTTCACCCGACATACATTTCACGAGCCATATTAAATGATGAGCTAAAATATAAATCTATACCCATTTGGATTAGTAATTTTTGATTATCTTATAAGTATCTTGTGCTTAGTGCTAATGTACGTATCGTGAGAATTATAATAGTTTGTGTTTAGAACCGGAGTATGACGTACTGTGAATATCTTAGGTTTGAATGTGATAAGCGAAACGTGACTATTGTGCTTTAAAAGTGGTTTTTTTTAAAAAAAATACAAAAAAATGGATTAATTGGGTGTGTCGGAAGCTGGTCGATGATTTGAGTGAGGTAGGTCATATCTCGAATGTCCTATACCATTATGATGACCAAAAGCTCACGACAGTCAGAAGAAGCTGCTTGATGATTTGAGTGCGGTAGGTCATATCTCGAATGTCCTATTCTACTATGACGGGCAATAGCTCATTCTGATGTGCGTATAAATGTGAAAGTTAATTAAATCAACTTACGAAAGGTACTGGTATGAATTGATATAAGACTTAGTTATCGCCTACCTTATCCCCAGTATAAACCGACAGATATGTTGTAGGGATTATCCTCTGAGTATGTCAGAAAGGTCCTAAATGTATTCTATCATCCTTTTCGGGATATGTTACGTTTTGTAGGGTGCATGTTATAAGTATCATTTATTTCTAGTTTAAATGGGGTGTTTGCTAGTTGCTTGGAAAGTTTCAAGTGTGGACTTAGTGGAAGTTTGCTATGGCTTTGCACACACACAGGGGTGAACCTCTAATTTATTAAATATGCTTTATTCTTGTTGAAATGTCTATCCTTTTTTCCGAGCCTTGATCTTGTTTTGTTTCGCTCGGGATGAGCAAAAGCTAAGTGTGGGGGAGTTGTTCAGGGTGATTTTCTATGATTTATATCGTTCTATTTCGTAACAATTTTCCTCTATACTCTGATGTTTTGCATAGAAAGTGAGCGTTTATTTGATTTATTTAGCAAGTGATGTTTGGAATGGTTTAATCGCAAAGTTGGTTGAATTATGAGATTTTATTGTTGATTTTTTATCGATTTGAATGATTTTACACTTTGCAATGTTTTTGATATCTTGTAGATACACGAATTTGGCTTAAAAGAGGTTTGAAAGATGTTCAAGAGAGGATTTACATGGAAGAAAAAGGATAAAGATGAAGTCGGAAAAAGATAGAGATGAAAACCGGATTTGAAGTGAACTGAACGAGCGTCTGAAGCTCCGTCCAGATGGACGGGCGTTTGAGGAATCGGACGGGCGTCGAGGAAGAAATAGTGGATTGAGTATTGAGATTTTCTTTGAACGAAGCGTCCAAATTTACATAGGGCGGGCGTCGATATGACTCGGCCCGACTCGAATATTTTATACAAGATGGACGGGTGTTCAAGACTCTGGACGAGCGTCCATCCGCCGACCCAGCGTAAACCGACTTAAAATTCTCTAAATAGTCTAAAAGGAGATAATTTTAGGCGGCCCACAAACCCTAAAGGAGAGATAATTACATTAGGTGGCCACAAACACCCTTTGGGGCGAGTTTTTTGTGTTCTCCATCCTTTATATACAACTTCTTTGCTTTTGATTTCCTAGATAAATTTCTCCAATTTTTTGTACTTCATAGAAGCTATTTCGAGTATTCAAACGATGCTTAGAGGCTAAAAGCTTTTGGAACAAGCGTTGTGAAGCCGTTCTATCAACACTTTGATTACACCTTTGGATTATCTTGTGAGTTTTTATTAAAAGTTGTATCTCTTTTATGTTTTACTTGTTGTTATGCAGTTTAATCGATAGATACCTTGCATGCTTGATGTTTAATGTTTGATGAAAATCGTGATTAAACCCTAGATCACCATAGTAAAGATTAGATCTTTAATCTAATTAACGAGAGTTGTCAGGTTGAATTTCTAGATTAGAAATTGAGAAATTTCATACCTTGGTTATGAAAGCGTTAATCTTTAGGATCGAAAGATAAAAGATTGATAGACGAACTTTTCTAAGAGATTAGGAGCTCATACCTTTGTTAGGTGAATCACAACTTGTATTAAAAATCACTAGATGATCTAGAGAAGAAATTGAATGTTATAGAATTGGTGGATCAATTGTTTGTTCGTTTGTTAAATTATTGATTAAAATCGCTTGAACTTGAATTGCTTAGCTAAGTTAGAACTTTTCTTGCATGTTTAGGTTTTAGAATAGATTATTTTAGATAATTTGGTTCATAATCACATTTCACGGCTTTAGATTTCTAATCTTACATCGATTTACTTTTGTTATTTTCGTTTTTAGTTTGTTACGTGTTAATCGTTTTTATTTTCTATTAATTTTAGTAATAGTAATTGTGACATCCTTAGGTTAGTTAGATAAAAACAAGGTAAACAACCTCGATTCCCTATGGACTCGACTCCGGTAGTAACCTCTATACTACGATCCCTGCACTTGGGGTAAACCGGATTTATTTTTATTACTTGTTTATTTTTCATTAGATATAATCCGATACAGAAACCATATGGCACATTGGCCTTTCCAAATTTTGATTTGGAATAGGCCTAGGCCTAGGCCACTTCCAAAATTTTGATTTTGGAAAGTGGCCAGGCCTAAACCAAAACTATTTGGCCTTTTCAAATATTTGATTTGGAATAGGCCTAGGCCCTTTTCAAATATTTGATTTGTAAAAGGCTTAGGCCTAGGCCACTACCAAAATTTTGATTTTGGAAAGTGGCCAGGCCTTAACCAAAATTATTTGGCCTTTCCAAATATTTGATTTGGAATAGGCCTAGGCACTTTCCAAATATTTGATTTTGAATAGGCCTAGGCCTAGGCCACTTCCAAAATTTTGATTTTGGAAAGTGGCCAGGCCTAAACTAAATTTAGTTTTGGAAAGGAAATAAATAGGAGACTTAGTAATTTTAATTTTATTTTTAATAGTTCAAATTTAATTAAAATTAAAATCGATTTAAAATTAAATGTTAATTTTAATTTTCGATTAAGTCATATAATTAAATAAAAGTTATTTATTTATTTGATGTGATAAAATAAAGACGCATGAGTAGTTAAAATTAGAATTTAATCTTTTTCATAAGATAAAATTGTATGGATTAGATGTGTAGATATAATGTGATTATATGGACCCCGATTGATCATGGACTCGACCAATAGGATAGATGAGAATGTTTTCTTTATGTTGGTTTTTGAAAATTGTCCTAGGCCGTTATGAAAAACGTGACCTAGTTTACTTTTTGCATTTATCCCATTCCCGTTAGCTCTCCCCCGTGTGCGGCGGATATAACTATTAGATAAATTATTATGTAACAAGAATGGAGCAAGAAGTTGAAGACCAAGCATAGATAAAGAACCTATTGGCGTACATCAATAAAGATCCTATTTGCGGTTGCAGATACACTTAGTTTGTGACCCGCGGTTTCGTCAGTTTGTATTCGAAACCGCACCTAGGAAAAGTCCATGATCATACCGGTTATTTTGTGCGCGGAATGTTGTGTATGTTTTACTTTATATGATATCGTAGTAATATGCACATAGTAGATGAGACCATAATTAAACCAAATTAATTAAGTGAATTAATTTTAAAATTATTCCCACGCCAAAAACTCGAGCCAAAATTGTCTCCCAATGTTATAATGACGGTGAAGAGCCTTTGTTCGGATCCAACTGATCGGCCCACGTCGGGATTTGACCTACCACGGGTATATCGTTATTATCAAGATATGATCGTTATGAGATATCATGAATATTTGGGTTACGACTCGACTAAGAATCTTGCGGTGATTGGCCCACGTCAGGACCGTCTGATTTTAGAGACAAGGGGTGGCTATCACATAGAGATGTGAATTGTCAAAGAGTTGACTAGTCAACCAATGGAAATCGAATAAGATTCGATCGGTAATTAGTACCCACCTTCGAAATTGACCCGGTCGATCGGCCCACGTTGGGGATCGAGTCAACTAGATAGGATTCCATCCACTAAAGAATTACTTAAATTCTTGAAAGCCAATTGAGAATAGTTGGCTAATGGGAATAAAACCTTATAAAATTTAAGTGCAAATTTAGGGTTTTTATACATGAGCTTTTACTTATTCTATCTTTATTTATTGTTGTAGAAAATGTCAAACAAATTGAACCTTCTTTTTATCATCGAAAACAAGCTTGACGAAACTAATTTTCTCGATTGGGAAAGGAACCTCAAAATCGTTTTGAGGCACGAGAAAATTGGCTATGTCTTGGGCGAGGCCCTACCGGAAAAGCCCCGAGGGTTCGATTTGCAGAGATCTTTGTCGAGAAGTATAACAAGCAACGCTCGACAAGATCGATGCTACATGTATCATGCTTGCTTCAATGACACCTGAACTGCAGAAACAACATGAGTCCATGGACGCCTACTCTATTGTCACGGATTTTATCTAATGCAAATAACAAGTAATAAAATTTATAAATCCGGTATTCCCCAAGTGTAGGGATCATAGTACAGCGATTAATACCGGAGTCGGTCACAGGGAATCGGGGTATCTAGTTCATTAATTTTCCTAAGATTGATACCAATTATTTCTAAACCTAAAACTAAAAGCGAAAAGAAAAGCGGACAGAGGATTGTCGGTCAAAGCCAGGAAAGCGATAATTACGAACTTAAATCTAAAATATAAACTAAAAAGAAAACAATAAACAACTATGAATTTAAACAACGATGATCATGGTGATTAAACAATCGAACAAGTAATTATCCACCGACCCCGCAACCCTTAATTTCCTCTCTAAAGTTGTCTTGTGATGAGTCAACTAAAATTGTGGTTCACCTATCAAAGGTATGAATTTCTACTCTCGTAGATAATTCTCCTATCAATCTCTCATCTCTCGATCTATAAGATTGACGTTATCAAAACAAGGTAGAGGATTTATTCAATCTAGCAACCTAGAAATCTAACCTATCAACTCTCGTTATGTTTAGATTAAAAATCCAATCTTTCCTATGGTGATCTAAGGTTTACACCGACTCTCGTCATACGGTAAACATCAATAAGCAATACATCTCTCGATATCGATTGCATAAACAATAAGCATATAGAAAAGATAACAACCTTAATCAAAAATCACAAAACAAACTTAAGATTGAAAAGAAAGAACCTGATGAAACGGATTTAAATAACTTGACAAATTGTTTAGCCTCCAATCATCCAAAGAAAAAGTAAACGAAATCTAAATAAAAGAACAACCCTCGCCGCCAAGCACCAAGGCTCACCGGCCGAGGTTACTTGGCTCAATTTAGGGTTTTTCGTGTATGCGGTTGTGTAATAATATATATCTAGGGTTGAAAATAGCAATTGGTATTTATAGAAAAGTAAGTCAGCTGTGCTGAGGCGGTGGAAGGACGCCCATCCATCTCTCTGGACGCTCGTTCGGTCTTCGACAAAAACTTCGAGTCGGGCTGAGTCTTCATCAGACGCCCGTCCTTCTTTAAATTGGACGCTCGTCCATCAAATCCATCAACACTCTGAATCAAGCTCTTCAGCCTGGATGCCCATCCATTGGATCAAACGCCCGTCCACTGGACGGAGATTCTGGACGCACGTTCAGCTGCTTGAAAATCGATCTTCTCATCTTTATCTTCAATCGATTTCATCTTTATCTCTTCTCCTCTTCATTAATCCAATTGTTAACCTCTTTTAATCCTCTTTTTGGTCGAAATTGTGTATCTACAATACATCAAACACATTGCAAAAATGTAATAATAATCAAATAAACATAAAATCATCAATAAACCACGTAAATCAACCAATTTTGCAATTAAACCTTTTAAAACATCATTTACTCAATAAATCGATTAAACGCTCATTTTCTATGCAAATTATACGAATATGGAGGGAATTGTTATAAAATATAACATAATAAATCGTATAAAATCACCCTTAACAACTCCCCCACACTTAGCTTTTGCTCGTCCCGAGCAAAACAAGACCAAATCAAGGCTCGAGACAAAAAATAGACATTCAAGCAAATATAACGCATTTTCAATAACTTAGAGGTTCACCCCGGTGTGTGCATAGCCATAGTAAACTTCCACTAAGTCCAAACTTGAATTTGTCAAGCAACTAGAAAATACCCCCTTCAAACTAGAAATAAATGACACTTATAAGATGTACCCTACAAAACGTGACATATCCTGAAAAAGATGATAGAATATATCTAGGGCCTTTCTAAATACTCAGAGGATAATCCCTACAGCATATCTGTCAGTTTATACTGGGGATAAGATATACGATAACTAAGTCTTATATTCATACCAAATTCTCATATAAGTTGATTTAACTATTTTCCACATTTAAACACACATCAGAATGAGCTATTGCCCGTCATAGCAGAATAGGATATTCGAGATATAACCTACCTTACTCAAATCATAAGGCAGCTTTTTCTAACTGTCGTGAGCTTTTGGTCATCATAGTGGTATAGGACATACGTGGTATACCCTATCCCACTCAAATCATCAACCAGCTTTCGACACACCCAATTAAATTCAATTAATTCAACTTTTTCAACAACATTAGTTACGTTTTACTTATCACATTCAAACCTCAGATATTCACAGTATAACATACTTCAGATCTAAATACAACTATCATAAATCTCACGATACATACGTTAGCACTAAGCACACGACTTATAAGATAATCAAAAACCACTAGTAAAAAGGGGTATAATTTTATATTTTAGCTCATCATTCACTATGGCTCGTGAAAAATAATATCAGGTGAAACAACTAACTTACCGAACATACGGTATATAACATCAATGACTATAAAAATAACGAACAAAGATATGCATTGCTCACTCGGGACAAAACAAAAACTTGAAAAATTTAGATCATTTTTGCATAGAAACATAATGAATTAAGCAAATGAAAGATACACATAAATCATTTCCCTCCCCCACACTTAAATGACAACATGTCCTCAGGTTGTGCAGAATTATAGAACGGATAAGAGTATTTAGCTGATTGTAGTTCAAAGGTGGCAATTCGGGAAGTGGTCATGAGTCAGATCCGGAAATGCTTGAAGAAATCAGTAGACTGTGGACCATCCACCGGAAAACTGATATCGTCTAAACGCTCACAATTGCTATCGCAAATACCCTGCACACTTGAACAAACATGGAAACATCTCGGGGAACACAGGGAAAAATATATCATATAGCGCAGAAAAGCTTGATATAAGCACAAGAAATAATTGCTCAGATGGAAAAATCACCAAACGGGGAAAACACAGGACATCTAAGCGTCAATTATAAAGCCACAGAAGCTTTACAAAACAAAGAAGCCCAACATGTGCATACAGAAATATCAAACTCCAACTGAAAGTGCAAATGCGCGTTAAGGCTTACAAGATTCATTAAAAAGCAATAGCAACGGAAAACCGACAGTGGCTTCAACTAAAGTCCAGATGAATCAAAAAAACGACAGTAGCTTCCGATCATGCAAGTTACCTGGCCACAGAAACCGACTCCAAAAACCTAGACGACACAAGACAAAACTAGCCCCCCTTATTCAACAAAAAACAAAATAATCCAAAAAAAAAAAAACTATTCTTATTATTGGGTTGCCTCCCAACAAGCGCCTTTTTTTAGTGTCTTTGGCTAGACACACGTACTAATTCTGCTGGATCGGCCACTTAATCTTCCTTCCGACCACTACGTGTAAGCTCTGGTCATTAGTGTGGCTCTGAAACTTGACATCTCACACATGAGGTCGGGTTCTTTACCGCTTTCCAAACATTCTTAATTTCCCCATTCTGAGACTTCTTCTTCTTCAATCTTCTCTTTAACTGTGTGCCTCCCGTTTAAACTCTTCCATATCCCAACTATCGCCGAACTTCCTCTCTTGGACCACTTGCCGTCATTCTCGAATACAAATCGGGGTAAAACTCGTCAAACTCATTGACTTCAGGAGTACCACACCCGAGGATGTCGAGGAAGTGAACAATCGAAGGCTTCTCTTTGGGTTGACCGATATAATGCTTACACCTTTGACCATTCACTCTAAACGGCTGGTCACCATGACCTCGTAGTTCTAAAACACCTCCAGGAATGATTTGGAGAATTTCAAAGGGACCTGACCATCGCGTCCTCAGCTTACCAGGGAACAGATGTAACCTGGAATTGTCCAATAAAACTTGTTCCCCTACTTGGAATTCTCTCTTCTTGATTTTGGCATCGTGAAGGAGTTTTGTCTTTTCCTTACTTATCCTGGCGCTTTCGTAGGCCTGAAGTCTAAATTCGTCTAACTCATGCAACTGTTGCAATCGATGTTTTCTACAAGATTGGGTATCGAAGTTTAAAAACTTCGTGGCCCAATACGCTCTATGCTCTAACTCGATTGGTAAGTGGCATGATTTACCATAAACCATTTGATAGGGTGATGTACCCGTAGGGGTCTTATAGGCGGTTCGATATGCCCACGTTACATCATCCAACTTTAGACTCAGTCTTTTCTATGATCATAATCTGTTTTTCTCAGGATCTTCTTTAAACTTTGGTTGCTTCTTTCAGCGACCACTAGTCATAGGATGGTATGGTGTGCCAATTTTGTGCCGGACACCATATTTCTCAAGCACTTTCTCCGGGGGTCGGTTGCAAAAGTGTGTCCCTTCATCACTAATCAAGCGCGTGGACACGAATCTCACGAAGATGTTTTCTTTAGAAACTTCATGACCGTCTTATGATCATTGTGAGGCGTGGCTTGAGCCTCCACCCATTTCGATACATAATCCACACAGACTAAGATGTATTTATTTCCACAAGATTATGGGAATGGTCCTATAAAATCGATGCCCCATACATCAAAGACTTCGCATTCTAGGATGGGTTTCAATGGCATGTCGAAACGCCTAGTTAAAGTTCCAGTTCTTTGACACCTATCACAAGCTTTACAGGAAGCTTCTGTATCTTTAAAGATCGTGGGCCAATAGAAACCGGATTGAAAGATCTTAGAAACGGTTTTCCAAGGACGAAAGTGACCGCCAGTGGGTCCACTATGGCATTGCTCAATAATATCACGTTGCTCGGATTCAGGAACACATCTTCTCAGCAAACCATCTTTACAAATCTTGAAGAGGTAAGGTTCATCCCAAACGAAGGTTTTCACATCAGAGAAAAATTTCTTCTTCTCCTGAGATGAAAATTTCGGATTTAAGTACTGGGAATGTAAGAAGTTGACGATAGAAGCATACCAAGGAATATCAGGAGTGCACTTGTCTAGATGCATAACATTCTGGAGAGGAAGGTAAAGGTCTATCCCTTAAGGTTCTTCCTCTTCTTCATCCTTCATTCTAGACATATGATCTTCTACTTCGTTTCTACCTTCCTTACCAGTCAGGAGATCAGCCTCCCGACTTCCACTAAATTCTTTATTTCTCAGGGGATCAGCCACCTAAGTACTCTCATCCAGAACAGGGGAACCACTAAGTTGAGTGTCGGACCTTACATTCATAGCACTAGCCTCTTCTCCACCGTTGTATGTGGATGCATAGTTAGATTGAAGTGGATTCTCATAACTTGCATCATAATTGCTATTAGTATTCCCTTTGGTGGGGTGAATTACCTCCTTTGACCGAGCCTCATAATGGTTTCCACCACAATACTGAACATCTCACTTGAACGTTATTAAATCCATGTCCATAAGAATTCTCATCGAGTTGAGGTATACGAGCATCGGATCCAAAGGCAGATGAATCCATTAAACTTGACACTTCTACTTTTGGGGGACCACTGAATTGAATGCCGGATCCTAAGTTCATGGCATTGTCCTCTTCTCTATCATAAGGAAGTGTAGGAGCTAGGTCAATGCCTTGGGCTTGAGCCATTTGCCTGAGCCGTCTCTCAAGATTCTTGAGTGTCCTGTTTCGCTCCTCCAATTTAGCTTCAAGATCGTCCGATTGAGAGGGCCTTGATAGTTTCGAAAGTTCGTGGGAAAGATTGGCTAGACTGACTTTGAAACATAGGATCGGACTGTATTCTCGATTGAACCACCGATATTGATTGGAACAATTGATATTTTGGTTCGACCGAGTTCGGGTTTTGATAGAAATTCGGATTACGAGAATTGAAACCACGATTCAAAAGCGCTTTGGCGTAGAAGGCGATTATTAAATCTACGATCTTGCTGGCCACAGGAAGCATTTACTTCAGGTGCTCGTCCACTCATAGGGCGTAAACGCAGCGATGTGTCCCACATTGTCACAATTTTGACATGTGACTAGATTAAAATTTCCACGATTATGGAAAGTGTTAACTTGATACGCAGCGTAGGGGAAAGAAGCGACAGCGGCCAATAGCATGGCCGGTCGACAATATCTTCCACGAAGCGAGAACTTGTGAGTTACGTGGAAAAACGGGTTCGATTCATAGGATTAAGCGACATTTGAAGAGCGCCATCTGCCTTTTTCAAACATGGCATTACGATCTTGCATAATCCTAGTTGATGACATTTTTTTATTTAGAAAAGATAATGAAACAGAGAAAAAGCGGAAAGCGAAGCGAAACTTACCTACGAAAAATTTTAAAGCAGAAAACAAGAAAACAATAAAAGGGAAAAACGTGTTGAAATCTTACGAGCCCAAAATGGAAGGAAAACAGCAGATTTTGACCTCGAAAACAGTGTCAAACAGCCTTGGCCATCCACCATGTCGTCGGCGTCGAACGAGCTTTCGAATTGGGGTCTGCGCGCCAAACGGACCCTCGAGCGAAGATTACGCCAAAATACTACCATGTGCCCTAACGATCCCTTTTATCTAAACTTATAAGAAAATCAGAAAAATTAATAAACTAGACAACCGTACGATTCCCCGCAACGGCGCCAAAAACTTGTTTTTGGTTCCGCTATGGAATACTCACCACTATACTACCTTAGAAAAATTAATAATGAATGGACAACCGCACCGATTCCCCGGCAACAGCGCCAAAAACTTGTCACAGATTTTATCTAATGCAAATAACAAGTAATAAAATTTATAAATCCGGTATTCCCCAAGTGCAGGGATTGTAGTACAGCGATTAATACCGGAGTCGGTCACAGGGAATCGGGGTATCTAGTTCATTAATTTTCCTAAGATTGATACCAATTATTTCTAAACCTAAAACTAAAAACAAAAAGAAAACTGGACAGAGGATTGTCAGTCCAAAGCTAGGAAACGATAATTGCGAACTTAAATCTAAAATATAAACTAAAAAGAAAACAATAAACAACTATGAATTTAAACAACGATGATCATGGTGATTAAACAATCGAACAAGTAATTATCCACCGATCCCGCAACCCTTAATTTCCTCTCTAAAGTTGTCTTGTGATGAGTCAACTAAAATTGTGGTTCACCTATCAAAGGTATGAATTTCTACTCTCGTAGATAATTCGCCTATCAATCTCTCATCTCTCGATCTATAAGATTGACGTTATCAAAACAAGTTGGAGGATTTATTCAATCTAGCAACCTAGAAATCTAACCTATCAACTCTCGTTATGTTTAGATTAAAAATCCAATCTTTCCTATGGTGATCTAAGGTTTACATCGATTCTCGTCATACGGTAAACATCAATAAGCAATACATCTCTCGATATCGATTGCATAAACAATAAGCATATAGAAAAGATAACAACCTTAATCAAAAATCACAAAACAAACTTAAGATTGAAAAGAAAGAACCTGATGAAACGGATTTAAATAACTTGACAAATTGTTTATCCTCCAATCATCCAGGAAAAACAGAAACGAAATCTAAATAAAAAGAACAACCCTCGGCCGGCCAAGCACCAAGGCTCAGCCGGCCGAGGTTACTTGGCTCGAATTTAGGGTTTTCTGTGTATGCGGTTGTGTAATAATATATATCTAGGGTTGAAAATAGCGCTGGTATTTATAGAAAAGTAAGTCAATTTGTCTTTGAGGCGGTGGAAGGACGCCCGTCCATCTCTCTGGAAGCTCGTTCGGTCTTCGACAAAAACTTCGAGTCGGGCTGAGTCTTCATCAGACGCCCATCCTTCTTTAAATTGGACGCTCGTCCAGCTAATCCATCAACACTCTGAATCAAGCTCTTGACTGGGCGCCCGTCCACTGGATCAAACGCCCGATCCCACCGGACGGGATTCGGACGACGTTCATTTGCTTGAAAATCGATCTTCTCATCTTTATCTTCAATCGATTTCATCTTTATCTCTTCTCCTCTTCATTAATCCGATTGTTAACCTCTTTTAATCCTCTCTTTGGTCGAAATTGTGTATCTACAATACATCAAACACATTGCAAAAATGTAATAATAATCAAATAAACATAAAATCATCAATAAACCACATAAATCAACCAATTTTGCAATTAAACCTTTTAAAACATCATTTACTCAATAAATCGATTAAACGCTCATTTTCTATGCAAATTATACGAATATGGAGAGAATTGTTATAAAATATAACGTAATAAATCGTATAAAATCACCATTAACATCTATCATGGTCCACCTGAAGGAACTTTATGCTTCTCAGTCTCACACAGAGAGGTTCGAGGTCTCGAAGGCCCTGTTTAGTTGTAAGATGGCATCTGGGACTGCTGTGGGGTCACACGTGCTTAAAATGATCGGGTACATAGAAAGGCTTGGGAAGTGGGCCACAAGTTGGGCGAGATTTGAGTATTGACTTGATTCTCGCAATCTCTACACGATTCATTCATGATTCGTGATGAACTATCACACGAACAAGATAGATTGCTCCCTTGCGGAGTTATTGAACATGTTAAAGACTACAGAGGGCACTGTAGGGAAGGGAAAGCATGTGTTTCTGGTCACTTCGAGCAAGGGCAAGGCAAAAGCCCAGAAAAAGTCCAAGAAGGCGAAGGCTGCACCTAAGCCAACGCCTAAGATAGCGAAAGACAAATCCAAGGATGCTTGCTTCCATTGCGGTGAGACCGGCCATTGGAGGAGAAACGGCAAAGGCTTCTTGAGTACCAAGAAGAAGCATTCTGATGCTTCGACTTCAGGTACATTTATGATTGAGATCAACATTACTTCTTCTAAGTCTAACCACTGGGTATTAGATACTGGTTGTGGTTCTCATATTTGTACGAATATGCAGGCACTAAGAAGAGCTAGAGATCTGAAGAAAGGAGAGGTGGACCTACGCGTTGGAAATGGAGCAAGTGTTGCTGCACTAGCCGTAGGAATTTATTTTCTTTCATTGCCCAGTGGGCTAGTACTTGAACTTAGTAACTGTTATTTTGTTCCTGCTCTTACGAAGAGTATTATTTCCATTTCCGCATTAGATGTTGATGGTTTTTCATTTACGTTTGAGAATAAATGTTGTTCTTTTTCACGTGATGGCATCTTTTATGGTACTGGCATACTTAGCAATGGCCTCTACATATTAGATATGAATGTTGACATACTTAATATAAATAACAAGAAAGCCAAAACAAATGACTTGAATGAATCCTACTTATGGCATTGTAGACTTGGCCATATAAATAAGAATCGCATTGCCAAACTTCATAAAGATGGAATGTTGGATCAATTCGATTATGAATCATTTGATACATGCGAAGCTTGTTTACTTGTCAAGATGACAGAGTCACCATTTAGTGGCAAAGGGATAAGATCCAATGAATTGCTTGAGCTCATACATACTGATGTATGTGGCCTAATGTCAATTCAAGCCAAAGGAGGATACTCTTATTTTATCTCTTTCACTGATGACCATTCTTGCTATGGTTATATATACTTAATGAAGTATAAGTCTGAAGCCTTCGAAAGGTTCAAGGAATTCAGAAGTGAAGTAGAGAAACAACTAGGTAAAGAAATCAAAACACTTCGATCCGATCGAGGTGGAGAATACCTGGATGGAGAGTTTCATGACTATCTGAAGGAGAATGAGATTATACCTGAATGGACCCCTCCGGGACGCCACAAATGAATGTTAATTCGAAAGGAGGAACCGCACCTTGTTAGACATGGTACGATCCATGATGAGCTATGCAGTTCTTCCAAAATCGTTTTGGGGGTATGCCCTAGAAACCGCATCCTATACACTGAACCGAGTTCCATCAAAGACGGTTAATTCTACACCATACGAGGTATGGGCCAAGAAGAAACCAAATCTGGCATATCTTAAACCTTGGGGTTGTCCAACTTATGTGAAACGGATGATGCCTGACAAATTAGAGGCCAGATCCGACAAATGTCTGTTTGTGGGATATCCTAGAGAAACTAGAGGACACCAATTTTACCATCCTGAGGAACAAAAGGTGTTTGTTGCCAGGATTGGCCACTTTCTAGAGAAAGAGTTTATTCTGGATAGGGTCAGTGGGAGTAAAATTGATCTTGAAGAAATTTGAGAACCACTTACGGATAACAGTCCGTTGATGGAAGTAGAGGAGACACCACGTACAGATGTGGGGCCACCCTCTACCGTGGACACACTAGCACCTCGAAGATCCACCAGGGAACGCCGTGAACCTGAAAGGTACACTGGCATGTATCTCATGAAAGATGAGGACCCTAGAACTTATGAGGAAGTGCTATTAAGGCATGACAAAGAGAAATGGCTAGAAGCCATGAATTCTGAAATGGAATCCATGAAAGGCAACCAAGTTTGGAACTTGGTTGATCCCCTGAGGAATAGTTCTATAGGGTGTAAATGGGTCTTTAAGAGAAATACCGACATGGACGGTAACGTGACTACCTATAAGGCTAGGTTAGTGGCAAAAGGATATAAGCAAAGACAAGGAGTTGACTATGACGAAACCTTTTCACCTGTTGCCATGTTAAAATCCATTAGAATTTTGCTCGCTATTGCAGCATACCATGATTACGAAATCTAGCAGATGGATGTGAAAACAACTTTCCTTAACGGGAACTCGCCTGAGGAAGTGTATATGACATAGCTCGAGGATTCACACACCAATGACGCTGGGATGGTATGTAAACTGCAAAGATCCATTTATGGATTAAAGCAAGCTTCTCGGAGTAGGAATCTTCGCTTTGATGAGATAATCAAACAGTTTGATTTCATCATGTTGGTCCCAGAGAAGGGTGAAACTATAGTCGAGGGGGGGTGAATGACTATAGTGGAGTTTCAAAACTTTTCTTGTGTTTTAAAAGCTTTTGGGCAATGGATAAGTCCCTTCTTACTATGTTGTTTTCAAATCAGTTTAGACAATCACGAGATATGTGTTATGATGTAGGCAAATTAAATAAGTGTTGTAAAGTAAATTGCAGAAATTAAATTGACACAAGGCTTATAGTGGTTCAGGGTGGTGTAATCCCTTAATCCACTCTTCTCTGTGATGATCGGAGGAATTCACTATTGTTTTCACAGATACAACAAAAGTATGATTGTCCTTGGCTTCCCAAGCTTCACAATCTACAAGACTATCACTCCTTGATGCACAGCGGCTTGATGATTGATCTTCGCCTTCCTTTGCGCTCCTTGAGATCAAAATCCTTCAATGGCTATCACAGTTTCAACTCCTTCTCGCATTGCCTCGATTGATTTGCTTGATTTGATGTGAATGTGTTCACACTTGCTTGATCAATCTCAATTCGAATATGACTTTGTAGTTACGATATTTGAGTTGATCACTAGATGTATCCTTGTAAGTTCGAGAGAAGGCTTTTCTAATTGTGAGTTTACGCTTTCTTTTTTCTAAATCGTTATCTTCTTTTTCTGTCAATGCCTTCTATTTATAGCCTTGAATAGCCTTGATTTTGAAATTCCGTCCGTTGGCTATATTAATAAGGGAATAATCCTTGATTTTATTCTTGATTCCCCTTAATTGTATTCTCCTTGATTTCAGTGATCGGATTCTTCTTTCAAATGTATAGCGAGAAAATCCGCCCTTGATTGATCCTTTAATGATTGTGCATTTAATGCATGATCTGCTGAATCTTCAATGTATATTAAATCGATCTTGTAAGTGTCTCTTCACCGTCTCAGAACGGTGGAGTGAGCCTTCCGACTTAGCCGTTAGTTCTTTCTTCGCCGTTTTGTTTTCTTTGCCGGATCGATTGTACTCGGCCGATTCAATTGTTTTCTTCTTTGCTTTAGTTTCAGGAGAATCTTTATACTTCACCGATCCTTGATTTGGGTGAGATCGGTGTACACCATATTGGAATATTGAGTTTCATAACTTAGACTTATCCAAGGTCATCACAGATGGTTATAAGTCAAATCATAATCCCTTCTCTGTATCTCTGTTGGTGCTTGGTGGCTTCACTCTGCCGAATGTCATTTTCACTTTGTCGTCCTACCAACTAGTACAATACTTGTCTCGACTCAACTTATACAACATGTCGGACTCTAAGTAAAGACTTATCTGAGAGAATTCTAACTTATTTTCAGGGCTTGCTATAACAGCTAGTATGGCCATCATCAAAACATAATAAAATGTTCCTAACACATCAAGAACGAAGATGAGCCCTGTGTTTACAAGAAGGTTAGTGGGAGTGCCATTGTGTTCATAGTGCTTTATGTAGATGACATATTGCTCATAGGGAATGATGTGCCTATGTTACAATCAGTCAAAGCTTGGTTATCCAAGAACTTCTCAATGAAGGACTTGGGTGATGCAGCCTATATTCTAGGAATAAAGATCTATAGAGATAGATCTAAAAGGTCTCTTGGTCTGTCGCAATCCACCTATATAGACAAGATGCTGAAGAGATTCAGCATGGAGCAGTCCAAGAAAGGATTGCTGCCCATGTCACATGGGGTCTACCTGTCGAAGGGAATGAGTCATAAGATAGAGGAGGAAAGGGCACAAATGAGTAAAGTCGATGCTTCGGCAATCGGGTCTATCATGTAAGCCATGTTATGTACAAGACCAGATGTCTCGTACCCTCTTGTATGACTAGTAGGTACCAGTCCAATCCAGGTGATGGTCACTGGATTGCTGTCAAGAATATCCTCAAGTACTTGAGACGTACTACGGATATGTTCCTGGTTTTCGGGAATGATGATTTAGTATTATGAGGTTACACAGATGCCAGTTTCCAAACTGACATGGATGACTTTAAGTCACAATCATGATTTTTTTTCACGCTTAACGGGCGGAGCGGTGAGTGGAAGAGTTCCAAGCGAGGAGACTATCTGCGGACTACAACGGAAGCCGAATACATAGCAGCCTCGGAGGCGCGAAGAAGCGATTTGGATGAAGAAGTTCATTCATCGAACTTGGTGTGGTTCCTACATTGAAGGTCCGGTGGCCTGCATCTTTGTGATAATAATGGAGCAATATCTCAGTCAAAGGAACCAAGGTCTCATCAGAAGTCCAAACATGTGCTACGGCACTATCACCTGATAAGAGAGATAGTAGATAGATGAGATGTAAAGATAGAGAAAGTCCACACGGATGATAACATAGCTGATCCGTTAACCAAGGCATTGCCTCAAGCTAAGCATGAGAAACATGTTCGCTTGCACGGGCTTAGGCATATGGGTGATTGGCTTTAAGCCAAGTGGGAGATTGTTGGAAAGGTGTCCTAAACCCAATCGGGTTGGACCGGATCTGACCGGGTCGGGTCATTTACAGTCTGTTTAGTTCATGTAATAACTTTATTATGATTAATAAAAACACTTATGTTATTATATATTGTTTGTCTTCATATTATTTGTTGTATATATATAGTAACGTCCCTAGTATCAATCTGTGATAGAGAAACCATGATAGTGATTATGGTTGATGAGATCTCTAATCACTATAACAAGGTTGGTACTTAAATGTCTCTAGTCTTATATATTATCAAATGGGACATTGATAGTATAATCAGACTAGCACGTATTGGATGTCTTCTATCTTTTAGAAGATAGGGATAGATCTCGTCCATCAAAGTGTAGAGACACTTGGACTGTACGTGGACGTGTATTAGAGAATGCGTAAGTTAGACTGACCCACTTACAATAAGTGTCACACTATGTGGCGGTTGTGTAATTATCCTTTTGACCGGAGTCTTCATGGCATCATGGTGGGGATTTTCATGCTTTGACACTATTGAGATTTCTCCTAACCACGGGCGATCATGCGGTAGTGATTGGGTATGATATTGAAGCATCGCGGAGTATACATGATTGGTCGAAATCTGGGAATCGCGTATCCTATGATTGGGATCGAATGTCCGAAATGGCCTTCTTATAAGGAATGTCTAGCTCTCTAGAATCTTTGCAAAGTGGGAGTAAATGTGTTATTCGAGAGAGCATGATATCCAGATTATAAGATACGATCGTCAATGTATTGACACTCGAGATACGATCGTATGGATATTATTACAAATGATAGGATTGTAAGTTACACGAAATCGCTTCACATGAAAGATAGTAGTCATTGCTTTTGAATCTTCCGATAATTGGGAAGTCACGGTGTGTTGCTAGACACAATCCGTGATCGTTAGGTATGAAGGGCATTTTAGTAAATTGCACTTTGTGTCTACGCCAACATATTCGGAAGCCTATCGGGTCACACACATATGAACATCGAGTCGATTAAAATGCGGTTATAGTTGATAAACAAATAAGGAAAGTTTATCTACAGACTATAAAGGTTATAGTGGTAAATTAATATGGTGGTATTTATTTATTATGAATAAATAAAATACAAGATATTAATTATATACAAATTATGTTAATTAAGGAATATTCCGGAAGCCAATTAATTGGCACATGGGGCGCCACTTTTAAGTGTGTAAGATACACTTGGATTGTGCACTTTAATTAATAAGATTGCCATAATATTAATATATGATATTAATTGATTTTGGAAAAATAGATTTATGGTAATAAGATAATTATAATCAATATAAGATATTGGCAAAATAAATTATAATTAAAGAGATAAATCAATCTAGAAGATTTTCTTTATTTTATTAGAAAAAAGGTTTTCTTCTCCTACACACTATTGGGGCGCCACTTATCACTATAAATAAGAGGTGGGTGTCAAGATCTTTTGTACATCACAATTGCAAGAGCTCATAGTTCTTGTGTAAAATAGAGAGCAATCCATAGTGAGTTTGTGAGGGAAGAAAATGTCCGGTCTAGCAACCGGAGTTTTTCCGATAGCAATCCAAGGAGGATTCCGGCAAGGGGTTCGTGTGGATTAGCGATAGAGGCCGGAAGCGTGGACGCCTTGCGCATTGAACTACTCTCCGTTGGCGGTCAAAGCGACGATCTTATAGATCATCTGAGGTATAACCGTCAAACTATTTAACGTGTTTATTGCATTAAACGAAGAACGATCTAGAAAATGAAATCAAATTTTAAATTCCGCTGTGTTAAACTAGTGATTTACTAACAGACTCCAGTAGCCAATATAAAAGAAAATACGAATCGGATTAATAGTTATCGAGTATCGCTTAATTATATAGAATCTATAGATCCAAACGATAACATAATAATTGGGGAGGTTAATTACGTTGTTTGTGTCGCGTCCTTTATCTTTCTTGTCTTTTGTTGGTCGTAGACCGCCTCTGTGTGCTTGACATGAATGATTAATTGTTTGTATATAAATGACCCACAATTGGTTCCTGTGGGATCGACTCTAGATTCGCTTATAGCTATACTACGATGGACCTAGTCCTCTTGCTAGTATTGGTTTATGGTGGTCAAGTATTTTATTATTACTTGATCTACGCCATCAACTTTTTGGCACCGTTGCCGGGGAACCAACGGTCAATTATATATATAAATAATTTTTTATTCATGTCGAGTTTTCTATTTTAGAGTCTATTTTTACGTTTTTGAGTCCCCCTCGGTTTATGCATTACGTGTAAAAATTCTAGAATCTGGAACAACAGTGTTTGCTCCCGCCGAGATCGCCTTTTGCCAATGAGCCTGGTTCTATTTTTCGGGATTTCGCGTGTCCGTTTATCATCAGTATGTTTAATCCGTGAGGCTGATAGCAGCACGGGAAACCATGTTAAAGTCAGTCTACGGTCTGTTTGTTTTTTGTGTTTCTTCAGTTTGCAGAAACCAGGGAAACAATAATCCGAGTCAGTAGTTTTTCGTGGGCGCTGAGGAAAGATCCCAGCAACCTGTGGAGAAACGAATCTACGATGGGAAAAGCGATGGAAGCAATACCTTTAAAGCACCAAGATGGCTCTGAAAAAAAAAGAAAGAATTTTTTTTAAAGGCTTAAATTCTTTATGGTATAATGTTGAAGGCAAGGTACTACCTTTTTTTGCTTATGTTTTACAATCTTTTGGTTTTTTTGAACATAAGTTAGTCTTTACATGAACCTGAGTATGAATCTTAGCCCGGATTTGGTTTGTAAGATTAATTTTATTAGTGTGGAAGGTTCTGCCCCAAATTTGTCTCATCTAGTGGGTGTAGGGAAACATGTAGTAGTTGAAGGAAGCAGTGAATAAAGAGTTCCTCGTAGTTCTGTTAAAATCTAATTGTCCTATGCACGAGATTGCTTCTACTGGTCATGGGAGCAACAATTTGTGTAGTTTTAAGAATTCACAAGCTAAAGAAGACGTTGAGTTTTGAGAGAGCATAATGAAGCAGCATTATAGAGGATGTGATTAAAATGGGTCCTTAGGACTAAATCTTCTTAGAATTCACTAGTTCCAAAACGAGCCGAGGTAAGAGCTTTGTATAAATGGTATGGATAGATGTCGTTTCTAGGTCTCACAACCAAGGAAGGGTATTAATCCGCAAAGCGATGAGCCCACCTCTTATAGTGCTCAAAGGGTCAAAGTCTAGCGAGCTATGAAGGATGACTGACAAGGATACTTTTTTTGGAAAGTCGAGCTGAGGACTTTAAACTCAGAACTACTTCTTTAAAACCCTTAGGATTTTTAGGTTTTGTTTTATTTGAGTCAAATAAGTGTAACGTGACATGTGTTGAGGTTTTTTATTTGCCGTGTTCCGATGGCCATTAGGCTAAGGATGTGCAAAACTTTTTTTACTCAATATAGGCCACGTGAAGTAGAGTTCCGTAGGAGAGTCGAGAAATTGCTAAAGAAAAGGAAATTTAGCAATCAACCTTAAGATGGAAGCATTAAGAGAACTTGAGAATTACTGAAAATGTAACAGAGAATGATTGGTGCGAACCGGAGCGATTTTGGTCAACTTCCAAAACTTTTTAGAATGGCGATCCGAGTGAAAATCCAAAGTTGTGTGCAATTCATTCTGCAACTACCCTTATCCTTTCCTTTATACTTTTTCACCCTTCAACCTTTTCTATTCTCTCACCAATCTGCCTCACAATTCATATTTCTAACCATTCTTTCATCCCCTCTCTTTCTCTCCCACCCTACCCAATCCCTTAAACAATACCTACCCAAACCCAATTCCTTAACCAATTTTCAACCCACCAAAAACACAATTTCTTACCCACCCTTTATCTTTTTTTACCATCCTTGTATATCTTTTTCTAAACCCATCATATTCTCAACCTCCATTTCGTTTACAGAATACCCTTGTGTTGCGAAATTAGAAATATTGCTAAGTGTTAAGGGTGATTTTATACGTTTTATAAGGATATATTTTATGTCAATTTTCTCCATATTCGTATGTTTCTCATAGAAATCGAGATTTATATTGAAATATTGAGCAAATGAGTTTTAGAAGTATTAAAGTGCAAAATCGAGCTAATTATGTGATTTTATTGGATGAATATCTTTAGATGTAAGATGTTACATTTTGCATGTTCTTATCGTGATGTAGGTACGCTTGCATGAGGTGAAAGGAGCTTAAAAGATGTTCAAGTGATGATTTGCATGGAAGGAAAGAGATAGAGATGAAGTTGGAATGAAGATCAAGATGAATTTGGAAGAAAAGGGGTGAATCAAGGCGTCCAAAGAGGGGGTCAAGCGCCCAGCGAAGAAATCGTAGCAGAGAGTTTGGACGTTGTATGAACGAAGCGCCCGCCTAGCGTTCAGAGCAGTTGACGAAGCGGCGTCGTAAAGTCGGACGGGTGTCCTTAAGCCGACATAGCAAGCAGCTCGCCTTACTTTTCTATAAATACCGGTAGCGATTTCAACCCTAAGACACACATTATTGATACATTATTGAGACCTATTGATACACAATCATTAGGAGAAAACCCTAGGCGGCCCCAGCCCCCTTTGGGGAGGCTGGGGTTGCGATTTTTCTTGTTTCTTTTACGCTTTTTATTTCGTTTTGCTGCTGTTTTATGCTGAATGCTTGGAGGCTAAGCAATTGTTCAAACTATGTGAATCCGTTTCAGCAGGTTCTTTATTTTCAATCTAGATTTGTTTTGTGAATTTGATTAAAGTTGTATCTTTTCTATGCTTATGTGTTATGCAATCAATATCAAAAGATGAATTGTTGTTGATGTTTACCATATGACGAGAGTCGGTGTAAACCTTAGATCACCATAGGAAAGATGAGATTTTTAACCTTGACATAACGAGAGTTGATAGGTTAGATATCTAGGTTGTTAGATTGAGAGATCTTACACCTTGTTTTGATAGCGTCAATCTTATATATCGAGAGATGAGAGATTGATAGGCGAATTATCTATGAGAGTAGGAATTCATACCTTTGATAGGTGAACCACATCTTTAATTAAATCGTCACAAGATAACTTTAGAGAGGAAATAGAGGGTTGCGGGAACGGTGGATTATTGTTTGTTCGTTGTTTAATCACCATGATCATCTTCTTGTTTACTGTTTATTTTATAGTTTATAGTTTAGATTTCGTTTTCGCTTTTATCCTTCCTGGCTTTGGACTGACAATCCTCTGTCCAGTTTATTTTATCGTTTTTATTTTCGTTTTAGTAGTAACAACCTTAGGAAAATTAATGAACTAGATACCCCGATTCCCTGTGATCGACTCCGGTATTAATCGCTATACTACGATCCCTACACTTGGGGAATACCGGATTTATAAATTTTTATTACTTGTTTTTAGTTTCGTTTTAGTAGTAACAACCTTAGGAAAATTAATGAACTAGATACCCCGATTCCCTGTGATCGACTCCGGTATTAATCGCTATACTACGCTCCCTACACTTGGGGAATATCGGATTTATAAATTTTTATTACTTGTTTATTTTTCATTGCATAAAATCCGTGACACTAAGTTTTAATGATTATCTTTTATCATTTTGGTTTTCATGATCCTAGATGGGGTAAGTGTAGCTCTGACCCTAGCTAGATTTTAAAAGATTATGGTTCTATCAAAATACAACTTATCTTTCTACCGGAAGATTTCACTTTCACAATTTTTCTGACCCTTCCGGCACATATAGATGATGAGTTTTGTTCTAAGCTATCACACCGATCCGACCTTGTTGATGACGGTTATGACTTTTACGTGATACATTGGGTAATTCGTAATTTCGAGGAGAAGCTACATCTCCCTAAGTTGTTGATATCCAATCAAAACGTGTAGCGTCTGCGCTAAGTATCTGATTTTATCTTTAGCCAATAGGTCACATTCAATTTGTTATACCTTACCAAGTTTCTCTTTTACACTAGATTGAATACATGGTTGATCCAGTCAACCTCGTGTTTTGCCACATGGGGTAATGCTTTTTGATATTTGTCTTCTCCACCCGGTTTAAAGAATATTTAAGCGGTGGAGGTTATAGATGCAGACTACCATCTTTAGTAGCTTGTTTATTTTTCTTTCTATTTAGTATTTTTCTTAGAAATTGTGTCTGAACGAGTCGTTTTAACTCTTTGGTTTTCCTTGTCATTGGTTGTATAAAATAAAGTGGCTTAATTAGTTTTTGGACATTTTATATCTAATTACTGCCACATTATCTCATAACTTCCGTTGACTTGTTATTAACGATTTCATGGAGTTTCTATTTTGTTTGCTTTACCAGGATTTTGTTTGCTTCTCCACGATGTGCTTGGATTACTCCGATGTTCTGCATCTACTTGAGAGCCGTTTCCAGAGTTAAGTATTTTTCTTAAATTCTCATTTTTATTTGTCATTGGGGACAATGCCATGTTTAAGTGGGGGGTAGGAGACTTAGCTATGATGTGTTATAATTTAACAATTGAATGAAACGGTGAAAAATGAAAAAAATTGAACAAATGCCAAATTAATTATATCGTACCCTTAGAATTGTGAGTTCTTAAAACATTGAATTGATAGGAAAGGAACCAAGTTTGCATGATTACGTGATCATTTTATACTTATGTGAATGTAAATTTAAGGATATTCATGCCGACCGTTGCAAGTAGTTATTTATTATTCGATTACTCAATTTTGAATCGACTATTATCGCACGAATCATAAGAACTAGAAGAATTATGTGTACATTGCGTAGATGATTGGTTATGTAGACTTAGTGTCAATATTTATCTGCTGATGTATTCCTATCTCTACCCATCAAAGAGGAGTAATAAGCTTGAGAATTATCTGTGTTTTAACAATGCGTTAAACACTGGGCTTGTAGTAACATTACCAAAGTAGCCCCGCGCTTGTGGTAATATTCAATGCTATTGACTAATCCGTAAGAGGAGGATTCTTGCAATGCATACTTTACTTTTAAAGAAGGTTTCTTTCTTGAGAGGTGTTAATACTTGAAATTATGAAAATGCGAAGAAATTCAACTTTTTAAGAGGCTTTGACTATTTCTCGGTCATTAACTTTTTAAGAGGCTTTGACCGTCATTAACCTTATGGATGACGCTATTGCTTATTGCACCATGTCTTTACCTATTGCGAGGCTTAAGAAGTGGGAATGCTGATGTTGGTAGGTTAAGACTGCGAAGCTAGCATAAACTTTAATCTTGCCCCGAATTTATAAAACTGAATGCACATGCACACATCACTTCGATTCATAGCGTGTAGTGAATAATGGATACCTTATGAGCATGACTGGTATGAGTTGACTCAAGTTTCTTGTGTAATTATGATTTGACCATGGAAAATGTTATCTTGGGGAATGACTTATTGATGCTTTGTTCGGGACGATCAAAGTCTAAGTGTGGGGTAGTTGATGACGGTCAAATTATACCCATAAAAGTCATCAACGTTATCCTTAAATCGAGCATAATAATATATATTTTATATTAAATCACATGTTTATAATGTTTATTTAATGTTATGTGATTTATAGAATATAATTTGGTATTTATCTATCTTTATTATTTAAATACGATTTACTGTGTGATAATCATTGATTACGGTGAATCGGAGGATATCTACCAACGAAGGAAGTAAATCTCAAGATCAATCGGAGCGGAATCGGATTGCATTAAAGATAAATATCGAAGCAGCACGAAAAGTGGAGTGTGGAACAAGAAAAGCCAGCGAGCCAATCAGAAACTGATGGACTCGCTGGCAGCGAGATAGGGGCTCGCTGGGAGCGAGCTGGGCAAAATCAACGGATCGGCTCAGAGTTATCTCGACGCGTTATTAGGGTTTAGGAAATGTAAATTAGGTCGGCTGGAGTTTATCCTAAGTCAGTTTTCCAAGCCTATATATACTTATTTCATTGTAACACTTTACATCACTTTTCATAACACAAATCCTCAGTTTCTCAGAGCAGTGTTTAATACAAGTTCAGCAGTAATTATGTGAGTTCTTGTATTTATTTGTTCTTTGTTCTTTGTAATTAAGTCCCCCCAAATATTTTTTATCGTTTGAGGTTGTTTGTCCTTCACCGAACGATGTAGATCCAAGGATACGATATGAGGCAGTGTGGATTTTTTGTCTATAAGGATCCACACGCCCAGATCTGTTATCCGGTGACCTATAGATGATTTTGGTATGATCGACAATCGTGTTTTTAGTAGATCTATATAATTGCTTTATGAATCTCTATTTTATCCGTTAAGTATGTAGAAACGCTAAGATTTAGGTTTTCACCGCGTCAATCTAGCCACGTCTTTATGGTGTGATTGTCCACCTAGAATTTCTTATCTTAGTAGGTATGGCTACGGCTACGTTGATCGTCTGTTTTAATTAGCGTACGATTAGAAAATACCAATATAGGGCTCCTAGGTCGGATCATGAATTGATCTTCTGGGACTTTCAGCGAGATCTAGATCTGTTCTGTATTAGGGAATTGAGCTCATCTAGTTATACGTAAATCGTAGATTAACATGAGACCGTGCAGGTAATTGTTAATGGGAAAGAGACTGATGCGATCACTTAGGAAGTACTCCTAACCACAAGAATGTTGCCTAGGTGAGGAATACGGTCAATATCGGCATCCCTAGTTTTGTAAGCGTGCAAGTTATATGAGATGGAGGCCTACGAAGCGAAGTCACGTAATTTAGCACAGTGATCTAGATGGCCTACCCGGAGCTAGATCTAGTTTAGGGGATGACTCCCGTAGCCAATATAAAAGAAATACGAATGGGATTAATAGTTGTCGAGTATCACTTAATTATATAGAATCTCTAGATCCAAACGATAACATAATAATTGGGGAGGTTAATTACGTTGTTTGTGTCGTGTCCTTTATCTTTCTTGTCTTTTGTTGGTCGTAGACCGCCTCTGTGTGCTTGTCATGAATGATTAATTGTTTGTATATAAATAACCCACAATTGGTTCCTTGTGGGATCGACCTTGATTCGCTATAGCTATACTACGATGGACCTAGTCCTCTAGCTAGTATTGGTTTATGGTGGTCAAGTATTTTATTATTACTTGATCTACGTCATCACCATGCAAGAAGAACTCAATGGACTTGAAAGAAATGAAGTCTATGAACTTGTTGATAGACCAGACATGGAAAATATCATTGGGACAAAATGTGTGTTCAGGAACATAATGGATGAATAAGGACCAATTGTCAAAAACAAGGAAAGGTAGCAAAAGGATATTCACAAGCAAAAAGCATAGATTATGATGAAACCTTTGCACCAGTAGCAAGATTGGAAGCAATAAAACATTTCCTATCTTTTGCATCTCACAAAGATTTCAAAGTCTATCAAATGGATGTAAATAGTGCATTTATGAATGGAATCTTGGAAGAAGAAGTATATGTTGAAAAACCACCTGGTATTCAGATCAAAGGAAAGGAAGATGAATTGTAAAAACTCAAAAAGGCACTTTATGGACTTAAACAGGCACCAAGAGCTTGAAATGAAACACTATCTCTATTTCTGGTCAACAATGGATTTAGCAAAGGGACAATAGACAAGACTCTATTCAAGCTAGAATATGGATCAAGCACCTTGCTAGTCCAAATCTATGTGGATGACATCATTTTCGGATCAGAAGATGAAAAGCTATGTGAAAAATTTGCAAATCTAATGAAAAGAAAATTCCAAATAAGCATGATGGGAGAACTTAACTATTTTCTTGGATTACAAGGGAAACAGATGAAAGATGGCATTTTCATCAATCAAGCAAAATATACAAAGGAATTGATCAATAAGTATGGTATAGACACCAGTGGAACTCCTGAAACACCTATGTGTGCAAGAACAACACTTGGGAAGGATGAAAATGGAAATGATGTTGACCAAAAACTATACAGAGGGGTTATTGGATCTTTGCTCTATCTAACCTGCAAGTAGACTGATATAGTATTTGCGATGCAGTATGTGCAAGATTCCAATCACAGCCTAATGAATCTCACTTATTATCAGCAAAGAGGATTATCAAATATCTGAAACACACAATAAATGTGGGAATTTGGTATCCAAAAGATTGTGGATTCAAGTTGATATCTTACGCAGATTCAGATTTTGCGGGATGCAAGGTTGATAGAAAAAGTACTTCAGAACTTGTGAGATACTAGGCACCAGACTAGTATCATGTTTAGCAAGAAACCAAATTCCATATCAACTTCAACAGCTGAAGCAGAATATATAGCAGCTGGAAGCTATTGTGCACAAGTATTATGGATAAGACAACAACTAAGGGACTATGGAGTTGAGGGGAAGACAATTCCAATTCCCTGTGACAACACAAGTGCAATCTCAATTACAGAGAATCCAGTGCTACACTCAAGAACCAAACACATTGATGTAAGACATCATTTTATTAGAGATCAAGCAGAAAAAAGAGATGTTATATTGGAGTATAAATCCACTGAAAATAAACTGGCTGATATATTCACAAAGCTACTCAGTCGTGAAAGATTTTGTAAATTAAGGACTGAATTAGGAATGATTGAATTGGACTAAGTCATTTTGAGCAGTTAACTGGAGTAACCAGCTTAGTGACCACCATCTGACTGAACCTTTGCAATTTTGGGTGTGCTCACTTGGTAGGTAAGGCACTGGTACCATTGAAGTTTACTTCACTGGTTGTTAGGAGCAGTTTTGATGAAGCAGCTCAGTAAAGGACCGGCTGAGTTAGCAAACTCAACTCATTACTCCACTGTTAATTATTATTAGCAAATGAGTGTGAAATGAATGTACCATTTACACCTGTGGAAAATCAGAGGATTCTATTTATTAATTATGGAAGATTACACACATGGATATTTATTTTGGAGGTTATATTTTGAATTGATTGAATGATGGCAATGCCTCGATTCCCGAGCTCTATCATTACTTGCCTCAATCCACTCTCCCACTACACTCAATAACCGTGATTTCTTTTACACAAAATCACGGCATTACTTCACTAAATTCTTCCATATTCAAATCCCTTTCACACCCTGAATTCTTTGGCTATATAAACCACACTTATACATCTCCACGAATTCCTTACGCTTTCTTTGCATTTCAAACAGCTTTTCCAGGAATTCAAAGCTTTTTACCTTTAATTGTTTTTTTAAGAAATGGCTTCATCTGCCTCCAAAAAAAGTCCGGCAATCAGTTTAAGGAAGAAATTGTCACCGAGTCATTCTTCTGACCCGAGTATTATCTCAAATTATGCAACAATGACCCTCAAGCACAATGTTTGGCTGATAGGTGTACCAACTTAGTGTTTATGACCTTTCTTAACCCTCCAATAAAAGGACTTTGTTATGAAAATCTTGTTGCTTTCTGAAAAAAATGCGAGATTCGAGGCTAGACATACTTTAGACGGTGTTGATTCAACTCATAATCAAATCATCACCAACATAAAAGGAAGGGAACTGATTATTACAACAACAACGATCAATCGCTTCCTTAGGTTGTGATCAACTGGCTCAGCAATGTAGCAGACATCAATGTGGATACGGGTGCATTCTGGTTGGAAATCAAGAAATATGCCACATCAAAGAACAAAAGGTTTAACTGCAACAGATCTGACCTCAAAAAACCATTTGAGGAATTTGATCTGTTGATAATCAAGTGCATACAAGGGAAGCGAGGATCCTTGCATGGGATGACTGAAGTAAGGACTAAACTGATGGCCATTATCTGTCTGGGTCTGGAATTCAACTAGGCAAGGTACATCTTCCTCAGAATCAAAGAGCACTTACAAGCAGAAATTGATGCTGCAGCCCTAGGTGAAAAAAAGAGGTCGATAAAGCCTGGTATTTTCTAGCAGAAAAAGTCTTATGGTATTCCCCTCCAACATCTACAAGACTGCATGAAGGTAAAACCTGGCAAGCTGCTCAAACCACACAATTCAAAGGTGATTTTCACTTATGTCAAGGAGTCAAGGAAGTTGCAGACACAAGCATGACAAAAAAGAAAGCAGCCTAAGAGCAATAGATCTGGGTTCAGGAGAAGAACCAGATCTCAAACTAGAGAGGATCAAGTCAGGACTTTGCCAAGTAATGTGGAAGCACCCTTGGTGATAAGTGAGGATGAAGAAGATCCAAAGGAAGAAGTCCACACACAATCAGATGAAGAAGAGGAAGAGGATGATGAAGAGGTCCATCCAACTCCTGAAGAAGAAGAAGAAGAAATGAGGGTGATCATCACTTTGATGATCAGGAAGAAAGAGAGGATTCTGATTACAATTTGTCACTCCTTGATGTTATTCAAAGGAGTGAAGCACCAAAAGACTAACAACTGAGTGGATCAGTTGAGAAAACTCCACCAGCTAACACTTGTGCTGTAGGACATCAAGAAGCATCCCCAGCACAGAGCAACGGGGAATGTCAACTAATGCACCTAGTCCTGATGCCACTAAGAAATTTTTAGAAGTGGTAGAGGAAGGTGATATGAAATCCCTCAGGGATCTGAAGCACCACAAGGCCCCAACCAACTCTCTCTACCATGGAAATTAAGTAAGAGGCAGATGAAGAAGACCTTGCTGATGAAACTACACCTGTACAATTAGAAGGTCCCACTGAAGTCTCAGACAGAACTTTTAGCCCTCTAATTGTTGACATGGAGAAGACAACTCCAAGCAGGGAAAACCTTCAAACAGCAATGACAGATGCAGGCATTTCATTGAATCAGAAAATTGAGGCTCTACTCAGTCACATTGAGTTGCAAGATGCAATCATTGAGAAGAAAGGAGATCTGATAACTCAATTGAATTCAATGATCACTTAGCATGTTCACACTAATATCAACTAAAATTGTGACTTAAATATGGTCATATGTTACGTTAGCGATGCAAATAATCTGCTCAAAATGCTCTAGTTAAGAAGGAACTGTTAACTGCCATCAGAGCACTGAAATGTGACGTCTAGTCACTTCCTGTACCAATTAGTGCACTTCATATCATCTTTGAAGCCTTATATATGATAAGGCAGAGAGGCAAATGTATCTTATCTCTATTAAGAACTAGGAGGCTCTTCCCACAATTGGCCACGTGGCAGCCTCTGAGGCTGACACGTGGCACGTAAATAATACAATTTTTTTTTGCAGCACCATTAATTTTTATTTATTTATTTTTTTTTTTTATTTTTTGGTAAAAACCGTGATTCCGGTTATCTCGTTATATATAAACCAATTTATTTTTTTCGACTCTCCGTTACATACATCGAACCAAAATGTAAATTTCGATTCGATACGCTTCATTTTTAGTGCCTCCATGCATGTGATGCACGGATTCGATTTTACATTTCAATCAACCGAAAAATTTCGGTTTCTCGATTCGATTTCGACACAACAATTGAATATACACAACAAAGTGTATATTTCGATACGGTTCAAATTTTTTTCCCCTTCGGTAAGAACCAGGGATTTCGTTTTTTTTTTCCTTCGGTAAAAACCGTAATTTCGGTTATCTCGTTATATATAAACCGATTTATTTTTTTCGACTCTCCGTTATATAATTCAAACCAAAATGTATATTTCGATTCGATACGCTTCATTTTAGTGCCTCCAGCAGACAGTGCGGATTCAGTTTTACATTTAAATCAACCGAAAAATTTCGATTTCTCGATTTGATTTCGACACAACAATTGAATATACACAACAAAATGTATATTTCGATCACGGTTCATTTTTTTCCCTTTGGTAAAACCAGGATTTCGGTTATCTCGTTATATATAAACCGATTTTTTTCCGACTCTCCGTTACATAAATCGAACCAAAGTGGTTTATTTTTTGTGCCTCCAACAGACATTGTGGATTCAGTTTTACATTTCAATCAACCGAAAATTTTTGATTTCTCGATTCGATTTCGACACAACAATTGAATATACACAACAAAGTGTATATTTCGATATGGTTCATTTTTGCCTCTTCGGTAAAAACCGGGATTCGGTTATCTCGTTATTTATAAACCGATTGTTTTATCCCACTCGCCGTTTCATAAATGGAACCAAAGTATATATATTTCGATACGGTGAATTTTTAGTGCCTCCAACAGACAGTGCGTATTCAGTTTTACATTCCAATCAACCAAAAATTTTCGATTTCTTGATTCGATTTCGACACAACAAAGTGTATATTTCGATACGGTTCATTTTTAGGACCTCCAACAGACAGTGCGGATTCAGTTTTAAATTTCAGTCCACCGAAATTTTTTGATTTCTCGATTCGATTTCTGCACAACAATTGAATATACACTACAAAGTGTATATTTCGATACGATTCATTTTTAGTACCTCCAACACACAGTGCGAATTCAATTTTAAATTTCAAACAACTGAAATTTTTTGATTTCTCGATTCGATTTCGAAACAACAATTGAATATACACAACAAAGTGTATATTTCGATACGGTTCATTTTTATTAAAATCGTGTAATTTTTTTTTACCAAACGTATACCGTTAGTAGTTTGTGCAAAAAAAAAAAAAACGGAAAGACCGGCGGATTTGAAGTTCTATTGTGTAGTGTACGATAGAAGATGTGTCAATTTTAGCTATAAAATACAACAACAAAAAATAAGGCCAAACAAATATCCGCATTAAGAAGGTGTGCCCGCATGTGACCACGTGGACACCACATTAAATGTTTTTATTATTTTGAGCAACATAACGTCGGTGGACCCGATGGCCGTTTGCAATACGAACGTCACTAAAATTGACGTTGGAGTACAAAATCACTCTTTATATTCTTCGGACCGTTTGACACGTGTTTTTTTTCCACCAAATGAATGAACACGAGATCAATGACGTATTCATTAATGATAAGAAAGAGAAATGTCGTATAGAAAATGAATGATCTGAAAGCTAAGGCGTCCCGAGAGATTTGACCGTGTAGTTATGGTCCGCTTATTGTTTTTCTAAAATGTTTCATTACGTAAAATCGAAACTAAAGGGATATATTTTATAACATTGTTCTCTGATACATCATATTGTGGTTTATTTTGTAGGGGAAAACTCCTGATAGGGCTGGAAGAGAAGTGATTCACAATATTCACGTCTCTAAAAAAAAGCTACCTCTTGCAGAGAATGTGATATGTTTCGGTTGTTCTATTTGTCTTGTGCCTTGAATTATTCCGGTTTAAGCTTATGCGATTTATTTCACGTTAGAGATCCATTCTTTGATGTTATCATTGATAACGATTTATGTTGGGCCCGCCGTGCCTTGCACGGCTCACGTTCACTAGTATAAAGAATTAGGAGAGATGGTAACTTGCTACTAAATCATCTAGCAGTTCTGTCTACTTTGTGGGATCAGCTAACCTATTAGAATAGTGACTATGTCTTCCTATTCTTAGATTTAAAGATTTGATAATTAAACTTCTTGGTTTCCAAATATTGCTCTAACTTTTCCGAAAGAATGTTTCTTCAGTCGTACAGAGTTTTGTTGTTCTTGTTTGGGGCTGTAAAGTGGGGAACGGGTAAATTTGACTGTGTAACGTCCTGACTTTTCAGAAAGGTTAAAATAGTAATTGGATTTATTTACTACGACCTAATTATTATTTAACCAATTAGTTTGATTAAATAAATATTTTGGAAATTAATGATAGGAAATAAAGGGATTTAGTCATTTAATTAATGGATTTAATTGATGGCAATTTACGGAAAATAATACCAATATTCGCCTCATTACCACACACGCACATTCAGAGGAAAAAAAAGGGGAACATCGCTCCATAGAGGAAAAAGACGACGGCAACATTCAGAAAAAGGGAGAACGTAATCTTCAACCGTGTGGCCAATCCGTTCCTTTGTTCAAGATGCCGCAGGAGAGAAAAGTGATTACCGCGACGAGACACAACTTTGGAAAATAAAATATCTTTATTCCGTAAGTTTTCAGTTTAGGCCTAGTTTTTTTGTAACCGTAGGGTTCGATTCTTAAAAAATTCGTATCTTTTAATCCGTAGCTCTGTTTCGTAGCCATGAGTAGTGGAAACAATCGTCTTGGAGCGTAGATTAATCTAAAAATAGGTTCACAGCATTTAATTCAGGTAATATTCAGCTTTACACACTTTGTCAATTCGGGATTTTCAAGAAAGATATGATTTTTAGGGTTACCTGTTAATCAATTAGGTTTCGAGTTAAAGGCTTAGAAGTTCAGCGTTTTCTTGAAGGTTTTGGATCGGTTTTGCTGGAAATTAAGGTAAGAGGCTCATCCTAATTAGTAAATATAGTTTTATAATGATAGGTTGAGTTTTGGTGTTGTTTGGTGATAGAATTCATGCTAATTTGTATTTAATGACATGTGATATGTTTTGGTATATTTGTGTTGAGTTTTAAATTTCTATTTTTTTTGATTCATTAACATTAATTAAACCTAAACAAGCCTCGATTGAGTTTCTGATGCGTTTGGTTCCGGCACCGGACATACTCTTAAAGGGAGTTGAAGTTCGGGACCGTCGGAAAGTCATGAAAGGGTTTGTGCTTTGATGAACTAGAGTTCATCAATGTCTGTGTATGTGCTAGGCCTTGTCCGGGTCTAGTGGTCTAGGAAAAAGAGTAGTGTATGTGAGGGAGCTTACTTGAAAACACTTAGGTGGTTAGTTAATTCACAATAATAATTACATAAGTGTAGTAAAAGATGAAACGTCATTTATTCTCGGTTAGGCACTGATTCATATCGGCGATGTGATACGTTCAGTAAAAGCGAACGACGCTGCTGGCCTATAAACGGCTGAATGGCACTGGAGTAAATTCGCCGAACGTATACGCATACCGGGGAGATCCCGGGACTATCGGTGCTATTCACTGTAGTTGGCAAGTATATCTCGTGGTGGAATTTTCATCATGCACAGTGTCCTTGAGTAATGATGTAACCAAGATAAGTTAAGATAGAAATGTATAGTCATGATATGTTGATGGACATGGAGTGAACCCTAGATTGAGTCGGTCTTATAAAGATAACTTAATAATTAATAATAGGAACATTTTCATTATAGAACTTAGTTATTAATTAGCTTCTCAGTTTTACTAAGTACTTTGTACTTACCTCCTTTGCATTTTCTTTTGTATGCATTGTGGGGTGAGAAGACGAACAAGTTGCCCAAGTGTAGATGACGACTTTTGAAGACTTGGAAGTCTTGACGAAGCTTTTATTTTATTTCTTTGTACATGTTGTACTAGAATAGTTGTATTCCTTTTCTTAGACTTGATGTACTTCTACTTTTAAGACCTCGTATTGTATAAGTCTTTGGGTTTTTTGTCGTTGTAAGTTAACTATCCATCTTTAGTATGGTTACTTTCTGTTCTTAGTAGCATTTATGTTTTTACCCGAGTCTTTTTAGCTTCCGTTTGCTTTATTTTGGTACGACGACGTAGAGGCTTGCGTATAATATTAGATTTATTTAATACTATACGTGCCGAACGTTTCTCTTCCGGATAAGGGCTCGGTATCCGGGAGCGGGGCGTTACAGTTGGTATCAGAGAGAAGCGTCATTTCTTTCCTAGGCTTTTTCCCTCTAAGATAAGACATCTTTAGACCTTTTGAACCCTTCCGATCTCTCTTGATCTTGGTGGTAAATTCTCATAGGATTAGGAATCCTTAGAACGTGGTTAAGTTGCACTAAGACCAAGTGAAAAGTCTCCTTAGACGAAAGTTAGGTTGAGGTTTAAGCTCACATCTCTTATGTGATCCTCTTAAGTTTTGTTCCTTTCGATAACCCTTAATAGGATTCCTCTTTCCTTTTAAAATCTTCGAATCTTTCTCTATTATTCTTTCTTTTTGAGGTTTTAATGTTTTCGTAATGCTACATTTGGTTCAAATCACTTCCTTGTAACTTGGTGTTACGCAAAATGAGTAAACGATTTTGTTCACGTTTCTACATGTCATGTTATATCATTTTTTTTGTTCCAAGAATTCTGTAAATTTTCAGCCACTTAGAAAGTTGTCTTATCTACAATTTCTCTCTTTACATCAATTTAGTTTTCACTATTGATAGTTCACAAATTTTTTAACAAGGAGGGGTACTCTGTTCAGAAAATTCTGCAGCGGTACTCTTACTTATCATTCTGTTCTGAATAAGCTAAGCACCTCCAAATGACTTGGATTTTTGATATGTTGTAGAAAACATTCTGAACTATAATTTTTGTTTTGGAACCAAGTGAAAATTCGTTTTGGTCTGAGCACAATCTGCAACACATGACAGTTGATGAAGTCCTGAAATTTTTTGATAGCTTATAGCAGTAGATGAAAAGAATTATTTTGACCGATGTATGGCTTCCCAAATTTTTTGATTTTTGAGCATCATATGTAAAACTTATATTCTCACAGATTTTCTCTTTGCCTCATGTTCAATATCAGTTCAGTTTGATTTGTGCAAATCAATTATTTCATGGCTTATGTATGCACCCGAATTTCTCTTAACCATTTAAGTCCTCTGGTCAAGAAAGGATAGATGTCTTTCTTTCACCCTGTAAGTTATAGTGTAGTAGGTTATAGGAGATGAGAATACTTTGATTTATCTGATTCTTAAGCTAGTTGTTACCTAGGATAAGAAGTTTGGTAGGTAGAGACAAGGTGTTGTCGTTATAGTGCTCCTCGATGGCAAGAAACGATTACGTGGTGATTTTCCAATCATATGTCTTTATTAATAAGGTTCTCTTTTATAATCATCTAGTTTCCTACTTGGTTATCCCGATTTCAAATGTTTCCCATCCATACTAATTGTAACCTATGCTCTAGTTAAATCCTCCATTTGAAACTTCTAAAACTCGGTAAAAGTTCCCTTATTGCGAAGTTTTGTTTTCCAAGTGTGTACATTCTTTGATGTGCCTTATTTCTTTACGATATTTTCATCGTGTCAAATGCTTGATTTAAGGAAAATAAGTTTCTCATCCTTCGAACTATTTGAACTGACAATTGCATATCCTTCCAACTATGTCATGTTTAGCTATTTCAGGGCAACACACTTTTGCATCCTAGTGATTACCCTCAATTCATCCCTTACAAGTAGTTTTAGTACAAAAAAAAAATTGTTTAAAGACTCAACTCTACAAATCCTCCGTTTTCTTTTTTCGCTATCGCTTGGTTTATGTTTACCAAAATTCTTTGGTCTTGCTTTGCTCGAGATGGGTTCCACATGAACTCCATATGCAAATTTTATTCTTTCCAATTACTCCTCACTCGTTTCAACTACTAGTGTTAAAGGTCTCCTACTTTGGCACATAGATTTCATCATCCTCGTGTTTTACTTTATCCAACATGAGTGAATGCTTTTGTTTCCGTGTTTTCCTTTCAGGTTAAACCATTTAACTTGCTCTAAAAATTCTGGAAATTTTCCACAATATAGATCCAAGTCTTTTCTACAATTTCTCTTTTTACACCAACTCGATAATTGTTATGGATTGTTCAGAAAATTCATGTTTATGCCGGACACTCTGTCCAGAAAATCTGCCGCAGCACCATCACTTCTTCTTCTGTTTTGGACATGTTAAACACCTTCAAATGACCTGAATTTTTTCTATGTTGAAGAAACAACTTTTATCCACAATTTTCCTTTTGGAATTAAGTTCAGATTCTTTTTCGTTTGATCTCGATTTGCAATTCAACTCAGTGTTTATTAATCTGGAAAGTTTGACAGCTTGTGCAATCGTTAGAAATAACTGTTTTTGACCGACTTATCTCATTCAAAAATTCCAATAGTTTAATATCACCTGGGAAACTCCAGTATCTAAATCTTTTCGCTTTTGATCATTCTTAGAATCCTTTTCGTTTGGGCTACACAAGTCGATAATGACAGGGCTAGAGTAAATATCATATACACAGCAACCTAAAAGGAATTCTCACCTCTTTGACTTAGGGTTTGGGCTAAGAGGGTAGTAAGTTATGATTGTCACTGAGTTAAACCTTTTAGTAGGATGCTTGTAAAGCTAACATTATAGTTCTTTTGCAGTTGTAAACAAGAACCAAGATGCTATCCTTCAGCATGCCATGTTTGATGTTCTGACCCTTTGCATGCCCTTTTATAATTATACATTTTCCGGCGATTTATTTCTCATGTAATCCCTCATTTGAGATCTTTAAGCTCAAAAAATCCTTTTCACATGTTGTCATGAGTTACCTCAGAAACATATCGTCGTAAGCCCTTCTTCAAAACAAGTTCTTACCTTCTTACTTTTCAAATCAAGAAACAAGTTCATTTAGATCCGCATTGTTGCACTCCCATAATTCTTTTCAAATTCACATTTGACTAATCCTTCTGATGTCAGAACATTCTCCTTACTTGTGTTCATTCTTAGCTCCCGTCCTAAGGGTAGTGTTGATGTTGTAACTTTTCACCTAATGTTGCCTTTTCTTTTAAGGTATGCATATCTTCTTTTGCTAGTCAAATTTTTAAGCCTACCATTACATTCTTTTTCAGTTACTTATCTTTAACCTTCTAGCAATTTATGCTAAACCAGTATCAAGCAGAAGGCAGTCTTTACCAATGTGACTTCCGAACCTATCTAGCCAAACAACTTTTGAATTCCGAAACATCTGATTCCCAATTCAGATTAATGTACCTTGTACCTTCCGTTTAAACTCTCTTTCAAGCCATTTTGTGCCATGAACCGCCAGATACACCTTTTGACATTTCATATTCTATTTTGGCTTTTTATTACAATTTTGTCATACCGGTTGAAAGTCTATTTTGTTTTAACCTTTTCTTTCCCACACGAGGGATAACTTGAACCCTTACTCCTCGGCAGTGTGCTATTCCTCTCAAGTGGTGCAACCTTGAGACTTTGAATTGGATCATCAATGATCTTTCACACTTCATTTGAAAGTTTGAGTTAATCCTTTGAAGCCAAACTTTATCCAAAAATTCTTAGGTGTCTTTTCCCATTCACTTGAAAGCTCGTTTATCACATACTTTTTCAAAATTTTGATTTTTCCCTTACATTGTCATGAGGAAAACCCTATCTCCATTTCAATTTTGAAATAACCTCTGAATAATGCAGACTTTGATTTTTCCATGACAAGTTCCATTTTATTTCATTCTGAGACCTTTTGGTGTACTCGTTTTGTCTCTAAAGCTCTGGTATGTTGAGATTCTGCCCGCTTTTGATTTTTAAATGGTTTAGTCTTCCTAGTGCTCAACCTATCACCTTCAAACTCTGGTTGTTTTTCCAAGCTAACCTTTAATGGAATAAGTATTGGATCAGATCGTCAAGAAAAAGTATGGCAAATGCATGTTCTCCATCCCAACAAGACTCAGAAGTCATTTAGCTAGGATCATTGTGGTTCTACAACAAGTTTGTGTCAAAGAGATGAATGAAGCCACAAGATAGCACTTGTGTTCATCCGGAGCAACCAAGATGCACAGAGAGTTGGAACAGTACTACTGAAGATCTTTCATGAAGTTAGAGATAGAAGAGTTGCCAACAACACTAGTTACCACGCCAGTATCCAGATGCCACTTTTGAAGCCCTACTCAAAAGTAAGCGTAGACTGCTAGTTTTCTAGGATAAAGTGGAACAATGAAATAATACAAGACCGAAGCTGATACAGCAAGCCAACGAGAAGATTGAAGTGGATCGTCGCAACCCCAAGTTGGCTCAAGACAGGTAAAAGAGTGGGAAGATGGAAGAAGAAGAAGACAACATGAGAGTTAGAAGATGAGACATTTTGCAAGTCCAGAGTTCAAGTACTTCCCAGTTACGTTCGAGTTTCGAGGACGAAATTCATCTTAAAGGGGGAGGAATGTAACGTCCCGACTTTTCAGAAAGGTTAAAATAGTAATTGAGTTTATTTACTACGACCTAATTATTATTTAATCAATTAGTTTGATTAAAAATGATTAGATAAATATTTGGAAATTAATGATAGGAAATGAAGGGATTTAGTCATTTAATAAAAAAGGGGAACATCGCTCCATGGAGGAAAAAGACGACGGCAACATTCAGAAAAAGGGAGAACGTAATCTTCAACCGTGTGGCCAATCCATTCATTTGTTCAAGATGCCGCAGGAGAGAAAAGTGATCACCGCGACGAGACGCAACTTTGGAAAATAAAATATCTTTATTCCTTAAGTTTTCAGTTTAGCCCTAGTTTTTTTGTAACCGTCGGGTTCGATTCTTAAAAAATTCGTATCTTTTAATCCATAGCTCTGTTTCGCAGTCATGAGTAGTCAAAACAATCGTCTTGGAGCGTAGATTATTCTAAAAATAGGTTTAGAGCATTAAATTCAGGTAATATTTAGTTTTACACACTTTGTCAATTCGTGATTTTCAAGAAATATATGATTTTTAGGGTTACCTGTTAATCAATTAGGTTTCGAGTTAAAGGCTTAGAAGTTCAGCGTTTTCTTGAAGGTTTTGAATTGGTTTTGCTGGAAATTAAGGTAAGAGGCTCCTCCTAATGAGTAATTATAGTTTTATAATGATAGGTTGAGTTTTGGTGTTGTTTGGTGATAGAATTCATGCTAAGTTGTATTTAATGACATGTGATATGTTTTGGTATATTTGTGTTCAGTTTTAAATTTCTATTTTTTGATTCAATAACATTAATTAAACCTAAACAAGCCTCGATTGAGTTTCTGATGCGTTTGGTTCCGGCACCGGACGTACTCTTAAAGGGAGTTGAAGTTCGGGACCGTCGGAAAGGCATGAAAGAGTTTGTGCTTTGATGAACTAGAGTTCATCAATGTCTGTGTATGTGCTAGGCCTTGTCCGTGTCTAGTTGTCAGGAAAGAGAGTAGTGTATGTGAGGGAGCTTACTTGAAAACACTTAGGTGGCTAGTTAATTCACAATAATAATTACATAAGTGTAGTAAAAGATGAAACATCATTTATTCTCGGTTAGGCAATCGATTCATATCGGCGATGTGATACGTTCGAAGAAAAAGCTTAACGACATTTCTTTGGCCTATAAACGGGTGAATGGCGGTGGAGGAAATTAAATCGAACGATATCGCATACCGGGGAGATCCCGGGACTATCGGTGCTCTTCACCGTAGTTGGCAAGTATATCCCGTGGTGGAATTTTCATCATGCACAGTGTCCTTGAGTAATGATGTAACCAAGATAAGTTAAGATAGAAACGTATAGTCATGATATGTTGATGGACATGGAGTGAACCCTAGATTGAGTCGGTCTTATAAAGATAACTTAATAATTAATAATATGAACATTTTCATTGTAGAACTTAGTTATTCGTTAGCTTCTCACTTTTACAAAGTACTTTGTACTTACCTCCTTTGTATTTTCTTTTGTATGCATTGTGGGGTGAGAAGACGAACAGGTTGACCAAGTGTAGATGACGAATTTTGAAGACTTGGAAGTCTTGGCGAAGCTTTTAGTTTATTTCTTTGTACAGGTTGTACTAGACTAGTTGTATTCCTTTTCTTAGACTTGTTGTATTTCTACTTTTAAGACCTCGTATTGTATAAGTCTTTGGGTTTTTCGTCGTTGTAATTTAACTATCCATCTTTAGTATGGTTACTTTCTGTTCTTATTAACATTTATGTTTTTACCTGAGTCTTTTTAGCTTCTGTTTGCTTTTTTTTGGTACGATGACGTAGAGGCTTGCGTATAATATTAGATTTACTTAATACTATATGCGCCGAACGTTTCTCTTCCGGATAAGGGCTCGGTATCCGGGAACGGGGCGTTACAGACTGCAATGTAGATTTAGACACATTTGATTTCTATTCACATTCCCTTTGGTGTTTTTTATACGTCTGATAATCTCTCATGTATATTTCATTCAGTCTGGTCATGTAAACAATTATGGAGACATTGCTGGACCTCGTGCCTTGGAACACATTGTTGATGTTGTTTTATATATAGAAGTCGGTACCTTTTTCTTGCAATTATTTATCATGCTCTACATGCTTTTGCTTTTGTGAGCCATACTTTGGAGTTGTCTACTCATCAGCCAGGGTTGAAGTTATTCTCGTTTATTACCCAAATCGGACAACCTTAATTATTAGATATGGTGGCGGCTATACTAAAACGTATGTAATCACTAAGTGAACTTAAATTTGTACTACGTACCACTGACTGCTGCATCCTGAAACTGTTGAAAATAGATGTATACCGTTATTGTAATATCCCGATTTTTCGGAAAAGGGCAGACATGTCTTTTTGTAGAAAAATGGAATATTATGTTTAATGATCTACGGATTTAAGTATTTTATGTATATATATATTTAGGATATATATATATATATATTTCAGGGTAATTAAAAGGATTTAGTTATTATTTAAAAACGGTTTGACTAATAACTATAAACGGAAAATATCTCATAATTTCTCTTTACAAACTCTACGGCAAATTTTCTGAAAACGAAAAAAGGGGGCGACGCATTTAGCAAAGAAAAATTGAGAAGAGACTTCATCAAAATGCTCATGAGATCTTTGACGGTTTTGAGAACGGAATAGAGATTCGGAATCAGCGGGAAAAGGAGGATCGTTCTGATAGCAAAAAGATGGAGTTTTAAAAAGGTATAAGTTTTAGCCCTAACCATGGATCTATCATGGTTTGATCAAGTTTGATGTGGTAAAAAGGTTTAAATCGTAGTACTTTTTGGTTTAGAAGTTTTTAATCATCAATTAATCTAAGTTTGATTGTAATATTCCGATTTTCGGGAAAGGGCAGACGTGTCATTTTGCGAAAACGAAATATTGGGTTCGGTTCTTTTTATTCGGAGTTTAAAATTTTGGATTTTTATATGTATATAATGCGAGATATATATGTATATATTTAAGGGAAAGAAAATGATTAGTAAGGGTAATTAAGGGAAAATAAGGATTAGGTTAATTATTGGGATTTTCCTATTTAAGGAAAATAAACACAATCAGTCCATAACCTTTTGAATCATATTTTCCACCTCCAAACTTGTCTTCTGCGTGTGTGTGAGCAAGATTAGGGCTGAGGGATTTTCAATCAGTTGCTAAGTCAATTCATAACGGTTTTCAGATCAGAGTCGAGCACCGGAATCGTTGTGAAGAGAGCAATGTTTTGACATCAAAAAGTTGAAGCTTTGATAAGGTATGATTAAGCCCTAGTTTTGTTCTTGTTCGAGTTTGATGGATTCAAACTCATAGTTTTTATCGTTTAGAAGCGTGTGATCGAATCTAATCTAAGTTTGGATTTATCACATGTTTTTGTGTATAAAAGATCAGTGTTTGCTTCTGTTTTTCTGAGTTCTTGGAGTTGGAATAAGCTTGCAAAAAGGTAAGAAGCTCTTCCTACGATTTCAATTATCGTTATTGAGGTTTAGATCAAGATTTAAGACGTTTTGATGTAAGAAAGATGTGTTTTTTTTGTTGGTCAATGATCCTAGATGCTATGGTATGATTAGATAAGTTGTTATGTGTTTTTCTGGGTTATTTTCGATGTTAATTAGGTTAGAAATGGTTTAGAAATCACGTTTTGAAGATTTTAGCTTTTTGGGAAAAACCCAGGCAAACGGACGTTTGCGATCATAGCAGCTCAAACGGGCGTTTGCATAAGGCAAACGGGCGTTTGAGGTTAGACTTTTGATTCAGGATGTAGCTCTTTTTGATGGACGGGCGTTTGGGGTTAGTGGACGGGCGTTCGATGTCGAACGGGCATTCATAGGATGTCAAACGGGTGTTTGACCTGTTTTACCTTGTTTTTACTGTTTTAGCGTTTCAGCTTGGTTTTCGGCTTCATAATCGTGTTTTCACAGTTTTAAACCCTTAATCATGATATGTTAACGTTAATTAAACTTGAACAAGCCTCGATTGAACTTCTGATTCGTTCCGTTAAAACACCGAATGTACTCTTAAAGGGAGTTGAAGTTCGGATCCGTCGGAAGGGCATGAAAGGGCTTGCGCTTTGATGAACCAGAGTTCATCAATGTCTGTGTAATTGTCAAGGTGTGATGTCTAGCTGTCTAAGTGAGGGAGCAAAGTGGTTCAGGTGAGTTTTATTCTGAAAACACTTAGGTGGTTAGTTAATTCACATTAATAATTACATACGTGTAGATAAAAGCAAAAACGTCATTTATTCTCGGTTAGGCACTCTTTCATATCGGCGATGTGATACGTTCATAAAAGGTGAACAATGCTACTGGCCTTAAACGGCTGAAGGGTAGTGGAGGAAATTCATCGGACGTATACGCATACCTGGGAGACCCTGGAGCTAATCGGTGCTAATCACCGTTAGTTAGCAAGTATATCTTCAGGCTGATGAACGGCATGCACAGTGTCCTTGAGTAGTGATGTAACAAAGATAAGCTAAGATAGAAACGTATAGTCATGACATGTCGATGGGCATGAAGTGAACCCTAAATTGAGTCGGTGTCACTAAGATAATATCTTTAATAATAACCTTAATGGAATTGTAGGTTCTACTTCTTACTTTGTACAATGTACTTACCTCAAATGCATTTTTATTTATGTGTTTGGGGGGGAGAGAAGACGAACATGTTAGTGAAGATTTCGAGGAGGACTTTGATGACGACGTTTGAGGATGCCGGAGTTGAAGACCTTGTTTACAATTCTTTTATTTACGTTTATTTCCTAGTCTTGGAGTATTGTGGGAACTTGTAGTTTCCTTCTAGTTTTGAGATTCGTACTTTTGGATTCGTTTGGTTTTCCGATGTAATTAGTATTACATTTTCTTCTATCTTTAGTATTTCTATTCTTGGTTGTTTGAAAAAATTACCCGAGTCTTTTTAGCTTCCGTTTGCTTTCATTTGATACGACGTAGTAGAGGCTTAAGTGTAATATTATTTATTTAATATTATGTGTGCCAAATGTTGCATTGCCGGATAAGGACTCGGTGTCCGGGAATGGGGCGTTACAGTTGGTATCAGAGACAAAGCGTCTTTTAGGCTTCCTTTCTATTAAGATAAGCTTCCTTTAGACCTCTTAGTAACGTTTTGTTTTTCTTTGATCATCAGGATGGTGTTCACTAGAACCGGAGCAGGTGCAGAAGCTTCAGGAGTCCGACGAGAGAGTCCAATACCAGTCGTAGGGGGCGGTTTTGTGAGGCGAAATCCTTCACCACATCCGAGCCCCACTCCACCCCTCATACTGCGACCCCTACACCGCGATCTCAGCAGAGTTTGTCACCACGACCTCATCAGGGGCAACACCCATAATGGCATGTGGGAAGTTCGGTTCAGTTTTCGGTGGTAAGTGACGTTCCAGCAGGTTTAGTACCACCATCAGCAAGCTACCCTCCACCAAGGTACAATTACATTTATGGATAACCTGGAGAAGCACCTATCCATGTCACTGTAGTAGGTGACGTTCCACCAGTCAGCATGCCCCCTCCAGTAAGTGTTTACCCTCCACCGGTGAGCCACCCATCACCACCAGTTTTCCATCCTCATCAGCATCAGACCTTCTACCCTCCTCCAGTAGGTGACACTCCTCGACCTACTATACCACCTTCACCTCGTTTTAATCACCAACAAGGTTTTGGTTACCCACCCTACAGTTTCCACCAACTTGGCCAAAGAAAAGAAGAAATACCCTATGGATACCCTCCGGTTTATCCACAAGCCCTACCGTTAGCGGGTTTTTGAGCAAGCGCCACCAACCGATGTGTATACGAGGTTGAGAAGAAACAGGGTTCTGGATTTCTATGGGAATGTGGAGCATTCAAAGGCCGAAGAATGGTTAAGAGGCTTCGAAAAGGCTTGTTGGAATATACATGTTCCTGAATCTGAGATGGCCCAGTTGGCGGTTTGTTTCCTTTTAGGTGCAGCTGAAGCTTGGATCGATGCCATACAGAGCAGTAATGGAAAGGTAACAAATTGGGAAGGCTTTAAGGCCATGTTCTATAACGAGTATTTCCCAGAAACAAAGTGCATGCAGACATGGCAAGTCGGGTTTTGAAGCTTAAGCCGGGTAATTATATAGCAAGATCACAAGACACCAACAAGTTTAACGAGTTGGGGAGATTCTACCCTGAGTTGATGAAGGTCGAAGAAAGAAAGATGGCTCATTACAAGGAAGGCTTAGCCTACCAGATACAATCAGGTATGTTGGGTTTCACAGCTAAGAACATGGCAGAGTTGTTGAATAAGGCCTTAGAGGTTGAGACCTTCAGGAAGAAGGCCACAGTTGTTGTTGGGAACAAGAGGAGTTTTGGAACAAGCCAGGGTAATAACCGGGGAGCACCGCAACAGAATTTCAAGAAGACAATAGCCCCTGCAGCGAGTAAACCTCCAACCGGAGCACCACTTTGCCCTAAGTGCAATAGGAATCACTCGGGTGAGTGCCGAGTTCATACAAACGGTTGTTATCATTGCATAGAAATGGGACATTTTGCTAAGAACTGTCCAACAAAGGGTCCTACAAGTAGTCAGAAGCAAGGCAATAGGAAATGCGGCCCAAGTCGCCCAGTTCGAGTGTTTGTAGTGGATGCTGAGATGACTGAACCAGACGAAAATGTTATATCAGGTACCTTTATATTTTATTGTAATTTATTAGAGTACTTTATAGCACGATTTAAATCATGTTGTATTGTATTTAAATAAATGAATTCACATCCTAGGTACAATAATATTAGACAACTTAGCAGTTACGGCGTTGTTTGATACGGGAGCGTCTAACACTTTTGTGTCAACTAAGGTAGCTAAGAAGCTTAACTTACCAATGGAACCTTTAAGGAACACTTTTGAGATAACAACACCTTTAGGAAGAGTGACTAAGGTAACCAAGTTGATACCTCAGGTAGAGGTTCGAGTTGGAAAGTATTGTTGCAAGAGTTACTTTATGGTTCTAGACTTTTCAGATTTCGATGTGATTCTTGGAATAGATTGGCTATCCGAAAATTTTGTTCACTTGGATTGTAGAGAAAAGAGAATAACCTTTAAGGTACCGGGGAAATCAGATAAGACTTACCAAGGTAACATTTACAAGCCTAGTAAGAAGCGTCATCCGATAATTTCAGCGGTTAAGGCTATAAGAGCTTGTCGGAAAGGTTGTGAAGGCTTCTTGTTGTATACGGTTGATGTGGAGCAAGTAAAGCCTGTATTAGTAGAGACCCCTGTAGTAAAGGAATACCCTGAAGTGTTTTCAGAGGAGTTTACAGGAAACATGCCTGACAGAGAGATTGAATTTGAGATCAAGTTGATACCAGGAGCGGCACCAGTTTCTAAGGCACCCTATAGAATGGCACCGGCTGAATTAAAGGAGTTGAAAGCTCAACTTAAGGATATGCTGGAAAGGAATATAATTCAGCCTAGTACTTCACCTTGGGGAGCCCCAGTGTTGTTTGTCAAGAAGAAAGATGGTAGCATGAGGATGTGCATAGATTACAGAGCGTTGAACAATCTTACCATCAAGAATAAGTACCCTTTGCCAAGGATTGATGATCTGTTTAATTAGTTGCAAGGCAAGAGAGTGTTTTCCAAGATTGATCTTAGGTCAGGGTATCACCAGTTGAAGATCAAGGTAGCAGATATACCGAAGACGGCCTTTAGTACGAGGTATGGACATTATGAGTTCTTAGTCATGCCTTTTGGACTCACTAATGCTCCATCTACATTTATGGATTTGATGCAATGAGTTTTCATGCCATACTTGGATAAGTTTGTGATAGTGTTTATAGATGACATCCTTGTATACTCGAAGGATGAGAAGGAACATGAAGAGCACTTAAGGATAGTGTTAGATACATTAAAGAAGAACCAGTTGTACGCTAAGTTCTCAAAGTGCGACTTTTGGTTGGATCAAGTCAGTTTCTTGGGTCATGTCGTTTCTGGAGATGGCATTAAGGTTGATCCAGCGAAGATTGAAGCAGTTGAGAAGTGGTCCAGACCGACTACCGTTTCAGAGGTTGGAAGTTTTCTCGGGTTGGCTGGCTATTATAGGAAGTTTGTATAAGATTTTTCAAAGATAGTTACACCACTTACCCGGCTCACTCAAAAGGATGTGAAGTTTGAGAGGACCAGTGAGTATGAAGAGGCTTTTGAAACGCTGAAGAAGAAGTTGACTACATCCCCAGTTTTGGCAGTTCCGGAGATCTTTGATAATTATAACGTTTACACGGATGCTTCGGGACAAGGTTTAGGTTGTGTGTTGATGCAGGGAGGGAAGGTAATTGCTTATTCATCAAGACAGTTGAAGGTACATGAGAAGATTTACCCAACCAACGACTTGGAGTTAGCAGCGGTTGTGTTTGCCCTGAAGATTTGGAGGCACTACTTATATGGAGTTAAGGCCAGGATCTTCACCGATCACAAGATCTTGAAGTACTTCTTTACCCAAGACAATATGAATATGAGGCAAAGGAGATGGTTAGAGTTTGTTAAGGATTATGAATTGGAGATTCATTACCATCCAGGTAAAGCAAATGTAGTAGCCGATGCTTTGAGCTGGAAACCAGTGTTTGCGGTTTCAAGCGTTGAAGTGGTTGCGGAAAGGTTAGATGGGCTGTAGATTCGAAGTTTTGATCAGATTGAAGACTGGCAGTTTGTGGCACCATTTTTAGCAAGGTCCGAGTTGTTGGATGATATTCGGGAAAAGCAAGATGAAGACCCGGTTTTGGTTGACATGAAGCGAGTTGCAAGAGAAAAGCCTACAGTGGGTTACGTGTTAGACAAGAATGGAAATCTTTGGTATCAGGATCGTTTGTGTGTGCCTAATGTTGGTGACTTAAGACAGAGAGTCATGGAAGAAGCACATAGGATTGCTTTTGCAGTTCATCCGGGAGCTACTAAAATGTACAGAGACTTGAAGGAAAGGTTTTGGTGGCCCTCGATGAAACTGGAGATTGCCAAGTTCGTATCAGAGTGTGATACTTGCCAGAAGGTTAAAGAAGAACATAGAAGACCGGGAGGAATGCTTAAGCCTTTGGATATCCCGGAATGGAAGTGGGATAAGATCACTTTGGACTTCATCACCGGTTTGCCTAAGACGCGAGGCGATAATGATGCGAATTGGGTGATTGTGGATAGATTGACCAAATCCACTCATTTCTTACCATATAAGGTTGATATGCCCTTGAAGAAGATGACGACACTATACTTGGATAATATAGTGAGGTTACACGGAGTACCTATCTCAATAGTTTCGGATCGTGATTCGAGGTTCGTCAGTCGGTTTTGGAAAAGTTTACAAGCAGCTTTCGGAACCAAGTTGGATTTGAGCACGGCCTTTCATCCTCAGACAGATGGACAATCTGAGAGAACTATCCAAACACTTGAAGATATGTTGAGAGCTTGTGTGTTGAAAGTAGTCGGATCATGGGATGATTACCTACCGGTAGCGGAGTTTGCTTATAACAACAGTTATCATGCAAGTATAGGCATGCCACCGTTTGAAGCGTTGTATGGAAGAAGATGTAGAACGCCGTTGTTTTGGGATGAAGTCAGGGAAAGACAAATCACCGGGCCATAATTGGTTGAGCAAGCTAAAGAGAGAGTTCAGTTGTTTAAGAAGAATCTGAAGGCAGCTCAAGATAGGCAGAAGAGTTGGGCAGATGTTAGAAAAAGACCTCTTGAGTTTGAAGTTGGTTAAAGAGTGTATCTACGAGCTTCACCATTGAAGGGAGTGAAACGTTTTGGACAAAAGGGAAAGCTAAGCCCGAGGTATGTTGGACCTTTTGAAATTCTGGAAAGAATTGGACTGTTGGCTTACAAGCTTAAGTTACCAGAATCGATGTCGAGAGTCCACAACGTGTTTCATGTCTTGATGTTGAAGAAGTGTTTGACCAAGACAGATGTTGTGACTACTGTTGATCCGGAGATTCTTCAAGATAATCTTTCGTATGATGAGACACCGATTAGGATTTTGGACCGGAAAGAAAAGATGATTAAGAGACGGTTGATTCCTTTGGTTCTGGTGCAATGGAGCAATCATTCACCGGATGAAGCTACTTGGGAAGTTGAGGACGATATGATCAGAGAGTTTCCAGATTTTATGGACTTACCAGGTATGTTCTAAGTTTCGCGGATGAAACTCCTTTAAGGGGGGAAGAATATAATATTCCAATTTTCGGGAAAGGGCAGATGTGTCATTTTGCAAAAATGAAATATTGGGGTTCGGTTCCTTTTATTCGGAGTTTAAAATTTTGGATTTTTATATGTATATAATGCGAGATATATGTATGTATTTAAGGGAAAGAAAATCTGATTAGTAAGGGTAATTAAGGGAAAATAAGGATTAGGTTAATTATTGGGATTTTCCTATTTAAGGAAAATAAACCCAATCAATCCCTAACCTTTTGAATCAGATTTTCCACCTCCAAACTTGTCTTTTGCGTGTGTGTGAGCAAGATTAGGGCTGAGGTATTTTTAATCAGTTGCTAAGTCAATTCATAAAGGTTTTCATATCAGAGTCGAGCACCGAATCGTTGTGAAGAGAGCAACGTTTTGACATCAAAAAGTTGAAGCTTTGATAAGGTATGATTAAGACCTAGTTTTGTTCTTGTTTGAGTTTGATGGATTCAAACTCATAGTTTTTATCGTTTAGAAGCGTGTGATCGAATCTAATCTAAGTTTGGATTTATCACATGTTTTTCTGCAGAAAAGATCAGTGTTTGCTGCTGTTTTTCTGAGTTCTTGGAGTTGGAATAAGCTTTCTAAAAGGTAAGAGGCTCTTCCTACGATTTCAATTATCGCTATTGAGGTTTAGATCAAGATTTAAGACGTTTAGATGTAAGAAAGATGTGTTTTTTTGTTGGTCAATGATCCTAGATGCTATGGTATGATTAGATAAGTTGTTATGTGTTTTTCTGGGTTATGTTCGATGTTAATTAGGTTAGAAACGGTTTAGAAATTGCTTTTTGAAGATTTTAGCGTTTTGGGAAAAACCCAGGCAAACGGGCGTTTGCCCTAGGCAAACGGGCATTTGCGATCATAGCAGCTCAAACGGGCGTTTGCATAAGGCAGATGGGCATTTGAGGTTAGACTTTTGACTCATGATGTAGCTCTTTTTGACCAACAGGCGTTTGGGGTTAGTGGACGGGCGTTCGATGTCGAACGGGCGTTCATAGGATGTCAAACGGGCGTTTGCCCTGGTTTACCTTGTTTTTACTGTTTTAGCGTTTCAGCTTGGTTTTCGGCTTCATAATCGTGTTTTCACTGTTTTAAACCCTTAATCATGATATGTTAACATTAATTAAACATGAAAAGCCTCGATTGAACTTCTGATTCGTTCAGTTAAAACACCGAATGTACTCTTAAAGGGAGTTGAAGTTCGGATCCGTCGGAAGGGCATGAAAGGGCTTGCGCTTTGATGAACCAGAGTTCATAAATGACTGTGTAATTGTTAAGGTGTGATGTCTAGCTGTCTAAGTGAGGGAGTAGAGTGGTTAAGGTGTGTTTTATTCTGAAAACACTTAGGTGGTTAGTTAATTCACATTAATAATTACATACGTGTAGATAAAAGCTAAAACGTCATTTATTCTCGGTTAGGCACTCTTTCATATCGGCGATGTGATACGTTCATAAAAGGTGAACAATGCTACTGGCCTTAAACGGCTGAAGGGTAGTGGAGGAAATTTATCGCACGTATACGCATACCGGGGAGACCCCGGAGCTAATCGGTGTTAATCACCGTTAGTTAGCAAGTATATCTTCAGGCTGATGAACGCCATGCACAGTGTCCTTGAGTAGTGATGTAACAAAGATAAGCTAAGTTAGAAACGTATAGTCATGACATGTCGATGGGCATGAAGTGAACCCTAAATTGAGTCGGTCTCACTATGATAATATCTTTAATAATAAACTTAATAGAATTGTAGCTTCTACTTCTTACTTTGTACAATGTACTTACCTCAAATGCATGTTTATTTATGTGTTTGGGGGAGAGAAGACGAACATGTTAGTGAAGATATCGAGGAGGACTTTGATGACGACGTTTGAGGACGCCGGAGTTGAAGACATTGTTTACTATTCTTTTATTTACGTTTATTTCCCAGTCTTGGAGTATTGTTGGAACTTTTAGTTTCCTTCTAGTTTTGAGATTCGTACTTTTGGATTCGTTTGGTTTTCCGATGTAATAAGTATTACATTTTATTCTATCTTTAGTATTTCTATTCTTGGTTGTTTGAAAAAATTACCTGAGTCTTTTTAGCTTCCGTTTGCTTTCATTTGATACGACGTAGTAGAGGCTTACGTGTAATATTATTTATTTAATATTATGCGTGCCGAACGTTGCGTTGCCGGAAAAGGACTCGTTGTCCGGGAACGGGGCGTTACGTTGATGGTGATCAATTACGTGTTGGGTGAAACCTTGGAAATTGTTGAGTATATTCTGAAGGTTTTGGATTGGGTTTTGTTTGCTAAAACGTAAGGGACTCTTCCTATAAATTAATTATGGTTTATAGAGGCTAGATCGTGTTTTGATTCATCTTGTAAGGGGGGTGTTCTTAAACGAATTTTAGGTGTTCAACCGAATTTAATTATGAGTTTAATTATTCATTATTGTTTCTCTTTTTTTATTCTATATATTCGTATTTTTATGTGCCGGTTGACCTTCACCGAAAGAAAAAAAAAAAGAATACCACATGATGCTATTTGTTGTTGTTGTATGCTGCCGGGAAAGAAAAGAAGTAATAGGACATGACTATATTATTTTTAATCAGTAGGATATATCCTATTTGCTGCAGGATGCCGTATAAAGGAAAATAAAAAATAAAATAAAAATAAAAATATGAAGAACTTTGGAGAAAACTAAAGTTTTTGAAAGAAAATGGATGATTTAATAAACATATGATGTATAGTTGTTGGGTAGTGTTGTGTTGTGTTATTTACTTTATCGGAAAATATGAATAAATGATTTGGTTGACAATGAATTTTGTGCCTAATGTTATTTCAATATTAATTGAATTATGGTTCCTAATGAGCTTAAATAAAATTAAATGAAAACGAACAAGCCTCGATTGAGTTTATGATGCGTTTGGTTCCGGCACCGGACGTACTTTTAAAGGGAGTTGAAGTTCGGGACTGTCGGAAGGGCATGAAAGGGCTTGTGCTTTGATGACTAGATTTCATCAATGTCTGTGTAATTGCTAGGCTTTGTCCGTGTCTAGAGGTCTAGGAAAGAGAGTTGAGTTTGTCAGGGAGCTTATTTGAAAACACTTAAGTGGCTAGCTAATAATCAATAATAATACATACTTGTGTAGCTAAAAGAATAAACATCATGTCATTCTTGGTAAGGCACAAGTCTATATCGCAATGTGTAGGCTTTCGGATAAAACGAGTAAATTTGCTGGCCTTTCAAGAGGCACCAGGAGTAGAGGGTACTCATAGATGGATAACTCTGCTAGCCATTAGAGGGCACCAAGAGTAGAGGGACTTCACCGAATGCGTAAACTATCGGGACTAGCCCTTGGCTATTGGTATGATCGACTAATAGGTTGCACCCAGATACTTCGTGGTGAGTAGCACCATGCGTAGTGCCCTTGAATGCTGGTGTAACACAGATAAGCTAAGCTAGAAACGTATAGTCAGGACATGTTGATGGACATGAAGTGAACCTTAGATTGAGTCGGTCTCAGAAAGACAACTTATTAATTATAAAACTTGTTAAAGAGCCTTAGTTAATTTGTAGCTTCTACCTCTTACTGAGTACGTTGTACTTACCTCAAATACATTATTTTTCTATGTGATTGGGGGAGAGAAGATGAACATGTAGGTCTAGAGTTCGAGGAAGACTTTGATGACGACGTTTGAGGACGCCGGAGTTGAAGCGTTTATTTATTCTGTTTTTCTTTTATATACATTAGATACACTGTTCTTTGGGAAACGTTGTATTTTCTTTTAGTATTCTTTTCAAGGTTTCGTACGTTTTAGATTTCGTTTGGTTTTCCAATGTAATAAATGTTACATTTCTATCCTTAGTATGTTGAGTTCTTTTCATAGTAGCATTTATGATGTTTTGCCGAGTTTTTTTAGCTTCCGTTTGCTAAACTCGATACAAAATAGTAGAGGCTTACATAATATTGAATTTATTTGATATTATATGTGCCAAGCGTTTCGTTTTCGGGTAAGGACTCGGTATCCGGGAGCGGGGCGTTACCGTTAGTATCAGAGAAAAGCATCTTCTAGGCTTCCTTTCCTCTAAGATAAGATTTCCTTAGATTTTGTTGAAACTTTCTAATCTCTATTGACCTTGGTGGTAAATCCTCGTAATACTAAGAATCCTTAATCCATGGTTAGGTTTCACTAGGACCAAGTGAAGAGTCTCCTTAAGCGAAGGTTAGGTTGAGTTCCAAGCACAAATCTCTTACGTGATTCCCTCGAGTTCATTCCTCTAGGATCCTTAATAGAATCCCTATCTTCTTTTGGAACTTTCAGACTTCCCTCTCATGTTCTTTTTCTTGGAGGATTTAATTTTTTTTTATTTGCGACGTTTGGTCCTAATCATTTCTTTTTGTAACTTGGTGTTATGCAAAACGAGTAAACGATTTTGTTCACCTTTCTCTATGCCCTGTAATATCATTTCTGAAATACCAAAAATTCTGTAAATTTTCGGCCACTTAGAAAGTTGTCTTTCTACAATTTCTCTCTTTACATCAATTTAGTTTTCAAATTGGATTGTTCATAAATTTCATGACAAGGACGAGCACGTTGTTCGGAAAATTTTGTAGCGGTACTTTTACTTATCAATCTGTTTTAAATAAGCTAAACACCTTCAAATGACTTGGATTTTGGATATGTTGTAGAAAACATCCTGCACTAAACTTTTTGTTTTGGAACCAAGTGAAAATTCTTTTTGGTTTGAGCACAATCTGCAACACAAGTCATTTTGTGAAATCCTGAAAATTTTTGACAGCTTATAACAATAGATGAAAAGAATTATTTTGACCGACCTATGGCTTCCCAAAAATTTTGATTTTTGAGCATCATATGTAAAACTTATATACTTATAGATTTTATCTTTGTCTCTTGTTCAAAATCAGTTCGGTTTGTTTTGTACGAATCAATTAGTTCATGGCTTATGTATGCACCTGAATTTCTCAAAACCATTTAAGTCTTTTGGTCAAGAAAGAATAGATGTCTTTATTTCACCCTAGAAGTTTGGTAGGTAGAGACAAGGTGTTGTTGTTCTAGTTCTCAACAAGAAGCGAGTGGTTTTGTTCAAGACAGTTGGGTGTCAGTTGGAACATGTTGATCGGTTTCAGAAGCAGGTACCCTCACCTAAAATTTCGTAAGAACAACCTCAAGGATACCTTGGTTGTAACAAGACCTTTTGGATAAGAGTAATCAAGGTATCTAGGGTGTTACTACAAGTTGCTGATTGTGTTGGAATCTACCGTGGCAAGAGTAAAGTTACAGTTTTTAATTCTACGGACCATAAGGTGATTCTTGGTATAGGTCGGCTACCCAAGAATTTTGTCTACTTGGATTATAGACATAAGAAAGTATCTACCGGTAATGGATGCACCGAGTAGAAGAGCGGTTAGTGCGGTTTCAGTGACTCAAGTTGTGGTTGGTCAGCTTTGGGGTTGAGTGTACAAGAGTTTGAACGGTTTGGGAATCGGTAAAGTTTTGGTTCGGTGGTTAGCAAGATCAGAATCCGTTAGAAGTTATCTGTGGGAAACAAGTGAAGCTTCGGTTTGGGTTGTGTTGAAGAGAGAGTGCTAAAAAAGGTCAACGGTTTGAGCATTCTTGAGTTTCGAGGATGAAACTCCTTTTAAGGGGGAAGGAATGTAATATCCCGATTTTCAGAAAAGGGCAGACGTGTCTTTTAGTGGAAAAATGGAATATTATGTTTAATGATCTACGAATTTAAGTATTTCATGTATATATATATTTCGGATAAATATATATATTTCAGGGTAATTAAAAGGATTTAGTTATTATTTAAAAAGGGTTTGACTAATAACTATAAATGAAAAATATCTCCTAATTTCTCTTTACAAACACTACGGCAAATTTTCTGAAAAGGAAAAAAGGCGCGACGCATTTAGCAAAGAAAAATGGGAAATAGACTTCTTCAAAATTCTCATGAGATCTTTGACGGTTTTGAGAACGGAATAGAGATTTGGAATCAGCGGGAAAAGGAGGATCGTTCTGATAGCAAAAAGATGGAGTTTTACAAAGGTATAAGTTTTAGCCCTAACTATGGATCTATCATGGTTTGATCAAGTTTGATGTGGTAAAAAGGTTTAAATCGTAGTCCTTTTTGGTTTAGAAGTTTTTTATCATCAATTAATCTAAGTTTGATGGTGATCAATTAGGTGTTGGGTGAAACCTTGGAAAGTGTTGAGTATATTCTGAAGATTTTTGTTGGTCCCTTGGACAAGTTTAGGGGGGGTGAATAAACTTGTCACCAAAAACTTTCCCAAAACTGAAAGTTCCCCAGGAACTGATTTTCTCCGAAACTCAAACTGAAGCTCAGTTCAGTTCTGTTCCTATCCTTTAAACTTGCATAGGAGTTCAACTAACTCAACTGAGTATAAGTCAGTACTGACTTGTTCTTAGTCTAGTTAACTGGCAGCGGATAGAACTAGCCTTTAGTGCAATAGATGTGTCAATAAAGATATGGACTTCCTATGTATCGATTTTGTGTGACTGTTGTAATCGACGCTTCTCGAGTGTGGAGATAACAAGATAATGCAATAATCAATCAAAGCACAAATGTAAATGCGTAAAGTAAATCAACGCAGAATTTGTTTATGGAAGTTAAGGTGGTGTGATCCCGTGACGTCTCCCCTTCTCTTGTGGTGTAGGAGGTATCACTAGAATCTTGAGATAACCGTTACAAAATCCTAGCCTAATGACAAATCCTTCACGACACCCTAGTTTCACTGCTCACGCATAATGAAGAAAGGTAGGATTGCTTCCTTCACTCCTGCACACTGATCCTTCAGAGGTGGAATGACTCCTTCACCACGACTCACCACACACACACACTTTTTGATCCATAGATCGTACCAACAAATTGTGGCAAGCAAGTTGCAAACCGTATGAGGAAAGGTGAAGTTGCTCTCCTCAAACTATGCACAGCCAGCCTTTTTTCACAAAGGTTAGGTTTAGAATTATTCAAAAGATTTATTCAGTGAGCTGTTTGATTCTTCTAGATATAGCGTTGTAGCTCCAAGATGCCTCCTTTTTCCCCCTTAATGGGTTACTGGATCTTTCTTTTAAATCTCCAAGGCAATTCTGATGGCTTCCCCTTTTCTAGATATGAAATCTGATTCTCTGGATCTGGATCTTTAGATATATGCTTTAAAATTTTTTTTCAGATCCCTCTCTCTTCTTTTAAGTGTTTCCCTTGTGTATTTATAGGGGTGATGTAACGGTCACTAGCTCTTGTAGCCGTTACATTTTTCGTTTAGCCAACATTCATATGTATGACCTTTTGTCGTATTGTCAATTCAAATTTAACAAGGCCTTAACTCAGTTTTCTACTCTTCTTCAAAACTGAGTACTTTATGATCTTGACATCTGACTTCAATTGACTGAGACGGAGTACACCATTCAGTTTCTTCTTTTCCTGGTAACTGATAATCTTTGTCCTTAAGATTATTCAGCTTTACATGATCTATAGTTCAGTTTTATGTCACCACATACTTGCTCGAATCGACTTATAGTCACGACTTGATCAACTTCTAGCGAGTTTTCCACCTCGCTTCTTGATCTTTGATAAGCGAGTCAGTGTCCTCGGTTCTTGATCTTCTAGATAAGCCAAGCGAGATCTGTGTCCCTCGGCGAACTTATCTTCTTGATTTTATCATAACCGAGTCGATCCTCGATTCTCCATGTGTATACTCGGTTTGCTTGCTGTGACTCAAATTGTTCGCCTAGTCCCTATCTATTACAATGCTTGTCTGAAACAACTTATACAGGGTTCAGACTCTAGATAGAACTTATACACTTTTCTCTAGACTATTTCTTGCTTCTTCTTTCATTATGCACTATAACAGTTAGTTATGACTTCATTATCAAGGGTTATGAGTGATCTTATTAATTACGTGACGAATCATCATCAAAACACATATATTATTTCCAACAATTTCCCCCTTTTTGATTATGTATCATAACCCTTCCTAAAAGCAATAATAATAGAATAATGCAAGAAATCATAACAAAATAAAATAACACACTAAAACAGTTGAGTTCATTACAAGACAAACTGAATAACTGCATTCATTACAATTTTCCTTTTTCCAAAATCATCATCTTTTCACCGAGAAAAATGCTTCTTTTTGTTTCTAGAAGCCTCATTGCTTTTTGATAGGAGTCAACTTTTCATGACTCCGGCACTCTTTTAGACCCCATTTTGATGCATATTTGGTATATTTTGACACATTAAGGTCTCAAAACGGGTTGGTGTCACATGTTTTAGAGCACAAGGGATTTTATCATCTTTTGATTGCAAAACCTCGTTTTTATTGATATTAACCCCATTCCGAGCACTTTTACCCTCCGAAATCGTTTGTGTGTCTTGTTCGTTCATGAGATTGTAGGGTCTAGGTTTCACGAGAACCTGGAAGGCTAAGATTTATGATGAGAAGTATGATCAAGGTGCAAGAATGAGCCAAGAAAGAAGAAAAATGAAGAAAAGGAAGAAAAATAGTTGGTATCTTCACGCTACGTTCTGTTCATCAGAAATTTGACCTATTCTGGAGGCATTTTATGGTCATCATTTCTTCATTTGAATCACTCAAATCGGAGTTGTACACGCGAAGATATCATGGTTTTATTACAGCCAGAAAACTACATCATCTCAAACGCGCGTTTCAAACTGTTAATTTTTGGAAAGCGAGCACATGAAGCGAAACACGCGTTTGGGAACCTCCAAATGCGCGTTTGGAGTCTTTTTGTGCAGATTTTTGCCCCTATAAACATCCACTTCCATCGAATTTCATTAGATTATTCTCCCCTCTCTTAGCTAAACTATACCCACTCTTTAGCACGAATTTTGTAATGGATTATTTCACTTTTCTCTTAGCATAGATTAGCATAAACATAGCTTAATTATTCCATTTCTAAGCTCAAATTCTCGTTCCAACTTCAAAGCATCCACCTTTTAATTAGTTCTTTATTTTGTGCTTTTGGATCTCAAACTCGAATTTCTTCAAATTAATGGTAAATTTCTCTTATCTTTTACTTATTATGGATTTCATTTCCTCTTTTATGTATGTTTCAATTAGTATAATGAGTAGCTAATCCCTTTTCATAGTCGAATCATGTGAAATTTGGTGAAATCACCCTTTGGGTGATGAAATTTGGAGTGGGTAGTGCTTTTTATTTTTTAGTCTTGCTTGTTTCACGACTTAGAACTTATTATAACATCGCTACATTGGATTGTACACCCAATTTAGTAATCACACACATCAACCTTACAGATGTATTTTGCGGGAAGACGTGGGATAAGGGGTTCTAAGATGGCGGCGTAGACTCGGCTTAGTTGTTAAGCCCGAGCCCAATGCGTGGTTACTCGTTTTAACATTTAAGCGGCTCTAGTGCATAACATGTCTTGTTAGTGAATCTTCTTTAGGGAAGGGTAGTTAACATGGCATAAGGTGTTAGGAGAGAGTTGTTCAGACCTTAGCACCGGAATTAGGAGTACGTACCCGTGAAATTGATTACGAGAGTTCGTTTGTTATAATGCACACTCCCGGTTTTGTCAACCCTTAGGGTTGAAACTAGCTACTTTGATCATGGTTCGGCTGTGTCCCTTACTATAACATTTACAAACCGAGTAGTTAATCTTCTCTCTTTCTTTTCTATCTTTAGACTCGTTAGTAGAAATCACTTTAGTGTCGTTGTAGTAAACAAGCACTTTAAAAAGATTGATCACCTAGACTAAGTAACACGTTCGCTTTGGTACTCACAAACACTTTTCCTTTGGGTTCGACCTCGTACTCCTGTAGCTATGCTAGCAATCGACCCGGTAAACTTCCCGTTAGAGAGTTATTTTGCCCACGGTTTCGAGTCTTTATAAATTGTTTTTGTTGGGGTGAATTTTAGCTCAATCAAAATAGCGCCGTTGCCGGGGAAATGTGTGCTATTTGTGATATCTTGCAAGTGAACCGAAGGCTTGGGCCTAGGTTTTATTTTATTGTTTATTGTTGTTTCAGTTTTGTAGTGAATGATCCGAAGCTCTGGAGAACCACTTGAACCGTACATTGAAGATATTGAAGCTTATGCAAGAAGAAGAAATTGTCAAAGGAGAAGAGGTCAGAGAGTAGAAGCTTTGGTATCGGAGTTTGAAAGAGAAAGTTCAAGACTCGAAGAGTTAGATATGGCTCAAACCCCCGGTAATGGGAGTGGTGAAGGTCAAGGGTTCGTGGACCACAACACCACCGGGGATACCTCAAACACTCATCAAGGAGGATTTATGGGTGGTAATCTTCCTCAAGGGGGGACTCAAACCACAAATGTCGGATTAAATGGAGTTCCTATTCAAGATCCACCCATAGTGATCAACAATGCACAAATGAATGGAAATGCTCAAGATGGCCATCATGCCAACCAATTTGGTCAAATGGACCCTAATTTCATGCAACAATATCATCAATGGATGATGGCCCAATTTCAAGCTCAACATCAACAAGCTTTCCAACAACAAACTAACCAAGTGCATGCTCAACAACAACCACCGAGTGACAATCAAGCAAATAGGATCCCAAATTTTTGGTTTTAGGGTCAAGAGGCTAATCTGGGTGGAATGACATGTAGAGATTTTGTGACGACGCCGGTTGGAAGAACGGGTCATAGTCCAATCCGAGTACCTCCGGTTGCACCACTAACATGGAGATTAAGCAAATCATGATTTATTTACTGGGAGATAATGCTATATTTAGAGGGACCCCCACTGAAAATCCTCATATGTTCATTGATCATTTCCTACAAATTGTGCACATTACCAAGATAAATGGAGTCGGTGAAGAAGCACTTAAACTTATGCTATTTCCCTTCGCCTTGAAAGAACAAGCCAAGACATGGTATGACTCATTGGTTCATGATTCTTTGGTCACTTGGGAGGACGTGGTTATGACATTTCTATTCAAGTATTACCCACCATCAAAGACATCGGACATGAAAGAGGCTATCATCTTGTTTAATGCCTATGAAGGAGAAGAATTGTATTAGTCCTAGGATAGATTTAAAGCGTTATTGAGAGAGTGCCCGGGGCATGGCTTGAGACCTTTTGAGGAAGTTCATGCTTTTTTCTGAGGGTTGGAGACGGTGCACCAAGGGACCTTGCATGCTTCGTGTAATATGGATATTATGAGGATGGTGCCCGAAGTAGCAATGAACCAAATAGAGAAAATTTATGAAACCTCAAAGCAATACGTGTCTTCAAGTAGAAAAGGGCCAAGAAGTAAAGAGCCGGGATTGGTTGAAGTGAAGGAAGTGGAAACAAATGAGCAATGTCAAGCTAAGGTGCAAAGGATGAAGCAAAGGTTGGAGAACCTTGAAAGAGAAAATTAAAAGGCAAGGCTTTGCCAAATATGTGGAGGCCAAAATTCGGCTAAGGATTGTGGGATGACACACAAATCTCAAAATATGTCATATCCACGACCCTCAATGCAAGGACAAGCTAGTTTTTCGTCACAAGAAAGTCCAACCGATCTAGCCAAGAAAAGGATGAACATGTATGCCATGGGGTAACTGAGTGCGGGGCACTAGGGCTACAATCCGGTTACGAATCAATTTCAAAGCACTGAACAAGGCCAACAAAACGAGCAACCGGTTGTGGATAATTCTCAATGTTATGAGGTGAATTATGTGGGGTAAATTCAAGATGGTAATTATGATCAACAAAGTGATGGTTCTTGGAGAAATAATAATCAAGGTTGGAATCAAAACCATCAAGGGAAGAATTGGAACCGGTATTTTTACCAAGGCCAACACCAAGCTTATAGGCAAAATCAAAGTTCATTTTATCTAGCGCCTAACCAACAAGCCCAATACTATCCTTAACAATCTCAACATCAACAACAAGCTCACAACCAACAACCTCAAGTTCAATCACAAAATCAAGGCCAATGCCAAAGTCAAGGGCAAGGCCAACCTTCTCATGGACAATCTCAATTCTATCAGCCCTCTCACCAAAGACAACAACAAGGGGGTACTTACCAAGCAACTCCTCCACCACTTGCTCCCATTCCGCAAAAGTGCTCCACCGAAAATCTTTTGGAACAAATGTGCAAGATCATGCTAGAACAAATCAAACATTTGAAAGATCAAGCTTGGGTTATGGTGGAACAAAATCGGGAAATAAGAGAGTTCAAGTGAGCATGGGGTCCGCCATTCGGAATCTCGAAACACACATGGGGCAAATCACCGATAATGCCATGGTGAACTTGAAAGGAGGCTTACCGACCGACATGGAAAATAATCCCCAAAATGTGAAGGCCCTATTTTTGATAAGTGGTAAAGAGGTGAATGTTGATAATGCTCAAGGAGAAAGGACTCAAAATCTGTCAAAGAGGGATTATTGATGAAGATGATGATTTTTATAGGCTAGTTGAGGATGGAGACTTGGAAAAAGGAAATATTGAGACAGAGTTGGAAGCAATAAGAAAAGAATTGAAGGCCATAAAGGAAGAGATGGCGAATGCAAAGAAAGAGAAAGTGACAGACAAGGAGAAGGAGTTTGTGGCAATTGACATTGAAGAAGAGGAACCGAGTAAAGCAATTGAGCAGAAGGAAACAAGTTAGAACTCACCTCCACACGTGAAAGGTAAGAAAGATATAATCCTGCCTCCCTCTCCCGATTTTGATTTAAATACTTTACCCTACCCACCTGAAGTCATAGACAAAGTCATTTGAACCAAGCTCAGAACCGTTTCATTGAAATTTTGCGTAAAATTGACTTGACCATTCCCTTTCTTGAAGCACTTGCAAACATGCCTGCTTATTGTAAAGTCTTAAAAGGCTTGTTAAATGATAAGAGTAAAATGGAAGGTGTGGTATGTTTGAATGAAGAGTGTTCGGCGATTTCTGATAGTAAGATACCCCCGAAAATGAGAGATCGAGGTGGGTTTACCATCCATATTACTATTGGTGATACTGTGATTGAAAATGTGTTGTGTGACCTAGGAGCTTCTGTGAGCTTAATCCATAGGACCTTATATGAAAAGTTAGGGTTTGGCGAGCTATTACCCACGGGGATGACCTTACAAATGGCGGATAGGTCGGTTAGGACACCTCTGGGGGTAGCGGAGGATGTTCTTGTGCAAATAGATAAATTTACCTTTCCCATAGATTTTGTCGTCTCAGACATGGCGATGGATTCTAAGACTTCGGTTTTGCTTGGTCGTCCTTTCTTGACTACGAGTGATGCTAACATAGATGTGAAGAGTGGTGATATTACTTTTCATGTGGGTAAGGAGAGCGTGACATTGAATGTGTATAAGTCTAAATCCCTTGCTTGTCATTATATTGAATCCACTTTTTCTTGTGCTTGTGTTGCCACTAACCCATAGGAAGTTATGGAGCTAATTGAAGAGGTCGCGGTGAATGAACAAAAGGTCATTGATGGAGTGAAGATCAAGACCGAGGATAAACCGGGATCGCCCGTCTCACCATCATTGTCTCAACCGGACCATAAGCCACTCATCATAGAACCGGGAATCGAACTCAAAGGCAATGTGAAGAAAAGAAGCACTCCAAGCAAAGGGCACCTTAAAGAGAAACTAGAGCGGGAACCAGAAAAGAAAATATTGAGTGTTTTGCAAGGGGTAACTTCACGAGCTAGAAGAGGTACCCCATGTGTTAACTCCACCCCTTTAAAACCCCCTCGCGTTGTCTCTCATGAATATACTTATAATTGATATGCTATGTGTTAGGGTGCTTTGTGATGCTTTGTGGTTCGGGTCGTTGTTTTGAGTCTTTTATGGTATGAGTCTGTTAGGTACCATTAAGTCGATGCTAACGACGTTAAACAAAGCACTTTCTACCTTTTCTCGCCTATGCCAATAGTATTACTTTGAAAATATTGGCATGGTATAAGTCATCCTGTCGAGCGAACGACACAAAACAAAGGTGCTTGGGGGAGGCAACCCACCTTTTTGGTAGTAATAATGTGTTTGGAGTGGTCTTTGGGTGCAAGAGGGGATAGTTTTGTCTTAAAAGAGAAGTTGGGGTGAGAATTTCATTTTGGTTCCGGCTCTGGTACATAGACGGGGATGTTTTTATGTGAGCCTCTGTGGCCTTATTTTATGCGTGGATGCTCTGTGTTTCTTTTGATTATCATTACATCCAGTGCGATTCCCATCTAGTATGGTCGATATTTGTGGCATGGCTTCTACCTTTATAACTCGTACCTATTGCTATCCTTTGGCACGTGGACTTTTCCCGTGTATTTGTTTGCTTTGTTTTCTATCTACAGGGCTCTAGGTGATCGAGATGGACATTGAAAGAAGATGTCACTAGATTTCTAGTGCACCTTTCTATCGGGTTCTAAAACAGCTAAGTCTTTTACCCCTTTTTCGCACACACTGAGGACAGTGGTGATTTCAAAGTGTGGGGTGGTGGACTTAGCCTTTTTCGATGTTTTGAGTTGCATTATACCTTATATGTGTTGAAACTTAGTATTTGACCGGTTTCGAGTCGATTTTTGTGCAATTTTTAATTTTTTTCAAGAGTTTTGAACATCGTGGGTATGTGTAATGCTCATATTTGAGTGGTACTTGTTTTAACGGGATTTCGAATGTGTCCATTTTGATTCAGTCTTATATTGGAAATGGAGGCTTATTATACACGTTAAGCTACACCTGTACACAATTTGGTTGCTACATTCACTCATATCTCTAGTATTCGAGGCGAAATAGAAAGGTTGCTTAGGTAGGATACGGGATGACAGTTCCTGGCGCTTCTTTGACCCGACCAGAGCCAAATAAGCCTAATCCCAACATATGACCCTCTTAGCCCCTCTCAGCCTTGATAGAATGGTCTGACCACCATTCGTTTTATAGCCGTTTTGTTACGCAGTCAGAAAACCCTAACCCTGAGCCTTATGTTTGGTCACGTTCCCTATGATCACTTTACGAGTGAATCTAGTCTTTTGATGAGACACACTTGCTAAGACAAGTGTGGGGTGGTAGGTTTTGTGATATCAATCTTGGGTTAGTGTTCTTCTTGTTTTGGAGGAGCTATAAGGCGGAGTGGAGGTTATGTTGGTAATTTTTGTATTGGGTTGGCCCAAAAGCCCAAAAAGAGGTCTCTTCACTCTTTAAAAAAAATTCTATCTTAGTTGCAATAAAAGCTCAAAGTACATAGAAATAAAAGGTTGGAATCAAAGTAATGAGCTTATAAGTGTTTTATATGATGTTAGAGTTGGGATAGTTAGATAGGTGCTAATGTATTCGATCTCGCCTTATGACGCTTGAAACATAGTTGAGTTTGGCAATGAGTTCGGGTAAGTTAGTATCCTATAGTTCCCAAGTGCTTAAAGTAATCAAAGAGGAGTTTGGATGGTTTGTATGGTAGAGATGAAGTGGTACACTTGTTGATTTGGTTCACTCGTACTTATTTTTCTCCAGTTCCTAAATATCCTTTTCGGTTAACCCCAATACCCTAGCCTAACGTTATAACATTAAAGTCCTACTTGATCGTATCTATCCTTTGTGGCCTCGATTAGTGGAGATGCTAGGTGGTATGAGATTTGAGTGTAGACGTGTTGTTTGGGATTCAAACCCAATAACCTTTTTGGGTACTTGTTCTAGCTTTGCACAACACACATACTCCATTTGCTTTATAATATTGTATCGCGGTGTACATATTCGTTGTCTTACTTGTCAAGTACCTCGAAAGTGTGAGTATTTCACATACGGCACAAAGTTGAATCCCTTGGTTTGTTTTATAACGCCTAATTTACTCGAGGATGAGCAAAGGCTAAGTGTGGGGTGGTTGATAGGAGTAAACTTTGCATGACTCCGGCACTCTTTTAGCCCCCATTTTGATGCATATTTGGTATATTTTGACACATTAAGGTCTCAAAACGGGTTGGTTTCACATGTTTTAGAGCAGAAGGGCTTTTATCATCTTTTGATGGTAAAGCCTCGTTTTTATTGATATTAACCCCATTCCGAGCACTTTTACCCTCCGGAATCGTTTGTGTGTCTTGTTCGTTCATGAGATTGTAGGGTCTAGGTGTCACGAGAACCCGGAAGGCTAATATTTATGATGAGAAGTATGATCAAGGTGCAAGAATGAGCCAAGGAAGAAGAAAAATGAAGAAAAGGAAGAAAAATAGTTGGTATCTTCACGCTATGTTCTGTTCATCAGAAATTTGACCTATCATGGTTGCATTTTATGGTCATGGTTGTTAGGTGTGATGCCCGAAAGACAATTTTGTAATTGTTTTATTTAATAAATGAATTGACGTTATTATTCATATTTATTATTCTCATAATCACCGATGTGACAATAGTATTTACACTACAGAAAATCCTAAGTATATCGTTTATGTAATCACTTAACTCAGTGTATGGTACATACACAGGAGGATTGAGTTAGTGAAGATGTACTTAAAATACAATTAGCCCGTAGTGAAGTTAATCGAGAGTATCGGGTCTCTCCTTTAACGTGCTATTAATGCGCCCAGAACACAATAGGTGTGATAGTCCTATCCGGACTTTCGGTTAAGAGAACCTAATGGGGCATTTATATATGATATATATATATATATTTGGACCGATTTGATTAGAGTTCTCGATATAATTCCGTAATCGAGAAGTCTTATCGAATCAATGGATGATCATATTTATGGATATATCTTAATCTGAGGTGATCACGAGTCAAGCCGCTTGAATCGGTATGAGGTTTGACTTGACGGTTAAGGATTACACCGAGTCCGTGGTCCGAATTACCCCATCTTGGCATTGTAATGGATTGAGTGAGTAGTCCGTGTTATCACAGATACGGAATCCATTCCTTCCATTTATGGAAGTAGATAAACGATTCCCTTATTTGTTAATCCTAGAAAGCGATCGATCGCTATGAGTTCATATCACATCGATTGATCACCAGTGAGTTGTATGAATTAATTGATCACTAGGGGTTAATGGTAAATAAGGATAAGAGGTTCTAAAAGGGTTAACGGTAACTTCCCAATTTAGAATGAAGCAGTCTATGGAGGATTAATCCATATGTAATGATTATATCAATGGACGCTTATTATTATTCTCGTGAGGAGATAAATATAATCTCATAATCGGAGAGAGTGCGATCACGGGATTATGGTGGCATATTCTGTGATTGATTTATCGAATATAATTATTCTATAATTATTATTTGATTTATCGGAGTCATTGATTATTAGTCCATGGTCCCCGACGTGCCTCCTAATATAGCATAGCTATTCTCGGATGTCGAATCCTAATAATATTAATTTAGTTCTTATTGGACTTTATTAAAACGATATGTGAATTAATTGTTTAGTGGACTATTAAATTAGTTAAAGCTAAATAATTAAATATGTGGAAAAGCATTTTTCATAATCTTGGCCTAATGTAGTGTATCATAGCCGAAAATAATATTGTGACTAGGTCACAAGTGAATTTCGCCATGGCATATTTTTTGAGAAACAAGAAATTAGTTTTCTTGTGATTAATAAAGATGTATGCATAAAATATTTATTGGATAAATATTTATGGTAAATAATAAAGATAAATATTATTCTAGATTTGTTCTAGAATATTATGGAATTATCTTTTATTAAAGGATTTATTTTGTTTGATAAATAAAAATCCTTGGGGCTTAAGTTTTACTCTCCTATATAAAGAGAGTTCTCCCAAGCCAAATTACACACTACATATTTCGACTTCACCTCTTAGAGAGGAGAAGAAAATATTTTTTCGGCCAAGGGGTATTAGGGAGAAATCTTGGAGATTTTTCCGGGTAGCATATCGGAAGGGTTCGAGTCGAGAATTTCCTTCCACCGGGAGTTGCTTGGATCACACGTACGGAAGATCGTGGTGCTCTTCACGCTTTCCTTCGTTCATCCTATTGCGGTTCTTCAACTTGGATTTTGAGATCCAAGAGGTATGATCTACAACCCCCTTGTAGATATAGATCTAGTTATTTTATTACGTGTAGTTTATAGATCTAGATCCATAAATCGTTTCCGCTGCGGATGATATTACTAACAGTGGTATCAGTCGCCATGGGGATCTATATTTATACGTATAAAATATTAGATCTAGGAGTGGTAAAACATGTAGATTTTTGTCCCAATTTTTTAAATGGGGCGCATGCATGATTATTTTTTATGCTTATGAATGTCGTGGTTGAAGAGATGGATTGGGGTTGGCACTGTTTACCCGTTAGATCTATTGTAAACTCATATAAACGATGAAAATTCGTCCATATGAGTATAGGAAATTATGTAATTTTTTTTTTTTTTATTGCAATTTTAATTTCCAGAAAATAGATCTGTTTAGTAGCTGTTTAGTTATTTCGTGTTTCCCGTTGATCGAACCGTTGAAACGAAGATCCCTCCGGTCAGAATCAAGATTAGAAGATGATGATCAACTCCACAAATTTTGGCGTCGATCAGAGACCGTTTCGATATCCGTTTGATGCTGCGAAGAGGCTGCTGTAACAGAAAAACGCAGGATTCACAGAAACACTATCTGTGACTTCCTCTATTTTCTGGGAGAGTTTGGACCGTTGAAACGCAAATCCGACCGTTCAGATTGATCAACTTGGAGTTTCGGACGTACCATAAAATTTCAGGTCGATCGATTCATCTCGATTCCCGATCTGCCTCAGGAAGTCCTTGATGCAGTGCAGTTAAAGTCAGATTCAGCAGCAAGTTTGGCAGTTTACTGGAGAAAATTGGTAAGTCAAAAATCCGATCCAACCATCCATATTGAAGTTCAAGGAGTGAAGAAAAGATCTGGAAAGTTTCGTCCCGATCCGAGTCCGTTTCGTATGCCGATCGTCGAAGAGTTCGAACAGCTGCAGATTTTGTTAGAAAGTAGTAAACCCTAGTTAGGGTTTGGTTATTTATTTTCTAATAGGTTAGATACGGGGGTACCAACGATCCATCTCGGTGTTTAAATTTTCCGCAATTTATTTTTTATGTGTTTGATCATAAAATAGATATAAAATCGGAATTGCCATGACATGCATCATATCATAAATCCACTCCTTGCATACATGTAGAATTTTAATTTTGGTGATTAAAATAGGCATGTATACAAACTCGTGTAATTAGTTGAAATTTAATTAATACGTGGTAATTAATAAATTTAGTAACTAATTAAAGATCCGAGGACGGGTTATGAAATCGTTAAGTTTTCGGTGTGTGTTCTCGGTGAACCGCCTTAAAGCACAAACGAGATCACGTTTTCAATTCGTAGTGTCTACGAGATTGAATGATGGTAAAAGAACAATAAATCTTGGATAAAAACGGTTCGCCTATAGGTTGGGTGGTCAACTGAGCTTCGCTCGACCGACTTACCCTCCTAGTGTGATGTATGCACGGGGGTCCGGCAAGACTAAGCTACCTTTGGAGAGCAGAGGGTGATTCCTTCTTATCTCAATGAGGCCGTCTTGACCCGATTTCGTCCGATCATCACATATGTTCCAACGAATAGGACGGGTAGGCTTGCCTACGTTACCGACACCATTCGAATCCTTGATTTGATGTGCTTTTATGTTAACATCAAAAGACGTGGTTAGTTAACCCACAACCACTTCCAAAATATTGAGTGGGAGCGGGAGGCACACCAACCCCACGGCCTCTACTATAGATACAAGTAAGTGAGAGAAGGGTGACGCCGAGGCGCTTTGATTTCGTCCCCCTAAGGATGGTGTTCACCCCTATCAACATTCATGGCTTGGTCTCCGAAAGGATAGGATTTCTGGGTACTCGTCGGGTCACCGACCTATCCTAAGACGGCATACTCGGGCGCACTCTAAGAGATCCAATATAGTAGGTCACATTCATCATGGGTATTTTTGGAAATATCTAGGCTAAAAAAGGAAGGTAGTCAATGAATAAAGGGATGTTCGATTCTCGTGGGATGTTCGATTCTCACAAGTTATTCATTGATGAGATTGTCTCGATTTAACCGTCATCTCTTTGACCTACCCTAAAGCGGCACTCGAGATGCGAGGTTAAAACCTTGGAATGGTAGAGTAGACTTAATTTTTAGTTTACAATTCCTAAAATTAATATAGTAGTGTTAAACTTGAATTAATTTATGTCATTTTATTTACTGAGATTATCCTTACTAAATTGCTTAAAAATTTATAATTGACTAGTATTGACTTCGTTAAAAAGTGGAAAGTAACTAGGACGTTGAACTAGTTAATCGATAATGCAATTAATTTTCGAAAGAGATATTTTCTCTTAAGCCTTTTTAAAACCAAGTGACATATAGGTATGTCACTAGTGTCATTCTGTCAAACGGAAGACAAACTTAGTTTAAAGGTGACTTTGGACTTTGAAATTCTTCTAGTGAATTTTGAGTATGTAGTAATTACACGAGTAATTTTCTAATTGAAAAATTGGAAAATCATGAAGTGTTACTAGTTGGACGATATTTGGAATCGATGAACTAGTGGGAGCTTTATGATTTGTTGTTTTTCTAGAACATTAGAAAAGTGTAACTGACTACACACATAACCGTTCTAATTGAAAAACCGGAAAGTCATGAAATGTTGCTAGTTAGACGATATTTGGAATCGATGAACTAGTGGGAGTTTTATGATTTGTATTTTTCTGGAAACATTAGAACTGTGTAAGTGTTTACACGAGAGATTTTCAAATTGAAAAATTGGAAAATCATAAAATAAATCATTGCTCGTTAGACGGTATTTGGAACCGATAAACTAGTGGGAGCTTTAATGTTATGATTTGTTGTTTTTTCTGGTATATTAGAAAATCCGAGAAGTCTCGACGAGTAACACTCGAAATAGACATCCCACGGTTCAAGAGTAGTGTCTAATCAAATGAACCGCTGGTTCAAGACTGTTTCCATTCATTGAAAATCAAGAATGGGAGAATATGTCTAAAAGTGTTAGTCACCTAAACTGAGAAAATTTTAAGGCTGAACCGAAAAATTAATTAACTGAAAATCATAGGATAAGGACAGTGATTTTGGATCACCAACCTATGAATCCTTGATGATTTTCTCGTGCTAAGTTCTTTGGCAGAACAAGGTAGCAGTGCATTTAACGATTAAAAGAGTAAACAACGGGCAGTTAATTTTAGCTAGAATAGTGGGAGTGATATGAGGAAATGAATCTCGGATTCAATCCTTGGATATCGCAGAAGATTTATTTTTCTGTTTAAGATTCGTTGGAACGAATGGATTTACCTTCTATTCGATAATTTGTTTGTCGTATAGAAAGTGAATATACCATTTGTAGTACGAATCCAAGACTCGGACTTTTGTTTGATAAAGTCAAAACCACTTACAACTGCTGAAATATGTATATAAAACACATCTTAAGAACTATTAAAAGCAATTGGTTTCTATATTTAGATAAACGCTTCTTCATATTCCATAGTTAGTGCATAGTCCCTAAAAGACAAGACTTGAAGACTGGCTCAGGGTGATTCCTTTTCTCCCAGTCTGGTTAGATTGTCTTAAAGGTTCAATGACTAAGTTTCCTTTCAATTTGGAAAGGATAATGGTTATAAAGAAGTAACATTGCTTGTTCATGACGACCTTCGGGTGCGATGAAAGAAACAAGCTAGTAGGAGCTTCGAGTAGTGACTTTTGTCCGATAACTATTCAAAAACTCCGGCAAGTTTATCCAAAATATTTTGAGGTTTTCTCTATTTTCAACAGAGATGGAGTATTCTATACTCATAAATGGGCCATCACATAGTCCTAGGGATGATGCTCGGTCGCCTCATAGTGAAATGTTTTCACTAAGGAAGAAACCATTGAATTGCCTTTACATAGTTATAGATGTGCCACAATACATCGCTTAACTCAATAAAGATATTGGAAGCGAAATAACGGTTTACGTTGAAATGTAAGACCGAGAAGTCTACCTAGTATATGCTTTGGAATTTACGGATAAGGTGTGGATTTGGTTCACCCCACTTCCATAAATATAAGCATTTAGCACACGGTGCTTGTAGGTAGGTGCGAAATTTCGCGAACACGTTCGGTCGGTGACCAATCGTTCTATATCTTGTAGCATTGAGAAAAAGGTGTGTTATAAGATCCTTGAAATCGGGAAGGGACAGTTATCGCATTGCGCCCTTCCCGATAGAGTCCATGAACACAGACAAAACCTTGAACCTTGAAAGCACGTTTACTCAAGGTAGTTACTAATCGATTAAAATCGGACCACATCCAACATTGGTTGTTGGTGATAACACTAAATACTACTAAACTAAATCGTGAATTTTGATCCACCTGAATGTAGTGGGAGTATGGTTTATCCATTACCCATTACGGTTTCGGCGGACTTTGTAGTCCGAGGATCGATCGATGACCTATGGCTCTTTTGTGAGTTGTATAGATTCTCGATAATAGAGGTCGGTTTACAAGCCATAACCCCGTGAATGGAGTTTGGTACTCGGATATGTTCATACTCTTGTAGAACCACCGAGTGTCTCGAGCCCAAGTGGGAGTAATTGGATCTACATGGAAAAGAGTAGAATGAGTTCGGTATTGCATGATTTTGTTCAAAAGCGAGAAAATAGGGGTGATTCCACGAGACTTTCTTGCCAAACAAACGGAGTCTGGATTCATTCAAAGCAGGAATGGTATTGACTTATGAACTTATGACGGGATGATTGCCAAGGCTTATGTCTTTTGTGGATAAAAAGCAAACCTCTCGGTCATTGGAAGTCATATATTTCTACAATATGTGGATTTGACCAAAGTATATTGATAAGTCTTTTTGTAGACTGGATATCAATTTTAGTATAGTAGTGAATATATATATAAATTAGTGTTTGTGAAGGATAACACCGCACTGATTGGAATCAACATGGGTGTGTTATCTCAAGTCGACCGACAATACCACAATTCTCAGCAATGTAGATTTGGACAACATTCTTAAGAGTTTGACTCGGTCGAATTCATTAGAATCGATCCTTTGGTTTCCATCCATCTTATTGGTTAAGATGATGCATCTGTGTATGCAACATTCAACGAGGAAGTTCTACCCTATGCCTCGGGAATGACTCTCTAAATCTTGGATCAAGAGAAATGGGATAGATTCTCTTTCTAGTAAGAGATGGTCAGTTATTGAACGTCAACTTTGATCGAATCTTAGATTTGGCGGTTAACAAAGCAAGTTTAGTATGTCCTTTAGTATCTTGAAGAGAACGAGGAACAATATGCGGACATATTCATGTGTGAACTTGGATATGTGTGATACAATCGATTTTGACTTTAAGTCGATTGAGGATGATCGTTAAGTCGATCTCGGCTCAGTGTTTACTCAGTACCACATGATTAGATGGACCGGTAATGTTTCGATTCTACGGATCGTCTCGAGCCGACAACCTGAATAATCATTAAGACCCATGACATTTAGATGTAGGTACTCCCCGAGTCACTGACCTATCCTACGACGGCATACTCGGAGTGTACTTTGGAATCTGAAATGGTTATGATATACTTAATGGGTACTAGAATACGGGATGAGTCTCCATTGCTTTAGAGCAAGTGGGAGATGTAGTTTGTTGTATTTTAAATAATAGGGTGTGCTCTAAAACAATTAATCACATGCTTTCGTGCAAGTGGGAGATTGTTAGGTGTGATGCCCGAAAGACAATTTTGTAATTGTTTTATTTAATAAATGAATTGACGTTATTATTCATATTTATTATTCTCATAATCACCGATGTGACAATAGTATTTACACTACGAGAAAACCCTAAGTATATCGTTTATGTAATCACTTAACTTTCGGTGTATGGTATATACACAGGAGGATTGAGTTAGTGAAGATGTACTTAAAATACAATTAGCCCGTAGTGAAGTTAATCGAGAGTATCGGGTCTCTCCTTTAACGTGCTATTAATGCGCCCGAACACAATAGGTGTGATAGTCCTATCCGGACTTTCGGTTAAGAGAACCTAATGGGGCATTTATATATGATAGATATATCATATAATTTGGACCGATTTGATTAGAGTTCTCGATATAATTCAGTAATCGAGAAGTCTTATCGAATCAATGGATGATCATATTTATGGATATATCTTAATCTCGAGGTGATCACGATCCAGCCGCTTGAATCAAGTATGAGGTTTGACTTGACGGTTAAGGATTACATCGAAAGTCGTGGTCCGAATTACCCCATCTTGGCATTGTATGCGGGATTGAGTGAGTAGTACGTGTTATCACAGATACGGAATCCATTCCTTCCATTTATGGAAGTAGATAGACGCCTTATTTGTTAATCCTAGAAAGCGATCGATCGCGAGTTCATATCACAATGATTGATCACAAAGTGAGTTGTATGAATTAATTGATCACTAGGGGGTTAATGGTAAATAAGGATAAGAGGTTCTAAAAAAGGGTTAACGGTAACTTCCCAATTTAGAATGAGCAGTCTATGGAGGATTAATCCATATGTAATGATTATATCAATGGACGCTTATTATTATTCTCGTGAGGAGATAAATATAATCTCATAATCGGAGGAGTGCAGTCACGGGATTATGGTGGCATATTCCTGTGATTGATTTATCGAATATAATTATTCTATAATTATTTATTTGATTTATCGGAGCCACATTGATTATTAGTCCATGGTCCCCGACGTGCCTCCCTAATATAGCATAGCTATTCTCGGACGTCGAATCCTAATAATATTAATTTAGTTCTTATTGGACTTTATTAAAACGATATGTGAATTAATTGTTTAGTGGACTATTAAATTAGTTGGGCTAAATAATTAAATATGTGGAAAAGACATTTTTCATAATCTTGGCCCAATGTAGTGTATCATAGCCGAAAATAATATTGTGACTAGGTCACAAGTGAATTTCGGCCATGGCATATTTTTTGAGAAACAAGAAATTAGTTTTCTTGTGATTAATAACACATGTGCATAAAATATTTATTGGATAAATATTTATGGTAAATAATAAAGATAAATATTATTCTAGATTTGTTCTAGAATATTATGGAATTATCTTTTATTAAAGGATTTATTTTGTTTGATAAATAAAAATCCTTGGGGCTTAAGTTTTACTCTCCTATATAAAGAGAGTTCTCCCAAGCCAAATTACACACTACATATTTCGACTTCACCTCTTAGAGAGAGAGAAGAAAATATTTTTCGGCCAAGGGGTATTAGGGAGAGAAATCTTGGAGATTTTTCCGGGTAGCATATCGGAAGGGTTCGAGTCGAGAATTTCCTTCCACCGGGAGTTGCTTGATCACACGCGACGGAAGATCGTGGTGCTCTTCACGCTTTCCTTCGTTCATCCTATTGCGGTTCTTCAACTTGGATTTTGAGATCCAAGAGGTATGATCTACAACCCCCTTGTAGATATAGATCTAGTTATTTTATTACGTGTAGTTTATAGATCTAGATCCATAAATCGTTTCCGCTGCGGATGATATTACTAACAGTTTCTTCATGAAAGTTGTAGATAGTTGAAAGATATTTCCAATGCATTTTGAATCACTCAAATCGGAGTTCTACACGCGAAGATATCTTGGTTTTACTGCAGCCAGAAAACTGCATCATCTCAAACGCGCGTTTCAACTCTCAAACGCGCGTTTCAAACTATTAATTTTTGGACAGCGAGCACATGAAGCGAAACGCGCATTTAGGAACCTCCAAACTCGCGTTCGGAGTCTTTTTCTGCAGATTTTTGGCCCTATAAACACCCACTTCCATCGAATTTCATTAGATTATTCTCCCCTCTCTTAGCTAAACTATACCCACTCTTTAGCACGAATTTTGTAATCGATTATTCCACTTTCTCTTAGCATAGATTAGCATACACATAGCTTAATTATTCCATTTCTAAGCTCAAATTCTCATTCCAACTTCAAAGCATCCACCTTTTAATTAGTTCTTTATTTTGTACTTTTGGATCTCAAACTCGAATTTCTTCAAATTAATGGTAAATTTCTCTTCTCTTTTACTTATTATGGATTTCATTTCCTGTTTTATGTATGTTTTGATTAGTATAATGAGTATCTAATCCCTTTTCATTGTCGAATCATGTGAAATTTTGTGAAATCACCCTTTGGGTGATGAAATTGGGAGTGGGTAGTGCTTTTTATTGTTTAATCTTGCTTGTTTCAAGTCTTAGAACTTATTATGACATCGCTAGATTGGATTGTACACCCAATTTAGTAATCACACACATCAACCTTACATATGTATTTTCCGGGAAGACGTAGGATAAGGGGTTCTAAGATCGCGGCGTAGACTCGGCTTAGTTGTTAAGCCCGAGCCCAATGCGAGGTTACTCGTTTTAACGTTTAAGCGGCTCTAGTGCATAACATGTCTTGTTAGTGAATCTTCTTTAGGGAAGGGTAGTTAACATGGCATAAGGTGTTAGGAGAGAGTTGTTCAGACCTTAGCACCGGAATTAGGAGTACGTACCCGTGAAATTGATTACGAGAGTTCGTTTGTTATAATGCACCCTCCCGGTTTTGTCAACCCTTAGGGTTGAAACTAGCTACTTTGATCATGGTTCGGCTATGTCCCTTAGTATAACATTTACAAACCGAGTAGTTAATCTTCTCTCTTTCTTTTCTATCTTTAGACTCGTTAGTAGAAATCACTTTAGTGTCGTTGTAGTAAACAAGCACTTTAAAAAGATTGATCACCTAGACTAAGTAGCACGTTCGCTTTGGTACTCACAAACACTTTTCCTTTGGGTTCGACCTCGTACTCCTGTAGCTATGCTAGCAATCGACCCGGTACACTGCCGGTTGAAGTGTTAGTTTGCCCACGGTTTCGAGTCTTTATAAATTGTTTTTGTTGTGGTCAATTTTATCTCAATCACTTTTCCTTCTTCTGTTGATTCTTTATCTCTGGGTTTGATATCCAGATACTCATTGATCAGCCGATTTGCTTCTTCGTTTTCTTGGTTTTTGAACTTTACTAAAATTTCCTTAATCTCCTCCTCCATTACCTTCACTTCTTCTTTTGAAATCAAGTTATATTTTTCTTTTTTAGCTTTTCCCTCGGGTTTTATTTCAGCTTCCCCCTTAGTTTTTGTCTCTTTGCCTCCATTTGCCTTTAAATTTTCCTTCAATCTGGCACAAATTGCAAGCTTCTTCCTGATGTTTAACACAGCTTTAACTGAGGTTTCTTCATCTTCCTCAGTTCTTGTTTCATCAAAGGTTTCTTCTACAATTAGCTCTTCAATTAGATTATCAACTGCTTCTCCATTTTGTGGAATTGCAAGTAGATCAACATCTACTTGTCTGTCTTGTTCTTCAACCAACAGTCTGGCATAGACCTCCTCGGCTTTGTCAGCATCAGCATCACCTTCAGCTTCATCACCTTCAGTTTTATCTTCCCCCTTGTTTGAAGATATGCAGAAGCTTTCTTCAAATAACTTGCACAAGGTGATGATGTTGGAGAATTTGTTTAGACCTGAGTAATGTGCTTTTCCAATTAATTCATGTAAGTTGTAAAGTTTCTGCTGTAGAGTCTGCATCAGGCTTTCGATGATCTCTTTTAATCCTTCCAATTTCTCCTCAGTTTCAGTTTCTTGGCGCTGAGAATTTTCAGTTGCATCAAGAGGAATATCCTTCGGTTCATATTTGCTTGTAGACGCTTCATGAATTTGAGATGAGAAACCGGCTTCATGATAATGAAAACTTGATAATTCTCTCTCATACTCAGTCGTGCAAAATTCAGCATCTTCCAAGGCTTCTCTTTGCTCTTTAGTAAATTCTTCATGCATTCCAGTTGGAAGATCACTTTCTTCAGTTTCATCTTGTTCACTTTCTTCACTTTCATCTTCAATTAGAATAGTAACTTCAGTTTTAGTTTTCTTTGATAGATGTTTGTTCCACATCCTTCTTTGTCTCCTTAAGGTTCTGTCATCCAGATTTACAGTTTCACTTGAGCTAGAGTTTGAAGTTTCTCTCCTACCTTCTTCAACGATTTTTCTCTTCTTCGATCCACTGGCCACTGATTTCTTTACTACTTCTGACTCTGTAGGACTAGAGATGGCGAAATGTTTCAGTATTCTTTGAACCAGATAAGTGAATCCCTTTTTCAATAAGAACTTTTCTCCAACATCCTTCCTCCCTTGGCCTTTTGCTTTTTCATCTGAGACTTGTTTGATCAATTGCTCGAGAACAAACTTGTTCCAGTCCAGTCTTTCTTCAAATAATATAGCATAGATCAGCTTCTTCTTTTCTGTTGAAAGTGTATAGAGATTCCAGGTGTGACCAATGACGTTTTTGGTCAGAAGAATTGTCAAAAATTCGAATTCTCGTTTTTGTTGATGAATGGATCCACCGAAATTCTTCTTGTCTTTGTTGAGTGCTGTGACATTCCAAAGTTTATATTTTTCTTCATTTCCAAAAATGAGAGATGAAGATCCTCCAAATATGTCTAAACCAAAGACTAGGGAAAGCAAATGTTCATCAACATTAATTCTTTTATTTTGAACTGTTGTCCTGAAAATCTTTCCAACATTGGTGATTACGGCATTTCTGTAGAATTCTTTGATACTTTATGGGTGCAAGGTATCGACCTTTGTATCAATCAAATTCTCAAGTCCTCGAATCTTTTTGACTTTATCTGCAATCTGGGTTGAAAGGATGGAGTTTGAGAATTTTTGAGTGAAATCGTCCAGACTTGTGGTGATTCCTTCATCAATGTTGTATTGCTCCATGGATTAAGAATTCCTGGGGGAACTTGGAATGTTATTGAAATTGATTGAGAAAGATTTTGTCAAGATTGCGTCTCTGAGTCTTCCAATCGTTTTCAATAAGAGTTGTGTCGCAATCAATGAGATTTGTTGGGATGTACATCCACTTCTTCTGCTTTATTGACACGTGGCTTCAGGTGATTTGTCTTGTCAGCCCAAGCGACAGATGGTAGTTGGAAAGTTTTCTGCTTTTGACCAATTTGCCCTTCATCAGCTTTTGCTTAGAAGTCAGTTTTCTCCAGTTTCAGCAACATAAGAACTGACTTATCCTGCAAAATAGTTTTAAGTTTTTTTCGATACCCACTTCTTGGGTCCGGCTGGATTAGTTACTGAAGTATAAACTTCAGTTTCTTTGATGAGAGAATTAATCTTTCTCATCTCTTTCCTAGATAGACCATTACGCTCAACTTTAGTCGATTTCACAAGGATTCTTTCAGATTTATCATCTTTATTTCCTTTGTGTAATCCACTAGGTCTTCCAGTATCTTGGTGTCTAGAATTTATACTCTTTGAGACTTCAAGACTGGGTAAGGATGGGGAATTATCACTGATTTTGTCAAATTTACTGGATAATAACCTTTCAGCTAGATTTGACTTCTCAGTTTCAAGAAACTCATTCCACTCTTTTGCTTTGTCAAGTTCTATATCTTTTAATTTCAACTCAAGTGTGACTTTTTCCACTATCTTGACAAGCTCAGAGTTTCTTTGACTATGTTCAGCAGATGATAACTGAGTTGAAGAATGTACCTTTCCTTGATTGTTTGTTACGGCTTCGTTGTTTGAATGTACATCCTTTTGTTGCTCTAATGAATCTTCTATGTTAACTGTAACTTGCAACAATTTATTTTCTTCTTCTTCTTCTGAAAGATCTCTTAGTTATGGAACTCCTCTGGATTCGTCAATATGAACATTGAGATTGCTATCCACATCATCACTGAGTTGAGGTTCTGAACTTGTATGAGAATTTGTAGCATTAAACCTCTCAAATAATTGATCCTGAAAATCAGATACATTTTGCAAACAATTAGTCAGGGGGTGAATAAACCAACTTCTAATTCTGGATGTTACCATTGAAATCAAACTAAGTGCTTTTACAACTGATACAGTGAAGGGTCTTCAACAACTGGTTTGTAAGATATCTGGATCACTTCCAAATGGAAGAACCGCTCCGATACCAATTGTTGGTCCTTTGGAAAGGCTAACACAAGTTTAGGGGGGTGAATAAACTTGTCACCAAAAACTTTCCCAAAACTGAAAGTACCCCAGGAACTGAGTTTCTCCGAAACTCAAACTGAAGCTCAGTTAAGTTTTGTTCCTATCCTTTAAACTTGCACAGGAGTTCAGCTAACTCAACTGAGTATAAGTCAATACTAACTTGTTCTTAGTCTAGTTAACTGGTAGAGGATAGAACTAGCCTTTAGTGCAATAGATGTGTCAATAAAGATATGGACTTCCAATGTATCAGTTTTGTGCTGACTCAGTGTCTGACGTTTGCTGAGTGTGGAGATAACAAGATAATGCAATAATCAATCAAAGCACAAATGTAAATGCGTAAAGTAAATCAACACAGAATTTGTTTCTGGAAGTTCCGGGTGGTGTAATCCCGTACGTCTCCCCTTTGTAGGAATAGTGTCCTAAACCCAATCGGGTTGGACCGGATCCGACGGGTCGGATCATTTCTACTATTTCTTTATGTTTATACATATATTAAATGGCTTTTCTGTTGTCATATATATGTTCTTTTAAAGAACCAATTATGAATTGTTATATGATAACGTCCTTAGTATTAAACTGTGATAGATAAACCATGATAGGCGATTATGGTTGAGGAGATCTCTAATCACTTTAATAAGTTTGATACTTAAATTCTCTAAGGCGATGTACTATTAAGCAGGGCATTGATAGTATAAACAAGGCTAGCACATATTAGATGTCTTACATCTTTAGAGGCGAGGATAGATCTCGTCTCATCGAAGTGTAGAGACACTTGGACCATGCGTGGACATGTATTAGAGAATGCGTACGTTAGACTGACCCACTTACACGGATAAGTTTCACACTATGTGACGGTTGTGTAATTATCCTTAGGACCGGAGTCTTCATGGCATCACGGTGTGGATTGTCATGCTTTGACACTATTGAGGTTTCCCCTAGCCACGAGCCGATCATGCGGTAGTGATTGGGTATGATATTGAATCATGCAGAGTATACATGATTGGTCGTCCGGGAATCGCGTATCCTATGATTGGGATCGAATATCCGAAATGGCCTTCTTATAAGGAATGTCTTACTCTCGTGAATCTTTGCAAAGTGGAAGTAAACCGAGTTACTTGAGAGAGAATGATATCCAGATTATAAGATACGGTCGTTAATGTTTGACACTCGATGTACGACCGTATGGATATTATTACAGTGATAGGATTGTAAGTTACACGGTAACTGTTTCACATGAAAGGTAGTAGTCATTGCATTTGACTCTTCCGATGATTGGGGGTCACGGTGTGTTGCTAGATGCTATCCCGTGATCGTTAGGCATGAAGGGCATTTTGTAATTTCCACTTTGTGTCTACGGCCAACATATTCGGAAGCCTATCGGGTCACACACATATGAACATCTAGCCGGATTAAAATGTGGTTATAGTTGATAACCAAATAAGGAAAGAATTTATCTCGTACTATAAAGGTTATAGTGGTCAATTAATATGGTGGTATTTATTTATTGTTGAATAAATTAAATACAAGATATTAATAGTATTATATTAATTAAAGAATATTCCGGATGCCAATTTATTGGCATATGGGGCGCAACTTGTTAGTGTATAAGATACACTTGGATTGTGTAATTTAATTAATGATATTACCTATTATTAATATTAGATATTAATAAAATAAAATAATATAGATATATTGTGAATGCATGCGTGTGTGTGTGTGTACATTAAATGCAAATTGGATTTGCATGCATGCGCACCATAGTGTATATATATGATATATATTAATAGATTTATATGTGTTATATATATGTGATATATACATATGTGTAAATTGATTTATGGTAATATAATAAAAGATAAATGTTGTCAATATAAGATATTGACAATATCTTGGAAATATTCAATATAAGATATTGACAATATCCTAGATTTATTTAAAATGAGATATTGTAATAAATGAGATAAATCAATCAAATATATTTTTCTTATTTTATTGGAAAAATGTTTTCTTCTCCTCTACTCTACTAGGGGGCGCCCCATACACTATAAATATAGTGTGGGTGTCAAACTCTTTTGTACATCACAATTGCAAGAGCTCATAGTTCTTGTGTAAAATAGAGAGCATCTTTTAGAGAGTTGGAGAGAGGGGAAAAGGGCCGGTCTAGCAACCGGAGTTTTCCAATAGCAATCCACGATGGGATTCCGGCAGGCTGTTCGTGTGGTCTTACGGTAGAGGCCGAACACTTGGGCGGCTCTATGCAGAACTACTCTCCTTAGACGGTCAAAGCGTCGATCTTTTAGATCAACCAAGGTAACCACCGTCTTTAGCTTATTTGTTTATTGCTTAAACGAAGTCGATCTTGGGTCGATAGGAAATAAAATTTTGAATTCCGCTGCGTTCCCGCGTAGATTTCCTAACACCCTTCTCATATCCAGAAGAATCAGACAGCTCACTGAATTAATCTTTTGATTGATTCTAAACCTAACCTTTGCGAAAAAGGGCTGGCTGTGCATACTTTGAGGAGAGCAACTTCACCTTTCCTCATACGGTTGCAACTTGGTTGCCACAGCTATTGGTACAGTCTGCAGACTGTGTGTTTGTGTGGTGAGCTGGTGAAGAAGTCATTCCACCTCCGAAGGATCAGTGTGCAGAGTGAAGGAAGCAATCCTACCTTTCTTCATTATGTGTAGACAGTGAAACTAGGGTGTCGTGAAGGACTGTCATTAGGCTTGGATTTGGTAAAGGTTATCTCAAGATTCTAGTGATACCTCCTACACCATATAGCGTTGCAGCTCCAAGATGCCTCCTTTTTCCCCCTTAATGGGTTACTGGATCTTTCTTTTAAATCTCCAAGGCAATTCTGTTGGCTTCCCCTTTTCTAGATATGAAATCTGATTCTCTGGATCTGGATCTTTAGATATATGCTTTTAAAACCTTTTTCAGATCCCCTCTCTTCTTTTAAGTGTTTCCCTTATGTATTTATAGGGGTGATGTAGCGGTCACTAGCTCTTGTAGCCGTTACATTTGTCGTTTAGCCAACGTTCATATGTACAACCTTTTGTCGTATTGTCAATTCAAATTTAACAAGGCCTTAACTCAGTTTTCTACTCTTCTTCAAAACTGAGTACCTTATGATCATGACATCTGACTTCAATTGACTGAGACGGAGTACACCATTCAGTTTCTTCTTTTCCTGGTAACTGATAATCTTTGTCCTTAAGATTATTCAGCTTTACATGATCTATAATTCAGTTTCAGGTCACCACAGACTTGCTCGAATCGACTTATAGTCACAACTTGATCAACTTAACCGAGTTTGCCACCTCGGTTCTTGGTCTTCGATAAGCGAGTCTGTGTCCTCTCGTTCTTGATCTTCTAGATAAGCCAACCGAGTTTGTGTCCTCAAATGAACTTATCTTCTTGATTTTATCATAACCGAGTCGATCCTCGATTCTCCATGTGTATACTCAATTTGCTTGCTGTGACTCAGCTGTTCGCCTAATCCCTATCTATTACTATGCTTGTCTGAAACAACCTATACAGGGTTCAGACTCTAAATAGAACTTATACACTTTTCTCTAGACTATTTCTTGCTTTTTCTTTCATTATGCACTATAACAGTTATTTATGACTTCATCATCAAGGGTTATGAGTGATCTTATTGTTGTGAATAAGATGAGAAAGGGTGTGCTCTAAAAACAATCGTTGCTTGTCATTTCGTGCAAGTGGGAGATTGTTAGGTGTAGTGCCCGAAAGACAATTTGTGTAATTGTTTTTAATAATGAACGACATAATTTATCTCACCTTATTACTTGCTTTGTGCTTGTAAAGTAATACCTTCTTTGCAAACCCTAAGTATATCGTATGTAACCACTTAACTCGGTGTATGGATTACACGTGAGGATTGAGTTAGTGGAGATATGCTTAAAGCTGTTAGTCCGTGGTGAACTTAATCGAGTTTAGGGTCTCTTGATTAAAACACCAATAATGCGCTGAACACCTTAGGGTGTGATAGTCTTATCGATTTGTCGGTAGAGGGTATACTACGTGGGGCATTTATATATGATGGCATTCATATAGGATTTGGACCGATTTAATCTGAATTTCTCGGTATAATTCGTAATCGAGGAATCTTATTAAATCATTAGATGATCATATATGGATCAACCTTAATCTGAGGTGATCACGAGGATCTTTGCTTGTCTCGGGTAGTGTTTGATGTGTTAGTTACGGTTCACTTAAATATGTGTTCTTAGCCACTTCCCATTGGCACTATCTCAGGATGAGTGAGTAGTTACGATTTTCACAGACATGGAATCCATTCCTTCCTGAAGGAAGTAGAGAGCGATCCCTTATTTGTTAGCCTTAAGAAAGTGATCGATCCCGGGAGTTCATATTAGACTAATTGATCACTAGTCAGATATGTGAACTAATTGATCATCAGGGGGTTAATGGTAAATAAGGATAAGATATTCTTTGTCGGGTTTACGGAGATATCCCACTCAGAATGGACAGTCTATGGAGGGTTAATCCATTATGTAGTGATTATATCAATGGACGCTTATTCACTCACATGGGTTGAGTATAAGTATACATCTATAATCGGTAGAGTTCAATTTCGGGTTTATGGTGGCGTAATCCCGGAATTAATAATTAATGTACTTTACGTTCGATGAATAATTAATTATTGGAGCTCTTGGTTATAGGTCCAGTGGTCCCGATGTGGCTTACGTAATTCGGACTAGTAATCTTGTTACTTGGGCCTCAGTGATAATTAATTGGCTGTGCTAATTAATTGATATGCATGGATATTATTTAGTTGGGCTAAATAATATAATACACATAAAAGACATTTTATGTGGGCTTTTTGACCTTAATGGTGGCGCCATATATGTCATTTAATTAGAGAGAAATTAGTTTTCTTGGATAATTATTTGACATGTGATTTATCTTTTATTTGTTAAATGATAATTCATGGAATATTGGATAATAATATGATTTATCCTAATTTGTTTGGGATAATCATTTTATTTATCTTTTATTTGGAATAAAGGATTAATGGAATAATTATCTCTTAATTATTTAATCCTTGGAGGACATTGATTACTCTCCTATATAAAGAGAGTTCTCCCAAGTCTAATGAAAAAGGGTACTATTCACGTCACTATTCACCGAGAGAAATTGGCCGAAAAATTTCGGCCTCTATTCTTAGGGTTCGAGTTGGAAAAATCTTCGGGATTTTTCTTGTTGCATATCAAGGAGGCTCGTGTAACAAGAAGGGTGTCCACCAACCGCCGTTTGGAGAACACATCGGAAGATCAAGGCGACTCTTCCCGTTATTGGTAACATAATCTTAAACCCCCTTGTAGTACTTAAGTCCTTTGATTATGAATTGTGTCATATAAATCGTGATCCATCCGCTGCGCATAGATCTAACTCGTTTAGATCTAAGAACCTGCATCCTTCATGTGGTATCAGAGACAGGTTCCACGATTTGTATAGTCATAATCGTAATTAAACGATTTAAAGGAGTGGAATTGCATGTAGGTGATATTTTACTTATTATTATGCATTAATAATTTTAAATTGCTATGTTTGAAGAGATGGATTGGGGTTGGCACCGTTTTCCCGTTAGATCTATTGTAAACTCATATAAACGATGAAAATTCGTTCATATGAGTATAGGAAATTATGTAATTTATGTATTATTGCAAGTTTAATTTCCTGTAAATAGATCTGTTTAGTAGCTGTATAGTGTTTTCGTTTTTTCCGTTGTTTGAGCCGTTAAAACGAAGATCCCTCCGGTCAGAATCCAGATTGGAAGTTGATGAACAATCCCACAAAATTTGGCGTCGATCAGAGTCCGTTTGAATGTCCGTTCGATGATGAGAAGGGGCAGCTGTAACAGAAAAACGCAGGATTCATAGAAACCCTAACTGTAACTTCTTCGATTTTCTGGGAATAATTGGACCGTTCAAATTAAAATCCGACCGGTCAGATCGCATAGCATGGAGTTTTGGACATGAGATAAAATTTTCAGGACGATCGGGATTCATCTTGATCCCCGATCGGCCTCGGGAAGTATATGATGCGCTGCTGTAAGAGTCTGTTTCAGCAGCAAGTTGGGCGGCTCACTGAGGAAGATTGACAAGTCAAAGCTCCGATCCGACCGTCCATCTTGAAGTCCGAAGAATGAAGATCAGATCTGGAAAGTTTCGTCCCGATCCAAGTTCGTTTGATATGCCGATCGTCGAAGATTCTCAACAGCTGCAGATTAGGGTTTTTAATTTATTTTCTAATAGATTAGATACGGGGTGCCAACGGTCCATCTCGGTGTTTATTTTCCGCACTAGTATACATGTTTAGATTGTATGAGTAGAACCGGAAAATTGCAATGACATGCATCATATCATGAATTCCACTCCATATGCATACATGTAGAAATTAATTCGAGGAATTAGTTAGGCATGTATAAAACACACGATTAGTTTTAATTAATTGTTTGATATTAATTAGAAACTAATTAGGGTAAAACCGAGGAACACGGGTTTTTCAATCGTCGAGGTTGGGTGATGGATTCTCGGTGAATCCCACTCTGCGAAAGCATAAGGAGTAAAATCCGAAACCTCGTGGTTAAGGTGTTGGATTCTCGGTGAATTCCACCTTACCTAAGGCGAGATTACGTTTTTGTTCCGTAGTGTCTACGTGAAAGTTTGATGTTTAAGGATTGGATAATCACGGGCAAGCGAGGTTGAAAGTGGTTTAACCACGGTTGGGTGGTCAACGGTAGCTACGGCTCAATCGACTTCACCTCCACGTGTGGCGTTTGCACGGGTCCGGCAATCTTGAGCCATCCGAAGAGCCACTACGGCTCAGCGGAGCTCTCCTAGCCTTGACCCGTCCGGCGGCCACATATGTTCTAACGAATAGGTCGGGTGGGCTAGCCCCATAACCGACAACATTCGGGCCTATGATTTATTGTTCCTTAATGTAACATCAAGTCCAAAAACGTGATCGATAAACCCACCACTTTTTCAAAATATTGAGTGGGAGCGGAGAGGCGACGGCCGACCCCACGGCCTCACTGTTGACACAAGCAACGTGAGAGAATGGTGGCGCCTCGTGCCGGCTGGGACCGGCCTCCTAAGGAAGGCCTTCACCGCTATCAAAATTCAAGGCTTGGTCTCCGAAAGGATAGGATTTTGGGTACTCGTCGGGTCCTTGACCGACCCTAAGGCGACACACTCGGGGTCTACCTAAAAATGAGAGACGATGAGGTCACACTCATAAAGGTATTTTGGTAGTACCTTGGCTGAAAAAGGAAAGGTGATTGACGATCACAAATGAGATGTTCGATTCTCAATCATCTTCAATATTAATCGAAACCTCTTTGACCTACCTAAGGCGCTTTGAGGCATTAGATTAAATCCTTGGAGCAGTAGGATAGACTATACGTACTTAGTTTATGTTCTAAAATTTTAGTAGTGTATGATTTGGATTTATTTTACTGTCAATTTTATTTACAAATGTTATATATATCTCTCTAAGGTGCTAGGCGGCTAGTGTAAAATTGACTAGTAATGACATCGTTAAAAAGTGGTAAGTAACTAGAGCGTTGTATTTATTAATCTCACATGCGATTAATTTTTGGAAGAGATATTTCTCTTGAAGCCTTCAAAACTTAAGTAGCGTAAATAGGCATATCACTCTTTGTCACTAAATGCTGAGCGAGAGACAACCGTAGTTAGTTTGAAAGATGATTGGGAAGATAAAATTCTTCTAGTGAATTGTGTAGTGTCTACACGAGAAATTTTCGATAGAAAATTAGAGAATCATAAATTAAAAAGTGTCGCTAGTTAGGCGGTATTTGGAACCGATAAACTAGTGGGAGCTTTTATATTATGTTTTTCTAATTTATTAGAAAATCGAGTCCCCACAGGTAACACTTTCATTAGACATCCCACGAGTTCACGAGTAGTGTCTACTCAATTGAAGCTGCTAGTTCAAGACTATTTCCTTTTAAAGAAAGTTGAGAATGGGAAAGAATGTCTATAAGTGTTAATCATCTTAACTAAAGTTTTGAGGCTAAACCGAAACATTAATTAAAGAAAGTATAGGATAAGGAAAGTGATTTGCATCACTAACCAATGAATCTTAGCGACTTTCTTAACCGAGTAACTTGACTCAGTGGCTTAGTTCTTTGGAAGAACAATAAAGGCGTGCATTAATAAAGTAACAACGGGCGTAATTTCGGCTAGAATAGTGGGAGTGATATAAGGAAATGAATTTGGATTCTATCCTTGAATATCACGAGAAAAATTTATTTTTACGTTTCTGATTCGTTGAAACAATTGGATTCACTTTCAACTCGATATATTGTTGCCTCATAGAAAGTGAATATGACATTTGTAATACGAATCCGAGACTCGGACTTTTGTTTGATAAAGTCGAACCACTTAGAAACGATTGAATAAGTATGTGTAACACATCTAAAACTATTAAAGGTAAAAGGTTTCCGTATTAAGATAAACGACCTTTCAATATCTATTAATTAGTGCATATATCCTAGAGACAAGACCTCGCCTGATGGTGGCTAAGGGTGATTCTATCTCGAGTCTTGGAACACTATCTCAAAGGAACAATGACTAAGTTTCCTTTCAATCGGGAAAGGGTAATAGTTTTGAAGGGTAACATAGCTTGTTCACCATGACCCCGGGGGTCTAGTGAGAGATACAAGCTAGTGGGAGATTTTGAGTGGTGACATTCGTCGATAACTACTCAAAACCTTTGGTTGGTTTATCGAAAGAATACGAGGAGGTGTCTACGATTTTAGCGAGAGAATAGAGTATTCCATGCTCGAGAAATAGGCTATCGCATAGTCTTGGGGTGATGCTCGGCCCGCCTCTAGTGGAATGTTTCTCACTGAAAAAGAAACCATAGACTTGCCTGATATAGTTATTAATGTGCTACAATACACTGTTAAACTCGATTAAGATAATTGGTTGCAAAATAACGGTTAACATTATTATGTAAACCGAGAAGTCTACCTAGAAGATGCTAGTGAATTTATGGATAAGGAGTGAATTCGGTTCACACCACTTCCGTAAATGTAGGCATTTAGCATTTAATGCTTGAAGGTAGGATGGAGATTTTTGCTTATACGTTCGATTTTGATTTATTCGTGAAATGCCTTAATGAGGCAGTGAAGGTTGGTTGTAAGATTCTTGAGATCGAGAAAGTGACAGTTGGATTTGTCACAATTCTTCCGATAGAATCTATAAGTAATGACCTTAGACCTGGAGATACGGTTACCCAAAGGAAGTTACTATCGATTTAATCGGACCACGTCCAACATTAATTGTTGGTGATCACACCGATAAATACTACTAGATCGAATGTCAATCCACCCAAGACACACAGTGGGAGTGTGGTTTAACCGTTGACCCATTGTGATTTTGTGGACTTTATAATCTATTTGGGGTGATTGATAACCTATGGCTCTTGGTGGGGTGTATAAGATTACGATTATAGAGGTTGGTTTGAAAACCTTAACCCCTGTGAATGGAGTTTTGGTACTCAGATTCATTTGACCTCTTGTAGAACCACTGAGTGTCTCAGGCCCGATGGGAGCAATTGGATCTACACGGAAAAGAGTCGAATGAATAGGAAAGTTTAAACTTTGGCGCAAAGTTGAGTGGTATAGGGGTGATTCCCACGACAACTAGAGAGTTAACCGGTCCTTGAACTCTCTCACCACTCGATCTTGCTAGATTTCGTTAAGCGAGAAAATAGGGTGATTCCTCGAGACTTTCTTGCCGAACAACGGAATCTGAATTCATTGAAACGAAGGGTTTTAGCTAAGAATGAATAACGGATTTGTTACAAAGCGGAAGATAGGGGTGATTCCCTAAGACCTTTTTGCGAGACTAACGATATCTTAATTCATTCGAGAAAGAACCTTTGGTAGGAGGCTGCCATGGCTTATATCCTTTGTGGATTTAAGAGATCCTCTCGGTCATTTAAAAGTCACATGTTTTAAAATATGTGGACTTGACCAAAATATTGATAAGTTTTTCGTAGATTGGATATCAATATTGGTAATGTAGTAGTAGTATTAGTGTTCATAAATGATAACACTAAAGCAGTTGGAAACAACATAGGTGTGCTATCTCGAAGTCGAGCCCGACACGCCAAGATTCTCTGGATGAGAGAATTGGACTATGTTCTAAGAATCGATTCGGTCAAATTCACGAGAATGAGTCATTGGCTATCCAATCGATCTTATTGAATAAGATGATTATGCATATATGGTTGCAGCATTCATCGAGAGTTGTCCTACCCTACCTCTCAGGAATGATTCTCTAAATCTTCGGATAAAGAGAAAATGGGATAGAGTCTCTCTTGGATAACGGCAAGTCAGGTTGTCACAAGTCAATAGTAGTCGAATCTCGGATTCGAGCATAAAATAGCGGTTTAGTACGTCCTCAAGTATCGTTAGAGAACGAGGAAACATATGCTTGTATATTCAGGTGCAAACTTGAATATGGTTGACTACTATCGATTTCGACTTGTAGTCGATTAAGGATGATCATTACGTTGATCTCGGGCTCAGTGTTTACTCATAGTGCTTAGAATTTCCTTTTTGGTGCGGGAGTAATTCCGAGTCGATAAGCCGATATCACTTCATTGTGAAAGCGGTGAAGAGATAGCTTAGAAGGATCTTCTCGGTCACCGAGAGGTCAAAAGCATATTGAGAGAGTACCGCTGATTGGAAGGACGGCGACGTTTCAATCCTAAAGATCGTCTCGAGTCGACAACCTAACTAATCGGTGTACCAAGTCGAGTGCTTGGAGGGTGCGGCATTGATGGATATGTCTCATCCGCTTTTAGAGCAAGTGGGAGAGTGTTGTGAATAAGATGAGAAAGGGTGTGCTCTAAAAACAATCGTTGCTTGTCATTTCGTGCAAGTGGGAGATTGTTAGGTGTAGTGCCGAAAGACAATTTGTGTAATTGTTTTTAATAATGAGCGACATAATTTATCTCACCTTATTACTTGCTTTGTGCTTGTAAAGTAATACACTGCTTGCAAACCCTAAGTATATCTCGTATGTAACCACTTAACTCGGTGTATGGATTACACGTGAGGATTGAGTTAGTGGAGATATGCTTAAAGCTGTTAGTCCGTGGTGAACTTAATCGAGTTTAGGGTCTCTTGATTAAAACACCAATAATGCGCCTGAACACCTTAGGGTGTGATAGTCTTATCGGATTTGTCGGTAGAGGGTACCTACGTGGGGCATTTATATATGATGGCATTCATATAGATTTGGACCGATTTAATCTGAATTTCTCGGTATAATTCCGTAATCGAGGAATCTTATTAAATCATTAGATGATCATATATGGATCAACCTTAATCTGAGGTGATCACAGGATCTTTGCTTGTCTCGGGTAGTGTTTGATGTGTTAATTACGGTTCACTTAAATATGTGTTCTTAGCCACTTCCCATTGGCACTATCTCCGGATGAGTGAGTAGTTACGATTTTCACGAGACATGGAATCCATTCCTTCCTGCGGGAAGTAGAGAGCGATCCCTTATTTGTTAGCCTTAAGAAAGTGATCGATCCCGGGAGTTCATATTAGACTAATTGATCACTAGTCGGATATGTGAACTAATTGATCATCGAGGAGTTAATGGTAAATAAGGATAAGATATTACGTGTCGGGTTTACGGAGATATCCCACTCGAGAATGGGCGATCTATGGAGGGTTAATCCGTATGTAGTGATTATATCAATGGACGCTTATTCACTACATGGGTTGAGTATAAGTATACATCTATAATCGGTAGAGTTCAATTTAGGGTTTATGGTGGCGTAATCCCGGAATTAATAATTAATGTACTTTACATTCGATGAATAATTAATTATGGAGCTCTTGAAGTTATAGGTCCATGGTCCCCGATGTGGCTTACGTAATTCGGACTAGTAATCTTGTTACTTGGGCCTCAGTGATAATTAATTGGTCGGGCTAATTAATTGATATGCATGGATATTATTTAGTTGGGCTAAATAATATAATACACATAAAAGACATTTTATGTGAGCTTTTTGACCCTTAATGGTGGCGCCATATATGTCATTTAATTAGAGAGAAATTAGTTTTCTTGGATAATTATTTGACATGTGATTTATCTTTTATTTGTTAAATGATAATTCATGGAATATTGGATAATAATATGATTTATCCTAATTTGTTTGGGATAATCATTTTATTTATCTTTTATTTGGAATAAAGGATTAATGGAATAATTATCTCTTAATTATTTAATCCTTGGAGGACATTGATTACTCTCCTATATAAAGAGAGTTCTCCCAAGTCTAATGAAAAAGGGTACTATTCACGTCACTATTCACCGAGAGAAATTGGCCGAAAAATTTCGGCCTCTATTCTTAGGGTTCGAGTTGGAAAAATCTTGGGATTTTTAAGTTTGCATATCAAGGAGGCTCGTGTAACAAGAAGGGTGTCCACCAACCGTTTGGAGAACACATCGGAAGATCAAGGCGACTCTTCCCGTTATTGGTAACATAATCTTAAACCCCCTTGTAGTACTTAAGTCCTTTGATTATGAATTGTGTCATATAAATCGTGATCCATCCGCTGCGCATAGATCTAACTCGTTTAGATCTAAGAACCTGCATCCTTCACTTATTAATTACGTGACGAATCATCATCAAAACACATATATTATTTCCAACAGTTTTGGATTGAGTTTTGTTTGCTAAAAGATAATATGCTCTTCCTATAAATTAATTATGGTTTATAGAGGCTAGATCGTGCTTTGATTCGTCTTGTAAGAGGGATGCTCTTAAACGAATTTTAGGTGTTCAACCGAATTTAATTATGAGTCTAATTATTCATTATTGTTTCCCTTTTTGTTTACTATATATTCGTATTTTTATGTGCCGGTTGACCTTCACCGAAAGAAAAAAAAAAAAAAAAAAAGAATACCACATGATGCTATTTGTTGTTGTTGTATGCTGCCGGGAAAGAAAAGAAGTAATAGGACATGACTATATTATTTTTAATCAGTAGGATATATCGTATTTGCTGCAGGATGCCGTAGAAAGGAAAATATAAAATTAATATATGAAGAACTTTGGAGAAAACAAAAGTTTTTGAAAGAAAATGGATGATTTAATAAACATATAATGTATAGTTGTTGGGTAGTGTTGTGTTGTGTTATTTACTTTTTCGGAAAATATGAATAAATGATTTGGTTGACTATGAATTTTGTGGCTAATGTTATTTCAATATTAATTGAATGATGGTTCCTAATGAGCTTAAATAAAAATAAATGAAAACGAACAAGCCTCGATTGAGCTTCTGATGCGTTTGGTTACGGCACGGACGTCTTTCTTAAAAGGAGTTGAAGTTCGGGACCGTCGGAAGGGCATGAAAGGACTTGTGCTTTGATGAACTAGATTTCATCAATGCCTCGTGTAATTTCTGCGCCATGCGTATCAGGGGTCTAGGAAAGAGAGTTGAGTTTGTGAGGGAGCTTATTTGAAAACACTTAGGTGGCTAGCTAAAAATCAATAATAATACATACTTGTGTAGCTAAAAAACTAAACATCATGTCATTCTTGGTAAGGCACAGGTCTATATCGCAATGTGTAGGCTTTCAGATAAAACGAGTAAACTTGATGGCTTTTCTAGAGGCACCAGGAGTAGAGGGTACTCGTGGATGGTTAACTCTGCTGGCCATTAGAGGGGCACCAGGAGTAGAGGGACTTCACCGAATGCGTATACTATTGGGAATAGCCCGTGGCTATTGGTGTGATCCACTAATAGGTTGCACCCAGATACTTCGTGGTGAGTAGCACCATGCGTAGTGCCCTTGAATGCTGGTGTAACACAGATAAGCTAAGCTAGCAACGTATAGTCATGACTTGTTGATGGACATGAAGTGAACCTTAGATTGGGTCGGTTTCAGAAAGACAACTTATTAATTATAAAACTTGTTAAAGAGCCTTAGTTAATTTGTAGCTTCTACCTCTTATTGAGTACTTTGTACTTACCTCAAATGCATTGTTTTTCTATGTGTTTGGCGGATAGAAGTTGAACAGGTAGGTCTAGAGTTCGAGGCAGACTTTCATGACGACGTTTGAGGACGCCGGAGTTGAAGCGTTTATTTATTCTGTTTTTCTTTTATATACATTAGATACGTTGTTATTTGGGAAACATTGTATTTTCTTTTAGTATTCTTTTCAAGGTTTCGTACGTTTTAGATTTTCTTTGGTTTTCCAATGTAATAAATGTTACATTTCTATCCTTAGTATGTTGAGTTCTTTTCATAGTAGCATTTATGATGTTTTGTCGAGTCTTTTTAGCTTTCGTTTGCTAAACTCGATACAACGTAGTAGAGGCTTACATAATATTGAATTTATTTGATATTATATGTGCCGAGCGTTTCGTTTGCGGGTAAGGACTCGGTATCCGGGAGCGGGGCGTTAAGTCTTGGGTGAAACCTTGGAAGGTGTTGAGTATATTCTGAAGGTTTTGGATTGGGTTTTGCTTGCTAAAAGGTAAGAGAATCTTCCTATAAATTAATTATGGTTTATAGAGGCTAGATCGTGTTTTGATTCGTCTTATAAGGGGGGGGGGGGGGGTGGAGAATGTAAAGTCCCACATCGGAAAAATAAGAGAATGCTCACCCCCATATAAGTGTGAGACATAAAAGTCTTGTCAACTCGGGTTAACCCTTTTAGAACAAGCGAGGACGGCGGTCTAAGCAGTAGACCGGACATTTATGACTCATTTAGCGCCACCAGGCCCGGGGTCTGAGGGCGTTACACAATGGTATCGGAGCCGACTATCAGACGGAACTATGCGCTGCACCGTACAAGAAGACGGTGTATGGATGGCCTCTAGTTAACTCTGGTAGGGACGATCCGGGAACAGTCTCGGCCGTCCTGGCGAGGACGCCAGTCCCTTATAACGGGGGAGAATGTAAAGTCCCACATCGGAAAAACAAGAGAATGTTCACTCCCATACAAGTGTGAGACATAAAGGTCTTGTCAACTCGGGTCAACCCTTTTAGACCAAGCGAGGACGGCGGTCTAAGCAGTAGACCGGACATTTATGACACATTTAGCGCCACCAGGCTCGGGGTCTGGGGGCGTTACAATTATGCTACAGAATACAGATGGAAGCTGATTTTATATCTTTACCCTGTTTGGATGACTAAAACTTAATCAATTTCAATTGTACTTATTTGGATTGTTCAAACTCGTCCTTCTTTCATGTCCTTTTTTTTTTCTGTTCTTTTTATTTCATGCTTGAGGTCTATAATAATGTACTTCTTTATTCCTTTCACATTTTTACTTTTCGTTGTGTGCTTAATCTATAAACAGTCTATCTTGCAGGGGGATCGGAGAAATATTCATCGCATCGATTAGTTCGACCTTCAAAAAATCGGTTTGGTTCCACAGATGAGGTAGTTTTTGCTTTAAATCCAGTTTTGAATACTCTGTAGTTTGTCAGTTAGGTTCACCTTGATTGTGGATTTCTTTAGAAGGGAAAGATAAAATAAGATGAATCGGATGTTTGAATCGGATGTTTGTGTGATGATGGAAACTGCAGGCTTTATGCGTAACGTCGTCATCTACAAGACAACTAAATGGTGTCCCGTCTAGCAGAGCTGAAATGATCATTGCAGTGAGTACTTTAATGTTCATTTTCATTGACTTAATATTTCAATTGATCAAATAACACTACAAGAAAAAAGAAATTTAATGAGGGAAATTTTATGAGGGTTTGAAATTCCGTCATTGAATGGTAGTTATAATGAGAGGACGAAAATTCTTTTACAACTTGATGACCAAATTTTGATTCCAGTCATTATTGATCATATTTCCCCTCATTAAGTGGTCAATAAAAAAAAATTCCCCTCATTATATTTATTATTAATTTATTATTTTCATAATACCAAGCCTTTCTTTTTTTTTTCCGCTTCCACTCAATACGAAGCCATTCTATTATATAATGAGTAATAATATGGGCACGACGGTTGTGTTATAACTAGTGATGTAACTATGATATCCAGTGTAGATCATAATGTAAATCTAACATAATCAACGGTGTTTATCACAGTTGTGTTACTCGTTGTGGCACAACATCATTATTCAACAACCCATCTAGTGTGTGTAACATTTGGTATCCGAAAAATAACAACCCATTCAAAAGAAAATAGAAAATTAAGCGTTCTCTGCATATACATATACCCTCTTCCATTTCTTCATCCACTTAACCTAATCCCGAAATTCCGACATGCCGCCTCCTCAGGTCCCTCCCGGGTCTTTTTAGCTATAGACTTCGGCAGATGACTCAATACTCTCAGGCAAGGACAAGCGCTGAGCAGGAAATCGGGTGTCAGCATTGCATCAGTCTACTAAAGCTTAAAAGGCGAAGACGCAGCCAAACTCCACCACCGGACCACCATCGAACGCACTGCACTTCTTTTTAGTCGAAGAATGCAACCGAAGATTCGCCGGTGTCTATAACACTATTCATCTTCTAAGTTCCGTGAGTAATTTTTTCTCCCCTGTTTTCACTTTTTTTTCGTATAGAAGACGATCTTTCAATAAGGAATTTGGGGATGAAAGTGTAGATATGAACATACGTATAGATGGAAAATCTCAGTTTTATTTGGGGATGAAGTGTAGATATGAACATACGTATAGATGGAAAAGCTCAAAACTTTATCCGGTTTAGTTAAGACCTCCCATTTTGGATATTGTTACAAGTTTGTCTGGTCGATAATCAGTGTGTATGCTGCTAGATTTAATAGTTTCAATCCTCTGCTCAACGCATATTCTTACAGTGGAGTTCATTTGTATTCCTTGCATATACACAATGTGTATTTGATGATATGTGTTGTGTAGGTTTTGTCTTATGATATCAGGAAAATGTTGGGATAGTTATAAAAGTTAATATTTGCAAACATGTATATCTGTAAGCAATAAAACCACTTCAAAAGTGTTGTATATGATGCAAAAGTAGGCATTTTTAGAGCAAGTAGGAGAATGTTGTGTATAAGGGGTATGCTCTAAACAATTAATCACTTGCCTTTCGTGCAAGTGGGAGATTGTTAGGTGTAGTGCCCGGAAGACAATTTCTGTAATTGTTTTTGACAGGATTTATAATTCATATTAATATTTCAATTTATTCTTATATTAATACACTGCTGAAACCCTAAGTATATCGGTATGTAATCACATAACTCAGTGTGTGGCATACACACGAGGATTGAGTTAGTGATGATATGCATAAAAATATTTAGTCCATGGTGAATTTAATCAGAGTATGGGTCTCATGATTAATATACCAATAATGTGCCCAAAACACTTTACGGTGCGACCGTCTTACCCGGACCGTCGGTATAGGGTACCTAGTAGGGCATTTATATATGATGTCTATCATATAGGACTGGACCGATTTGATTTGAGTTCTCGATATAATTCCGTGATCGAGAAATATTATCGAATCACAAGATGATCATTTATGGATTAATCTCAATCCTGATGTGATCACAGTCTACTGCATGGTTCAAAGTAGGGTTTGATGTGTTAGTTAAGGATCACATGGATACATGTGATCAGAACACTTCTCGTTGGCTCTATTCTGGAATGTGTGAGTAGTCTGTGACTTCACAGATATGGAATCCATTCCTTCCTGCGGGAAGTAGACAGACAGTTTCCTTATTTGTTAATCCTAGAAACTGATCGATGGGCCCATTTCATATTATATTAGTTATGAACTAATAGATCACGAGGGGGTTAATGGTAAATAAGGATAAGATGTTTTGAGAAGGGTTTACGGAAATATCCCGAATCAAAACGAACAGTATATGGAGGATTTATCCGTATGTAATGATTATATCAATGGACGCTTTTACTCAATGATTAGAGTGTAACTATATATATCTATAATCGATAGAGTTCAGTTTCGGGTTTATGGTGGCGTAATCCCGGAATTAATAGATTGAATAAGAATTGTTCTGTTCGATGAATAATTTTATTTAATTTATTGTAGCCCTCTTGGTTATAGGTCCATGGTCCCGATGTGGCTCCTAACGTGCATATGTTTCTTGACGTTGGGCCTCAATAATAATTAAGTAGTTGGACTATTTAATTGATGTGCGAATAATTATTTAGTGGGCTAAATAATTAAATACATGGAAAAAACAATTTTCGTGGACTCGGCCCATAATTAAGTGTGGCGTGTGAAACCCTAATTTTAGGGGTGATTGGAGTGGTATACATGTTGTAATTAGGAAGAAATTAGTTTTCTAGGATAATTACATGTCATGTGATTTATTGTTTATTTGTTAAATAATTAATCAAAGATATTAGATATTATCTATTATATATATCTAAATTAGTTATAGAATATATTAGATTTATCTTATATTTAATAAAGGATTATTATGATTGATTATTTAATTAATTATTAAATCCTTGGAGGACAAATATTTCTCTCCTATATAAAGAGAGTTCTCCTAAGACTTTTGTAACATATTATACACGCATACATACACACAAAATAAGCTTGGAATTTTCGGCCAATCTTAGGGTTTAGGGTTGGGAAAATCTTCAGGATTTTCCGGGTAGCATATCGAGGAGGTCAAGCATCTAGGATCAACATCCACCGGTTGTTGTTTGGAGATACACATCGGAAGACTGTGGCATCTCAACTATTTGGATCTCGGCTTCTCAATCTTTGGATCTAATCTTTTGATGGGTAAGTAGATCTAACTTTCTTGTAGTTTAGATCTATATATTTGTATGTTTTAATTTGTATTGATCGTGATCCTCATTATTCCGCTGCGTAATCGGGCGGATCTAGATCTGTATGGCTATATCACATCTAAAAAGTGGTATCGGAGCCTCCGATATATAAATTAAAGTATATAATTGATAGATCTAGGAGTGGAAATTGCATGTTTTCATTTTTTTTCGAAAATCATGATGATGAAAGCTTTGATATGTTGTGGTTGAAGAGATGGATTGAGGTTGGTATTGTTTACTCGTTAGATCTATTGTAAACTCATATAAATTCGTTAATATGAGTGTAGGAAATTTTTGTGACGCCCCGTTCCGGACACCGAGTCCTTATCCGGAAAGAACGCCCGGCACGCATATATATTTTTCTTTAATAAATCAAAGAAGTATACATACGTAAGCCTACATCATCATACATTAATATCAATTGAAAAGCGGAAGACTTAAAAGAACAACTCGGGAATGTCAAACGACAAACAAAACAGATTGATCAAAGCTCCAAATCAAGTCTAAGAGCATCCTCAAAAGAACCAACAGAATTAAATGTTATTTAAACTATTACAATCCCAAATTAAAAAAAATAAAACGGGAATCTAAAAGACTAGTGGCATCTCAAACGTTAAACATTCACAATTCCAATGTATTATTGAAACAAAGAAATATTAAAATAAACTTTATCTCGAACTCCAAGCTCAAACGTCTGCATCTTGACGATTGTCATAGCCAAACTCATCTACCTGCCAATCTTCTCGGGGTGGGGTACAATAAGGAAAAGGGGTAAGTATATTTTGTACTCAGTAAGGGGTAGAAGATCGGTAACACATATTGATCTACACATCTACCACATAAGATGCCTTAAAATACACTCCGCTCTGCTAAGTCTGTTAGCACCATCACGATCAATTATCTATGTTACATTGTAATTCAAGGACACAATGCCCGCATGATGGGTATGCACCGGGACATATTCAGCACCTCATATGGCACGGATGGTTCCGTGTGGAACATTTCCCAAAACCCGAATATTGTCCGTTACATACGAGAAATGATTCCACGCTGCGAATCATAAATGTGCCTCACCAAGAATTACAACGTTTTAGCATTTAGACTCATCATATATGTTTATTACGTAGTTAATCTAACCACCTAAGTTCATTCCACTTGAAAAGGCTTCCTAAGGACATCTAGTCCTAGACAATCTAGATTAATTACCTAGTACATTGTAAAAGGCACCAATGACTACTAAACCAATGACCCCGCAAGGTCTAAACAACCGTCTTCTGGGCTACCACCTTCTCCCCGCAGAGGGTCTCAGTTGTGGCGATTGATGCTAAAGCACCTGAAGTCGGAAGTTAGACTTTGCCACATTCCAATTAATGTCTCAAAAGACATACATACCAAACCATAACACATGAAATAATATTTAAATACAACCGTTGTAGTTTATCATTACCGTTATTAATATTATTATATTTTTTTATTTATCATCTACCTTCCCGGAACGAATCAAAGTAGCAGGTGTAGAGTTTAGTTTGGAGACTACCTGCGTAGTTTTTTTTTTTTTATATTTATTTTTAAATTTTCATACTACGCCTTTTGACAACAACTGGAACTAAAAAGATTACATACTGTATCCCCTTTTTTGTTCCGTTTGACGACATCATACTAGTACTACAAAGTACTTCGACATGAACTTTATAAGTAAAGCAACAGGAATCAAAAGAAAAATCAGAAATAACACGACAGTAAAAATATTAAAACACGGTTAAACACCAAACATCCGTTTAAGAACATCCCTTACCTTGAAAATATTTAGGAAAAGATCCAAAACCAAACACAACAAGAACAGCTGCGAATCCTCGCCTTCTACGTAATCTATACAAACCAAAATGACAACTACGATTAACAACACAACCTATACATTGTTGGAAAATTAATGGTTAAAATGGAATATGTTAAATGATATGTCATATTGGGCCAATTGGGCCTAAGTGGTGAATGAAAAGTGTTAGTAATAAAGGGAAAATTGGAGAAACCAATTTCTCCCACATTGGAAGGAAGGAAGGAAAAGAGCCAACATATATATGATGTTGTATTAGTGTAGTGGTAAGAATTTACCAACTTTATACAACGTTCTTTATGCGCAGACGCAAGGGGGGTGCAAATCCATCCGGATTTCAGCTTGAACTTGTGTGCGAGCGCGCGTCCTGCGGACACGAATGCAACTCGATTCAAAGGCTCCCAGCGAAGGTTCGGTTTTGCAACCTGATCCTTTATTTTTCGAACTGAATACTGATAATTCAGAGACCTTCCAGCTGACAACACTTATGGCATTCAAGCTGCTGCTGTGCCTGTTCCATTTCCTGCTATAATGACATTCAATACGAGCTGAGGCTGTTCCACTTCATATTCCATCAGTTCGCAGCATGATAAAGCCTATATAAATAGACTTCTTGTTCAGTTCTTAATACGAAGGATACACCAGCAATCTGCTTCTTCTTACTTCTTTTCTACATGAAAACTGAGAGTTCAAACTATAAGGTTCTTAAGCAATTGAAGGCGTTGTGCTTCCTGTCATTGCTATCCGTTCTATCCTGGGAGATTAACGTCCTACTGAAGCTCACGACACACGAAGGTGAGGGGACGAATTAGTCTTAAGGAAACTGTGTGCAACACAGGGCTCGGATTATATATCCTTTTCGTTTCCTTTGCATTTGTAATTCGTTTTTCTTGTATTTCGTTTTAGTTGTATTTTATTTCGTTTATGAACAAGATTGTCCAACAATCTTAAGACTAATTCTGATATTTCTTGTTCATTAACGAGAGGAAATTAAGAACGAACGGTTTGTATAACTGTGTCGGATCGAACAAGTTCTTCTTGTGAACAATTTCGAGATTCATCAAACTAAATTCCTACATTCTGTGTTTGAAACGAGTTTGAAAGGATTCAGTTTTCTGTGATTGAAGAAATCGAATCGAGGTGTGTAAAAACGAGCTATTTGGTTGAATCAAGCTTGGTTTTAAAATGAGCTGATTTGACTATAACGAGCTGTTTTAACGAGCTGACTGTTTAAAACGAGCTGACTGTTTAAAACGAGCTGATTTTAATCAAGCTGAATTTTGAACGAGCTGTTTTAAACGAAGTGCTTAAAAACGAGCTATTTTACTATTAAACGAGCTATTTTATTGAAAAACGAGCTGATTATTAAAATGAGTCATTTTGATTAATGCGATTTGTTTGATTAAACGAAGTCGCTTTAACTAAAACAAGTTGTTTCATTAAAACCAAGTCGTTTTGTGTTTAATACGACAGTGGTTCAATAAAACGAGTTCTAAACGAATCTTTTGTTGAATTGAGTATATTTCAGTTAAAGATTGTTCTATAAATTGTTGAAAAGAAATTTAATCTTTTGTGTTAAATTTCAGAAATGGCTACCAATACGGAATCAAAGAAATGTGTAGCTCGACGGTTGTTGGAATACAAGATGGTGGATTCAAGACCACTCATCGAACAGATCGAAGAATTAGGGATGATTCTTCAGGACGATCAAGCTGAAAATATACAGCTTAGTAAGGCTTTTATAATTGCATGTTTCATTGAAAAGCTACCAAAGAATAATATTGTTGAAAGAAATATTATTCAAGGCATGGAAGATAGTGATCTTTGTGCCATTGTGTCAGAAGTGAGCATGATGGATTCAAATCCTAGAGAATGGTGGGTAGACACAAGAGCTACAAGGCACATATGCTCTGAGGAAGTGTTTACTACGTTCGAGTCAGTTCAAGGTAATGAGACTTTGTTCATGGGAAACTCGACTACTTACGCTATATTTGAAAAGGAGAAGTGATTTTGAAGATGACTTCCGGCAAGCATCTAACTCAAGAATGTGCTATATGTCCGGATGTGCGTAAGAATCGGTGTCCAGAGTGCTATTGAATAAGAATGGCTTCCGTCTTGTTTTAGAGTCTGACAAGTTTACTTTAACTAAGAGTGGTATGTATGTCGGTAAGGGGTATGCATCTAATGGCATGGTCAAGCTGAATGTAATGGCTGTTAGGCCAAACAATATCAATAATAATATTGTCGGGTTCTCATTACTTGGTTGAGTCACATTCCTTATGGCATGGTAGACTAGGACATGTTAATTACGATTCCTCAGAGATTAATAAGTCTAAAATATATCCCCAAATTCGAAGTTGATAAAGAACATAAGTGTGAAACTTGTGTTGAAGCGAAATTAACAAGAGCGTCCTTTCAAAATGTTGAAAGAAATACGCAACCACTCGAACTAATACATAGCGACGTGTGTGATCTTAAAATTGTGCAATCGAGAGGCGGAAATAATTATTTTATTACCTTTATCGATGACTGCACTAAATATTGCTATGTATACTTGTTAAAAGGAAAATATGAAGCGATAGATAAATTTATTCTATTCGTAAAAGAAGTTGAGAATCAACATGGAAAAAAGATCAAAATACTCCGAGGCGATAGAGGTGGTGAATATTTGGCACCACTAAGTGATTTTTGTGCCGAACATGGGATTATTCATGAAATAACCGCGCCATGGTCACCATAATCGAATGGAGTTGCTGAAAGGAAGAATCGAACATTGAAAGAAATGATGAATTCAATGTTGTTGAGTTCAGGAGTATCACAAAACTTGTGGGGGAAGCTATCATTTCTAGCAATTATCTTTTAAATAAGATACCCCGAAAGAAACAAGAGAAAACTCCTTATGAACTATGGAAAGGTAAACCACCTTCTTACAAATACTTGAAAGTGTGTGGGGGTGCCTTGCAAAGGTGCTCGCATACTACACCTAAAGTAGTAAAGATAGGATCAAAAGCGTTGATTGTATATTCATTGGATATGCACACAACAAGAGTGCTTATCGATTTCTTGTGTATAAGTCGAGATAATCTCGAAATACATAAAAATACGATAATGGAATCGAGAAATGCATCATTCTTTGAGAATGTATTTTCGGCTAAAACATATGAACATAGTTCATTAAAGCGTGTTCATGTTCAGGATCAACCTTCTGAACAAGTAAATGAAGAAGAGCCAACTGAGGTTGAGCCAAGAAGAAGCAAAAGGTCGAGGACTGAAAAATATTTTGGTGAAGATTTTATCACTTATATGATAGAGACAGATCCTCAAAGCTTTAAAGAAGCGAAAACTTCTTCTGAAGGTCCAATGTGGAATGAAGCAATAAATAGTGAAATAGACTCTATATTGCAAAATCATACTTGGGAGTTAGTTGATTTACCTCCAGGATGTAAGCCACTAGGATCAAAATGGATCTTTAAGAGGAAAATGAAACCTGATGGATCTATTGATAAATATAAGGCCGGACTAGTAATAAAAGGTTATAGTCAAAAAGAAGGTCTTGATTATTTTGACACATATTCTCCAAAGGATTTGAGAATAACTTCCATTAGGATGGTACTTGCTATAGCCGCTTATGTAATTTAGAAGTACATCAAATGGATGTGAAAACCGCTTTCTTAAATGGATATTTAGAAGAAGAAATCTACATGGAACAACCTCGAGGGTTTTTCTAGTCCAGACAAGATAAGAAAGTGTGTAAATTTGTTAAGTCATTATATGGCTTAAAACAAGCACCAAAACAATGGCATCAAAAGTTTGATCATGTTATGCTTGAAAAAGGGTTCAAAACCAATGAATGTGATAAATGTATTTACATGTAAGAAACAAAAGATGGCTATGTCATCTTATGTCTTTATGTGGATGACATCTTCGATAGTTGATAGTATCTTGATAAGATGATCAAATCTACCAAAGATATGTTAAACGCTTGATTTGAAATGAAAGATATGGGTTTAGCAGAGATGATATTGGGAATTAGAATTACAAGAAATTCTAATGGTCTCATTTTGAGTCAATCTAATTATATTGATAAAATCCTGGAAAAATTCAATAAAGAAGACTCAAATGAAGCTAGAACTCCAATAGATCAAAGTCAACCTTTGTTCAAAAATAAAGGTGAGGGTGTATCTCAATTAGAGTACGCATGAGATCATTGGAAGTCTAATGTACTTAATGAAATTTGTACTAGACCGGATATCGGTTATCTTTGTTGGCAAGCTATGTAGATATACTAGTAATCCGAGTCATGAACATTGGAAAGCTATAGTGAGGTTACGGAGATACTTAAGATATACTCGTAAGTATGGCCTTCACTATACAAGAGAACCAATTGTTATAGAAGGATATCTTGATGCAAATTGATTTTGATTCAAAATCCACAAGTGGCTTTGTATTCACGTTAGGCGGTGGAGCCGTGTCTTGAAATCTTCCAAACAAACCGTGATAACCGGATCCACAATGGAATCTCGAGTTTGTGGCATTGGATAAATGTGGGAAGAGCGCGAATGGTTGCATCAATTACTAGTGGATATTCCTCAATGGCGAAGCCGATGCCAGGAATATGTATTCACTGTGTGATGATCAATCGATTGGAAGAGCACATAATATAATGTATAATGGTAAGTCTAGCACATACGCCGAAGACATAATTCCATTAGACAACTACTCTCAACCAAATACGATTACCTTAGACTATGTTAAGTCAGAGGATAATCTTGCGGATCCGCTAACCAAAGGGTTAAATAGAGAGGTAGTTGCTAAATCATCAAGAGGAATGGGACTAAAGCCCATGGAATAAAACTTTTGCGAAGGAAAACCCAACCTTGTGATGACGGTCAAATTATACCCGTAAATGTCATCAACATTATCCTTAAATCGAGATTAATAATATATATTTTATATTAAATCACATGTTTATATTTATTATTTAATGTTAAGTGATTATTAATATGATATTTGGTATTTAGCTGTTTTTATTATTAAAGGCCGATTTATTGTGCTATAAATGTTTATTTTGTAGATCACGACAAATCGAGAGGATTAATGTCATTCAATCAATGGTCTCAAGATAATAGAGGAAGAAAATCGGAGCATTAAATGAAAGATTAATCAGATCAACACGCAAGCGTGCAGTGGGGAACAAGTCAGACAAGAGAAACGTTTAACGCGTGCAGAAGAAGGCTCGGTCGACCGAGCCTATCCATTCGGTCGACCGATTATGTCGGATCGGTCACTTTTCGGATTTTTTCGTATTTACCTTCTAGATCCTTCATAAGTCGGCAGAAACCCCTATATAAGCAGCAGCTACGAGAAATTGTAAAACACACCAACACATTCCCTTAATCCTTCATTCTTTCTTCAATCTTACAATTCATAATATAACTTTGATACAATGTAGAATAATTTGAGGGTTTCCAGCAATTTAAGGGCTGCAAATATGTAAGCTCTTATTTTCTGTTTCTTTCTTTTAAGTAATTAATCCCTCCTAATTATGCTTTATCGTTTGAATTAGTTAATCATAGCTAGATGATGTAGATCTAGGCTATGACGTTAGGGATGTGGCGACTCCTTGTCTATGGGGATCCCATAACCTACGTCATAGACTTAGTATTTATTCATGAATCTGTATTGTTTAATTAATGCGTATTTGTGTTAGTTTATATGAATGCTTTACTTAATTCATTGTTTAATCCGTTGTGTATGATGAAACGCCGAGAGATACGTTCAGGGATGTAACTGGGACGAAATTGATTCGGGTGACCGAATGAGTTCACTCGGTCGACCGAGCCCACCTATTCGGTCGATCGAGCCTGTTTTCATCCGTTAAATAGCCACGTCTTTATGGTTAGGTTAACTTAATAGAATTTATTATCTCGGTAGGTATGGTTATGGCTACGTTACTCGCTTAGTTTAATTAAAACGTGTAAAAAGGAAATACCAATATAAAACTCTTAGGTAGGCTCATGAATTGATCTTTGGACGTTCGGCGTTATCTAGGTAGGTTTATATTAGGGAATTGCGCGCACCTTGTTATAATGAGATCGTAAACTAGCATGAGACTATAACTTGGTAATTGTTAGTTGGACGAGAGCTTGAGTGATCGTTTTAGAAATACGCCTAACCATAGGAATGTTGCCTAGACGAGGTGTACGGTCAATATCGGCATCCTTAGAGTCGTAAGCGTGTGAGTTATATGAGATGAAGGCACTAAAAGGCTAATTCACGTAACAATATCACAGTGATTTAGTGACTTACCGGTGCTAAGTCAAGTTAAAGAGGATGACTCCCGTAGCCAATCTAAGATAGATACAAATGGATTGACAGTTAATAAGTTCAGTTTATTATATAAATTATCTAGGTCCAAACGATAAAAACTATAATTGGGGAGGTTAATTACGTTGTGTTGAGTCGTGTCTTTACCTTTCTTGTCTTATGTTGGTCGTAGACCGCCTCTATGTCCTTGACATGTTTAATTAATTGTTTGTAAATAAGATGATCCACAATTGGTTCCCTGTGGGATCAACCTTGATTCACTATAGCTATACTACGATGGGCCTAGTCCTCTTGCTAGTACTGGTTTATGGTGGTCGAGTATATTATAACCTGATTGACCCCGATCAAGTTTTTGGCGCCGTTGCCGGGGAACCAACGGTCAATTTTATATATAAATACTTTTTTATTCATGTCGAGTTTTCTGTTTTAGAGTCTGTTTTTACGTTTTTGAGTCCCTCTGGTTGTCTGCTCTGTGTGACTTCGTGTTTCTGTTTATCCCCTATGTTTAATCCGTAAGTCTGATAGCAGCATGGGAGACCATGTTAAAATCAGTCTACGGTCTGTTTTGTTTTTCTTCTGTTTGCAGAAACCAGGTTAGTAATAATCTGAGTCAGTAATTTTTCAAGGACGCTAAGAAAATAACCTAGCAAACATGTGGAGCTACGAATCTAAGATGGGAAAAGCAATGGAAGCAGTACATTTAAAGCACCAAGATGGCTCCGAAAAATTTTTAAAGGCTTAAATTCTTCGTGGTACAATGTTGAAGGCAAGGTACTACCCTTTTTTTTGCTTATATTTTACTACCTTGTGGTTTTTTGAGCATAAGTTAGCCTATAAATAAACCTTAGTATGAATCTTAGCCTGGAGTTGGTTTGTAAGAATAATTTTATTAGTGTCGATGGTTTTGCCCCATATCTGTCTCATCTAGAGGGTGTAAGAAAACATGTAGTCGTTGAAAGGAAGCAGTGAATAAAGAGTTCCTCGTAGTTCTGTTAAAATCTCATTGTCCTATGCATGAGATTGCTTCAACTGGCCATGGGAGCAACAAATTGTGTAGTTTAAGCATTCACAATCTAAAGAAGACGTTGAGTTTTGAGAGAACACCATCTTCTGCTTTCGTTGAGTTTTATGGTGATGGCTTCTCGGTGAACCCACCTTAAACAGAAACGAGATTATGCTTTGGGTTACAATTTAGAAATCGGAGACTCATAGTACATGGGTTCGAAATGGTCTAACCATGGTCGGGCGAGTTCAACCGAAGCCGCTCAATCGGCTCCTCCACGTGTGATGTACGTTACATCGATTCGACAAGACTTAGCAAAGCCGATAAGCCTTCGGGCTAAACGGGGCTTATCTTGACGGATTGGCCTGAATCATCACATATGTTCCAACGAATAAGACGGCGAGGCTTGCTCTACACAACCGACCTTGTTCGGAGTACTTTGATTCATTGTTTCTTATTGTCAAGGACAAAACCGTAATTAGTAACCGTAATTTTAACCGAGTTTCTTAGAATTCACTAATTCTTAAAACGAGCCGAGGTAAGAGCTTTGTATAAATGGTATGGATAAATGTCATTTCCAGTGTCTCACAACCAAGGAAGGGTATTAATCCGCAAAAGCAACAAGCCCACCTCTTATAGTGCGCGAAGGGTCAAAGTCTCGTGATCCAAGAATAATGACTGACAAGGATACTGTTTGGAAAGTCGAGCTAAGGACTTTAAACTCAGAACTACTTCTTTAAAACCCATAGGATTTCTTTTTAGGATTTTAGGTTTTGTTTTCTTTAAGTCAAATAAAAGTAACGTGACATATGTTGAGGTTTTTTATTTTGCCGTGTTATGATGGCCATTGGGCTAAGGATGTGCAAAACTTTTTTACTCAATATAGGCCACGTGAAATAGAGTTCCGTAGGAAAGACGAAAAATTGCTAAAGAAAAGGAAATTTAGCAAACAACCTTAAGATGGAAGCATTAAGAGATCTTGAGAATTATTGAAAATGTAATAGAGAATGATTGGTGTGAACAAGAACAATCTTGGTCAAATTCTAAAACTTTTTAGGTGATCCAAGTGAAAATCCAAAGTAGTGTGCAATTCATTCTGCAATTATCCTTATCTTTCCCTTTACACTTTTTCACCTTCAAACTTTTCGATCCTCTCACCAATCTGCCCCAACAGTTCACATTTCTAACCATTCCTTCATCGCCTCTCTTGCTTTCCATCCGTTTCACACTCCCACCCAATCCCATTCCTTTAAACAATTCTCAATCCCAAAAACACAATTTCTTACCCACCCTTTATCTTTTCTTCCCAACCTTATGTGTATATTTTTCTAAACCCATCATACTCTCAACCTCCATTTTGTTTACAAAATACCTTTGTTTTGCGGAATTTGAAATATTGCTCAGCTTTAATGATTATCTTTTATCATTTTGATTTTCATGATCCTAGTTGGGGTAAGTGTAGCTCTGACCCTAGCTAGATTTTAAAGGTTTGTGGTTCGATCAAAGTACAACTTATCTTTCTACCGGAAGTTTTAAATTTCACACTTTTCCGACTATTCCGGCATTTCTAGATGATAAGTTTTGTTCTGAACTATCATACCGATCCGACCTTGTTGATGACGGTTATGACTTTTACGTGATACATTGGGTTATTAGTAATTTTGAGGAGTAGCTACATCTCCCTAAGTTGTTGATATCCAATGTAAGCGAGAAGTTTCTGCGTTCAGTATTTGATTTTATCTTTAGCCAATAGGTCGCATTGCATCTGTTATACCTTACCAAGTTTCTCTTTTATACTGGAATGAATACATATTGAGCCAGTCCACCTCGTGTTTTCCCACATGGGGTTATGCTTTTTGATCTTTGTCTTATCCACCCGGTTTTTAGATCGAGACTACCATCTTTAGTTGCTTGTTTATTTTTCTTTCTATTTAGTATTTTTCTTGTCTTTGGTTGTATAAAATAAAGTGGCTTAAAATGTTTTTCGGTATTCATACCTAATTACTGCAACATTATTCTATAACTTCCACAGACATGGTGTTAATAACGGTTTCGTGGAGTTTGTCTGCTTATACAGGTTTTCACTTGCTTCTCCACAAAGTGCTGACATTTACTCTGATATTGTTCCTTTACTTGAGAGCCGTTTCCAGAGCTAAGTCTTTTTCTTAAATTCTCATTTATTTTTGTCATTGAGGACAATGCCATGTTTAAGTGGGGGGTAGGAGACTTAGCTATGTTGTTTTGATTAAAATTGAATGAAACGGTACAAAATTGAAAAAATTGAATAAATCCCACATTATTTATCTCGTACCCTTAGAATTGTGAGTTCCTAGCTAAGAATTGATAGGAAAGGAACCAAGTTGCATGAGTACGTGATCATTTTATACTTATGTAAAGTTAATTTAAGGATATTCATGCCCGTTTTTTTTGCAAGTAGTTATTTATTATTCAATTACTCAATCTGTGAATCGAGTATACGCGCAAATCATAATAATCAAGAAATTATGTGTACATTGCATAGATGATTGGTTATGTAAACTTAGTGTCAATATCTATCTCACGATGCATTCTTATATTTTAGCCATTAAAGCGGAGTAATAAGCTTGAGACGCACTGTGTTTGACAATGCGTTAAAACACTCGGGCTTGTAGTAACATTACCAAAGTAGCCTGCGTTTGTGGTAATATTCGATGCTATACATGATCTAAGATAGGGGATACTCTAAAAAGTTTTCTTCCTTGAGATTAATAGTATTTGAAAAATATGAAGATATGAAAAAAATATTCAACTCTTTAAGAGGCTTTGAGTAGTACTCGGTCTCCAAGTCCAAAATCCCTATAGATACGCTCTTGCTTATTGCTCTAGTGCTCTAACCATTGCGAGGCATAAGAAGTATGAATTTGAGGTTGGTAGGTTGAGATTGCGGGTTAGCATAAACTCGATCTTGCCACGAATATATAAAACTAAATGCACATGCACACATCACTTCGATTCATAGTCAGTAGTGAATAATGGATATCTTATGAGCATGACTAGTATGAGTTGACTTGAGTTTCTTGTGTAAGTATGATTTGACCATAGAAAATGTTGTCTTGGGAATGACTTATTGATGCTTTGTTCGGGACGATCAAAGTCTAAGGGGTAGTTGATGACGGTCAAATTATACCCGTAAATGTCATCAACATTATCCTTAAATCGAGATTAATAATATATATTTTATATTAAATCACATGTTTATATTTATTATTTAATGTTAAGTGATTATTAATATGATATTTGGTATTTAGTTGTTTTTATTATTAAAGGCCGATTTATTGTGCTATAAATGTTTATTTTGTAGATCACGACAAATCGAGAGGATTAATGTCATTCAATCAATGGTCTCAAGATAATAGAGGAAGAAAATCGGAGCATTAAATGAAAGATTAATCGAGATCAACACGCAAGCGCGATGGGGAACAAGTCGGACAAGAGAAACGTTTAACGCGTGCAGAAGAAGGCTCGGTCGACCGAGCCTATCCATTCGGTCGACCGAGTATGTCGGCTCAGTCACTTTTCGGATTTTTTTCGTATTTACCTTCTAGATCCTTCATAAGTCGGCAGAAACCCCTATATAAGCAGCAGCTACGAGAAATTGTAAAACACACCAACACATTCCCTTAATCCTTCATTCTTTCTTCAATCTTACAATTCATAATATAACTTTGATACAATGTAGAATAATTTGAGGGTTTCCAGCAATTTAAGGGCTGCAAATATGTAAGCTCTTATTTTCTGTTTCTTTCTTTTAAGTAATTAATCCCTCCCAATTATGCTTTATCGTTTGAATTAGTTAATCATAGCTAGATGATGTAGATCTAGGCTATGACGTTAGGGATGTGGCGACTCCTTGTCTATGGGGATCCCATAACCTACGTCATAGACTTAGTATTTATTCATGAATCTGTATTGTTTAATTAATGCGTATTTGTGTTAGTTTATATGAATGCTTTACGAATTACTGTTTAATCCGTTGTGTATGATGAAACGCTGAGAGATACGTTCAGGGATGTAATCTGGGGACGAAATTGATTCGGGTGACCGAATGAGTTCACTCGGTCGACCGAGCCCACCTATTCGGTCGACCGAGCCCTGTTTTCATCCGTTAAATAGCCACGTCTTTATGGTTAGGTTAACTTAATAGAATTTATTATCTCAGTAGGTATGGTTATGGCTACGTTACTCGCTTAGTTTAATTAAAACGTGTAAAAAGGAAATACCAATATAAAACTCTTAGGTAGGCTCATGAATTGATCTTCGGACGTTCAGCGTTATCTAGGTAGGTTTATATTAGGGAATTGCGCGCACCTTGTTATACGTAGATCGTAAACTAGCATGAGACTATAACTTGGTAATTGTTAGTTGGACGAGAGCTTGAGTGATCGTTTAGGAAGTACGCCTAACCATAGGAATGTTGCCTAGACGAGGTGTACGGTCAATATCGGCATCCTTAGAGTCGTAAGCGTGTGAGTTATATGAGATGAAGGCACTAAAAGGCGAATTCACGTAACAATATCACAGTGATTTAGTGACTTACCGGTGCTAAGTCAAGTTAAAGAGGATGACTCCCGTAGCCAATCTAAGATAGATACAAATGGATTGATGATTAATAAGTTCGAGTTTATTATATAAATTATCTAGGTCCAAACGATAAAAACTATAATTGGGGAGGTTAATTACGTTGTGTTGAGTCGTGTCTTTACCTTTCTTGTCTTATGTTGGTCGTAGACCGCCTCATGTCCTTGACATGTTTAATTAATTGTTTGTAAATAAGATGATCCACAATTGGTTCCTGTGGGATCAACCTTGATTCACTATAGCTATACTACGATGGGCCTAGTCCTCTTGCTAGTCTTGGTTTATGGTGGTCGAGTATATTATAACCTGATTGACCCGATCAAGTTTTTGGCGCCGTTGCCGGGAACCAACGGTCAATTTTATATATAAATACTTTTTATTCATGTCGAAGTTTTCTGCTTTTTAGAGTCTGCTTTTACGCTTTTGAGTCCCTACGGGTTGTGCGCTCTGTGTGACTTCGTGTTCTGTTTTATCCCCTATGTTTAATCCGTAAGTCCGATAGCAGCATGGGAGACCATGTTAAAAATCGTCCACGGTCTGCATTTTGTTTTTCTTACGTTTGCGTAAAACCAGGTTAGTAATAACTGAGTCATTAATTTTCAAGGACGCTAAGAAAATAACCTAGCAAACATGTGGAGCTACGAATCTAAGATGGGAAAAGCAATGGAAGCAAGACATTTAAAGCACCAAGATGGCTCGAAAAATTTTTAAAGGCTTAAATTCTTCGTGGTACAATGTTGAAGGCAAGGTACTACCCTTTTTTGCTTATATTTTACTACCTTGTGGTTTTTTGAGCATAAGTTAGCCTATAAATAAACCTTAGTATGAATCTTAGCCTGGAGTTGGTTTGTAAGAATAATTTTATTAGTGTCGATGGTTTTGCCCCATATCCTGTCTCATCTAGAGGTGTAAGAAAACATGTAGTCGTTGAAAGGAAGCAAAGTGAATAAAGAGTTCCTCGTAGTTTCGTTAAAATCTCATTGTCCTATGCATGAGATTGCTTCAATCGCCATGGGAGCAACAAATTGTGTAGTTTAAGCATTCACAATCTAAAGAAGACGTTGAGTTTTGAGAGAACACCATCTTCTGCTTTCGTTGAGTTTTATGGTGATGGCTTCTCGGTGAACCCACCTTAAACAGAAACGAGATTATGCTTTGGGTTACAATTTAGAAATCGGAGACTCATAGTACATGGGTTCGGAAATGGTCTAACCATGGCTGGGCGAGTTCAACCGAGCTTCGGCTCAATCGGCTCCCCTCCACGTGTGATGTACGTTACATCAGTTCGACAAGACTTAGCAAAGCCGATAAGCCTTCGGGCTAAACGGGGCTTATCTTGACGGATTGGCCTGAACTGTCACATATGTTCCAACGAATAAGACGGCGTAGGCTTGCCTACACAACCGACCTTGTTCGGAGTACTTTGATTCATTGTTTCTTATTGTCAAGGACAAAACCGTAATTAGTAACCGTAATTTTAACCGAGTTTCTTAGAATTCACTAATTCTTAAAACGAGAGCCGAGGTAAGAGCTTTGTATAAATGGTATGGATAAATGTCATTTCCCAGGTCTCACAACCAAGGGAAGGGTATTAATCCGCAAAAGCAACAAGCCCACCTCTTATAGTGCGCGAAGGGTCAAAGTCTCGTGATCCAAGAATAATGACTGACAAGGATACTGTTTGGAAAGTCGAGCTAAGGACTTTAAACTCAGAACTACTTCTTTAAAACCCATAGGATTTCTTTTTAGGATTTTAGGTTTTGTTTTCTTTAAGTCAAATAAAAGTAACGTGACATATGTTGAGGTTTTTATTTTGCCGTGTTCGATGGCCATTGGGCTAAGGATGTGCAAAACTTTTTACTCAATATAGGCCACGTGAAATAGAGTTCCGTAGGAAAGACGAAAAATTGCTAAAGAAAAGGAAATTTAGCAAACAACCTTAAGATGGAAGCATTAAGAGATCTTGAGAATTATTGAAAATGTAATAGAGAATGATTGGTGTGAACAAGAACAATCTTGGTCAAATTCTAAAACTTTTAGGTGATCCAAGTGAAAATCCAAAGTAGTGTGCAATTCATTCGCAATTATCCTTATCTTTCCCTTTACACTTTTTCACCTTCAAACTTTTCGATCCTCTCACCAATCGCTTTAACAATTCACATTTCTAACCATTCCTTCATCGCCTCTCTTGCTTTCCATCCGTTTCACACTCCCACCCAATCCCATTCCTTTAAACAATTCTCAATCCCAAAAACACAATTTCTTACCCACCCTTTATCTTTTCTTCCCAACCTTATGTGTATATTTTTCTAAACCCATCATACTCTCAACCTCCATTTTGTTTACAAAATACCTTTGTTTTATGGAATTTGAAATATTGCTCACTTTAATGATTATCTTTTATCATTTTGATTTTCATGATCCTAGTTGGGGTAAGTGTAGCTCTGACCCTAGCTAGATTTTAAAGGTTTGTGGTTCGATCAAAGTACAACTTATCTTTCTACCGGAAGTTTTAAATTTCACACTTTTCCGACTATTCCGGCATTTCTAGATGATAAGTTTTGTTCTGAACTATCATACCGATCCGACCTTGTTGATGACGGTTATGACTTTTACGTGATACATTGGGTTATTAGTAATTTTGAGGAGTAGCTACATCTCCCTAAGTTGTTGATATCCAATGTAAGCGAGAAGTTTCTGCGTTCAGTATTTGATTTTATCTTTAGCCAATAGGTCGCATTGCATCTGTTATACCTTACCAAGTTTCTCTTTTATACTGGAATGAATACATATTGAGCCAGTCCACCTCGTGTTTTCCCACATGGGGTTATGCTTTTTGATCTTTGTCTTATCCACCCGGTTTTTAGATCGAGACTACCATCTTTAGTTGCTTGTTTATTTTTCTTTCTATTTAGTATTTTTCTTGTCTTTGGTTGTATAAAATAAAGTGGCTTAAAATGTTTTTCGGTATTCATACCTAATTATCGCAACATTATTCTATAACTTCCCACAGACATGGTGTTAATAACGGTTTCGTGGAGTTTGTGCGCTTATACTGAGTTTTCACTTGCTTCTCCACAAAGTCTTGACATTTACTCGATATTGTTCCTTTACTTGAGAGCCGTTTCCAGAGCTAAGTCTTTTCTTAAATTCTCATTTATTTTTGTCATTGAGGACAATGCCATGTTTAAGTGGGGGTAGGAGACTTAGCTATGTTGTTTTGATTAAAATTGAATGAAACGGTACAAAATTGAAAAAATTGAATAAATCCCACATTATTTATCTCGTACCCTTAGAATTGTGAGTTCCTAGCTAAGAATTGATAGGAAAGGAACCAAGTTGCATGAGTACGTGATCATTTTATACTTATGTAAAGTTAATTTAAGGATATTCATGCCCGTTTTTTTTGCAAGTAGTTATTTATTATTCAATTACTCAATCTGTGAATCGAGTATACCGCGCAAATCATAATAACTGAAGAAATTATGTGTACATTGCATAGATGATTGGTTATGTAAACTTAGTGTCAATATCTATCTGCTGATGCATTCTTATATTTTAGCCATTAAAGCGGAGTAATAAGCTTGAGACGTACCTGTGTTTGACAATGCGTTAAAACACTGGGCTTGTAGTAACATTACCAAAGTAGCCCTGCGTTTGTGGTAATATTCGATGCTATACATGATCTAAGATAGGGGGATACTCTAAAAAGTTTTCTTCCTTGAGATTAATAGTATTTGAAAAAATATGAAGATATGAAAAAGAATATTCAACTCTTTAAGAGGCTTTGAGTAGTACTCGGTCTCCAAGTCCAAAATCCCTATAGATACGCTCTTGCTTATTGCTCTAGTGCTCTAACCATTATGAGGCATAAGAAGTATGAATGCCGAGGTTGGTAGGTTGAGATTGCGGTTAGCATAAACTCGATCTTGCCACGAATATATAAAACTAAATGCACATGCACACATCACTTCGATTCATAGTCAGTAGTGAATAATGGATATCTTATGAGCATGACTAGTATGAGTTGACTTGAGTTTCTTGTGTAAGTATGATTTGACCATAGAAAATGTTGTCTTGGGGAATGACTTATTGATGCTTTGTTCGGGACGATCAAAGTCTAAGTGGGGGGTAGTTGATGACGGTCAAATTATACCCGTAAATGTCATCAACATTATCCTTAAATCGAGATTAATAATATATATTTTATATTAAATCACATGTTTATATTTATTATTTAATGTTAAGTGATTATTAATATGATATTTGGTATTTAGTTGTTTTTATTATTAAAGGCCGATTTATTGTGCTATAAATGTTTATTTTGTAGATCACGACAAATCGAGAGGATTAATGTCATTCAATCAATGGTCTCAAGATAATAGAGGAAGAAAATCGGAGCATTAAATGAAAGATTAATCAGATCAACACGCAAGCGTGCAGTGGGGAACAAGTCAGACAAGAGAAACGTTTAACGCGTGCAGAAGAAGGCTCGGTCGACCGAGCCTATCCATTCGGTCGACCGAGTATGTCGGCTCAGTCACTTTTCGGATTTTTTTCGTATTTACCTTCTAGATCCTTCATAAGTCGGCAGAAAACCCTATATAAGCAAAGCGATTTACGAGAAATTGTAAAACACACCAACACATTCCCTTAATCCTTCATTCTTTCTTCAATCTTACAATTCATAATATAACTTTGATACAATGTAGAATAATTTGAGGGTTTCCAGCAATTTAAGGGCTGCAAATATGTAAGCTCTTATTTTCTGTTTCTTTCTTTTAAGTAATTAATCCCTCCCAATTATGCTTTATCGTTTGAATTAGTTAATCATAGCTAGATGATGTAGATCTAGGCTATGACGTTAGGGATGTGGCGACTCCTTGTCTATGGGGATCCCATAACCTACGTCATAGACTTAGTATTTATTCATGAATCTGTATTGTTTAATTAATGCGTATCTGTGTTAGTTTATATGAATGCTTTACGAATTACTGTTTAATCCATTGTGTATGATGAAACGCTGAGAGATACGTTCAGGATGTAACTGGGGACGAAATTGATTCGGGTGACCGAATGAGTTCACTCGGTCGACCGAGCCCACCTATTCGGTCGATCGAGCCCCTGCTTTCATCCGTTAAATAGCCACGTCTTTATGGTTAGGTTAACTTAATAGAATTTATTATCTCAAGTAGGTATGGCTATGGCTACGTTACTCGCTTAGTTTAATTAAAATGTGTAAAAGGAAATACCAATATAAAACTCTTAGGTAGGCTCATGAATTGATCTTCGGACGTTCAGCGTTATCTAGGTAGGTTTATATTAGGGAATTGCGCGCACCTTGTTATACGTAGATCGTAAACTAGCATGAGACTATAACTTGGTAATTGTTAGTTGGACGAGAACTTGAGTGATCGTTTAGGAAGTACGCCTAACCATAGGAATGTTGCCTGACGCGAGGTGTACGGTCAATATCGGCATCCTAGAGTCGTAAAGCGTGTGAGTTATATGAGATGGAGGCACTAAAAAGCGAAGTCACGTAACAATATCACAGTGATTTAGTGACTTACCGGTGCTAAGTCAAGTTAAAAAGGATGACTTTCGTAGCCAATCTAAGATATATACAAATGGATTGACAGTTAATAAGTTCGGATTTATTATATAAATTATCTAGGTCCAAACGATAAAAGACTATAATTGGGGAGGTTAATTACGTTGTGTTGAGTCGTGTCTTTACCTTTCTTGTCTTATGTTGGTCGTAGACCGCCTCTATGTCCTTGACATGTTTAATTAATTGTTTGTATATAAGATGATCCACAATTGGTTCCCTGTGGGATCGACCTTGATTCACTATAGCTATACTACGATGGGCCTAGTCCTCTTGCTAGTACTGGTTTATGGTGGTCGAGTATATTATAACCTGATTGACCCCGATCACCTTGTAGATTGGAGATCCCAAGATCTTGGTTCAATGGGAAAACCTAATTGCCGAAGTAAAGTCACTGTGGGGGGTAACCCTCAAGCTCATTCCTAAGATGACGAAACAATGAGATTGAACGAGGATAAGCTCACAGAAGAGCTTTTAATGATTTGTGTAAGAAGAATATTTTGAGAAAATTCTGAATTATAGAATCACCTATGTAAGAGAGAAGAGGGACCGCTTCAAGGGGAATTGTGAGGGCGCAATTCTTAGAAACTCTTCTTCGAACTGAGCAGATGTCCACGGCCAAAATGGACATATCCGCAAGAACCTATGTTGATAGGTAGATGCAAAGGTGGTTGATATGTCATCATTTACATCAACGGCGAGAATAGTTCAAGGACATCGCGTCTACTAGTCACCCAAGAAAGTAAACATATTTAATCAAGGGAAGGTTCAAAGGGTCACACCTACCTATCCTATGCATTGATCTACCCTTGAACTCTCAATTTCATTCTTAGAGCCTTTGCTAGTGGTTTAAACACTATTCCATTCATGTGGGGGATTGTTGGAAAATTGATGGTTAAAATGGAATATGTTAAATGATATGTCATATTGGGCCTATTGGGCCTAAGTGGTGAATGGAAAGTGTTAGTAATAAAGGGAAAATTGGAGAAACCAATTTCTCCCACATTGGAAGGAAGGAAGGAAAAGAGCCAACATATATATGATGTTGTATTAGTGTAGTGGTAAGAATTTACCAACTTTATACAACGTTCTCTACGCGCAGACGCAGGGGGTGCAAATCCATCCGGATTTCAGCTTGAACTTGTGTGCGAGCGCGCGTCCTGCGGACACGAATGCAACTCGATTCAAAGGCTCCCAGCGAAGGTTCGGTTTTGCAACCTGATCCTTTATTTTTCAAACAGAATACTGATAATTCAGAGACCTTCCAGCTGACAACACTTATGGCATTCAATTTCTTGCCACAGCCTGTTCCATTTCTGCTATATAATGACATTCAATACGAGTGAGGTGTTCCACTTCATATTCCATCGATTCTCAAAGATGATAAAGCCTATATAAAACAGACTTCTTGTTCGATTCTTAATACGAAGGATACACCAGCAATCTGCTTCTTCTTACTTCTTTTCTACATGAAAACTGAGAGTTCAAACTACAAGGTTCTTAAGCAATTGAAGGCGTTGTGCTTCCTTGTTAGGAAATCACTAGTTTAACGCAGCGGAATTTAAATTTTGATTTCCTTTTCTAGATCGTTCTTCGTTTAATGCAATAAACACGTTAAGTAGTTTGACGGTTATACCTTAGATGATCTATAAGATCGTCGCTTTGACCGCCAACGGAGAGTAGTTCAATGCGCAACCCGTCCACGCGTCCGGCCTCTATCGCTAATCCACACGAACCCCTCGCCGGAATCCTCCTTGGATTACTATCGGAAAAACTCCGGCTGCTAGACCGGACCTTTTCTTCCCTCACAAACTCACTATGGAAGGCTCTCTATTTTACACAAGAATTATGAACTCTTGCAATTGTGTTGTACAAAAGAGCTTGACACCCACCTCCTATATATAGTAGAAGGTGACGCCCCAATGGTGTGTAGGAGAAGAAAACCTTTTTCCAATAAAATAAGGAAAATCAACTAGATTGATTTATCTCTTTAATTATAATTTATTTTGCCAATATCATATATTGATTATAATTATCTTATTACCATAAATCTATTTTTCAAAATCAATTAATATCTTATATCAATATTATGGCAATCTTATTAATTAAAGTGCACAATCCAAGTGTATCTTATACACTCAAAAGTGGCGCCCCATATGCCAATAAATTAGCTTCCGGAATATTCTTTAATTAATCTAATTTATATATAATTAATATCTTGTATTTTATTTATTCATAATAAATAAATACCACCATATTAATTTGCCACTATAACCTTTATAGTCTAGAGATAAACTTTCCTTATTTGGTTATCAACTATAACCGCATTTTAATCCGACTCGATGTTCATATGTGTGTGACCCGATAGGCTTCCGAATATGTTGGCCGTAGACACAAAGTGCAATTTACTAAAATGCCCTTCACACCTAACGATCATGGGATAGCGTCTAGCAACACACCGTGACCCCCAATCATCGGAAGAGTCAAAAGCAATGACTACTACCTTTCATGTGAAGCAGTTACCGTGTAACTTACAATCCTATCGCTGTAATAATATCCATACGATCGTATCTCGAGTGTCAAGACATTAACGATCGTATCTTATAATCTGGATATCATGCTCTCTCGGAATAACACATTTACTCCCACTTTGCAAAGATTCTCGAGAGCTAGACATTCCTTATAAGAAGGCCATTTCGGATATTCAATCCCAATCATAGGATATGTGATTCCCGGACGACCAATCATGTATACTCCGCATGCTTCAATATCATACCCAATCACTACCGTATGATCGCCCCGTGGTTAGGAGAAATCTCAATAGTGTCAAAGCATGACAATCCACACCGTGATGCCATGAAGACTCCGGTCAAAAGGATAATTACACAACCGCCACATAGTGTGACACTTAATGTAAGTGGGTCAGTCTAACGTACGCATTCTCTAATACACGTCCACGTACAGTCCAAGTGTCTATACACTTCGATAGACGAGATCTATCCCTATCTTCTAAAAGATAGAAGACATCCCATACGTGCTAGTCTGACTATACTATCAATGTCCCATTTGATAATACATAAGACTAGAGATAGTTAGGTACCAACCTTGTTATAGTGATTAGAGATCTCATCAACCATAATCACTATCATGGTTTCTCTATCACAGATTGATACTAGGGACGTTACTATATATATACAACAAACAATATGAAGATAAACAATATATAATAACATAAATGCTTTTATTAATCATAATAAAGTTATGACATGAACTAAATAGACTGTAAATGACCCGACCCGGTCGGATCCGGTCCAACCCGATTGGGTTTAGGACACCTTTCCAACAATCTCCCACTTGGCCTAAAGCCAATCACCCATATGCCTAAGCCCGTGCAAGTGAACATGTTTCTCATGCTTAGATTGAGACAATGCCTTGGTTAACGGATCAGCTATGTTATCATCCGTGTGGACTTTCTCTATCTTTACATCTCCTCTTTCTACTATCTCTCTAATCAAGTGATAGCGCCGTAGCACATGTTTGGACTTCTGATGAGACCTTGGTTCCTTAGACTGAGATATCGCTCCATTATTATCACAGTACAGAGGTACTGGACCTTCAATGGAGGGAACCACACCAAGTTCAGTAATGAACTTCTTCATCCAAACAGCTTCCTTTGCCGCCTCCGAGGCTGCTATGTATTCGGCTTCCGTTGTAGAGTCCGCAGAGTCTCCTCGCTTGGAACTCTTCCACTCATCGCTCCGCTTATTAAGCGTGAAAACAAATCCAGATTGCGACTTGAAGTCGTCCTTGTCAGTTTGGAAACTGGCATCTGTGTAACCTCGTAATACTAAATCATCGTTCCCGAAAACCAGGAACATATCCCTAGTACGTCTCATGTACTTAAGGATATTCTTGACAGCAATCCAGTGACCCTCACCTGGATTGGACTGGTACCTACTAGTCATACTAAGAGGGTACGAGACATCTGGTCTTGTGCATAGCATGGCATACATGATAGACCCGATTGCCGAAGCATAAGGGACCTTACTCATTTGTGCCCTTTCCTCCTCTGTCTTAGGACTCATTCCCTTTGACAGGTAGACCCCATGTGACATGGGCAGCAATCCTTTCTTGATCGCTCCATCTTTGAATCTCTTCAAAGATCTTGTCTATGTAGGTGGTGTGATGAGACCAAGCAACCTTTTAGATCTATCTCTATAGATCTTTATTCCTAGAATATAGGCTGCATCACCCAAGTCCTTCATTGAGAAGTTCTTGGATAACCAAGCTTTGACTGATTGTAACATAGGCACATCATTCCCTATGAGCAATATGTCATCTACATAAAGCACTAAGAACACAATGGCACTCCCACTAACCTTCTTGTAAACACAGGGCTCATCTTCGTTCTTGATGAAATCAAACTGTTTGATTATCTCATCAAAGCGAAGATTCCAACTCCGAGAAGCTTTCTTTAATACATAAATGGATCTTTGCAGTTTACACACCATCCTGGCGTCATTGGTTGTGAAACCCTCAGGCTGTGTCACATACACTTCCTCAGACAAGTTCCCGTTAAGGAAAGCTGTTTTCACATCCATCTGCCAGATTTCGTAATCATGGTACACTGCAATAGCGAGCAGAATTCTAATCGATTTTAACATGGCAACTTGCGAAAAGGTTTCGTCATAGTCAACTCCTTGTCTCTGCTTATAACCTTTTGCCACTAACCTAGCCTTGTAGGTAGTCACGTTACCATCCATGTCGGTCTTTCTCTTAAAGACCCATTTACACCCTATGGGAACTATTCCCTCATGTGGATCAACTAAGTTCCAAACTTGGTTGTCTTTCATGGATTCCATTTCAGAATTCATGGCTTCCAGCCATTTCTCTTTGTCATGCCTTAATAGCACTTCCGCATAAGTTCTAGGGTCCTCATCTTCCATGAGATACACGCTAGTATACCTTTCAGGTTCACAGCGTTCCCTGGTGGATCTGCGAGGTGCTAGTGTGTCCTGATGAGATTTGGTGTCACATCTGCGTGTGGCAAGTCCTCTACTTCCATCAACTGATTGTTATCCGTAAGTGGTTCTCGAATTTCTTCAAGATCAATTTTACTCCCACCGACCCTATCCGAATAAACTCTTTTCTAGAAAGTGGCGATTCGGCAACAAACACCTTATGTTCCTCGGGATGGTAAAATTGGTACCTTTGGTTTCTAGGATATCCCACAAATAAACATTTGTCGGACACTGGCTCTAATTTGTCGGGCATCATCCGCTTCACGTAAGTCGGACAACCCCAAGGTTTTAGATGACCTAGGCTCGGTTTTCTCTTGGTCCATACCTCGTATGGCGTAGAGTCAACCGTCTTTGATGGAACTCGGTTCAGTGTATAGGATGCGGTTTCTAGAGCATACCCCCAAAACGATTTTGGGAGAACTGCATAGCTCATCATGGATCACACCATGTCTAATAAGGTGCGGTTCCTCCTCTCAGATACGCCATTCATTTGTGGCGTCCTGGGTGGGGTCCATTCAGGTAGAATCCCATTCTCCTTCAAATAGTCTTGAAACTCTCCATCTAGGTATTCTCCACCTCGATCGGATCGAAGTGTTTTGATTTCTTTACCCAGTTGTTTCTCCACTTCATTTCTGAATTCCTTGAACTTTTCAAAGGCCTCAGACTTATACTTCATTAAGTATATATAACCATAGCGAGAATGGTAATCAGTGAAAGTGATAAAATAAGAGTATCCTCCTTTGGCTTGAATCGACATTGGGCCACATACATCAGTATGTATGAGCTCAAGCAATTCATTGGATCTTATCCCTTGCCACTAAAAGGTGACTTTGTCATCTTGCCAAGTAAACAAGCTTCGCATACGTCAAACGATTCGTAATCGAATTGATCCAACATTCCATCTTTATGGAGTTTGGAGATGCGATTCTTATTTATATGGCCAAGTTTACAATGCCATAAGTAGGATTCATTCAAGTAATTTGTTTTAGCTTTCTTGTTATTTATATTAAGTACGTCAACATTCATATCTAATATGTAGAGACCATTGCTAAGTATGCCAGTACCATAAAAGATTCCATCACGTGAAAAAGAACAACATTTATTCTCAAACGTAAATGAAAAACCATCAACATCTAATGCAGAAATAGAAATAATGCTCTTCGTAAGAGCAGGAACAAAATAACAGTTATTGAGTTCTAGTACTAGCCCACTGGGCAATGAAAGAAAATAAACTCTACGGCCGGTAAGAACACTTGCTCCATTTCCAACGCGTAGGTCCACCTCTCCTTTCCTCAGATCTCTAGTTCTTCTTAGTGCCTGCATATTCGTACAAATATGAGAACCACAACCAGTATCCAATACCCAGTGGTTAGACTTAGAAGAAGCAATATTGATCTCAATCATAAATATACCTGAAGTCGAAGCATCAGAATGCTTCTTCTTGGTACTCAAGAAGCCTTTGCAGTTTCTCCTCCAATGTCCGGTCTCACCGCAATGGAAGCAAGCATCCTTGGATTTGTCTTTCGCTATCTTAGGCGTTGGCTTAGGTACAGCCTTCGCCTTCTTGGACTTCTTCTGGGCTTTTGCCTTGCCCTTGCTCGAAGTGACCAGCAACACTTGCTTTCCCTTCCCCACAGTGCCCTCAGCAGTCTTCAACATGTTCAATAACTCCGCAAGGGAGCAATCTATCTTGTTCATGTGATAGTTCATCATGAACTGCGAGAATGAATCAGGTAGAGATTGCAGAATCAAGTCAATACTCAACTCTCGTTCCAACTTGTGGCCCAGCTTCCCAAGCCTCTCTATGTACCCGATCATTTTAAGCATGTGTGACCCCACAGCAGTCCCAGACGCCATCTTACAACTAAGCAGGGCCTTCGAGACCTCGTACCTCTCAGTGCGAGAATGAGAAGCATACAGTTCCTTCAGGTGGACCATGATAGAGTAGGCGTCCATAGACTCATGCTGTTTCTGCAGTTCAGGTGTCATGGAAGCAAGCATGATACATGTAGCATCAGTACTGTCAGAACAGTGCTTGTTATACTTCTCGACAACATCTGCAGCCGAACCCTCGGCGGGCTTTTCCGGTAGGGCCTCGTCCAAGACATAGCCAATCTTCTCGTGCCTCAAAACGATTTTGAGTTTTCTTTCCCAATCGAGAAAATTTGTCTTGTCAAGCTTGTTTTCGATGATAAAACGAAGGTTCAATTTGTTTGACATTTTCTACAACAATAAATAAAGATAGAATAAGTAAAAGCTCATGTATAAAAACCCTAAATTTTCACTTAAAAATTCTATAAGGTTTTTACTCCCACTAGCCAACTATTCCCTATTGGCTTTCAAGAAAATAATTCCTTTAGTGGGCAAGATCCCATTGAACTACCCCGACCCCCAACTTTGGCTGATGGGCCGAAAATAATTAAATAGGTGGACAACGATTTGTCGATCGTATCTTATACGATTCTTGTTGTTTGACCAGTCAACTCTTTGACAATATTTCATCTTATGAAAATAGCCAAACCCTTGCCTCTAAAATCCAAACGACCCCGCTTTGGCTGGTGGCCGAGAGAATTCTTAGTCGAGTCTTAACCCCAATATTCATGAGATCTCTTTCGATCATATCTCGATAACGACGATATACCCGAGGTAGGTCAACCCCCGCTTTGGCTGGTGAGTTGGGTCCGAACAAGGGCTCTTCACCGTCGTTATAATATGGGGAGGCAGTTCCGACTTGATTTTTGACATGGGAATAATTTTAAATTAATTCACTTAATTAATTTGGTTTAATTATGGTCTCAACTACTATGTGCATATTACTACTATATCATATAAAGTAAAACATACACAACATTCGCGCATAAAATAACCGGTATGATCATGGACTTTTTTTCTAGGTGCGGTTTCGAATACAAACCGCGAAACCGCGGGTCACAAACTAAGGGTATCTGCAACCGCCAATAGGATCTCTATTGCTGTATGCCAATGGGTTCTTTATCTCTCCTTGGTCTTCAACTTCTTGCTCCATTCTTGTTACATAATAAATAATTACACCCGCCGCACACGGGGGGGGGGGGGAGCTAACGGGAATGGGATAATTGCAAAAAGTAAACTAGGTCACGTTCTTCATAACGACCTAGGACAATTTTTCAAAACCAACATAAAGAAAACATTCCCATCTATCCTATTGGTCGAGTCCATGATCAATCGGGGTCCATATAATCACATTATATCTACACATCTAATCCATACAATTTTATCTTATGAAAAAGATTAAATTCTAATTTTAACTACCCATGCGTCTTTATTTTATCACGTCAAATAATTAAATAACTTTTAATTAATTATATGACTTAATCGAAAATTAAAATTAACATTTAATTTTAAATCGATTTTAATTTTAATTAAATTTGAACTAATCAAAATAAAATTAAAAGTCTCCTATTTTTTTCCTTTCCAAAACTAAATTTAGCTTAGGCCTGGCCACTTTCCAAAATCAAAATTTTGGAAGTGGCCTAGGCCTAGGCCTATTCCAAATCAAATATTTAGAAGGGGCCTAGGCCTATTCCAAATCAAATATTTGGAAAGGCCAAATAGTTTTGGTTTAGGCCTGGCCACTTTCCAAAATCAAAATTTTGGAAGTGGCCTAGGCCTAGGCCTATTCCAAATCAAAATTTGGAAAGGCCAATATGCCAAAATTTTGGAAGTGGCCTAGGCCTAGGCCTATTCCAAATCAAAATTTGGAAAGGCCAATATGCCATATGGTTTCCCAATGGTCCAAACTATTTGAACCATTGGTTGGCCATATGACACAACTAAACAAACGAGATATCTATGCACAATAAAATATCACAAAACGAAAAAGGTTGATCTTCCCATTGGAAGAAGACAGTCGACGGACGGCAGCCCCAGGGCCACCGCCGCCGCCGCCGAGGAAGGGGGGCGCCGCCAGTCGGCCGACCCCCCATAAACCCTAGTTTTTTTTGTTTTAACGTTTCGTGATTTAAATCTTGCATCTATCGATTAAATACTACGCAATTAAATTATGCTTATTGCTTAAGCTCGAAGTCTGGCTCTGATACCACTGTTAGGAAATCACTAGTTTAACGCAGCGGAATTTAAAATTCGATTTCCTTTTCTAGATCGTTCTTCGTTTAATGCAATAAACACGTTAAGTAGTTTGACGGTTATACCTCAGATGAACTATAAGATCGTCGCTTTGACCGCCAACGGAGAGTATTTCAATGCGCAAGCCGCCCACGCGCGCCTCTATCGCTAATCCACACGAACCCCCTCGGAATCCTCCTTGGATTGCTATCGGAAAAACTCCGCCGCTAGACCGGACCTTTTTTCTTCCTCACAAACTCACTATGGAAGGCTCTCTATTTTACACAAGAATTATGAACTCTTGCAATTGTGTTGTACAAAAGAGCTTGACACCCACCTCCTATATATAGTAGAAGGTGGCGCCCCAATGGTGTGTAGGAGAAGAAAACCTTTTTCCAATAAAATAAGGAAAATCAACTAGATTGATTTATCTCTTTAATTATAATTTATTTTGCCAATATCATATATTGATTATAATTATCTTATTACCATAAATCTATTTTTCAAAATCAATTAATATCTTATATCAATATTATGGCAATCTTATTAATTAAAGTGCACAATCCAAGTGTATCTTATACACTCAAAAGTGGCGCCCATATGCCAATAAATTGGCTTCGTAATATTCTTTAATTAATCTAATTTATATATAATTAATATCTTGTATTTTATTTATTCATAATAAATAAATACCACCATATTAATTTACCACTATAACCTTTATAGTCTAGAGATAAACTTTCCTTATTTGGTTATCAACTATAACCGCATTTTAATCCGACTCGATGTTCATATGTGTGTGACCCGATAGGCTTCCGAATATGTTGGCCGTAGACACAAAGTGCAATTTACTAAAATTCCCTTCACACCTAACGATCACGGGATAGTGTCTAGCAACACACCATGACCCCCAATCATCCGAAGAGTCAAAAGCAATGACTACTACCTTTCATGTGAAGCAGTTACCGTGTAACTTACAATCCTATCGCTGTAATAATATCCATACGATCGTATCTCGAGTGTCAATACATTAACGATCGTATCTTATAATCTGGATATCATGCTCTCTCGGAATAACACATTTACTCCCACTTTGCAAAGATTCTCGAGAGCTAGACATTCCTTATAAGAAGGCCATTTCGGATATTCGATCCCAATCATAGGATACGCGATTCCCGGACGACCAATCATGTATACTCCGCATGCTTCAATATCATACACAATCACTACCGCATGATCGCCCCGTGGTTAGGAGAAATTTCAATAGTGTCAAAGCATGACAATCCACACCGTGATGCCATGAAGACTCCGGTCAAAAGAATAATTGCACAACCGCCACATAGTGTGACACTTAATGTAAGTGGGTCAGTCTAACGTACGCATTCTCTAATACACGTCCACGTACAGTCCAAGTGTCTCTACACTTCTTTAGACGAGATCTATCCCTACCTTCTAAAAGATAAAAGACATCCAATACGTGCTAGTCTGACTATACTATCAATGTCCCATTTGATAATACATAAGACTAGAGACATTTAGGTACCAACCTTGTTATAGGGATTAGAGATCTCATCAACCATAATCACTATCATGGTTTCTCTATCACAGATTGATACTAGGGACGTTACTATATATATACAACAAACAAGTTGAAGATAAACAATATATAATAACATAAATGCTTTTATTAATCATAATAAAGTTATTACATGAACTAAATAGACTGTAAATGACCCGACCCGGTCGGATCCGGTCCAACCCGATTGGGTTTAGGACACCTTTCCAACATTCCTATCATTGCTATCCATTCTATCCTGGGAGATTAACGTCCTGTTGAAGCTCACAGCACACGAAGGTGATGGGACGAATTAGTCTTAAGGAAACTGTGTGCAACACAGGGCTCGGATTATATTTCCTTTTCGTTTCCTTTGCATTTGTAATTCGTTTTTCTTGTATTTCGTTTTAGTTTTATTTTATTTCATTTATGAACAAGATTTTCCAACATACATCATCCTAAACCCAAGAATTGCCCAAAAACGAATAAGATTCTAAAAAGACCTAAAAGGTGGATACTTGCGAAATACGGAATTGCTGATGTCAAAAGAACGCTTGCAACGAGATGATTACTTCTCTCTACTGTGTTCTGCTCAAATTATCAACATTTAAGCCTTGAATTCGGGAAACAGTGTCCGAACATTTCCTATAAACAATGCCATCGAACTCCTCCCAGATTTTAAAAAAGAATGGACGTAAATGAATAAGAATTTAATTAGGTAATATTCTTTTTTTTATACCCAATTAAATAATCATTAATCAAAATCCTTTTTAATATTTTTTTTAATAATCTTTTAGGTTAAAAAATAAAATAGGAAAATATATAATAAATTCCATTTTACTCTTTTACCTATCTGAAATTTTTGGGGTATTACATCCCTTCTCCCTTAAGAAAAGTTTCGTCCTCAAAACTGAACATACCTGGAAGGTTCTTGAAGTCTGGGAACTCAACAATCATGTCATCTTCTTTCTCCCATGTTGCCTTTTCTGGTGTATGATTACTCCATTGAACCAACACTAGTTGAACATCTTCACCCTTGGCTTGCTTTACTTTCCATTCCAAGATACAAACTGGTTCTTCTTGTCAAGTTAGGTTTTCTTCCACCATTTCAAGGGCAACGTTTCCTTCCCTATCAATATCAGTCAAACATTTCTTTAGCATTGACACATGAAAGACGTTATGAACTCTTGACAAGGACTCTGGCAATTCTAAACGATAAGCTAAAGGTCCCACTTTAGCTAAGATAACAAAAGGTCCTACATATCTGGGGCTCAACTTTCCCTTCTGTCCAAACCGTCTCACTCCTCTCATCGGTGAAGCCTTGAGGTACACTCTATCACAGACCTCAAACACCAACGGTCATCTTCTCACATCTGCCCAACTCTTCTGCTTGTCTTGAGCCACTTTCAGATTCCGACGAACTACCTCAATCTTCTCTTTAGCCTGCTGTATCAACTCTGGCCCCGTTATCTGTTTCTCTCCAACTTCATCCCAAAACACTGGTGTTCTGCACTTTCTTCCATATAAAGCCTCAAACAATGGCATCTTGAAGCTTTCATGGTAACCATTATTGTATGCAAACTCTGCCACTGGGAGGTACTCATCCCATGAGCCTCCTACTTCCAAGGTACATGCTCTCAACATGTCCTCGAGAGTCTGAATCGTCCTTTCTGATGGCCTGTATGTCTGGGGATGAAATGCTGTACTCAAATCTAACTTGGTCCCAAACTGTTTCTGAACACTCATCCAAAATCTGCTAACAAACCGACTATCCTCATACGATCTGACGATAAAACAGAACTCCGTGAAACTTCACAATATTGTGCAGATAAAGTGTAGCTAACTTCTGCAATGTCATTTTCTCATTCACTGGCAAGAAATGCGCAGACTTAGTCAACCAATTGACTATTACCCAAATCTTATCAAAACCTGTTCTAGGCTTGGGTAAACTACCGACAAAATCCATAGTGATCTTCTCCCACTTCCATTCGGGAATCTCTAAAGGCTTTAACAATCCTGCTAGTCTTCTATGCTCAGCCTTCACTCGCTGGAATGTATCACACCTGGCCACAAACTCTGATATCTCAATTTTCATTGATGGCCACCAGTAATATTGATTCAGCTCTTCATACATCTTGTTTGCTCCAGGATGAACTGCATACGCAACTTTATGGGCTTCATCCATAACCATATTCCTTAAGTTGTCCACCTGAGGAACACACAACCTATTTTGATACCAAAGGTTACCGTCTGCATCTAACTCATAGCCACTGGCTGGCTTTGTCCGGGCAGCTCTCTTGTAGTCAACCATAACCGGATCTCCATCTTGCTTCCTCTGAATCTCAGCAACCAACTCTGAACTGGTGATCAATGGTACAAAACAACCAACCTGATCTTGTGCACTGATATCCTGAATGTTCATGCTCTCCAACTGACCAACAACATCCGGGACACTAATAAGTGAACTCACTGGTCTCCTGCTTAAGGCATCTGCTACAACATTCTCCTTTCCTGAATGATATTGAATATCAAGGTCGTAGTCCTTAACATACTCCAACCAACGCCTTTGTCTCATATTCAACTACTGCAGCTTAAAAAAGTACTTAAGGCTATGATGGTCAGTGAAAATACTAGCCTTGACTCCATACAAGTAATATCTCCAGGTCTTCAACGCAAAGACAACTGCTGCTAACTCAAGATCATGCATCGGATAATTCTTCTCATGAATCTTCAACTGCCTTGACGCATATGCTATGACCTTTCCATTCTGAGATTACACACAACTAAGACCTTGACCGGAAGCATCAGTGTAAACATCATAATTGTCAAACACTTCTGGAAGAGTCAATATTGGTACTGTGGTTAATCTCTTCTTAAGAATCTAAAATGCTTCTTCACACTCCTTAGTCCATTCATACTTTACTCCTTTTCGAGTGAGACTTGTAAGTGGTGATGCTATTGTTTAGAAATCCTGTACAAAACGCCGATAGTAGCCTACCAAACCTAAGAAACTCTGAATCTCTGACAATGTAGTAGGTCTAGGCCACTTAACTACCGCTTCAATCTTAGATGGATCCACTTTAATTCCTTCACCTGAGATGACATGACCTAAGAAACTCACTTGGTCTAACCAGAACTCGCATTTACTGAACTTGCCAAACAACTTCTCCTCTCTCAAAGTTTGAAGAACAATATTCAAGTGCTTCTCATATTCTTCCTCATCCTTAGAGTAAATCAGAATGTCATCGATGAACACTATAACAAACTGATCCAGATATGGCATAAAGACTCTTTGCATAAGATCCATAAATGCCGAAGGTGCATTTGTGAGACCAAATGGCATATCTCTGAATTCGTAATGCCCATATCTAGTACTGAACGCTGTCTTAGGAATATCTGATTCCTTAACCTTCAACTGGTGATAACCCGACCTTAAATCAATCTTAGAGAATACCTTCTTGCCTTGTAATGGATTAAACAAGCCATCTATCCTCAGGAGTGGATACTTATTCTTAATAGTGAGATTGTTCAACTCTTTTTAGTCTATACACATCCTCATGCTCCCGTCTTTCTTCTTCACAAACAACACTGGAGCTCCCCACGGTGAAGTACTCGGCTGGATGATCTTCTTCTCCAACATATCCGCAAGCTGCTCTTTCAAATCCTTTAACTCAGCTGGTGCCATCCTATAAGGAGCTTTATAAACTGGTCCTGCTCCTGGAATCAATTCTATGGTGAACTCGAATGCTCTATCTGGCGTGTCTCCTGGTAACTCTTCTGAAAACACATCAGATAACTCATTCACTATAGGGATATCTTTTAAATCTGGCCTATTGTTCGATGTATCAACCGCAAAAAACAACAAAGAAGCACATCCTGCTTGAATTGTCTTGACTGCCTTAAGTGCAGAAATTATCGGATAATTCCTAACACTTGAATTCTTGGCATTACCCTGAAAAGTGATAGAAGATGAGCCTGGTTCTTTGAACATCACCTTCTTATCCTTGCAATCCCGATGTACATGATTCTTTGACAACCAATCCATTCCTAGAATGACGCCAAAGCCTGAGAAATCCAACACAATTAGGTCATGTTCACATCCGTACTTACCAACTTGTATCTTGCATTGAGGAACCATTTGATCAACCTTAGAAGACTTTCCTAACGGGGTTTTAATCTTTAAGGGCTTTCTTAACTTTCCAAAAGGCATCCTAAGTTGCTCGGCTACCTTAGTTGACACAAACGTGTTTGAAGCTCCAGTGTCAAACAAAGCAGACACAAGTAAGCATCCTACTTGTATTGAACCTAGTAGGAAAGGAAAACAACATGTATTCAAGCAACAAAATTGCACAATCAAAACACATACTGAAAGGAACCAAAAACTTTTAAAAGTACCTGTGACGGCTGCCTCATCTGACTCGTATGCTTCTACATCTAGTGCAAAAACTCTGGTAGGTCCTGACGGCCTAACTTTCCCTTAGGGTGGTCTAGAAGCTGTAGATGATGGAGTCTGAGTGTTCCTTCTCATTGGACAATCTCTAACCATGTGACATGTATCACCACAGTGAAAACAAGCTCGTATGCCAACACGACACTCTCCAATATGGGATTTGCCACACTTAGGGCAAGACGGTGTCGCTGCTGCTGATGGGGCTGACGGTCTAGCTGAAGCCCTCCTGTAGTTCTGCTGCTATGCTAGCCTACGGTTCTGACTCGCAAAAGGCCTCTTCTGACCTACCGTGACGCTCGGTTTCGCATTATGAATCCCAATTCTCAAACATGTGTCCATCAACTTCTCCATAGTATCTGGCTTGTTGCTAATCAACTTATCCATTATGTCCTTGTTCAGCCCTTCCATGAACTTATCAATCTTAGCTTCCTCAGTCGTAATAGTGTTGGGGGAATACTTTCCCAACTCATAGAACTTCCTTTGGTATTCCATTACCGACATAGCTCTCTGACGTATGAAAAGAAACTCCCTAGCCTTAGCATTTCTCAATGCGGTAGGGAAAAATTGATCGATGAAGGCTCCCTTAAATTCTTCCCAATCTTCAATCTTTCCTATCGTGTCCTCTATCATATCTGCCCAATCTTGGGCTGCTCCAATCAACAGAGAACTGGCCATGTTGGTCCACTTATTCACCGGTAACCTCATCTGCTTGAAGCTTCTTTCAACCGTCCTCAACCAGCTATCCGCCTCAATAGTAGTCGTCTGACCATCAAACTGTTTAACTCCTGATTTTTGAACATTTATAAACCTCTGTGCCTCTTCTTATTCCTCCCTATTCAGAAGTGCTTGGTGTTAGGTATAGTGCTCGGAAGACAATTATATAATTGTTTTAGGGAATGAAATTAATAATTCATCTTATTATATGCATGTATGCTTATAATTAAGACACTCTTGAAAACCCTAAGTACCTCGTTTATGTAATCACATAACTTCGTTGTATGGCTATACACAAGAGGATTGAGTTAGTGAGATGTACTTAAAATTAACATAGTCCGTAGCGTTTATTAATGCGAGTAAGGGTCTCAAGATTAATTTGCTAATAATGCGCCCGAACACTTTAGGTGTGACAGTCTTATCCGGACTGTCGGTAATAGGGTACCTAATGGGGCATTTATATATGATGATAATCATATTGGGCTGGACCGATTTTATTTGAGTTCTCGATATCATTCCGTGATCGAGAAGTCTTATCGACTCACAAGATGATCATATATGGATTAATCTCAATCCAGGTTATCAAAGACAACTGCTTAGACTAGGGTAGAGTTTGATGTGTTAGTAAGGATCACTTCGTAGTATGTGGTCCAACACTTCTTGTTGGCTCTATTTTAGGATGAGTGAGTAGTCTGTGCTATAACAGATATGGAATCCATTCCTTCCCTCGGGAAGTACACAGACAGTTCCCTTATTTGCTAATCCTAGAAACTGATCGATGGCACCAGTTCATATTATATTAGTTATGAACTAATTGATCACTAGGGGGTTAATGGTAAATAACGATAAGATGTTTCGAGAAGGGTCTACAGAGATATCCCGAATCGAACGAACAGTCTTTGGAGGATTTATTTGTATGTAATGATTATATCAGTGGACGCTTATCAACTCATAGTTGAGTATAAGTTATCTATATTCGACAGAGTTCAGTTTCGGGTTTATGGTGGTGTAATCCCGGAATTAATAGATTGAATATTATTGTTCGGTCTGACGAATAATTTTATTTAATTTATTGTTGCTACTGAATATGGGTCCATGGTCCCCGACGTGGCTCCTAACATAGCATATATTTTCTCGTCGTTTCGCCTCAATTATAATTAAATAGTTGGATTGGACTATTTAATTGATATGTGGATTAATTGTTTAGTTGGACTAGATAATTAAATACATGGAAAAGAAATTTTTCGTGGACTCGGCCCAAATAAATGAAAAATGCGCATGACCTAATTAATTAGGGTTTGGGGCGCATATTATGTTATTATTTGTTGGGAAATTAGTTTTCTTGATAACTAATAAAACCTGTGATCAAATTATTTATTTGTTAAATAATTTAAGGAAAAGAAAATCTTTTATATATCTTTATTAATTTACGATTATTCTAGATTTATCTTTTTAAGGAAAATGATTATCTTAATGGATTTTGTATTAATTAAATAATGCCTTGGAGACTATGATTTCTCTCATATATAAAGAGAGTTCACCCAAACCAAATCACATAACATATTTTCGAAATATTGGAGGGATCAAGGCTTAAAATTTTCGGGCTTGGGTTCTTTGGGTTTGAGTTTTAGAAAACTTCAGGTTTTCTAAGGTAGCATATCGAGGAGGTCAGGCGACTTGAAACACCATCCACCTGGTGGTGTTTGGAGACAAACGTTAGAAGACTGTGGCTTCTCATCCTTGGACTGACCTTTGTTGTTAGAGTAATTGCACCATAAAATGCTTGGTAATCTAAACCTCCTCGTTGTTTTAGATCTATTGTATTTATGTATTTTGATTGTTTAGATCTAGATCTTGTACTTTTCGCTGCGTAATCGGGTGGTCTTGATCCATCTGGCGATATTACATCCTAACAAGTGGTATCGGAGTCTTTGATCTATCAATCAAAGTATGTAAATTTTAGATCTAGGAGTGGAAAATCATGTTTTGGATGTTTTTTGTTTTTCGTTTGCTTTTCTATATGCATCGAAATTTATTTATGTATGTTGCCTTGTGATTGTTGTGGTTGAAGAGATGGATTGGGATTGGTATTGTTTACTCGTTAGATCTATTGTAAACTCATATAAATCCGTTTATATGAGATAGGAAATTTTGTAATTTTAGTTCCCTAGAAGTAGATCTGTTTTGTTTCTTTTCAGTTTTTTATTTATTCCCGGAGCTTGAGCCGTTGAAACGACAATCTCTCCGGTCAGAATGAAGAACAAAAGTTTAAGAACAGGCCCTAAAATTTTTGTGTCAATCGGACTCCATCTCGATGTTCAACCGTTGCGATAAAGTTGCTTATTTGTGTCGTAAAAAGCGCTTTGCAGCCCAATTTATCTGTTCGTCGAATTTCTGGAAGATATTGGACCATTGAAAAGAAGATCTGACCGTTCAGATTGACTAAGAAGGAGTTTTGAAAAATCCCTAAAAATTTCATGTCGATTGGGTTTTATCTCGTTGCCCGATCGGCTCGGGAAGATTTCGATGCGCGCCATGATTATAAAACAGATGCAGCAGTTGGATCGGTGGCTTGCTGGGATAAATTGGGCCATCAAAACTCGGATCGAACCATCCATATTGAAGAAGGAGGAGTGAAGAACAGGTCCTTAACGTTTCGTGATGATCAAAGTTCGTTTGGATGTCCGATTGTCGATAAAACGCGGCAGCAGCAGATTAGAAAATAGTAAACCCTAGTTTGTGTTATTTATTTTATAGGTTAGATACGGGGGTACCAACGATCCATCTCGGTATTTATTTTTTCCGTTATTTTTTCGTGTATGATCGAAATTATGTGACAGAAACCGGAAAATTGCCATGACATGCATCATATCATGATTCCACTCCAATGCATACATGTAGCTAGTTTATTTCGAATAAATTAGGCATGTATAACTCGTGTAATTAGTAAAAAAAGCCTTTTTTTAATTAATATGTGGTAGTTAATTATAAAAACCGAGGAACCGGGTTTTGTCAATCGTTACGATTTTAGTGATGGATTCTCGGTGAATCCCACTTAGATAAATCGTTGAGTTTTGGTGAACCTACCTTACACGAAAGCGAGATTACGCTTTGGTTCACAACATAGAAATCGGAAAATCTTAGTACATGGGTTTGGAAATGGTCTAACCATGGTTGGCGAGTTCAAGCGAGCTACGGCTCGATTTACTCCCCCACGTGTGACGCGTTTGCACAGGGGTTCGACAAGACTTAGCATATCCGATAACCGCCGGGCTAAGCGGGCTTACGGTTCCGACCGGATGATCACATATGTTCCAACGAATAAGGCGGCTTAGGCTTGCCTACTTAACCGACCATGTTCGGAGTACTTTGATTTATTGTTTCTAATTGTCAAGACCGAAACCATAATTAGTAAACCCACCACTTTTTCAAATTATTGAGTGGGAGCGGGGAAGGCGACAGCCGACCCTACAGCCTCTACTATAGGTGCAAGCGCGTGAGAGAAGGGTAATGCCTCGTGCCGCTTTGATTTCGGCCCCCTACGGATGGTGTTCACCCCTATCAAAATTCAAGGCTTGGTTTCCGAAAGGATAGGATTTCGGGTACTCGTTGAGTCACTGACCGACCCTGCGGTGGCACACTCGGGGCGTACTTTGAGATCTGATATAGTAGGTCACACTCTTTATGGATATTTTCGAAATATCTGGGCTTGAAAAAGAAAGGTAATCAATGATTAAAGACCGGGATGTCTCATTCCCGTGGGATGTTTGAATCTCAATGTTTAATCATTGAGAGAGATTGTCTCAGTTTGATCGTCGCCTCTTTGACTGACCCTGCGGCGGCACTGGGGTGTGAGATAAAATCCTTGGAATGGTAGGATAGACTTTTAACAAGTTTATCATTCCTAAAATAAAAATCTAGTAGTCAAAATTTATTTTTTGAATTTAACTTTCTGTCATATTTTTTACAACTTTAATCTCTAGGCTACTAAACTGTTAGTAATAGGACTTCATTAAAAATGTGGAAGTAACAAGTGCATTGTAATTATCAAAAGAATGCAATAAATTTTTGGAAGAGATTTTTCCCTTGAGCCTTTAAAAACTTAAGTGACATAGTATAGGTATGTCACGGATGTCACTCGTGTTGAACGAGAGACGACCATACTTAGTTTACAAAAGATGATATATGAGTATCTGATAAATTCATTTAGTGAATTTTAAAAGTGTAATTACACATCAAATTTCTAATTGAAAAATCGGAAAATCATACATAAGGCGTTGCTAGTTAGACGGTATTTGGAACAGATAAACTAGTGGAAGCCTTAGTCTTATGATTTGTTGTTTTTCTGAATCATTAGAAATGTGTAATAGACTGCACATGAGTTTCTCTTTTCATTGAAAAAACAAGAATAAAGCGTTGCTAGTTAGGCAAGATTTGGGCCCGATAAACTAGTGGGAGCTTAGCTCGGAGTTTTTCCAATCTTTTGAAACATCATGAACAAAGCATTGCTAGTTAGGCAAGTATTTGTGGCGATAAACTAGTGGGAGCTTAGTTGGGGGGATTTTCTAATTTTGAAAAATCATAAATACAAAGTGTTGCTAGTTAGACGGTATTTGGAACCGATAAACTAGTGGGAGCTTTGGTCTTATGATTTGACGATTAGAAAAATCGATAGTCCAAGCAAGTAACACTGAACATCCCATAGTTCAAGAGTAGTGTCTACTCAACCGAACTGCTAGTTCAAGAATATTTCCATCTAAGGAAAGTCGAGAATGTGAAAGAATGTTTATACGTGTTAGTCATCTAAACTAAGTAATTTTAAGGCTAAACCGGAAAATTAATAAATTGGAAATTAGAGGACAAGGAAAGTGAGTTCGGATCACTGACCAATGCATCCTTAGCAATTTTCTTGAAAGCAAAAGTTCTTTGGAAGAACTAGGTAGCTTTGCATTAAACGATAAATAAAAAAGACAACGGGCAGTTATTTCAGATAGACTAGTGGGAGTCATATAATGAAATGAATCTCAGATTCAAATCTTGAGTATCACAGAAAATTCATTTTTTGTTTTCGGATTTGTTGGAATGAACGTATTCATTTTCAATAGGATAATTTGTTTGTCTTATTGACGATGAATATAACATTCATAGCACGAATCCAAGACTCGGACTTTTTGTTTGATAAAGTCAGAACCACTATGCATTGCTGAAAAGGTATTAGTAACACATCTTAAAAATATTTAAACGCAAATGGTTTCCGTATTTAGATAAACACTTCTTTATATACTATTAATTAGTGCATATTCCATAACGACAAGATCTGAAGACTGGCTTAGGGTGATTCTGATCTTCCAGTCAAAGGAACACTGTCTCAAAGGAACAATGACTAAGTTTCCTTTCAATCAGGAAAGGGTAATAGATTTAAAGAAGTAACATATCTTGTTCATAACAACCTTCGGGGTTATATGAAAGGTACAAGCTAGTGGGAGCTTTTGAGGTAGTGACAACTTGTCTGACAACTATTCGAGACTCTGGAAGTTTATCCAAAATGTTTGGAGGAAATATCTGATTTCACCAGAGATAGAGCATTCCATACTCAAAAATAGGTTATTGCGTAGTCTTCGGGACTGATGCTCGGCCTGCCTCCCAGTGAAATGTTTTCACTAAGGTATACACCATAAATTTGCCTTATATAGTTATTGATGTGCTACGATACGGTGCTGAACTCATTTAAGATATTGGTTGCAAAATAATGGTTTACGTGTAATGAAAAACCGAGAAATCTACCTAAAAGATGCCTCCGCATTTGTGGATAATGAGTGAATTCGGTTCACCCCACTTCCGTAAATATAGACATTTAGCATTTGGTGCTTGAAGGTAGGACTAGAAATTTTGCGTACACGTTCAGGTCGTGAAATATCTTAATGCATTGAGTAAAGGTTGGTTATAAAAGTCGTAAAATCAGAGACTGACGGTTATACTATCAAACTCGGTATAATAGAGTCTATAAATAACAACCTTAGATCTTAAAGTATTCGTACTCAAGATGTTACTAACTGATTTTTTCAGTCCACATCCAACACCGGAAGTTGGTGATAACACTAATAAAAACTACTAAACTAGATCAGTATATCGATCCACCCCGAACATAGTGGGAGTATGGTTTGTCCATTACCCATTGCAGGACCTTACGATTACATAGGGTAGATTGATGACCTATAGTCCTTTGTGGGTCGTGTGTAGGATTACGATCGTAGAGGTTGGATTAAAAACCATAACCCTGTGAATGGTGTTTGATACTCCAGTTCTGTTGAAACTCTTGTAGAACCACCTGAGTATCTCAGGCCCAGTGGGTGTAATTGGAACTACACGGAGAAGAGTTGAATGAATAGGAAAGTTTAACTTTAAACTCAAAGCTAAGTAATTTAAGGGTGATTCCCTAAAAGGTAGAGTGTTAATCAGACCGTGATCTCTCTTACCACACAGTCTTGCTTGATTTCGTTAGAAAGCGGGAAATAGGGGTGACTCCCTAAGACTTCCTTGCCGAACAACGGAATCTGAACTCATTCAGAACAAAAGGGTTTTAGCGAAGAACAAATAACCGATTCGTTACAAAGCATAAAATAGGGGTGATTCCCTAAGACCTTTTTGCGAGGCTAACGGTATCTTCATTTATTCAGAAGGAACCTTTGGCAGGATGCCTGCCATATCTTATATCCTTTGGGGATTAAATCAAACCTCTAGGTCATTTCAAAGTCATATATTTTAATATGTGGACATGACCAGAATATTGATAAGTCTTTCGTAGACTGGGCTTCGATATTAGTAAAGTAGTATGTAGATTAGTGTTTGTGAATGGTAACACTGAAACTGTTGGAAACAATATGGGTATGTTATCTAAAGTCGGAGTCTAACATGCCATCGGGCTATTTTCTAAAAGAATTTGACTGACTCGAATTCTCGAAAATAAGCAATTGGCAATCCCATTCATCAATCTCAATGGTCAAAATGTTCTTGCATAGAGGAATGCAACATTCAACGATGTAGTCTACCCTACCTCTCAGGAATATGAAGAGAGTTTGAGAAAGTAATAATACTAGAGTAAACACAACTTGTTTATTCATGAGAAAAGAATGAGTATAAATAGATACAAGAATGAATGAGAAAGGTCCTATTAGAGTAATAAGTGCTAGGAGTAGAGTATTAATTGCTAGAGTCGGCTAGTATTAAGTGCTAGAGTCGGCTATTGCATAAAAGGACAAAATAGAGTTACTTTTTGACATATTAATTGTTTATATAATACAATCAATATGTCATGTTACACATAAGTAAAGTGTTACAACAAGGTAATATTTCCAATATTTCCACAGAATGCTTGTCTAAACTTGCGAGTGAATACTAAATGGGATGTTTAGTGAATCCTCAAGTCTCTTCGGGAGAATGAGGATTTGTATGCTAGTATATTCAGGTGCAAACTAGAATATAAGTGATAACACTGATTCTGGCATTAGGTCAGATTGAGGATGATCGTTAAATCGATCTCGGTCTCAGTGTTTACTCATGTGATAAAGTATTATCTAGTAAGCCGATGCCACTTCAATGTAAAAACATTGGATAGATAGCTCATAAGGATTTTGCAATCACTAGAGGTCATAAGCATATTGCATTCGTACCACCAGATTGGATGGAAAGGCGACGTTTCGATCCCAAAGATTGACTCAAGCCGCCAACCTACCTGATCAGTGTACCAAGTCACATGGTATTCGAATTCTAAGTACGTGCCGGGTCACTGACCTACCCTGCGGCGGCACACTCCGGTCGTGCTTGGAAGGATGAATTACTAAGATGCGCTTGGAGGGTACAGATTTGAGGGATACGTCTTACTTGTTTTTGAGCAAGAGGGAGAATGTTGTAGATATAGATATAAAGGGTGTGCTCTAAAACAATTAATCCACTTGCCTTTCGTGCAAGTGGGAGATTGTTTGGTGTAAAGCTCGAAAGACAATTATATAATTGTTTTAGGATAGAATTAATAATTCATCTTATTATATGCATGTATGCTTATAATTAAGATACTACTGAAAACCCTAAGTACCTCGTTTATGTAATCACATAACTCAGTGTATGGCTATACACAAGAGGAATGAGTTAGTGAGATGTATTTAAAATTAACTTAGTCCGTAGCGTTTATTAATCTGAGTACGGGTCTCAAGATTAATTTGCTAATAATGCGCCCCGAACACTTTAGGTGTGACAGTCTTATCCGGAATGTCGGTAATAGGGTACTGTCTCGGATTTTATCTAAGCAAAACAAACAGGTAATAAAAATAATCCGGTTTACCCCAAGTGCAGGGATCGTAGTATAGAGGTTAATACCGGAGTCGAATCACAGGGAATCGAGAATGGTCTAGTTCTTAATTTTTCTAAAGGTTGTGACGAAAATAACTAAAAATGAAAACGAAGAAACAATAAACTGGACAGAGGGTTGTCAATCCAAGGCCAGGAAATATGATTACGAACCTAAAATAACTAATTCTATTCTATAAACTAAAACGGAAATAAAATTCTAAGCTAGCAACGAAGAACAAGGCACAATGATTCTTTCAATTAAGTTAACGAGGAACAAGCAATGATCCACCTATCTCGCAACTCTCAATTTCTACCCTAGATCGTTTAGTGAAGATTTAATAAAGATGTGGTTCACCTATCAAAGGTATGAATTCCTACTCTCGTAGATAATTCGCCTATTAATCTCTCATCTCTCGATCTTAAAGATTAACGCTTCCATAACAAAGGTGTAAGATTTTTCAATCTAGCAACCTAGAAATTCAACCTAGCAACTCTCGTTATTTTTAGGTTAAAAATCTACCCTTTACTACGGTGATCTAGGTCTAACAACGATTTTCATCAAACGTTAAACATCACAAAGCAACCATCTCTCGATATAAAATGCATAACAAATAAACACATAATAAAGAAACAAACTTTAATTAAAACTCACAAAGCATCCAAGAATCGAAATCAAGTTGTTGTAGAGATTGGCTTCACAAGCTTGTTCAATCGCTTATCCTTTATTCATCGTGTATATGCAAATACTATAAGTAAAAAGTAAAAGAAAAGATGTTTAAAGTAGGGGAAAAACACAGAAAAGTCGCCCCCAAGGGGCCTGGGGCGGCCAGGGATCGAATTATTGTCTTTAGGGTTCAGAAAAACGCGACTATATATAGGTTTTTAAGTCGGTTTAGGCAATGACGGCGGTTGGACACCCGTCCAAGGATGCTGGACGCCCGTTTAAAGGGGTGAACGCCCGTCCAATGCCTCTGTAGGGGAATGTTTATGTGTATCGATCATTTGCTTACTTCGTTATGTTTCTATGCAAAGAGAGCTAAATTTTTCAAAATTTTTGTTTTTGTTCTGTCCCGAGTAAGCAATGCATAATCTTTGTTCGTTATTGTTATAGTCATCGATGCTGTATACTGTATGTCCAGTAAGTTAGTTGTTTCACCCGATATATATTTTTCACGAGCCATAGTGAATGATGAGCTATAATATAAAGCTATACCCCCTTTTGATTAGTGATTTTTGTTATCTTATAAGTCATGTGCTTAGTGCTAACGTGTGTATCGTGACGATTATGATAGTTTGTGTTTATAGCCAGAGTATGATATACTGTGAATATCTGAGTGTTAGACTTATTTCTGTGTTTTGATGATGAGTGCCAGACTAGCTGTTATAGTGCAAAGGCAAAAAGATGTCTAGATCAAATGTATAGGATTATTAGAGTTTGATTCATAAATAGGTTTGATCAAACAAGCACTATAAAGGGCTCTTTGATTCATATCGCAGATGGTCCATATCGATAGGGTAGATAGGTCGATAGACTAGTCGGGAACTCTGTGAAGGCCCGAAGGTTGAGGCTCAAACTCGATTCTGAAGGCTAAGGGATCAAACTTAGTAATTAAAGTCAAGGATATGGAATCGAGAATTTAGGCAAGTCTGTGATGACTAAAGCGATTACATATACCTTGTGTACAAGGTCTAAGTTCCATAAGTTGGACGATGTTTGGAACTTGGTTATAATTAAAAAGGTGTAATCTAACTTCACAAATAAAAGTTAGATAAAAGAAGTCAGCTGCATTGTATTCTATACACAACAAGTTGCAGTTCAGCAGACTGATAGGTATCTCAGCAGACTGATGAACCTGCTGATAATATACCTCGATTAATTCAAGATTATTGGAAGATTACATGGATAAGGACAGCCAACTACCTCTGACTTATCAAACAAATCAAAGGCTGAGATCAAAAAGACGTTGGGATGATTCAGATTTTTACCATTGGATATAAGTCAAAGGGTTGGACAGACTGCACTATCAAAAGGAATTCCGGAAATGTCCATCCTATGAATAGTGACCAGAATGCAAATCAGATGGGACAAAAACAAGGAACGGTTACATTTGAATTTTAAATACAAGTCACATGCATTCTTGCCTATATATAGAGGGTTTTCAACTCAGAAACATGATGAAAATTGATTTACTTTGAGGAGATATTTTACTGAGCTGAAAAACACCCTGCTGAACCTACTGAACTTAAAGCTACTGATCCAGAGAAATTCTTCAAGTGTTTTCTACATTCAAGCTACATCAAGCATACACACTTGAAGCCTGCAAGCTACTGATTATATCATCCTAATCAAGCTGCTGCAACTGAATCATTTATTTGATTCAATCTTTATTTTTATAAAGAACCTGCTGAAAACAGTGAAGCACAGTTGTGTGAAAGACCGTTGTTTGTGGTGGAGCTGGTGAAGAGGCAATCCTACCCATCAAGGACCAGTGGAAGACTAAGGAGCATCAATCCTACATGTTCCCAGTTTTCAGTTTGTGAAGCCATAGTTATTGGTGAAGGACAAGCAACTTAGGAATCTTTGTAAAAGCCACATCAAAGATCTCTAGTGAATTTCCTCCAACATCACAGGAGAAGAGTGGACTGACAGGATTACACCACCTAGAACCAGTATAAAATCTGTCTGCTTACTTTCAGCATTTATGATGTGAATCAGGATCCTTCACATATCTCACTTTTAAGTATTCTTATATATATTATTATCTAAGTAATAATATAATATATTAATTATAAAATACGGGCTGATTTTGAGGATATTATTGGTGCCACATTTTGGAGGCATTTTAAGGAATTAAATTACATATTATTATATCTTCTTATTAATTAAAATATTAAAAATATTGGCTGAATGCACATGATAATATGGTGCCACTTTTGCTAGCATGAAAGTTCAAGTACCGCTTTTCCTAGATCCGCGCAATTTCATATCAGTAAGCTTTTGCTCAATATAAATTATATTTTATTCTTCACTTGGATAAGTGTTGTGTGAGTCTCTCTGGATAGAGGATTCAAAACCGGATTATCAAGGACTTAAGCAATCCTTGTGGGTATCCATATACCAAGGTGCTTAGAAACGGGTTATCTAAGTGTCGAGGTTTTATTCCAAGGTGCCTTCACACAGGTTGTGATTGTGTCGCGGAGCTTATTGATTCCAAGGTGCCTCCACACAGGTTGTGGTTGTGTCAAGGACATTTTCCAAATACCACAAATCCACGATCCTAAGTAATTCATTCGATCCGAAGCCTTCCTCCGGGCGGTTTCTCATCAATTTACATTCTGCACTTAATTTATTTTACACATCAACCTACTGAATCTAGCAACTGAAATCACACACATACACTACTGAGTATCTAATACTTAGTATCATATTTAACAACAAGTATTAAGGCTTAATTTTAATATAATTCCGCTGCACAAATTCAGCAAACTCAACTATCGATGAGACTCATCGTTTATCAAGAGAGCTCTTCGAGGTATCCGCAGACTACTGAAGTATCAGCAGGCTACTGAAGTTGCAGAATTTGTTAACTCCAAAATTTTAAGTGTTAAGTTTATTCACCCCCCTTCTATACTTAACCAAAGACTTTTCAAGGGACCAACAATTGGTATCAGAGCAGTGCTTCTGTTCTGAAGAAATCCTACTTGTTGTGCTTGTGAAAATTTTTTGTAACTTTCTTTCAAGCTACTGATTTTCAAAGACTTGCATCATGGATAACACGCGGTATGCTAGAACTATCTTTGATGTGTTCTCTAGATAAATTTGATGAGTATAAGCGTCGAATACTGAGGCTTACCTTGCGCAACTCATGATGAGATGATGGATGTACTAAGCGATGGACCACTTTGGAGATTACCAAGGCAATAACGAGTGGGTGATACAACTGAGTACATTCCTAAACCAAAAAGAGAATGGAATGCAGAAGACAGAAAAAGAGCAAACCTCAAAAATATTGCTATTGACATCATTTATAGAACCTTGGATAGCAATATGTACATGAAGGTTAAAGATTGCAAAACTGCAAAAGAACTTTGGGACAAGATACATTTGATCTGTGAAGGCACTGATGCAATAAAGAAGAATAAAATTAGTGTGGCCAGAAAGAGGTTCCAAAAGTTCAAAATGCTGCCAAATGAAACCATTGAGCAAATGGAATCAAGATTTAAGGCAATCCTGGATGAACTTACCCTGCTGAGTGTAAGTTATTCAAAAGAAGAAATAAACACCAAAATCTTGGAGGCTCTACACGCAAAAGATGTTTGGAAAATGAAGGTATTTGCAATAGAAGAAATGAGAAAGTTGCATGAAGAAGACACCTTCAAGTTGTTTTCGAGATCTTAAGGCTTATGAATTTAGCAAAAGCTTGTGCTGGCGAAAAAGAAGAGCCAAAACCACTTTGCATTGGCTGCTTCACATCAAGAAGAAACATCTGGAGGACAAGTTGATCTGTTGGATGAGATGCAAGAGCAGATTGCCCTCCTGAGCAAGAAAATCAGGATGATGAAGACTGGAAAGGCCCCTTCAAGAAACTTCACAAAAAGGTCTACTGAAAGAAAGAAAGAAGAATCAAAGAAAGATAATGACTATCTGTGCTTTCATTGCAAGAAACCAGGACACTTCAAACCTGAATGTCCTGAGTTAAAACAAGGTAAGGAACCTGATTATCTTTGCTTCAACTGCAAGAAGCCAGGACACTTTAGACCTGATTGTCCAGACCTACTGAAGACCAAGAGTCAACAATGAAGACATGGCAAGAAGGCTATGGTTGCTGAAGACGAATCGAGGGTATGAAGTGGATTACTAAAAGGAAATGATTCGGATGACACAAGTGGCAGTTCTTTGAGATGGAGGATTATGCTTTGATGGCTAATATGGATGAAACTGAGGAGGTATACAATACGGTATCCATCAATACTCCTGCTGAAAGTGATTTTGAATCAACTTGTGGTTCAAATCCTAGAAATTCTGATAATAATGAGACTTTGGATGCCATCCTTAATCAACTGAGGATAATACAATCTGGTTATGAGATTGTGAAGGCTGAAAAAGAAGCTCTTGAATTAGAAGTTGGAAGATTGAGAGCTGAATTAAGAGTTCTCAAAGCTAAGGAAAAGATGTTGACGAGAATCGGTGTAAGCCTGCGATCATCCAGTGACCTCGAATCTGCTAAACCATCTTGTTCCACTCATGCATACAAATGGAAAGCCTTATGGTGATAAGGCAGGGCTTGGATTTGGAACTCAACAATCCAAAAAGAGTGGATCAGTAAGGTTATTGAACCTAGCTTTGCAGGTGGTCCTAAGTTTGTACCAAAGACAAGATCCAACTCCAAGTAAGGTTCTTTGAGCGAAGTAAAACCTAGTGAGAACACTTCAAGAAAGCCAAATCAGAAGTCAAAGAAGTCAACAGTTCCTAATAAAAAGAACAAATCTAAAAATAGGACTGCTGGACCTCCTAGACCCACTGATGGCAGACCTGCTACCAAGTCTGCTGGACCACAAAAAGGTAAAGGTCGAAATATTCCAAAGATAAGAATCCCAAATCTAAAAATGTTAATCATTCAAGGATACTTATCTCGAGGGGAAAGGTAGACTGCATTCCTGCGATCTTGATTGGAATATTCTGTACTCTTTGATAGAAACAACCCAGTATAACCATCTTTGCTAGGGTAAAACCTAAGAAATGGATTCAGCAAAGGACTCAGCAGAGGACTTATAATAGGCCTCAGCAGAGACCTCAGCAGACTCCATATTACAGGAATGTTCCTAACAGACAACAAACAAATGGTTATACTAATGCTTCTAACACCAAGAATCACTTCAAAGAGCATTATAACCCAAAAGGCCAGAAAACATATGTGAATCCTACACAACCTACTGTTAGAACTTATGGATGTGTAGCATACATGTATGAACCAAAGTATGACACTTTTAGTAGAAGACCTTATGGAAACTTACCAAAAGTCTTGCTTACTACTGACCACTATGGACCCAAACAGGTTTGGGTACCTAAAATGCATTAACTTTGTTTTGTAGGGTGTCTGGTACTTTGACAGTGGATGTTCCAGACATATGACAAAGAATAAGCCTTTGTTTATCAAATTTTGTGGCAAAAGATGGTCCAAGGGTGAATTTTGGCAACAAGAATACACTGGATACACAAGAGGATATGGCACACTTGTCGGAAATGGACTTACAATCAAGAATGTTGCATATGTAGAAGGATTTGGACTACAACTTGCCGAGCCTTTGGACAATTCTGTGACATGGGATACAAGGTCACTTTTGACAAAAACAACTGTATTGTCATTAGTGAAAGAGGTGATCAAGTTGTACTTGCTGGTAGAAGACAAAAAAACATGTATGTTGTGGATTGGTCTACTGCAGTTCCAGAAACCTGCCTGATTATGCATACCAAGTCTGAACTCAATTGGTTATGGCACACGAAGTTGAATCATTTAAACTTTGATGATATCAATCAGTTGGTGAAGAAGAAGCTGGTGATTGGCTTACCTGAGATCACATTCAAAAAGGATGCTATATGTGATGCATGTCAGCAGGGTAAGCAGATAAAGTCAAGCTTCAAGTCAAAAACTAAACAATCAACAAATAGAGTGTTGGAGCTTATGCATATGGATCTTTTTGGACCAATAACTCCAACAAGTGTAACTGGAAAGAAATACACCTTAGTGGTTGTGGATGACTATTCAAGGTACACTTGGGTCATTTTTATGAACAAGAAAAGTGAAACACTCAAAAGCATGCCTAATCTTTTAAAGAGATTACTGAGAATGAGAAAAGTTTATGATAATAAAGATAAGATCGGATCGAGTCTTGAATTTCTCAACAAAGTTATAAGAGAATATTGTGAACAGAATGGTGTACTACATCAACTTGCTGCTGCTGGTACACCTCAGCAAAATGGGGTTGCTGAAAGAAGAAACAGGACTTTAAAGGAAGCAGGAAGGACAATGATATGTGAAGCATTGCTACCTGAAATATATTGGGCTGAAGAAGTTAATACAGCATGCTATACACAAAACAGAACATCAGTGAACAAGAAGCTGCTGAAGACACCTTATGAGATTTGTAATGGAAGGAAACCAAACATATCCTATTTCCATCCATTTGGAAGCAAATGTTTTATCCTAAATCACAAGGTTCATTTGAAGACATTTCAACCAAAGTCAGATGAAGGAATTTTCTTGGGATATTCTTCAGTCAGCAAGGCATTCAGGGTGCTGAACAAAAGGTCACTGAAACATGAAGAAACAATCCATGTTGTGTTTGATGCACCTAAGTTCACTGGTATGGAAGATGAAGATTGTGAACCTGCTGAGAATCAACAAGTCACTGATCCAGATTGTGTTGAAGTTTTGGAAAGATTCAATGACTTAAAAGTTTACGATCATCGCCCTCTTTGAACACCTGCTGGAGACATTACTGATGCAACAACTGAAGCAATTCAAGGATCTGCTGAACCCCCTGTTGTTGAAGAAGCTACAGCAGAACCTACTGAAGATGAGGCTCCTGATAATCAAACTTACCAGAATCCACAATGGTTAAGGAATCACCCTGCTGAACAAGTTATTGGCAATGTACAGCAAGGTGTAAGGACTAGAAGACAACTGGAAGCAATGTTTACTTGTTTTCTATCTCAAATGGAACCTAAAGTTGTTGAAGAAGCTATTTCAGATCCAGATTGGATAATAGCTATGCAAGAAGAATTAAATGAATTTGAAAGAAATCAAGTTTGGACACTAGTTGAAAGGCCAAGTCATGCAAATATCATTGGTACTAAGTGGGTATACAGAAATAAACTTGATGAATCTGGTACCATTGTGAGGAATAAGGCCAGACTAGTTGCAAAAGGCTATTCTCAAGCAGAAGGAATAGACTTTGATGAAACTTATGCACCTGTTGCAAGATTGGAAGCTATCAGATTATTCTTGGCACATGCTGCATATAAGAACTTCAAAGTATATCAAATGGATGTCAAAAGTGCATTTCTGAATGGTATTCTAGAGGAGGAAGTGTATGTACAGCAACCTCCTGGATTTGAAGTTAAAGATCAAGAAGATAAAGTGTATAGACTCAACAAAGCACTTTAAGGATTGAAACAAGCCCCAAGAGCATGGTATGAGACTCTATCTCAATTCTTGGTGGACAATGGTTTTACAAAAGGCACCATTGACAAGAATCTTTTCAGAATCAGTGAAGGGAACAGAACCCTGCTGGTACAGATTTATGTGGATGACATCATTTTTGGTTCTGAAAATGACTTACTTTGTGAAAAATTTGCAAATATAATGAAGAGTAAATTCCAAATGAGTATGATGGGAGAAATGAACTACTTTTCGGGATTGCAAGTTAAACAGATGAAAGATGGAATCTTCATTCATCAAACCAAGTATACCAGGGAGTTGCTGAAGAAGTTTGGTATGGAAAACAGCACCAAGATATCAACTCCAATGAGTACAAACATCAGATTGGATGAAGATAAAGAAGGCAAAGATGTTGATCAGACTCTATACAGAAGGATGATAGGCGATCTGCTGTGCACTTCTCGCCATGATGGACTGATATATCCCTTTGTTTGTAGGTGTTTGTCCAAGATTTCAATCTAAACCTAAAGAAAGTCATTTAGGTGCAGTCAAGAGAATTCTCAAGTACCTAAAGGAGACTTTGGGAGTAGGGATATGGTATTCCAAGGATGGAATCTTCAAAGTTATATCCTACTCAGATTCTGATTATACTAGATGCAAGATTGATAGAAAAAGCACTACAGAACTCACAATTAATGGGAAGTAGGTTTGGTCTCCTGGTTCGACAAGAAAGCAATTCAATATCAACTTTCTTTCTGCGGTTTGAATATATATTTCGCTGGAAGTTGTTGTGCACAAGTACTATGGCTAAGACAACAATTAAGGGATTATGGAATTGAAGAAAAGGAAATTCCAATTATGTGTGACAACACAAGTGCAATTGCAATCACAGAAAATCCTGTTTTGCACTCAAGAACCAAGCACATTGATGTGAGACATCATTTTATAAGAGATCATGTTGAAAAGAAAGATGTTGTGGTTCTATATATCCCTATTGAAAATCTACTTGCTGATATTTTCACTAAACCACTTGACAGTGAAAGATTTGCCAAATTAAGGACTGAACTTGGAATTATAAAAGTTGGTGATATTGACAATGTCTTGGAATTCACCAAGGGGATTAGTCTTTGCTATGTTGGGTGAGCTCACTTAGCAGATTAGTCATTGGTATCAACAATTCCATGTAGTTATGTTTGGACAATTGAGCAAATGAGGTTGCCAAGGGGATTGGTCTTTGTCATGTTGGGTGAGCTCACTTGACTGATTAGTCATTTGTATTAAACTTCATCTTGTATTATCAATTGAACAACACAAGAAGAAATTAAAGATCAGCAGAGTCACTTTATCAAAGTGACTTTCAAGATTATTTATCGCCAGATTTCTTGAGCCAACCTCGCTTGAGGACAACCTCTTTGAATGGGCGTGATTGGTCAAACTTTCTTCAAGTCAAAAAGCAGAATTGGCGGGATATTTAATTCTATCCTTTATTACCACAGTTAACACGATCTAACGGTTATCAGACGTTATGGAAGAGTTATGGAACACGTGTCAAGCCAGCATTTATTCAGATTAATCGTGTTTAACATCGATGTACGTGCAATGACAGTTGCAACTACTCACTGTCTATATATTCAGACTGTTTCACAGCAGATTCTCTACTTGCAAAATCTGCTTTATCACTGCGAATTTCACATAGTGTGAACACAGATTCATAATCTATCTTCTTCATCTCTTTTATCTCATAAAAATGGCGGAAAAGATTGATGTCCATATTGAATCGAGACAAAGTTTTAGAGGCTTTGTTGTTGATGCAAACAAAACAGAATTGGCCATTAATATTGGTAGGAGAATCAGGAGGGTTGCAGGTTTGGAGAACATACTCAATATCAGGTTAGAAACAATTTCTTACACCAATGTTATTGATTTTTTGAAGAACATGGTTGTGGAAGAAGGAACTGAAGCATTCAAGACAACTGTGAATACTGAGGAGATTGAAGTTTCCCCTAGTCTACTGAGGGAAGTGTTTGGATTTGAGGAGGTAGTGGATGGTCCAGTAAATCCTGAAGAAATGGGACTATCCAAGATGGATTTTGTTGATCAAATCAAGACAAATACAACCATCAAATCCACTCCAGGCATCAATTGCAGACATATTGGAAATTAGTACAGTCTGCTGAGCAAGCTCATTGCAAAGAACATACTTGGACTGGTTGGATGTATGGACACTCTATCAAGACCCAAGATAGAGTTGATGATGATCATCTACAGGAGCATGAAGTTTGATTGGGCTGGTTACTTCATTCATTACATGAAGAAGGTAGCCAAGGAAGAAAAAGAGGGAAAAAAGGAAATCCAAGGCCTTGCCTCTAGGGTGATGGTTGAGACCTGTTTGAATCACTTTGAGGTTCCTGATATTGAACCTGAGATGATCAATCAGTCTAGATACAAGAAGGAAATTGATTATGCTATTCGGGTCTAGATGATGATGAAAATGTTGTTGACCCTGCTGTGATGATGATGAGCGGTGTTGGTGATGGTGATCTTGGTGGTGGTGCGAGGTCCAAAGCAAACTAAGAAGAAATCCACTAAACCTGCTGCACCAAAGAAAGCTACTGAGAAAAGAAAGGCTGCAGAAACAAGAAAGATTACTGAAGTATTAAAGCCTAAAAGAACAAGAAAGCAAACAAAGCCTGATCTTGCTGAGTCTGCTGAGGGTCCGGTGAATCTGAACTCACGACGACTGACTTTGTTCTTTGCAAGGAGAAGCTGTTGTTGAGATTCTGAAGGAACAACAGAAGGAAGACAGTAGAAAGAGAAAGTCTACTGTGGTTGCAAAAGATGATGAACCCCTTTCCAAGAGGAGAAAAGAAATTATCCATAAATAGAAACATGGAAAAGGGAAAGAATTGAAAACCTTGGAGGCACAAAGAATCCAAGAGGAAGCATCAGTAGAAGAGGAAGAAGAGGCTATTGAGGTAGAGCCCTTGACTATCATCAAGCCTGTGGAAATTACTGACTCCTCACCTGAAGAGGCTTTTAAGTCTACTGAAGCTGCACATGTTGTTGTTGAGCAATCTGTTGGAGATATACAGCAGTCTATCTACTGAAGACCCACAGCAAACCACTGAACCTGAACCTGCTGTGGTAGTTGAAAAAATGGTTGAAGACCCTGCAAGTGTTGCAAGAACTCAGGGGGAAGAGCAGTCTGCTGCTAACCCTGCTGATGAGCATGCAAGTCATGGGGAACCAAGTGTAATACAGATGGAAGTAGTATGCACAAATATACAACCTCAGCAACCTACTGACTTTGACACATCTGTTGAAGAAACAATGAATTTACTTGTGGAAGCTTTTGGAGGACAGCAAACCACTGAACCTGCCATTAGAAAGCCATCTATGCCATATGAGAAGGCATCTAAAAAGGGCAAAGTCGATCCTAACTTCAAAAAGGTGCAAAACTACTTTCAGTGGAAGTTTGGATTCTACAAGAGACAGAAACCAGCTGCTGATCCAATGAGTGGATTTGAAGAATGGGCATTTGAGCAGCTGGGTGTGGACAGCCTGTTGGATTTGTTAGACACTAGCATGCTTCAATCCAGGCTGATGGATCTTTTGGATGAAGTAAATAAAAGTGGAGCTATTATGTTCAGAGATCCTAAATACACACCAGACAGTGATTCATCAGATTCTGATGATGATACCCCTATGTTCCCTGGGGAGACCAGTGGAGTGGCTAGAGAAACAACAACTGAAGCTACTGGTCAAGAAGCCACTGATGGCATGGAAGCTGAACCCACTGAGACTGGTAAGTCTGCTGAGGGCCAGCAGACTGGTGAGATGGATGAGGATCTGCAGGATCTCACCATGGATGATCTGGAAGCATTGATCAATGAAGGAATTAATTTGAGTGCTCGTAGGCTAGCTGATGAATCTTCTACATTCCATGTTGTAGAGCCTACTGCACAAACTGAAGCTGAACAGAGTAAGGATTTGGATGGAGAAAAGGTTACTGATTATAATGAACCTAGTGTCAGCTCAGAAGAATCTATTGTATACCAAGATGGATTTGAATTTGAGGGCACTCTTACTAAAACAACCATTATCCTGCACAAGATTGGTCATGCTGAAGGATTTCAAGTGGATAATGAGGCTATATTCAATCCACAAAGGTTGGAAGAGGAGGTACAGGTTGCTGGGCTACAAACAGCACATGCACAAAGGTTGGAACAGGAGGTACAGGCTGCTGAGTCTTAAACACTGGACAAAGGTTGGAACAAACTTTGGGTTTGGAGGAAACATTTATTCTTTGAAGAGGGCGATGTAGTGGAGCCTACTGGAGACAAGACCTTTGAAGGAAAGATAGTCGCAGGCTAGCATTAATGAGGATGAGCATTTCTTTGGACTATGACTTTAGTGATGAGGAGTTTCAAATGCCTGAAGAAGAAAATGTTGATGTTGATCCCCAACAGGCATTTGTACCTATCTTTGAAGAACCTGCCATTGATCCTATCTTGGATGAATATCAAGGACCTAATCCTCCTGGATTAGATAGGAGTTGGGCAATGGTTGTGAGCAATCAGAGGCAACAATATAATGTGGAAGATCTGGAGAAGTGCCTGAGGAAGTCTTGCATGAGTTGAGGACTGTAAGGAATGACATGCAACAGTTAAGGACTCAACTGGATAGACAAGAACAGAGATTTGAAGAACTGATGAACCTGATAAATGAAAACAGACAATCTGCTGATACAATTGCTTCAAATTTTGCATCTACTCAAAATGATGTCAATGATATGATGCTAGATGTGAGGGGAATCAAACTAGGGATTAATTTGAAGGAAATTTTTTTGAAAGATCAATTTATATCCATTCAACAAAAACTTGACAAACTTGCTGAAACCCCTAGACTGCTTGAGCTCTCTTCTTTGCACAACAACTCTTGTGCACGATCCTAAACTTCTTGAGAGGATAACCTGCTTTGGAGCAAACAATGCAAGGAAGGATCACAAACAATTGATACTAGGATGAAATCATTGAAGGACAACTAAGCAACCTAGTTATCACACAGAAAATGTGCATGGCCTCACTGTCCCGGTTTGTTGATGATGTCAATAAGGGGGAAGAGGCAACAACTGAAGCAAAAGAAGCTGCCAAAATTTTTGCAAAGAAGAGATGGGAAGCTGATACAAATGCTCTCAGACAACCAGCACCTGGCAGACTTCCACTCACTGATGAGCTTCTCCAACAATACAAGAAGGTATACAATATGAGACATAGACCCTATCATGACAAGGATTTCATGAAGGTCCGAACTTATTTTGGGACTTAAGTTTTGGGAAGCAAGAATAAAATCCTTGAGGCCAAACACAGAGGTGGTAGAAGTGGAATAGGTATACCTACCACAAAGGCAAATGACTCAGTGAATGAATTTAAAAAAGTATATATGAGGTTAGGCTTCAGGGTAAATCAAATATCCCTTACTCTACCTGAAGCATGGCATTGGTGGAAACATGTAAATCCTCATATTGACTTCTCTCTGATTGAAAATGATTGGATGAGAGATATGGTGAAAGAAATCAGAGAATACCAAGAACAAACAGAGAAGGCCAGACAAGAAAGGGAGAGAAGACAGTAGATCAGCATACTATAACTGCATTATATTTTTGATGATTCTAGACTGTAATATCTTTGAACAAATGATTATAATGAAATATGAATGAATTTGTTCTGTTTTTGTTTTATATCTTTTTGCTTTGCTGTTAGGTGAGTGTATTGGCATCATCACCAAAAATGGGGAAATTGTTAGACTTATTTCTGTGTTTTGATGATGTGTGCCAGACTAGCATTTATAGTGCAAAGGCAAAAAGATGTCTAGATCAAATGTATAGGCTTATTAGAGTTTGATTCATAAATAGGTTTGATCAAACAAGCATTTGTAAAGGCTCTTTGATTCATATCGCCAGATGGTCCATATCGATAGGGTAGATAGGTGCAGACTAGTCAGGAACTCTTTGAAGACCGGAAGGTCGAGGGCTCAAACTCGATTCTGAAGGCTAAGGGATCAAACTTAGTAATTAAATTCAAGGATATGGAATCGAATTTAGGCAAGTCTGTGATGACCTAAATCGATTACATATACCTTGTGTACAAGGTCTAAGTTCCATAAGTTGGATGATGTTTGGAACTTGGTTATAATTAAAGGTGTAATCTAACTTCACAAATAAAAGTTAGATAAAAGAAGTCAAGCGCATTGTATTATATACACAAAGAAATTGCGATTCAAAGCTGATGAACTCGCGATAATATACCTCGATTAATTCAAGATTATTGGAAGATTACATGGATAAGGACAGCCTAACTACCTCGACTTATCAAACAAATCAAATTTGAGATCAAAAGGCGTTGGGATGATTCGAATTTGAACCATTGGATATAAGTCAAAGGGTGGATGATCGCGATTTGTCAAAAGGAATTCGACGATGTCGACCCTATGAATAGTGATGAATGCAAATCAGATGGGACAAAAACAAGGAACAGATTACATTTGAATTTCAAATACAAGTCACATGCATTCTTGCCTATATATGAGGGCTTTCAACTCGAAACATGATGATGAAAATTGATAAACTTTGAGGAGATATTTTCTTGGTGAAAAACACCTCTTGAACCTCTTGAACTTAAAGCTACCGATCCAGAGAAATTCTTCAAGTGTTTTCTACATGCAAGCTACATCAAGCATAAACACTTGAAGCCTGCAAGCTACTGATTATATCATCCTAATCAAGCTGCTGCAACTGAATCATTTATTTGATTCAATCTTTATTTTTTAAAGAACTCTTGAAGACAGTGAAAGCACGTTTGTGTGAAAGATCGTTGTTTGTGGTGGAGTGGTGAAGAGGCAATCCTACCCTTCAAGGACCAGTGGAAGACTAAGGAGCAGCAATCCTACCTGTTCTCAGTTTTCGGTTTGTGAAGCCATAGTTATTGGTGAAGGACAAGAAACTAAGGAATTTTTGTAAAAGCTACATCAAAGATCTCTAGTGAATTTCCTCCAACATCACAGGAGAAGAGTGGGTGACGAGATTACACCACGGAACCACTATAAAATCACTGCTTACTTTCAGCATTTACATTCTGCACTTAATTTATTTTACACATCAACCTACTGAATCTAGCAATTGAAATCACACACATACACTACTGAGTATCTAATACTTAGTATCATATTTAACAACTAGTAGTAAGGCTTAATTTTGATATAATTCCGCTGCACAAATTCAGCAAACTCAACTATCACAAACTCATGTTTATCGGCCAGAGCTATCGAGGTATCAGCAGACTCATCAAGTATCGCAGACTCACGAAGTTGCAGAATTTGTTAACTCCAAAATTTTAAGTGTTAAGTTTATTCACCCCCCCTCTAAACTTAACCAAAGCCTTTTCAAGGGACCAACACTGAGGTTTGAATGTGATGAGTAAAGCGTAACTAAAGTTGTTGAAAAAGTTGAATTTTATATGAATTAAGTGTGTGTGTCGAAAGCTGGTTGATGATTTGAGTGCGGTAGGTCATATCTCGAATGTCCTATACCACTATGATGACCAAAAGCTCACGACAGTCAGAAAAAGCTGCCTTATGATTTGAGTAAGGTAGGGTATATCTCAAATGTCCAATTCTGCTATGACAGGGCAAGAGCTCATTCTGATGTGCGTTTAAATGTGGAAATAGTTAAATCAACTTATATAAGAAAGTGGTATGAAATGAATAAAAGACTTAGTTATCGTATATCTTATCCCCAGTATAAACTGACAGATATGTTGTAGGGATTATCCTCTGAGTATGTCAGAAAGGTCCTAAATATATTCTATCATCTTTTTCGGGATATGTTACGTTTTGTAGGGTGCATGCTATAAGTATCATTCATTTCTAGTTTGAAGGGGGTATTAGCTAGTTTGCTTTGAAATTTTCAAGTTTCGACTTAGTGGAAGTTTGTTATAGCTTTGCACACACACCGGGGTGAACCTCTAAGTTATTGCATATGTATTATATGTGCTGAGATGTCTATCTTTTTCCGAGCCTTGATTTTCGTTTTGTTTTGCTCGGGACGAGCAAAAGCTAAGTGTGGGGGAGTTGTTAAGGGTGATATTATATGATTTATAACGTTATATTTTATAATGATTTCCTCCATATTCGTATTATTTGTATAGAAATTAAGGGTTTAATCGAATTATTGAGCAAATGAGTTTTAAAAGTATTTAAGTGTAAACTTGAGCTACTTTCATGATTTTATTGGTAATTATCTATGGTTTTACACTTTGCGTGTTCTTATGGTTTTGAAGGTACATTTACATGTCATGGAGAGGGATGAAAGGAGCTTAAAAGATGTTCAAGTGATGATTTGCATGGAAGGAAAGAGATAGAGATGAAGTTGGAATGAGATCAAGATGAATTTGGAAGAAAAAGGTAGTGGACGAGCGTCCAAATACCTGAACTGGCATCCAGGAGGTGGCATTCGATTCAGGAAGTTTGGATTTTCACTGGACGTGCGTCTATTGCTCCTTCTAGTTGGACGGGCGTCTAAGGGAATGGACTAGCGTCCGGAAGAAGAAGCTGATTCAGAGTGTTGAAGTTTTTGATGAACTGGCGTCCAATTTTGCATGGGACGGGTGTCTGACGTGACTCGGCCCGATTCGAAGATTTTACTGAAGACTGGACGTGCGTCCACTCATCCAGACGGGCGTCCACGGCCGACTTAAGCATAGCCGACCTAAAATCTTATAAATAGCAGCGCATTCTCAACCCTAATGATCATCTTATATACACATTACAGCAGCCGCAGAAAACCCTAAATTCTGAAGCCGAGTTGTGCTTGGTCGGCCAAGCCTTGGTGCTTGGTCGGCCAAGCCTTGGTGCTTGGTCGACCGAGGGTTAGATTAGTTGTTCTATTTATTTTGTTTCGTTTCTTCTTGTTCGATTCATGAGGATGGCTTGAAGCTGATCAAACTTGGGGCAAGCGTGTAAAACTTTTCTGCAGCGTTTTTATTTCTTCCTTTGGATGATTTCAGGAGTTTTAATTAAGTTGTTTCTTTTCTATGATTATGTGTTATGCAAATTTATATCGAGAGATGTTTTGCTATTGATGTTTACTATGTGACAAGAGTCGGTGTAAACCTAAATCACCATAGGAAAGATTGGATCTTTAACCTATAAGTAACGAGAGGTTATTAGGTTGAATATCTAGATTGTTAGATTGGGAAATCTTGCACCTTGGTTTGAAAGCGTTAATCTTTAAGATCGAGAGATAAAAGATTGATAGGCGAATTTTTTAAGAGATTAGGAGTTCATACCTTTGATAGGTGAATCACATCTTTATTAAATCTTCACTAAATAATCTAGAGAGGAAATTAAGGGTTGCGGGATGGTGGATCATTGCTTGTTCTATGTTTAATCAAAACGCTACTGAGACGGTTTCACAAGCTTGTTCCAGAAAGCCTCAGATCATCTTCAGAATACGAACGAATGAAAATTAATAAAAAAAACATAAGTGAGACTCGGTCGACCGAGCAGGAGCACTCGGTCGACCGAGCCTGCCGTCTGCTCGTTTCTAGGGTTTTATGTGGCTGGTATCAAAATTGTATCTCTAGGGTTGAAATAACGCACATATATATAGAGTTTTAAGTCGGTTTATGGTAGGTCGGCACATGGACGCTCGTTTGACATGTTGGACGCCCGTCCAACTTGAATGAATTCTTCGAGTCGGGCCGAGCTTGATTAGACGCCCGTCCTATAGGTTTTTGAACGCTCGTCCAACAAATTTCTAAAAACTCTGAATCAAACAGCTCCTCTTAGACACCAGTCCACTTCTTCTGGACGCCAGTCCACTGGACGGGACCTCAAACGCTCGTTCAACTTGTAAATCTTCATTCCAATCCTCAACTTGCATCTTCCTCCTTCCATTAAATCTCCAATTATGACATGTTTATGCACCTACAAAACCACAAAGACATGCAAAGTGTAAAACCATAGAAAATTACCAATAAAATCACGAAATTAGCTCAACTTTACACTTAAAGACTTTTAAAACTCATTTGCTCAATAAATCCTTTAAACACTTACTTTTCTATAAAAAGTAATAAAACACGAAGGAAATTGCTACGAAATAATATCATATATATCGTAAAAATCACTGTTAACAGGTACCTAATAGGGCATTTATATATGATGATAATCATATAGGGCTGGACCGATTTGATTTGAGTTCTCGATATAATTCCGTGATCAAGAAGTCTTATCGAATCACAAGATGATCATATATGTATTAATCTCATTCCTGAGGTGATCACAGACAACTGCTTAGACTAGGGTAGAGTTTGATGTGTTAGTAAGGATCACTTCGTAGTATGTGGTCCAACACTTCTCGTTGGCTCTATTTTAGGATGAATGAGTAGTCTGTGCTATCACAGATATGAAATCCATTCCTTCCATCGGGAAGTACACAAACAGTTCCTTTATTTGTTAATCCTAGAAACTGATCGATGGCGCCAGTTCATATTATATTAGTTATGAACTAATTGATCACTAGGGGGTTAATGGTAAATAAGGATAAGATGTTTCAAGAAGGGTCTACGGAGATATCCCGAATCGAACGAACAGTCTATGGAGGATTTATTCGTATGTAATGATTATATCAGTGGACGCTTACCAACTCATAGTTGAGTATAAGTTTTCTATATTCGGAAGAGTTCAGTTTCGGGTTTATGGTGGTGTAATCCCGGAATTAATCGATTGAATATTATTGTTCGGTCTGACGAATAATTTTATTTAATTTATTATAGCTACTGAATATGGGTCCATGGTCCCCGACGTGGCTCTTTACATAGCATATGTTTTCTCTTCGTTTCACCTCAATTATAATTAAATAGTTGGATTGAACTATTTAATTGATATGTGGATTAATTGTTTAGTTGGACTAGATAATTAAATACATGAAAAAGAAATTTTTCGTGAACTCGGCCCAAATAAATGAAAAATGCGCATGACCTAATTAATTAGGGTTTGGGGCGCATATTATCTTATTATTTGTTGGGAAATTAGTTTTCTTGATAAATAAATAGACATGTGATTAAATTATTCATTTGTTAAATAATTTAAGGAAAAAAAAAATATTTTATATGTCCTTATTAATTTAAGATTATTCTAGATTTATCTTTTTTAGGAAAATGATTATCTTAATTGATTTTGTATTAATTAAATAATGCCTTGGAGACTAGGATTTCTCTCCTATATAAAGAGAGTTCTCCCAACCCAAATCACATAACATATTTTTGAAATATTGGAAGGATCAAGGCTTAGAATTTTCGGCCTTGGGTTCTTTGGGTTTCAGTTTTAGAAAACTTCGGGTTTTCTAAGGTAGCATATCGAGGAGGTCCGGCGACTTGAAACACCATCTACCTGGTGGTGCTTGGAGACACACGTTGGAAGACTCTGGCTTCTCATCTAGCTTGGATCTTGGATTGACCTTTGTTCTTGGAGTAATTGCACCATAAAAAGGCTGGTAATCTAAACCCCCTCGTAGGTTTAGATCTATTGTATTTATGTATTTTGATTGTTTAGATCTAGATCTTGTACTTTCCGCTGCGTAATCGGGTGGATCTTGACCCATCCGGCGATATTACATCCTAACAAGTGGTATCGGAGCCTTTGATCTATCAATCAAAGTATGTGAATTTTAGATCTAGGAGTGGAAAAGCAGGTTTTGGATGTTTTTTGTTTTTCGTTTGCTTTTCTATATACATCGAAATTTATTCATGTATGTTGCCTTATGATTGTCGTGGTAGAAGAGATGGATTGGGGTTGGTATTGTTACTCGTTAGATTTATTGTAAACTTATATAAATTCTTTTATATGAGTATAGGAAATTTTGTAATTTTAGTTTCCTAGAAGTAGATATGTATTGTTTCTGTTCGGTTTTTTATTTATTCCTGGAGCTTGAGCCGTTGAAACGACAATCCCTCCTGTCAGAATGAAGAATAAAGGTTGAAGAACAGGCCCTCAAAATTTCGCGTCGATCTGACTCAATCTCGACGTTCAACCGTTGCTATAAAGTTGCTGCTGTGTCGTAAAAGCACTGCAGCCCCAGATGTCTGTTCGTTGAATTTCTGGAAGAGATTGGACCGTTGAAATGAAAATCCGACCGTTCATATTGACAATCAAGGGGTTTTGAACAATCCCTAAAAATTTCAGGTCGATCGAGTTTTTCTCGATGCCCGATCAGCTCTGGGAAGACACTGATGCGCCGCAGTTATAAATAGATGCAGCAGATGGAACGGCGGATTGCTAGGATAAATTGGGCCATCAAAACTCGGATCGAACCGTCCATTTTGAAGAAGGGGAGTGAAGAACAGGTCCTTAAAGTTTCGTGATGATCAAAGTTCGTTTGGATGTTCGATTGTCGATAAAACGCGGCAGTAGCAGATTAGAAAATAGTGAACCCTAGTTTGTGTTATTTATTTTCTTTTTTTATAGGTTAGATACGGGGGTACCAACGATCCATCTCGGTATTTATTTTTCCGTTATTTTTTCGTGTATGATCGAAATTATGTGATAGAAACCGGAAAATCGCCATGACATGCATCATATCATGATTCCACTCCAATGCATACATGTAGCTAGTTTATTTCGAATAAATTAGGCATGTATAACTTGTATAATTAGTAAAAAAAGCCTTTTTTAATTAATATGTGGTAGTTAATTAAAATAATTAACTAATTATAAAAACAGAGGAACCGGGTTTTGTCAATCGTTACGATTTTAGTGATGGATTCTCGGTGAATCCCACATACATAAATCGTTGATTTTTCGATGAACCTACCTTAAACATAAATGAGATTACGCTTTGGTTGACAACATAGAAATCGGAAAATCTTAGTACATGGGTTCGGAAATGGTCTAACCATGGTTGGGCGTGTAAAACTGAGCTACGGCTCGATTTACTCCCCTCCACGTGTGACGTTTGCACGGGGGTTCGACAAGACTTAGCATATCCGATAAGCCTTCGGGCTAAATAGGGCTTCTCTTGCCGGATCCGACCGACAGTCACATATGTTCCAACGGATAAGATGGCCTAGGCTTGCTTACTTAACTGACCCTGTTCGGAGTACTTTGATTTATTGTTTCATATTGTCAAAACCGAAACCGTAATTAGTAAACCCACCACTTTTTCAAATTATTGAGTGGGAGCGGGGAAGGCGACAACCGACCCCACAGCCTCTACTATAGGTGCAAGCGTGTGAGAGAAGGGTAACACCTCGTTCCGCTTTGATTTTGGCTCCCTACGGATGGTGTTCATCCCAATCAAAATTCAAGGCTTGGTTTCCGAAAGGATGGGATTTCGGGTACTCGTTGAGTCACTGACCAACCCTGCAGCGGCACACTCGGGGCGTACTTTGAGATCTGATATAGTAGGTCACACTCTTTATGGATATTTTTGAAATATCTAGGCTAGAAAAAGGAAGGTAATCAATGATTAAAGACCGGGATGTCTGATTCCCGTGGGATATTTGATTCTCAAAGTTTAATCATTGAGAGAGATTGTCTCAGTTTGATCGTCGCCTCTTTGTCTGACCCTGCAGTGGCACTGAGGTGTGAGATTAAATCCTTGGAATGGTAAGATAGAATTTTAACAAGTTTATCATTCCTAAAATAAAAATCTAGTAGTCAAAATTTATTTTTTGAATTTAACTTTCTGTCATATTTTTTACAACTTTAATCTTTAGGCTACTAAACTGTTAGTAATAGGACTTCATTAAAAATGTGGAAGTAACAAGTGCGTTGTAGTTATCAATAGAATGCAATTAATTTTACGGAAGAGATTTTTCCCTTGAGCCTTTAAAAACTTAAGTGACATAGTATAGGTATGTCATGGATGTCACTCGTGTTGAACGAGAGACGACCATACTTTGTTTACAAAAGATGATATAGGAGTATCAGATAAATTCATTTAGTGAATTTTAAAAGTGTAATTACACATCAAATTTTTAATTGAAAAATCGGAAAATCATACATAAGGCGTTGCTAGTTAGACGGTATTTGGAACCGATAAACTAGTGGAAGCCTTAGTCTTATGATTTGTTGTTTTTCTGAATCATTCGAAATGTGTAATAGACTGCACATGAGTTTATCTTTTCATTGAAAAAACAAGAATAAAGCGTTGCTAGTTAGACAGTATTTGGAACTGATAAACTAGTGGGAGCTTAGCTCTAGAGTTTTTCCAATCTTTTGAAACATCATGAACAAAGCATTGCTAGTTAGACAGTATTTGTAACAGATAAACTAGTGGGAGCTTAGTTCTAGGGGATTTTCTAATCTTTGAAAATCATAAATACAAAGTGTTGCTAGTTAGACGGTATTTGGAACCGATAAACTAGTGGGAGCTTTGGTTTTATGATTTGACGATTAGAAAAATCGGTAGTCCAAGCAAGTAACATTGAACATCCCACAGTTCAAGAGTAGTGTCTACTCAACCGAACTGCTAGTTCAAGAATGTTTCCATCTAAGGAAAGTCAAGAATGTGAAAGAATGTTTATACGTGTTAGTCATCTAAACTAAGTAGTTTTAAGCCAAAACCGGAAAATTAATAAATTTGAAATTAGAGGATTAGGAAAGTGATTTCGGATCACTGACCAATGCATCCTTAGCAATTTTCTTGAAAGCTAAAGTTCTTTGGAAGAACTAGGTAACTTTGCATTAAACGATAAATAAAATAGACAACGGGCAGTTATTTCAGATAGACTAGTGAGAGTAATATAAGGAAATGAATCTCATATTCAATTCTTGAGTATCACAGAAAATTCATTTTCTGTTTTCGGATTCGATGGAACGAACATATTCATTTTTAATATGATAATTTGTTTATCTTATTGACGATGAATATAACTGTTTGATAAAGTCTGACCACTAAGCATTGCTGAAAAGGTATTAGTAACACATCTTAAAATATATAAACGCAAATGGTTTCCGTATTTAGATAAACACTTCTTTATATACTATTAATTAGTGCATATTCCCTAATGACAAGATCTGAAGACTGGCTTAGGGTGATTCCTATCATCCAGTCAAAGGAACAATGACTAAGTTTTCTTTCAATCAGGAAAGGGTAATAGATTTAAAGAAGTAACATAGCTTGTTCATAACAACCTTCGGGGTCATATGAAAGGTACAAGCTAGTGGGAGCTTTTGAAGTAGTGAGATGTTGTCTAACAACTATTCGAGACTCCGGTAAGTTTATCCAAAATATTTGGAGGAAATCTCTGATTTCACCAGAGATAGAGTATTCCATACTCAGAAATAGGTTATTGCGTAGTCTTCGGGACTGATGCTCGGCCTGCCTCCCAGTGAAATGTTTTCACTAACGGATACACCATAAATTTTCCTTATATAGTTATTGATGTGCTACGATACGCTGCTGAACTCATTTAAGATATTGGTTGCAAAATAACGGTTTGCGTTGTAATGAAAAACTGAGAACTCTTCCAAAAAGATGCCTACACATTTTTGCATAAGGAGTGAATTCGGTCCACCGCACTTCCGTAAATATAGACATTTAGCATTTGGTGCTTGAAGGTAGGATTTGAAATTTTGCGTACACGTTCAAGTCGTGAAATATCTTAATGCATTGAGTAAATGTTGGTTATAAAACTCATAAAATCAGAGAATGACGGTTATACTTTCAAACTCGGTCTGATAGAGTCTGTAAATAACAAACTTAGATCTTGAAGTATTTGTACTCAATGTGTTACTAACTGATTTGTTCAGTCCACATCCAACACCGGCAGTTGGTGATAACACTAATAAAAACTACTAAACTAGATCAGTATATCGATCCAACTCGAACGTAGTGGGAGTATGGTTTGTCCATTACCCATTGCAGGACCTTATGGTCTATAGGGTAGCTTGATGACCTATAGTCCTTTGTGGGCTGTGTAGGATTCTGATCATGGAGGTTGGTTTAAAAGCCATAACCCTGTGAATGGTGTTTGATACTCCAGTTCTGTTTAAACTCTTGTAGAACCACCTGAGTATCTCCGGCCCAGTGGGAGTAATTGGTACTACACTAAGAAGAGTCGAATGAAGAGGAAAGTTTAACTTTCAACTCAAAGCTGAGTAATTTAGGGGTGATTCCCTAAAAGGTAAAGAGTTAACCAGACCGTGATCTCTCTTACCAGTCAGTCTTGCTTGCTTTCGTTAGAAAGCGGGAAATAGGGGTGATTCCCTAAGACTTCTTTGCCGAACAACAGGATCTGAACTCATTCAGAACAGAAGGGTTTTAGCAAAGAACAAATAACCGATTCATTACAAAGCAGAAAATCAGAGTGATTCCCTAAGACCTTTTTGCGAGGTTAACGGTATCTTAATTTATTCAGAAAGAACCTTTGGCAGGATGCCTGCCATAGCTTATATCCTTTGGGGATTAAAGCAAACCTCTAGGTCATTTCAAAGTCATATATTTTAATATGTGGACTTGACCAGAATATTGCTAAGTCTTTCGTAGACTGGGCTTCGATATTAGTAAAGTAGTATGTAGATTAGTGTTTGTGAATGGTAACATGAAACTGTTGGAAACAACATGGGTGTGTTATCTGAAGTCGGAGTCTAACATGCCATCGGGCTATTTTCTAAAAGAATTTGACTGACTCGAATTCTCGAAAATAAGCAATTGGCAATCCCATTCATCAATCTCAATGGTTAAGATGTTCTTGCATAGAGGAATGCAACATTCAACGATGTAGTCTACCCTACCTCTCTTAGGAATGCTTGTCTAAACCTGCGACTGAATATTAAATGGGATGTTTAGTGAATCCTCAAGTCTCTTCGGGAGAATGAGGAATTGTATGCTATTATATTCAGGTGCAAACTAGAATATAAGCGATAACACTGATTCTGACTTTAGGTCAGATTGAGGATGATCGTTAAATCGATCTCGGTCACAGTGTTTACTCATGTGATGAAGTATTATCCAGTAAGCCAATGCCACTTCAATGTAAAAACATAGGAGAGATAACTCATAAGGATTTCGCAATCACTAGAGGTTATAAGCATATTGCATTCGTACCACCGGATTGGATGGAAAGGCGACGTTTTGATCCCAAAGATTGACTCAAGCCGCCAACCTACCTGATCAGTGTACCAAGTCACATGGTATTCAGATTCTAAGTACGCGCCGGGTCACTGACTGATGACGTGGTCAATCAGGTTATAATATACTTGACCACCATAAACCAATACTAGCAAGAGGACTAGGCCCATCGTAGTATAGCTATAGTGAATCAAGGTCGATCCCACAGGGAACCAATTGTGGATCATTTTATATACAAACAATTAATTAAACATGTCAAGGACATAGAGGCGGTCTACGACCAACATAAAACAAGAAAAGTAAAGACACGACTCGACACAACGTAATTAACCTCCCCAATTATAGTCTTCATCGTTTGGACCTAGATAATTTATATAATAAACTGAACTTATTAACTGTCAATCCATTTGTATCTTATTTTAGATTGGCTACGGGAGTCATCCTCTTTAACTTGACTTAGCACCGGTAGGTCACTAGATCACTGTGGTATTGTTACGTGACTTCGCCTTTTGGTGCCTCCATCTCATATAACTCACACGCTTACGACTCTAAGGATGCCGATATTAACCGTACACCTCGCCCAGGCAACATTCCTATGGTTAGGGCGTACTTCCTAAACGATCGCTCAAGCCTCGTCCAACTAACAATTACCTTTTAGGTCTCCCGCTAGTTTACGAACTACGTATAACTAGGTGACGTCAATTCCTAATACAAAACCTACCAGATCTCATTTGAAAGTCCCGAAAGATCGTTCGTGAGCCGACCAGAGCCCTATATTGGTATTTCCTAATCGTGACGCTAATTAAAAGCGACGAGCAGCGTAGCGTGGCCATACCTCACGAGATAATAAATCCTACTAAGCTAAACCTACCATAAAGGCGTGGCGGACTAACTAATGAGACAAATAGGGGCTCGATCGACCGAGCATAGAGACACTCGGTCGACCGAATGATTCCATTCGGTCACCCAAACGATTTCATCCCCAGATTACATCCTAGAAGATATTTCTCAGTGTTTCATCATACAGAACAGATTAAACAGTAACTCGTAAAGAAATCATATAAACTACTTAGATACACATTAATTAAACCAAGCAGATTCATGAATAGATGTTAAACATATGGACGAGGTTATGGGATCCTCATAGACAAGGCTTCGCCACATCCCTAACGTCATAGCCTAGATCTACATCATCTAGCTATGAATTAACTAACTCAAACGATAAAACATAATTGGGGGGGATTAATTACTTAAAAGAAAGAAACAGAAAATAAAGGCTTACATAATTTGCAGCCCTTAAACTCTGGAAACACCCTCAATAAACTACATTGAATAAAGATATGAATAGAATGATTTTATTGAATGATATTCTAAGGTACATGTTGGTGTGTAAGGTGTATATTACAATTCTCGTAGCTGCTTGCTTATATAGAGGTTTTTGCCGACTTAGGGTGGTTCTAGAAGGTAAGCACGATATAAGCCGGAAACCGCCCCGAAGCTGACACTCGGTCAACCGAGAGCTGACACTCGGTCGACCGAAGCTATAGGCTCGGTCGACCGAACCTAACATTTGCACACGTTAATCGTTTTTCTCGTCTATCTTGCTCCCCACTCCACGCTTGCGTGTTGATCTGATTTCTCTAATTTATCTCTTGATTAATGCTCCGATTTCCTTCCTTCCTTATCTTGAGATAATTGATTGAATGACACTAATCTTCTCGATTTGTAATGATCTGTAAAATCAACATTAATCGCACAGTAAATCGGATAAAAACGAGTAAATACCAATTTACATAATATAAATCACATAACATTAAATATTAAATATAAACGTGTGATTTAATATAAAATGCGTATTATTAATCTCGATTTAAGGTCAATGTTGATGACTTTTACGGGTATAATTTGACCGTCATCAACTACCCCCCACTTAGACTTTGATCGTCCCGAACAAAGCATCAATAAGTCATTTCCCAAGACAACATTTCCCATGGTCAGGTCATACTTACGCAAGAAGCTCAAGTCAACTCATACTAGTCATGCTCATAAGATATCCATTATTCTACTCACTTATGAATCGAAGTGATGTGTGCATGTGCATTTAGTTTTATATATTCGTAGCAAGATTAGAGTTTATGCCAACTTCGTAATCTCAACCTACCAACCTCAGCATTCATACTTCTCAAGCCTTTAAATTTTTGAAGCACTAGAGCAATAAGCAAGAGCGTATCTATAGGGTTTTTGGACTTGGAGACCGAGTACTACTCAAAGCCTCTTAAAGAGTTGAATATCTTCAATTCATATCTTCATATTTTTCAAATACTATCAATCTCAAGGAAGAAAACTTTTAAAGTATCCCCTATCTTAGATCAAATATAGCATTGAATATTACCACAAGCGGGGCTACTTTGGTAATGTTACTACAAGCCCAAAGTGTTCAACATTTTGCTAAAACACAGTGCGTCTCAAGCTTATTACTCCGCTTTTGTTGGTAAGAATATAAGAATACCTCAGCAGATAGATATCGACACTAGGTAGGCATAACCAATCATCTATGCAATGTACACAATATTTTCAATTTTTTTATAAATTGCGCGGTATAACTCGATTCATTTATTGAGTAATTGAATAATAAATAACTACTACTTAAAAGCGGGCATGAATATCCTTAAATTTACTTAACATAAGTATAAAATGATCACTTACTCATGAAACTTGGTTTATTTCCTATCAATTCTTAGCTAGGAACTCACAATTCTAAGGGTACGAGATACGTAATATGGTATTTATTCAGATTTTCAATTTTTTCAATTTTTCTACCGTTTCATTCAAATTTTAATCATAACATCATAGCTAAGTCTCCTACCCCCCACTTAAACATGGCATTGTCCTCAATGACAAAAATAAATGAGAATTTAAGAAAAAGACTTAGCTCTGGAAATGGCTCTCAAGGAAAGGAAAAGATCGGAGTAAAGTTCAGCACGTCGTGGAGAAGCAAGTGAAAACCTGTATAAGCAGACAAACTCCACGAAACCGTAAAATACCATGTCTATGGATGTTATAAAATAATGTGGCAGTAATGAGGTATAAATACCTAAAAACAGTTTAAGCCACTTTATTTTATACAACCAATGACAAGGGAAACCAAAAAGAAAAATACTAAATAGAAAGAAAAATAAACAAGCAACTAAAGATGGTGGTCTTCATCTACAACCTCCACCGCTTAAATATTCTTAAAACCGGGTGGAGAAGACAAAGATCAATAAGCATAACCCCATGTGGGAAAACACGAGGGTGACTCGATCGAAAAGGTATTCAATCCAGGAAAAGAGAAACTTGGTAAGGTATAACAGATTGAACGCGACCTATTGGCTAAAGATAAAATCAAATACTTAGCGCAGACGCTTCTCGCTTGCATTGGATATCAACAACTTAGGGAGATGTAACTACTCCTCGAAATTACTAATAACCCAATGTATCACGTAAAAGTCATAACCGTCATCAACAAGGTCGGATCGGTGCGATAGTTCAGAACAAAACTTATCATCTAGAAATGCCGGAATAGTCGGAAAAAATGTGAAATTTAAAACTTCCGGTAGAAAGATAAGTTGTACTTTGATTGAACCAAAAACCCTTAAAATCTAGCTAGGTCGAGCTACACTTCCCCAACTAGGATCATGAAAATCAAAATGATAAAAGATAATCACTAAAACTGAGCAATATTTCAAATTCCGCAACACAAAGGTATTTTGTAAACAAAATGGAGGGTGAGAGTATGATGGGTTTAGAAAAAGATACACATAAGGATGGGAAGAAAAGATAAAGGGTGGGTAAGAAATTGTGTTAATGGTTGGGAATTGTTTAAAGGAATGGGATTGGGTGGGAGAGTGAACTGGATGGAAAGTAAGAGAGGCGATGAAAGAATGGTTAGAAATGTGAACTGCTAAAGGCGGATTGGTGAGAGGATCGAAAAGGTTGAAGGTGAAAAAGTGTAAAAGGAAAGGTAAGGATAATTGCAGAATGAATTGCACACTACTTTGGATTTTCACTTGGATCACCATTCTAAAAGATTTTGGAAGTTGACCAAGATTGTTCTTGTTCGCACCAATCATTCTCTGTTACATTTTCAATAATTCTCAAGCTCTCTTAATGCTTCCATCTTAAGGTTGTTTGCTAAATTTCCTTTTCTTTAGCAATTTTTTCGACTCTCCTACGGAACTCTATTTCGCGTGGCCTATATTGAGTAAAAAATTTTTGCACATCCTTAGCCCAATGGCCATCGGAACACGGCAAAATAAAAAACCTCAACATATTTCACGTTACTCTTATTTGACTCAAAGAAGGAAAAACCTAAAATCCTAAAAAGAAATACTAGGGGTTTTAAAGAAGTAGTTCTGAGTTTAAAGTCCTCAGCTTGACTTTCCAAAAAGTATCCTTGTCAGTTATCATTCTTGGATCGCCAGACTTTGACCCTCTGAGCACTATTAGAGGTGGCTTGTCGCTTTTACGGATTAATACCCTTCCCTTGGTTGTGAGACCTAGGAAACGACATTTATCCATACCATTTATCCAAAGCTCTTACCTCGGCTCTCGTTTTAGGAATTAGTGAATTCTAAGAAACTCGGCTAAAATTATGGTTTTGGCCTTGACAATAAGAAACAATGAATCTAAGTACTCCGAATAAGGTCGGTTATGTAGGAAAGCCTACGCCGTCTTATTCGTTGGAACATATGTGACAGTTCAGGCCAATCCGTCAAGATTAAGCCCCGTTTAGCCTGAAGGCTTATCGGCTATGCTAAGTCTTGTTGAACTGCTGTAACGTACATCACACGTGGAGGGGAGTTGATTGAGCCGAAGCTCGGTTGAACTCGCCTGACCATGGTTAAACCATTTCGAACCTATGTACAAAGATTCTTTGATTTCTAAATTGTCACCCAAAGCGTAATCTCGTTTTTGTTTAAGGTGGGTTCACCGAAAAGCCATCACCATAAACATCAACGAAAGCAAAAGATGGTGTTCTCTCAAAACTCAACGTCTTCTTTAGATTGCGAATGCTTAAACTACACAATTTGTTGCTCCCATGGCCAGTAGAAGCAATTTCATGCATAGGACCATGAGATTTTAATAGAACTACGAGGAACTCTTTATTCACTCGCTTCTTTCAACTACTACATGTTTCCTACACCCTCCTACAGATGAGACAGATATGGGGCAAAACCTTCGACATTAATAAAATTAATCTTACAAACCAACTCCGGGCTAAGATTCATACTAAGGTTCATGTATAGGCTAACTTATGCTCAAAAAACCAAAAGGTAGTAAAACATAAAAAAAAAGGGTAGTACCTTGCCTTCAACATTGTACCATGAAGAATTTAAGCTTTAAAATATATATTTTTCGGAGCCATCTTTGTGCTTTAATGGTATTGCTTCCATCGCCTTTCCCATCTTAGATTCGTAGCTCCACATGTTTGCTTTGGGTTATTTTCTCAAATACCGCTAAAAATTACCGACTGAATATTGCTTCCTGGTTTCGCAAGCGGAAGAAAAACAAAAACAAGCAGACCGTAGATCGATTTTAACATGGTTTCCCATGTCGCTATCAGACTCTACGGATTAAACATCTGAGGATAAGCAGACACGCGAAATTCCGGACTCGAAAGACAAATCGAAACCGTGTAAAAGTAATGAACAAGAACAAAACAAAACAAAACAAAATTCTAAATTCTCGGTCGACCGAATGAGGTCTCTCGGTTGACGAATAAATATTATATATATATATATATATATATATATATATATATATATATATATATATATATATATATATATATATATTTTTTTTTAGAATCTGGAATTTTCGAGAGACGAGCGAGACAAACTGAGAGGGACTCAAAACGTAAAAGCAGACTCTAAAGCAGAAAACTTGACATGAATAAGAAAATTATTTATATATAAAATTGACCGTTGGTTCCCCGGCAACGACGCCAAAAACTTGATGACGTGGTCAATCAGGTTATAATATACTTGACCACCATAAACCAATACTAGCAAGAGGACTAGGCCCATCGTAGTATAGCTATAGTGAATCAAGGTCGATCCCACATGGAACCAATTGTGGATCATTTTATATACAAACAATTAATTAAACATGTCAAGGACATAGAGGCGGTCTACGACCAACATAAAACAAGAAAAGTAAAGACACGACTCGACACAACGTAATTAACCTCCCCAATTATAGTCTTCATCGTTTGGACCTAGATAATTTATATAATAAACTGAACTTATTAACTGTCAATCCATTTGTATCTTATTTTAGATTGGCTACGGGAGTCATCCTCTTTAACTTGACTTAGCACCGGTAGGTCACTAGATCACTGTGGTATTGTTACGTGACTTTCGCCTTTGGTGCCTCCATCTCATATAACTCACACGCTTACGACTAAGGATGCCGATATTAACCGTACACCTCGTCCAGGCAACATTCCTATGGTTAGGCGTACTTCCTAAACGATCGCTCAAGCCCTCGTCCAACTAACAATTACCTTTTAGGTCTCCTGCTAGTTTACGAACTACGTATAACTAGGTGACGTCAATTCCCTAATACAAAACCTACCTAGATCTCGCTGAAAGTCCCGAAAGATCGTTCGTGAGCCGACCCAGGAGCCCTATATTGGTATTTCCTAATAAACGCTAATTAAAATTGACGAGCAACGTAGCCGTGGCCATACCTACCTTGAGATAATAAATCCTACTAAGCTAAACCTACCATAAAGGCGTGGCGGACTAACTATGAGACAAATAGGGGCTCGATCGACCGAGCATAGACACTTCGATCGATCGAATGATTCCATTCGGTCACCCAAACGATTTCATCCCCAGATTACATCCTAGAAGATATTTCTCAGTGTTTCATCATACAGAACAGATTAAACAGTAACTCGTAAAGAAATCATATAAACTACTTAGATACACATTAATTAAACCAAGCAGATTCATGAATAGATGTTAAACATATGACGTAGGTTATGGGATCCTCATAGACAAGGCTTCGCCACAACCCTAACGTCATAGCCTAGATCTACATCATCTAGCTATGAATTAACTAACTCAAACGATAAAACATAATTGGGGGGGATTAATTACTTAAAAGAAAGAAACAGAAAATAAAGGCTTACATAATTTGCAGCCCTTAAACTCTGGAAACACCCTCAATAAACTACATTGAATAAAGATATGAATAGAATGATTTTATTGAATGATATTCTAAGGTACATGTTGGTGTGTAAGGTGTATATTACAATTCTCGTATTTGCTTGCTTATATAGAGGTTTTTGCCGACTTAGGGTGGTTCTAGAAGGTAAGCACGATATAAGCCGGAAACCGCCCGAAGGCGACACTCGGTCAACCGAGCCGACACTCGGATCGACCCGAAGCTATAGGCTCGGTCGACCGAACCTAACATTTGCACACGTTAATCGCTTTTCTCGTCTATCTTGCTCCCCACTCCACGCGCTTGCGTGTTGATCGATTTCTCTAATTTATCTCTTGATTAATGCTCCGATTTCCTTCCTTCCTTATCTTGAGATAATTGATTGAATGACACTAATCTTCTCGATTTGTAATGATCGTAAAATCAACATTAATCGCGACGATAAATCGGATAAAAGCGAGTAAATACCAATTTACATAATATAAATCACATAACATTAAATATTAAATATAAACGTGTGATTTAATATAAAATGCGTATTATTAATCTCGATTTAAGGTCAATGTTGATGACTTTTACGGGTATAATTTGACCGTCATCAACTACCCCCCACTTAGACTTTGATCGTCCCGAACAAAGCATCAATAAGTCATTTCCCAAGACAACATTTCCCATGGTCAGGTCATACTTACGCAAGAAGCTCAAGTCAACTCATACTAGTCATGCTCATAAGATATCCATTATTCTACTCACTTATGAATCGAAGTGATGTGTGCATGTGCATTTAGTTTTATATATTCGTAGCAAGATTAGAGTTTATGCCAACTTCGTAATCTCAACCTACCAACCTCAGCATTCATACTTCTCAAGCCTTTAAATTTTTGAAGCACTAGAGCAATAAGCAAGAGCGTATCTATAGGGTTTTTGGACTTGGAGACCGAGTACTACTCAAAGCCTCTTAAAGAGTTGAATATCTTCAATTCATATCTTCATATTTTTCAAATACTATCAATCTCAAGGAAGAAAACTTTTTAAAGTATCCCCCTATCTTAGATCAAATATAGCATTGAATATTACCACAAGCGCGGGGTTACTTTGGTAATGTCACTACAAGCCCAGTGTCTAACATTTTGCTAAAACACAGGTACGTCTCAAGCTTATTACTCCGCTTTTGTTGGTAAGAATATAAGAATACCTCAGCAGATAGATATCGACACTAGGTAGGCATAACCAATCATCTATGCAATGTACACAATATTTTCAATTTTTTTTATAAATTGCACGGTATAACTCGATTCATTTATTGAGTAATTGAATAATAAATAACTACTCGCAAAAACGGGCATGAATATCCTTAAATTTACTTAACATAAGTATAAAATGATCACTTACTCATGAAACTTGGTTTATTTCCTATCAATTCTTAGCTAGGAACTCACAATTCTAAGGGTACGAGATCGTAATATGGTATTTATTGATTTTTCATTTTTTCAATTTTTCTACCGTTTCATTCAAATTTTAATCATAACATCATAGCTAAGTCTCCTACCCCCACTTAAACATGGCATTGTCCTCAATGACAAAAATAAATGAGAATTTAAGAAAAGACTTAGCTCTGGAAATGGCTCTCAAGGAAAGGAAAAGATCGGAGTAAAGTTCAAAGACGTCGTGGAGAAGCAAGTGAAAACACTGTATAAGGAGACAAACTCCACTTAAATCAGAAATACCATGTCTATGGATGTTATAAAATAATGTGGCAAGAATGAGGTATAAATACCTAAAAGCAGTTTAAGCCACTTTATTTTATACAACCAATGACAAGTGGAAACAAAAAGAAAAATACTAAATAGAAAGAAAATAAACAAGCAACTAAAGATGGTGGTCTTCATCTACAACCTCCACCGCTTAAATATTCTTAAAACCGGGTGGAGAAGACAAAGATCAATAAGCATAACCCCATGTGGGAAAACACGAGGGTGACTCGATCGAAAAGGTATTCAATCCAGGAAAAGAGAAACTTGGTAAGGTATAACAGATTGAACGCGACCTATTGGCTAAAGATAAAATCAAATACTTAGCGCAGACGCTTCTCGCTTGCATTGGATATCAACAACTTAGGGAGATGTAACTACTCCTCGAAATTACTAATAACCCAATGTATCACGTAAAAGTCATAACCGTCATCAACAAGGTCGGATCGGTGCGATAGTTCAGAACAAAACTTATCATCTAGAAATGCCGGAATAGTCGGAAAAAATGTGAAATTTAAAACTTCCGGTAGAAAGATAAGTTGTACTTTGATTGAACCAAAAACCCTTAAAATCTAGCTAGGGTCAGAGCTACACTTCCCCCAACTAGGATCATGAAAATCAAAATGATAAAAGATAATCACTAAAGCTGAGCAATATTTCAAATTCCGCAACACAAAGGTATTTTGTAAACAAAATGGAGGGTGAGAGTATGATGGGTTTAGAAAAAGATACACATAAGGATGGGAAGAAAAGATAAAGGGTGGGTAAGAAATTGTGTTAATGGTTGGGAATTGTTTAAAGGAATGGGATTGGGTGGGAGAGTGAACTGGATGGAAAGTAAGAGAGGCGATGAAAGAATGGTTAGAAATGTGAACTGTTGGGGCAGATTGGTGAGAGGATCGAAAAGGTTGAAGGTGAAAAAGTGTAAAAGGAAAGGTAAGGATAATTGCAGAATGAATTGCACACTACTTTGGATTTTCACTTGGATCACCATTCTAAAAGATTTTGGAAGTTGACCAAGATTGTTCGTGTTCGCACCAATCATTCTCTGTTACATTTTCAATAATTCTCAAGCTCTCTTAATGCTTCCATCTTAAGGTTGTTTGCTAAATTTCCTTTTCTTTAGCAATTTTTTCGACTCTCCTACGGAACTCTATTTCGCGTGGCCTATATTGAGTAAAAAAATTTTGCACATCCTTAGCCCAATGGCCATCGGAACACGGCAAAATAAAAAACCTCAACATATTTCACGTTACTCTTATTTGACTCAAAGAAGGAAAAACCTAAAATCCTAAAAAGAAATCCTAGGGGTTTTAAAGAAGTAGTTCTGAGTTTAAAGTCCTCAGCTTGACTTTCCAAAAAGTATCCTTGTCAGTTATCATTCTTGGATCGCTTGGACTTTGACCCTCGAGCACTATTAGAGGTGGCTTGTCGCTTTTACGGATTAATACCCTTCCCTTGGTTGTGAGACCTAGGAAACGACATTTATCCATACCATTTATCCAAAGCTCTTACCTCGGCTCTCGTTTTAGGAATTAGTGAATTCTAAGAAACTCGGCTAAAATTATGGTTTTGGCCTTGACAATAAGAAACAATGAATCTAAGTACTCTGAATAAGGTCGGTTATGTAGGCAAGCCTACGCCGTCTTATTCGTTGGAACATATGTGATGATTCAGGCCAATCCGTCAAGATTAAGCCCCGTTAGCCGAAGGCTTATCGGCTATGCAAAGTCTTGTTGAAGCGCTGTAACGTACATCACACGTGGAGGGAGTTGATTGAGCGAAGCTTCGGTTGAACTCGCCCACCATGGTTAAACCATTTCCGAACCTATGTACAAAGATTCTTCGATTTCTAAATTGTCACCCAAAGAGTAATCTCGTTTTTGTTTAAGGTGGGTTCACCGAAAAGCCATCACCATAAACATCAACGAAAGCAAAAGATGGTGTTCTCTCAAAACTCAACGTCTTCTTTAGATTGCGAATGCTTAAACTACACAATTTGTTGCTCCCATGGCCAGTAGAAGCAATTTCATGCATAGGACCATGAGATTTTAATAGAACTACGAGGAACTCTTTATTCACTGCTTCTTTCAACTACTACATGTTTCCCTACACCCTCTAGATGAGACAGATATGGGGCAAAACCTTCGACACTAATAAAATTAATCTTACAAACCAACTCCGGGCTAAGATTCATACTAAGGTTCATGTATAGGCTAACTTATGCTCAAAAAACCAAAAGGTAGTAAAACATAAGAAAAAAAAGGGTAGTACCTTGCCTTCAACATTGTACCATGAAGAATTTAAGCCTTTAAAATATATATTTTTTCGGAGCCATCTTTGTGCTTTAATGGTATTGCTTCCATCGCCTTTCCCATCTTAGATTCGTAGCTCCACATGTTTCTTTGGGTTATTTTCTCTCGCTTTGGCGAAAAATTGCGACTCGAGAATATTGCTTCCTGGTTTCGCAAGCAGAAGAAGAAAAACAAAAACAAACAGACCGTGGGATCGATTTTAACATGGTTTCCATATGCGCTATCGGACCTCACGGATTAAACATCTGAGGGATAAGCAGGACACGCGCGAAATTCCGGACTCGAAAACACAAATCGAAACCGTGTAAGCGAGCGAACAAGAACAAAACAAAACAAAATTCTAAATTCTCGATTCGACCGAATGAGGTCTCTCGGTTGACCGAATAAATATTTATATATATATATATATATATATATTTTTAGAATCTGGAATTTTCAGACAGATGAGCGAACAACCGAGAGGACTCAAAAACGTAAAAACAGACTCTAAAACAAAAAACTTGACATGAATAAGAAAATTATTTATATATAAAATTGACCGTTGGTTCCCCGGCAACGACGCCAAAAACTTGATGACGTGGTCAATCAGGTTATAATATACTTGACCACCATAAACCAATACTAGCAAGAGGACTAGGCCCATCGTAGTATAGCTATAGTGAATCAAAGGTCGATCCCACGAGGAACCAATTGTGGATCATTTTATATTCAAACAATTAATTAAACATGTCAAGGACATAGAAAGCGTCTACGACCAACATAAAACAAGAAAAGTAAAGACACGACTCGACACAGCGTAATTAACCTCCCCAATTATAGTCTTCATCGTTTGGACCTAGATAATTTATATAATAAATCGAACTTATTAGCTGTCAATCCATTTGTATCTTATTTTAGATTGGCTACGGGAGTCATCCTCTTTAACTTGACTTAGCACCGGTGAGTCACTAGATCATCTGTGGTATTGTTACGTGACTTCGCCTTTTGGTGCCTCCATCTCATATAACTCACACGCTTACGACTACAGGATGCCGATATTAACCGTACACCTCGTCCAGGCAACATTCCTATGGTTAAGGCGTACTTCTAAACGATCGCTCAAGCCCTCGTCCAACTAACAATTACCTTTTAGGTCTCCTCGCTAGTTTACGAACTCACGTATAACTAGGTGGCGTCAATTCCTAATACAAAACCTACCTAGATCTCATTTGAAAGTCCCGAAAGATCGTTCGTGAGCCGACCAGGAGCCCTATATTGGTATTTCCTAATCGTGACGCTAATTAAAAGCGGCGAGCAACGTAGCCGTGGCCATACCTACTAAGATAATAAATCCTACTAAGCTAAACCTACCATAAAGGCGTGGCGGACTAACTAATGAGACAAATAGGGGGCTCGGTCGGCCGAGCATAGACACTCGGTCGACCGAATGATTCCATTCGGTCACCCAAACGATTTCATCCCAGATTACATCCTAGAAGATATTTCTCGGTGTTTCATCATACGAGCAGTTAACAAAGAACTCGTAAAGAAATCATATAAACTACTTAGATACACATTAATTAAACCAAGCAGATTCATGAATAGATGTTAAACATATGGCGTAGGTTATGGGATCCTCATAGACAAGGCTTCGCCACATCCCTAACGTCATAGCCTAGATCTACATCATCTAGCTATGAATTAACTAACTCAAGCGATAAAACATAATTTGGGGATTAATTACTTAAAAGAAAAAGCAGAAAATAAAGGCTTACATAATTTGCAGCCCTTAAACTCGGAAACACCCTCAATAAACTACATTGAATAAAGATATGAATAGAATGATTTTATTGAATGATATTCTAAGGTACATGTTGGTGTGTAAGGTGTATATTACAATTCTCGTCGTATTGCTTGCTTATATAGAGGTTTTGCCGACTTAGGGTGGTTCTAGAAGGTAAGCACGATATAAGCCGGAAACCGCCCGAAGGCGTGACACTCGGTCAACCGAGAGCGACACTCGGTCGATCGAAGCTATAGGCTCGATCGACCGAACCTAACATTTGCACACGTTAATCGTTTTTCTCGTCTATCTTGCTCCCCACTCCACGCTTGCGTGTTGATCTGATTTCTCTAATTTATCTCTTGATTAATGCTCCGATTTCCTTCCTTCCTTATCTTGAGATAATTGATTGAATGACACTAATCTTCTCGATTTGTAATGATCTGTAAAATCAACATTAATCGCACAGTAAATCGGATAAAAACGAGTAAATACCAATTTACAAAATATAAATCACATAACATTAAATATTAAATATAAACGTGTGATTTAATATAAAATGCGTATTATTAATCTCGATTTAAGGTCAATGTTGATGACTTTTACGGGTATAATTTGACCGTCATCACTGACCTATCCTGCGGCGGCACACTCCGGTCGTGCTTGGAAGGATGAATTACTAAGATGCGCTTGGTGGGTACAGATTTGAGGGATACGTCTTACTTGTTTTTGAGCAAGTGGGAGAATATTGTAGATATAGATATAAAGGGTGTGCTCTAAAACAATTAATCCACTTGCATTTCGTGCCAGTGGGAGATTGTTAGGTGTAGTGCTCGAAAGACAATTATATAATTGTTTTAGGACAGAATTAATAATTCATCTTATTATATACATGTATGCTTATAATTAAGACACTACTGAAAACCCTAAGTACCTCGTTTATGTAATCACATAACTCGTTGTATGGTTATACACAAGAGGATTGAGTTAGTGAGATGTACTTAAAATTAACTTAGTCCGCAGTGTTTATTAATCTGAGTATGGGTCTCAAGATTAATTTGCTAATATGCGCCGAGAACACTTTAGGTGTGACAGTCTTATCCGGACTGTCGGTAATAGGGTAACTATTGGGGCATTTATATATGATGATAATCATATAGGGCTGGACTGATTTGATTTGAGTTCTCGATATAATTCCATGATCGAGAAGTCTTATCGAATCACAAGATGATCATATATGGAGTAATCTAAATCCTAAGGTGATCACAGACAACTGCTTAGACTAGGGTAGAGTTTGATGTGTTAGTAAGGATCACTTTGTAGTATGTGGTCCAACACTTCTCGTTGGCTCTATTTCTGGATGAGTGAGTAGTCTGTGCTATCACAGATATGGAATCCATTCCATCCCTCGGGAAGTACACAAACAGTTCCCTTATTTGTTAATCCTAGAAAGCGATCGATGGCGCTTGATTCATATTATATTAGTTATAAACTAATTGATCACTAGGGGTTAATGGTAAATAAGGATAAGATGTTTGAGAAAGGGTCTACGGAGATATCCCGAATCGAGCGAGCGATCTATGGAGGAGTTATTCGTATGTAATGATTATATCGGTGGACGCTTATCAACTCATAGTTGAGTATAAGTTATCTATATTCGGCAGAGTTCAGTTTCGGTTTTATGGTGGTGTAATCCCGGAATTAATAGATTGAATATTATTGTTCGGTCTGATGAATAATTTTATTTAATTTATTGTAGCTACTAAATATGGGTCCATGGTCCCCGGCGTGGCTCCTAACATAGCATATGTTTTCTCGTCGTTTCACCTCAATTATAATTAAATAGTTGGATTGGACTATTTAATTGATATGTGGATTAATTGTTTAATTGGACTAGATAATTAAATACATGGAAAAGAAATTTTTCGTGGACTCGGCCAAAATAAATGAAAAATGCACATGACTTAATTAATTAGGGTTTGGGGTGCATATTATGTTATTATTTGTTGGGAAATTAGTTTTCTTGATAAATAATAAGACATGTGATTAAAGTATTTATTTGTTAAATAATTAAAGGAAAAGAAAATCTTTTATATATCCTTATTAATTTAGGATTATTCTAGATTTATCTTTTTAAGGAAAATGATTATCTTAATTGATTTTGTATTAATTAAATAATGCCTTGGAGACTAGGATTTCTCTCCTATATAAAGAGAGTTCTCCCAAGCCAAATCACATAACATATTTTCGAAATATTGGAAGGATCAAGGCTTAGAATTTTCGGCCTTGTGTTCTTTGGGTTTGAGTTTTAGAAAACTTCGGGTTTTCTAAGGTAGCATATCGAGGAGGTTTGGTGACTTGAAATACCATCCACCTGGTGGTGCTTGGAGACACACGTTGGAAGACTGTGGCTTCTCATCTCGCTTGGAACATGGATTGACCTTTGTCCTTGAAGTAATTTCACCATAAAAAGGTTGGTAATCTAAACCCCCTCGTAGGTTTAGATCTATTGTATTTATGTATTTTGATTGTTTAGATTTGGATCTTGTACTTTCCGCTGCGTAATCGGGTGGATCTTGATCCATCCGGCGATATATTACATCCTAACAACTGGTGCATACTACAAGGGTCTAGGTGAGGTGGGGTAAGCAGTATGGTACCCGGTAGTTGGTGGTGGAGGAGGTGGCATATAAGTGTCAACTGGTGGTCTGTAAGGATGGTATCTTTGGTTAGGTGGTGGTGGAGGAGCTGAGTAGTTGGGCTGATAGTTTGTTGTGGTTTGGGCGGTGGTGTTAAGAGGTGGCGGCTGAGGTAGAGTGCTATACGAAGTATAGGCTGCTTGGGCGGGGTAAGCTGAATACTGGGGCATATACGTAGTGGGAAGAGAAGCATAGTCATACTGAGGATGTAGGTTTGGCTGCGATGAGTATGTCATTGGAATTTGAGGGTGGAAAGTGATAGATGGATATGCAGTGGTGTGAACTTGGTTGTTGGTGGTGGCTCTGTAATGAGGGATGGGTGTGGCTGTGTAGTTAATGGTCAAAGGGGTGGTATAGGTAGTATTAGGAACAACAGTAGTACCTCCAAATTGGGGCAAAGAAACATTAACATGTGAAATTGGCACTCCAGAAGTCTGTACAACCTGCTCCTGAATGAAAACAACTTCCTGATTCTGATTCTGCAACTCCTGAGTCTGATTCTAAACCAGCCCATATTCTTGACCCTGTTCCACATCCTGATTATGAGGCTGCAATCCTTGAGAAACTGTAACTCCCTAAGTCCAACTGGACTCACTACTGGCCGTATCTCCTTCCTGAGGTGCACGAGATGGCCCTGGGACACTAGGATGAGCTCTGGTGCCGTATCTAACCATCTTCTGTAATAAGATGCAAGATAGGATTAGCTATGCTGCAAAAGAAAACTATACATTAAAGCTTAATTACAAACTAAGACTTAAGAAAGGAAACTTTGCTCTGATACCCACTGTGACGCCCCGTTCCGGACACCGAGTCCTTATCCGGAAAGAACGCCCGGCACGCATATATTTTTTTCTTTAATAAATCAAAGAAGTATATATACGTAAGCCTACGTCATCATACATTAATATCAATTGCAAAGCGGGAGACTTAAAAGAACAACTTAGGAATGTCAAACGACAAACAAAACAGATCGATCAAAGCTCCAAATCAAGTCTAAGAGCATTCTCAAAAGAAACAATAGAATTAAATGTTGTTTAAACTATTACAATCCCAAATAAAAAAAAATAAAACGGGAAGCTAAAAGACTAGTGGCATCTCAAACGTTAAACGTTCACAATTCCAATGTATAATTGAAACAATGAAATATTAAAATAAACTTTATCACGAACTCCAAGCTCAAACGTCTTCATCTTGACTATCGTCATAGCCAAACACATCTACCTGCCCATGTTCTTAGGGTGGGGTACAATAAGGAAAAGGGGTAAGTACATTTTGTACTCAGTAAGGGGTAGAAGATCGGTAACACATATTGATCTACACATCTACCACATATGTTGCATTAAAATACACTCCCCTCTTCTAATTCTCTTAGCACCATCGCGAGCAATTATGTATGTTACATTGTAATTCAAGGACACAATGCCCGAATGATGGGTATGCACCGGGACATATTCAGAACCTCATATGGCACGGATGGTTCCGTGTGGAACATTTCCCAAAACCCGAATATTGTCCGTTACGTATGAGAAATGATTCAATGCTGTGAATCATAAATGTGCCTCACCAAGAATTACAACGTTTTAGCTTTTAGACTCATCATACATGTTTATTACGTAGTTAATCCAACCACCTAAGTTCATTCCACTGAAAAAGGCTTCCTAAGGACATCTAGTCCTAGACAATCTAGATTAACTACCTAGCACATTGTAAAAGGCACCAATGACTACTAAACCAATGACCCTGCAAGGTCTAAACAACGCGCTTACGGGCTACCACCTTCTCTCATGCAGAGGTTCTCGGTTGTGGCGATTGATGCTAAGGCACCTGAAGTCGGAAGTTAGACTTTGCCACATTCCAATTAATGTCTCAAAAGACATACATACCAAACCATAACACATGAAATAATATTTAAATACCACCATTGTAGTTTATCATTACCGTTATTAATATTATTATATTTTTTATTTATCGTCTACCTTCCCGGAATGTTTCAATGTAGCAGGTGTAGAGTTTAGTTTGGAGACGACCTACGTAGTTTTTTTTTTATTTTTTTATTTTTTTATTTTTATACTACGCCTTTTGACAGCAACTGGAACCAAAAAGATTACATATTGTATCCCCTTTTTTGTTCCGTTCGACGACATCATACTAGTACTTACAAAGTACTTCGACATGAACTTTAATAATAAGTAAAGCAATAGGAACCAAAAGAAAAATCAAATATAACACGACAGTAAAAATATTAAAACACGGTTAAACACCAAACATCCGTTTAAGAACATCCCTTACCTTGAAAATAGTTAGGAAAAGATTCAAAACCAAACACAACAAGAACAGCTGCTAATCCTTGCCTTCTACGCAATCTATACAAACCAAAACGACGACTACGATTAACAACAGAACCTATACATGATCCTAAACACAGGAATTTCCCAAAAACGAATAAGATTCTAAAAAGACACTGAAGGTGGATACTTACGAAATACGGAATTCTTTGAAGTCAAAAGAACGCTTGCAACGAGGCGATTACTTCTCTCACTGGTCCGCACAACTTATCAACCTTTAAGCCTCGAATTTGGGAAAGCAGTGTCCGAACTTTTCTATGAACAATGCCGTCGCCTCCTCCCATTTTTGAAATAATGGACGTAAATGAATAAGAATTTAATTAGGTAATATTCTTTTTATACCCAATTAAATAATAATTAATCAAAATCCTTTTTAATAATCTTTTAGGTTAAAATATAAAATAGGAAAATATATAATAAATTCCATTTTACTCTTTTACCCATCTCAAATTTTTGGGGTATTACAATTTTATAATTTTAGTTTCCTAGAAGTAGATCTGTTTTGTTGTTGTTCGGTTTTTTATTTATTCCCAGAGATTGAGCCGTTGAAACGACAATCCCTCCGGTCATAATGAATAATAAATCTTGAAGAACAAGCCCTCAAAATTTCATGTCGATCGGAGTCCATCTCAATGTCCTATCGTTGCAATTTCTGGAAGAGACTGTACCTTTGAAACGAAGATCCAACCATTCATATTGAAGTAGGAGGAGTGAAGAGCAAGTCCATAAAGTTTCATGACGATCAAAGTTCGTCTGGATGTCCGATTATCGATAAAACGCAACAGCAGCTGATTAGAAAATTGTAAACCCTAGTTAGGGTTTGTTTGTTTGTTTTTTTTAAAGGTTAGATACGGAGGTACCAACGATCCAACTCGGTGTTTATTTTCCGTAATTGCGTGTATGATCGTATTTATGTGTATAACCGGAAAATTGCCATGACATGCATCATATCATGAATTCCACTTCATATGCATACATGTAGCTATTTAATTCTAGATAATTAATTAGGCTTGTATTCAACTCGATAAATTAGTTTAATTTTTGAATTAATTATTGTGGGAATTATTTAATTAGAAACTAATTATAGAACCGAGGAACCGGGTTTTGTCAATCGTTGAGTTTTCGGTGATGGATTCTCGGTGAATCCCACCTTAAACCAGAACGAGATTGCGGGTTTGTTCCGTAGTGTCTACGGGAAAGTTTGACAATTTAAGAAATCGGAAAATCATGATACATGGGTTCGGGAATGGTCTAACCATGGTTGGGTAAGTTCAACTGAGCTATGGCTCAATCGACTCACCCTCCACGTGTGACGTTTGCATGGGGGTTCGGCAAAACTTAGCATATCCGGCAAGCCTTTACGGCTAAATGGGGCTTCCTTAGCCGGATCCGACCGACAGTCACATATGTTCCAACAAATAAGACGGGTAGGCTTGCCTACAATACCGACACCATTCGTGTACATGATTTGTTGTTTCTTAAAATATTGTCAAGTCCAAAACCGCGATCAGTAAACCCACCAATTTTTTCAAAATATTGAGTGGGAGCGGGGAAGGCGACAGCCGACCCCATGGCCTCTACTATAGATGCAAGCAAGTGAGAGAATGGTGACGCCTTGTGCCGCTTTGATTTAGGTCCCCTTCGGAAGGTGTTCACCGCTATCAAAATTCAAGGCATGGTCTCCGAAAGGATAGGATCTTGAGGACTCTCCGGGTCACTGACCTGCCCTACGTATGCATACTTGGGGCGTACGTAAAGGTCTGATATAGTAGGTCACACTCAACAGGATATTTTAGGAAATATCTTGGCTGAAAAAGGAAGGTAATCGACGATTAAATTATGGGATGTACGATTCCCATGAGATGTTTGATTCTCAAAGTTTAATCATAGTGAGAGATTGTCTCAGTTTAACCGTCATCGTGCTAATACCGACCCCCTAGGCGGTGGTACGATGCGAGGTTAAATCCTTGGAATGGTAGGAAAGGCTTTTACAGTTTATAATTCCTAAAATTTATCTAGTCGTGTATGTATGAATTTTTTCTGTCAATTTTGTTTACAACTATCATCTCAATGCTACTAAACTGCTAGTGTAATGACTTCGTTAAAAGTGGAAAGTAAGAAGAACGTTGAACTCATCGAAAAATGCAATTAAATTTCGGAAGAGATATTCCTCTTGAGCCTTTAAATCTTAAGTGACAAAGTATATGTATGTCACTACTGTCACTCGTGTTGAACGAGAGACGCACTTAGTTCAAAGATGTTGTAGGACAATATAAAATTCTATTAGTGAATTTTAATTGTGTGAGTAATCACACAAGAAATTTCTAATTGAAAAATCATAAATAAAGTGTTGCTAGTTAGACGGTACTTGGAACCGATAAACTAGTGGGAGCTTTATTCTTATGATTTGTTGTTTTTTTTCTGAATCATTAGAAATGTGTAAGAGACTGCACAAGAGTTTTTTCCATTCCTGGAAAAACATGAACAAAGCATTACTAGTTAGACGGTATTTGGAACCGATAAACTAGTGGGAGCTTAGTTCTGGTGATTTTCTAATCTCTGAAAAATCATAAATAAAGTATTTCTAGTTAGACGGTATTGGGAACCGATAAACTAGTGGGAGCTTTAACCTTATGATTTGTTGATTTATTAGAAAAATCAAATAGTCCAAACGGGCAACACTATCATTAGACATCCCACAGTTCACAAGTAGTGTCTATTCAAATGAACTGCTAGTTCAAGACTGTTTCCATATAAGGAAAGTCAAGAATGGAAAAGAATGTCTATACGTGTTAGTCATCTAAACTAAGTAGTTTTAAGGCTAAACCGGAATATTAATAAATAGAAAATCAGAGGATAAGGAAAGTGATTTCGCATCACTGACCAATGCATCGTTAACGATTTCCTCGAAAGCTAAGTTCTTTGGAAGAACAAGGTAGCTATGCATTAAATGAAAAATAGAGTAGACAATGGGCAGTTATTTCATCTAGAATAGTGGGAGTGATATAAAGAAATGAATTTCGGATTCAATCCTTGAATATTTATTTTTTGTTTTCAGATTTGTTGGAACGAATGGATTCACTTTGAATTCAAAAATTTGTTTGTCTTATAGAAACTGAATATGACTTTTGTAGCACGAATCCAAGACTCGGACTTTTGTTTGATAAAGTCAGAACATCTAAGAAATGCTGAAAAGGTATATGTAACACATCATAAACTATTAAAGGCAAAATGTTTCCATATTTAGATAAACACTTCTTCAAACTCTATTAATTAGTGCATATTTCCTAAAGAAAAGATCTGAAGACAGGCTTAGGGTGATTCCGATCTCCCAGGAACACTGTCTCAAAAGGAACATTGACTAAGCTTCCTTTCAATCGGGAAAGGGTAATAGATTTATAGAAGTAACATAGCTTGTTCATAATGACCTTCGGGGTCTTGTGGAAGATACAAGTTAGAAGGAGCTTCTGAGTAGTGACATCTCGTCAGACAACTACTCGAAACACCAGTAAGATTATCTACAATATTTGGAGGTATCTCTGATTTCACCAGAGATAGAGTATTCCATGCACAGTAATAGGCCATAGCATAGTCTTGGGACTGATGCTCGGCTTGCCTCCCAGTGGAATTTATCCACTGAGGGATAACCCCATAAATTTGCCTCATATAGTTATTAATGTGCTACAATACACTGCTCAACTCATTTAAGATATTGGTTGTGAAATAACGGTTTACACTATCATGTAAAACCAATAAGTCTACCTATAAGATGCTTACAAATTTGGGGATAAGGAGTGACCTCACCCCACTTCAATCAATATAGGCATTTAGCACTTAGTGCTTGAAGGTAGGACAGGAAATTTTACGTACACGTTTAGATGATGACTGTTCGTGCGATATCTTATACGTTGAGTAAGGGTTGGTTATAAGATTCTTAAGATCAGAAAATGATGGTTATACTATCAAAACCCCTTCTGAAAGGGTCTAAGAATAACAACCTTGGACTTTGGAGTACGGTTACTCAAGGTACTTACTAACTGATTAGATCAGACAACGTCCAACATTGGTTGTTGGTGATAACACTGACAATTACTACTAGATCAAAATATCGATCCACCAAGAACGCAATGGGAGTATGGTTTAACCACTACCTATTGTGGTTTTCTGAAGACTTTGCAGTTTACAGAGGTTATTGATAACCTATGGTTCCTTGCGGGCTGTATAGGATCCTGATCAATAGAGGTTGGTTAAAAAGGCATAACCCTGTGAATGGAGTTTTGGTACTCCTTTTGTTCACACTCCAGTAGAACCACCTGAGTGTCTCAGGCCCTGTGGGAGTAATTGGATCTACATGATAAGAGTCGAATGAATAGAAATTTTAACTTTCGGTACAAAGCTGAGTGGTCTAGGGGTGATTCCCTAACAAGTAGAGAGTTAATCAGACCATGAACTCTCTCACCACTCGTTCTTGTTTGATTCCGTTAGAAAGCAGAAAATAGGGGTGATTCCCTAAGCCTTTCTTGCCGAACAATCGGAATCTGAATTCATTCGGAACAGAAGACTTTTAGCAAAGAATAAATGCATGATTTCGTTAGAAAGCAGGAAATAAGGGTAACTCCCTGAGACTTTCATGCCAATCAAACGGAATCTGAATTGATTCAGGAACCAAGGCTTATATCCTTTAAGGATTAAAGAAAACCTCTAGGTCATTTAAAGTCACATATTTCAAGTATGTGGACTTGACCAGAATATTGATAAGTCTTTCATACACTGCATGTCAATATTGGTAAAATATTATATACATTAGTGTTCATGAATGGTAACACTGAAACAGTTGGAAACAACATGGGTGTGTTAGCTGAAGTCGGAAACTGACATGCCAAGATTCTCTTCATGAAAGAATCGGACTACATTCTAACGGATTTGATTCTGTCAAATTCCCGAGAATATGTGGCTGGAAATCCCATCTATCCTAATGCTTAAGATGATTTTGCGTATCGGTATGCAACATTCAACGAAGTAGTCCTACACTACCTCTCACGGAATGCTTCTCTAAACTTTAGGATGAATAGAAAATAGGATAGACTCTTTTTTGATAAGAGAAAGTCCGGTAATTACAAGTTAATCGAATCTTGGATTCGAGTATTAAATAGCAAGTTTAGTACGTCCTCAAGTATCTTTGGAGAACAAGGAATAATATGCTAGTATATTCAGGTGCGAACGTGAATATAAATGATTACACTGATTCTGACTTTAAGTCAGATTAAGGATGATTGTTAAGTTGATCTCGGGCTCAATGTTTACTCGTGTGATTCTGACTTTAAGTTAGATTGAGGATTTCCTTCCATATCTGGGAGTAATTCCAGATCTGGTAAGCCGATACCACTTTGTCTCGGATTTTATCTAAGCAAAATAAACAAGTAATAAATTTATAAATCCTGTATACCCCAAGTGTAGGGATCGTAGCATAGCGATTAATACCGGAGTCGATCTCAGGGAATCGGGATTGGTCTAGTTCTTAATTTTTCTAAAGGTTGTCACGAAAACACAAAACAAAACTAAAACGAATACAATAAACTGGACAGAGGATTGTCAGTCCAAAGCCAGGGAAGATCGTTGCGAACATAACTAAACTATAAACGAGAAAAACAATAAAGCTCATAAAAGCATGATAATGACTATAGCGATTAAACATAGAACAAGCAATGATCCACCATCCCGCAACCATTAATTTCCTCTCTAGATTATCTTATGATGATTTAACTAAAATTGTGATTCACCTATCAAAAGTATGAATTTCTAATCTCTTAGATAATTCGCCTATCAATCTTTTATCTCTCGATCTTAAAGATTAACGCTTTCAAACCAAGGTGCAAGATTTCTCAATCTAACAATCTAGATATTCAACCTAATCAACTCTCGTTACTTATAGGTTAAAGACCCAATCTTTCCTATGGTGATCTAGGTTTAAACCAACTCTCGTCACATAGTAAACATCAATAGCAAAACATCTCTCGATACAAATTTACATAACACATAAGCATAGGAAAAAAACAACTTTATTAAAACTCACGAAATCATCCAAAGGAAGAAATAAAAACGATGCTGAAAAGTTTCACATGCTTGCTCCAAGTTTGATCAGCTTCAAGCCATCCTCATGATCCGGAAGGAAAACGAAACAAAATAAATAAAACACTAATCTAACCCTCGGTCGACCAAGCACCAAGGTTTGGCCGACCGAGCACAACTCGGCTTCAGAATTTAGGGTTTTCTGCGGCTGCTGTCGATATACGATGATATGATTAGGGTTGAAATAATGCGGCTATATATAGAAAACTAGGTCGGTTATGCTTAAGTCGGCCGTGGAAGCCCGTCCAAGAATTCTGGACGCCAGTTCAGCTGCTTTGAAATGTTTGAGTCGGGCCGAGTCTTCTCAAACGCCCGTCCTATATAATTTTGAACGCTCGTCCATAGAAAATCTGAACATCCTGAATCAACTTCTCCTCCTGGACGCCAGTCCACTGGACGGGACCTCAAACGCTCGTTCAACTTGTAAATCTTCATTCCAACCCTCAACTTGCATCTTCCTCCTTCCATTAAATCTCCAATTATGACATGTTTATGACCTACAAGACCACAAAGACATGCAAAGTGTAAAACCATAGATAATTTCCAATAAAATCACGAAATTAGCTCAACTTTACACTTAAAGACTTTTAAAACTCATTTGCTCAATAATTCGATTAAACACTTATTTCTATGCAAATAATATGAATATGGAGAGAATTGTTACAAAATATAACGATATAAATCATATAAAATCACCCTTAACACACTTCATTTGGAAAACAATAGAGAGGTAGCTGATAAGGATCTTCGCAGTCACTAGAGGTCAAACAAAAGCATATTGGGAGAGTACCACCTGATTGGATTGACAAGCGACGTTTCAATCCTAAAGATCGTCTCGAGCTGACAACCTAACGGATCAGTATACTAAGTCGCGTGGCATTTAGATGTTGCATACTCACCGAGTCACTGACCGACCCTACGGTGACACACTCGGAGTGTATTTTGACATCTAAATGGTTTGATCCACTTTCCGGGTACAGAATTGAGGGATATATCTCATTTGCTTTTAGAGCAAGTGGGAGAATGTTGTGTATAAGGGGTATGCTCTAAACAATTCATCACTTGCCTTTCATGCAAGCGGGAGATTGTTAGGTGTAGTGCCCGAAAGATAATTTATGTAATTGTTTTTTACAGGATTTATAATTCATCTTAATATTTGCATTTACGCTTATATTAATACACTGTTGAAAACCTAAGTATATCAGTATGTAATCACATAACTCAGTGTATGACATACACACGAGGATTGAGTTAGTGATGACATGCATAAAACTACTTAGTCCATGGTGAATTTAATCAGAGTATGGGTCTCATGATTAATATACCAATAAGGCGCCCATAACTCTTTGCGGTGTGACAGTCTTATCTGAACTGTCGGTATAGGGTATCTAGTAGGGCATTTATATATGATGTCTATCATATAGGACTGGACCGATTTGATTTGAGTTCTCGATATAATTCCGTGATCGAGAAATCTTATCAAATCACAAGTTGATCATATATGGATTAATCTCAATCCTGATGCGATCACAGTCTACTGCTTGGTTCAAAGTAGGGTTTGATGTGTTAGTTAAGGATCACTTGGATACATGTGATCTGAACACTTCGCGTTGGCTCTATTCTGGAATGAGTGAGTAGTTTGTGACTTCACATATATGGAATCCATTCCTTCCTGCGGGAAGTAGACAGACAGTTCCCTTATTTCTTAATCCTAGAAACGGATCGATGGGCCCAGTTCATATTATATTAGTTATGAACTAATTGATCACTAGGGGGTTAATGGTAAATAAGGATAAGATGTTTTGAGAAGGGTTTACGGAAATATCCTGAATCAAAACGAACAGTCTATGGAGGATTTATCCTTATGTAATAATTATATCAATGGACGCTTTTACTCAATGATTAGAGTGTAAGTATATATCTATAATCGATAGAGTTCAGTTTCGGGTTTATGGTGGCGTGATCCCGGAATTAATAGAGTGAATAAGAATTGTTTTGTTCGATGAATAATTTTATTTAATTTATTGTAGCTACTGGCTCCTAACGTGCATATGTTTCTAGACGTTGGGCCTCAATAATAATTAAGTAGTTGAACTATTTAATTGATGTGCAAATAATTATTTAGTGGGCTAAATAATTAAATACATGAAAAAAACTTTTTATGGACTCGGCCCATAATTAAGTGTGGCGTGTGAAACCCTAATTTTAGGGGTGATTGGCGTGGTATATATGTTGTAATTAGGAAGAAATTAGTTTTCTTGAATAATTACATGTCATGTGATTAATTGTTTATTTGTTAAATAATTAATCGAGAGATATTATCTATTATCTATTATATATATCTAAATTAGTTTTAGAATATATTAGATTTATCTTATATTTAATAAAGGATTATTATGATTGATTATTTAATTAATTATTAAATCATCGGAGGACAAGGATTTAATTCTCTATATAAAGAGAGTTCTCCTAAGCCTTTTGTAACATAATATACACGCATACATACACACAATATAAGCTTGAAATTTTCGCCAAGCTTAGGGTTTAGAGTTGGGAAAATCTTTGGGATTTTCCGGGTAGCATATCGAGGAGGTGAAGCATCAAGGATCAACATCCACCGGTTGTTGCTTAGAGATACACATCGGAAGACTGTGGCATCTCAAGTATTTGGATCTCAGCTTCCCAATCTTTGGATCTAATCTCTTGATTGGTAAGTAGATCTAACCTTCTTGTAGTTTAGATCTATTTATTTATATGTTTTAATTTGTATTGATCGTGATCCTTATTATTCCGCGGCGTAATCAGCGGATCAAGATCCGTCCGGCGATATCACATCCAATGAAGGAACCCTAAATCTATATAAAAATTATCTTCATATAAATAATTATCGTAATTGAATCAAAATCAAGTGAAAGAGTTAGAGATCAAGTTAAAGTAACACATTTTACTCCAAAAGGATTTCCTCTTTGATATCATTTAAGGTTGTAATTTTTTATTTGTTTATGTTTCTATATATCTGATACTGTAAATTGAATCTAAATGCAATAGAGGATTTTGTTTGGAAAGAGCAACAGAGAGACAAGCATCACGCCTACATTCCAAATATCTACAAGCTGTCTTGAATCAAGATGTTGGATTTTTGACTCGAGCCGTGGCTACTGACATGGATATTGGAGAATGATCTGAAAGGCAACCCCCTGAACATGAGCACCGTTATTTCAACCTAGCCATTGTGTGCTGGAAAGAAAGTCCCCAATCAACTTTTGAAAGCACACATCCGTTGGTCTGAGTGTAAAATTATCTCGAGAAATTCAGACATGTAAGTCCACAAGTGATGCAATAGTCTAGCAGGACTCTTGATTTCATAGTCAATAACTATTGATTTTGTCATTCTATGTAAAACCATTTAAGACAAAGTCCAAAGAAAAAGATGATGCCAATAACTCAAAAATTGTGGACAGATTTATAAACCTAGAACATCAAGGCCAAACATCAAGGAACAAAACAGACAACCACAAACACACTAAAATATATATGTAGATAACAATATAAGGCTAGACATCAAAAAAATATTCTGAGCACAAAAATGCATATGTTGCCCAAATGACTGCCAAAGCCTATAAACAACATCGTCTAACCAAACAAAGTACGCATAATACCGTGCACGACAGCAAGTCAGATATCCTAGATAGGATTCAGACACCACACATCAATGGAAAGTAACAACAACTAAAAATCTATGGGACAATTAGAAGTTAGTTCACTACTTTTATTCTTGTGCCCTACTGATTTCTGTATTTGTTAGTGTAATGTTTATTTATAACATTTTTATGTACTCTGCTAACTTTTTCCATTACAGAATGTTGTTTCTGACTTGGGAAAAGGTCATGAAATTCTTAATATGATGAAACTATTGCTGATGTGACCTGATTTTATAAAAGCTCTATACATTGTAGATTTGCATTCGATTTTTATGCTATGATAGCTACAACAGAATTATAGGAGTAGTAGTACTACTACTGTAAAATCGCATTGTACACTTTGTTGTTCTTCAATGATTTGGAAGTATAATCGCGATTTTATCACTAATATAGAGATGAAAAAGAAAGTTAATAAAAGAAGGTGGTGGCAGAGTCTTAAGAGGTACGTGTCTTATTCCTATTTTGTGTTTAGAATTAGCCTGTTATGAATCCCAATAATTCTCCCCTAATTTCCATGTTCGAAGCTCATAAGTCTTCCTTCCGTGCTTAGTTTTTCACATTCGTTATAGGATTGATAATTGAAGAGGAGTCAACAGTGGTAGCTGAAATTTAAAGCAACAAAAGTTCATAGAAGTATTTTGTGCCAAAGCCATGTGAGACTAGTCCTCAATCCCTGGATTAACCAAGAACTTGGTGGGTCTTCATCAACAAGTGACGATTTTTTGAAGGCTTTATAAGACGATCCTGAATTTGTTAGGTAAATGAAATTGCATTTATCAGTCTCGTTTGCTTACAGTATTTTTCTGTTGGTATCCTTCTTCTATAAGAAGAGAAGGAAAGATAAATGCACAAGAGGCCACGATAGTACATTTCAGCCTCTTCGAAGTTCAGTTTTCTAGTAGGTTGTAGAAAACATAGGTCCAAACCCATATAAGAGGAGGTGCCTCATCCCCAAAACCTAGGTTGTGAGGTGAGGGAAGTCCATATCTTAATATGGTGGGTGAAACAACCACAAGTTCCCAATGTGGGACACTTTAACACGCCCCCTCAAGTGTGGGCCGGGCACACAAGGCCAACAAATAGGCCAAACACTTGCACAATAAAGGGTGGCTCCGATACCATGTCGAAAATCTGAGCCCAAATCCATGTTAGAGTAGGGGCCTCATCCCCAAAACCTAGGTTGTGAGGTGAGGGATGTCCATATCTTAATATGGTGGGTGAAACAACCACAAGTTCCCAATGTGAGACACTTTAACATAGGTAAACATGGGATTACGCTTGGGGGAGGGAGAAATTTTTTGTTAGAACCAGTTATAAAGTGACTAGTGTTCTTGTTTGAGTTATTGTATTTCTGATTAGGCATAAAAGCAGTCCTGTTCTTTTGATCTGTTTTAAATATCATCTTTTGAGATGGATAAGAAGTATATAGATGAACTAGCTCTGCATATTCCATGCATGATTAATATTGGCTTTATTTAATGTCTGATATGGTGGATGGATGTGTTTGCAAATAGTGACACCAAGGAATGCTAACTTCACATATATGAATGATGTTTTGTTGTAAGAGGTCATAATAGTAAGTTTGACAGAATAAAATTTTGGATAACAATAACTGCTTTAGCTCAATATGAAATCATTCTGTGTTACGGAATAATTTTGTTTTTGGTCAATTGTCTTCATGGCTTAATTAATAAGAAGGTTCAGATGAAAAGTTTCTCGAACTAAACATGAAAAAGTGATGGCCCTTGTTCCATTGTCAACTGGGTATTGATGTCTAAGGTGATCATTATTATTTACCAATAGCTGTTGTGTTCTTTAATACAGCTTAATGTATTTGTAGATTGAAAAAGCTGATTATAGAGATCGCCTTACTTTTAACCATTTTTTTTAATAATTAATACCTTTAGTGTCAATGTGGTTTATCATATTTTGAAAGGACCATGGAAAATTAATCTCGTTTTATCTCCCCGAGTTTTCGAAGCAAAAGGAAATATACACCAATCCCGGTAATTTGGCATTTTAGACTTTGATCCAAAACCTCAGGGAGATAAAAGAAGGTACTTAATTTTTTTCCTGCTATTTAATTTTCTTCCTCTTTATGCTGGTTTATTCACCCCAAAGAGAGTTTACTCATACATGGGTTAATAGAGCAAAGTGATGATGTTGTGTAGGTTCGGTATTTGAAGATCATTGAAAAAAGTTGTTACTGGGCTGTAAGTTCACACTTTGACTATTTCCTTTGGGTATATAAGAGTGTTGCATACGTTGGTTTGATTCAAAATGCATTGTGTCTTTAGAAATTCTTTGAATCAATCACATGGTGCATGTATACATTATTTATGGTATTACTTATTGAATAATTTTTGACAGACTTTAGAATGTTTTCTTACACCTTTTAACATTGTTTGATGCATCTTTCCAGATTTTGCATTTTTTTGAAGACACTGAATTAGAATTTGGCAAGGCAATTCTATCAACTTCACTACAATATCTATTTTTTCAAGATGGTGTGGAACCCCTCCAAGCACTTTAGAGTGTTGTTCAAGAGGTAATGATTCGTAAAGTCTTCTTTTATTTTGTTTACTTCTACGAAATCTTTCTCCACAAATTGTGCAGCCGGTCCAAATTTCAAACAAAGCCAATCGCGTGATGGAGCCAAGGATTGTGAGACTTAGAATAGTCCCTAGAAATAATACTGAAGATGAAAAGCACATTGATCTATGCATGACAAATGCAGAGATCTCGGTACATGATTTATAGTATGATTTGCTTCAGGAAGAGGTAATCGATGTGCATGATTTATAGTATGATTTGCTTCAGAAGAGGTAATCGCGTTGAGGAGAGCTGCTCATTAAAAGTATCAAATTCTTAAATACATCTATGATGCACTCTAGATTGTTTTCTTTTAATGTTCATTTGCAATCATAATGTAATACGCATTTTCATTATGAGTTGGAATTCTGTTTTTATTAGGTGTTAACAAAGAAAGTAGATACTACACAATGGCAATGGAGGTTGAAGCTAAGAATATGAGAATTGAAGTTTCAATGAAGAAAGAGGTTGCTATGTGTGTGGTGAAAGAACAAGAGAAAGCAAATAAGAACAATTTGAGGACTCAAAAGGTCTGGTTACTAGCTCTTAATCGCTTCCTAGAACATATAACTCTTTTTTATAGACTAATTATTTCCTTGTGTTTTTTTTTTTTTGGTTTTGTGAGAGTGCTATTCATGCTGCAAGTAAAACAGTAGTTAGTATTTGATATTGAACCTTTGAAATAGGAAACAAAGGTTTCATGTAATTTTGGCTTGTGATTCTTTTTGGCAGGGTACCTATTCTATTTTTTTTTCTTTTCATTTTAGCCTAAGAACAATGGATGTATGTTTATTTGGTGAATGGATTCACTATTAATATTATGTAGTTTTCATCATCAAACGTATGAGAGGCATATGACCTTATAATGACGCGAAGTATCATCATTATATCATAATATAATGAGCGGAAAATGACTCTAAAATAAGGGGAGGTGTCCTCATTAAACCATTGTATATTGAGTGGAAATGATCCTATAATGAGGGTATATGTCATCATTAAATCGCAATTTAATGACGGGAAAATGAACTTTTAATGAGGACATGTGTTGTGATTAAATCGTTATTTCTTGAGGGAAATGAGCCTGTAATGAGTGGATAAATCGTTATTAAAAGACTATACCGTCATTGAATGTGTCATACAATTAATGTCGGGAAAACGATTCCCGTCATTATTACCTTTAATGGCGGAGGCAGCAATGAAGGGATCCTCATTAAAAGCCTTTAATGACGGGAATAGAACATTTAATGACAGAAATTCCTCGCATTAAAAGCCTATTTTCTTGTAGTGAATTATAATAAAAAAAACATGTAGAGTATATAGGATTGTGATGGTGAATTTTTTTGTGGCATTTAGATTTTATAAAGGATGGGCTAAACCCCATAGTTGATATCTTGGACACTAATTCTCAACAGCTTCAAGGCCTTGATAGCACCCTGAATCACGCTATCAAACAAATTGACAATCTTGTCTCAGTATCATAAGCTACCAACAAGATTCTCTCAACTCAGCATGATGCTGCCAAAAAGAGGGAAAGTAGTGGTAAGTCTAGAAGTTCTAAAGGAATCAAGAAAAGCATCAAGCCTTCAGAGAAAAAGTAGTACAATGTAATAACTTATCTCTGGCTTTTGAACAATATTTTGCCATTTATGGAAGAATAAAATTTCTGAGTTTTATTCTTATTCATTATATAAAATTCTTTGCACTTATGTTCAAGCTTATGAGGGTTTTGGCATCATAAAAAAGAGGAAATTGTTAGGAACATTTTATTTGTTTTGATGATGGCTAGACTAGCTGTTATAGCAAGCCTGACATAAGTCTAAATAAGTTAGAAATGTTTGTATAAGCTTTACTTAGAGTTTGACATTTTTATATGTTCAGTCAGACAAGCATTTTACTAGACTGTTAGAACGGCTTAGTGAAATGAAGGAAAGAAGACCAGCTGAGTAATGACGGCCAGGACCAGCAGAGTAAAGTGCAGACGTTTATGGAATGACTTATCACTAGGGAAGTCTGTCATGACCTTAGATGAGTCTAAGATATGCATTACAAGTGATAAGCTTTACTTCGAGTCTGACATTTTTATATGTTCAGTCAGACAAGCATTTTACTAGACTGTTAGAAGGGCTTAGTGAAATGAAGGAAAGAAGACCAGCTGAGTAAAGACGGCCAGCACCAGCAGAGTAAAGTGCAGACGTTTATGGAATGACTTATCACTAGGGAAGTCTGTCATGACCTTAGATGAGTCTAAGATATGCATTACAAGTGATAAAATTTAATTTGTTAAAAATATGGTGTACACTGGTCCCACACAAATCAAGGATCAGTGAAGTAAAACTGTATTAGCTGCATCATATCAATAAAAGCAAAATGGAGAATCAGTCTGATGGCAGTCGAGTGACCAGCAAAGTGAAGGAGTTACTGAATTGGAAGAAAGGAAGCAAAGTCAAGTATGCTGTCTATATTTGATTCGGAACGTGGAAAATATGGAAATCAAGTAATTAATGCAGAATTAATCAATGACGGATTTTATGATGATCGTTTGATTAAAATCCGGATCACTGAAATCAAGGAGAATGAAATCAGGGAAGAATCAAGGATTTTTCTCCACATTAAATAGCCAACTGACAAAATTTCAAATCAAGGAAAACAAGGCTATAAATAAAATGCATTGACAGACAAGAAAATATATATAGTTAACAATCAAGAACTTTATATGCCAAAAACTCTGTCAAAATCACAAGCCCTCTATTTGATTTAGAAAGACATATCCAGAAATCAAGTTCAGAATCATTAAGAACTCAATTAGAATTATTCGCGTCTGAACTTGATCAAGTTTGGTGAATTTATCAAATTCGTATTCCCTCAAGCAACTGAATTAGAGGCATCTAAGAAGGAGTTGTGTTCATGTGATAAGCTGTTGAAGGATTTGTTCTTAAAGAGTAGTGTGTATTGAATACAGAGTCACTAAAGCTTTGTAGCCATGAGTGATAGTCTTGAGATCGTGAAGTTTGTGCAGTCAAGGACAATCATACTATTGTATTGGTGAAAAACATTAGTGAATTCCTCCAATCATTGTAGGAGAAGAGTGGATTAATTGATTACACCACTTAGAACCACTATAAACCTTGTGTTATTTACTTACAACACTTACTTTCAGCATTTACATTCAGTACTTTATTTACATGTTTGTGACTGTTTAAGTTGTGTTGGAAATAAAATTTATGTTTTGATGATGATTATACAGTTATTTTAATTGTTATATTTAACCCTATTGATGAAGTGTCATAACTAGCTGTTATAGAGCAAAGCAAAAAGATGTCTAGAAATCAATGTATAGGATTTAATAGAGTTTGATATTTGAATATGTTAAATCAGACAAGAACTGTAATAGATCTAGGATCGGAACTAAGAAAATGAGAAACTTGCTTATTGAGCTGAGTTCATAACTGAAGATTAATCAACTGATAGAAACTGACTAAGAGCACACCAACTAAAGGCTGAGGGATCAGACTCAGTTATAGAAGAAGAACATAAGAAAGTAAGTTTGCTAAGGGACACAGACTCGGTTGACTTATCTAGAACTGAAGGCTGAGGGATCAGACTCAGTTATTGAAGATTGAAGAACTGAGGGTTCAAACTCAGTTTTGAAGACTTAAGCCGAGACTATAGAGTTAGAAATCATGAAAGTCTGTGATGGCCTAAACTGACTTTATGGATCTTGAGGAAGACCAAGTATCATAAGGACAATGATATCTTAGTTGAGTTATGAGTTATGGTGGACTCTGATTAAGTCAACAATAATCCGATGTGAAATGGAGTACTGAGATTGTATAGAAGAGTAAAAACTCAGTTAACGCTCTTGAGCTGAAAACTGAGTAGGATAAGTTTTCATGCTGTAGTCAAGAAAAGCTGAAGGAACATATGATCGTTATAAAGCAGACAATTTTATTGTCTGAATAGAATTGTCTGAAAGGACACTGACATTCATCAGAATGAGCAGGACCACAAACGGATACAAGAATTCAAGTTCTAACATTCAAATTTAGCTAACCGTTGAAGAAACCCCTATAAATAGTCAACTTCTACCATTAGAAGAAGTGTGGAATTCTAAGAATTAATCTAGTCAAGGAAGTTTATACAAATGGGGAAAGTAAATCAAAAGAATTCATGCTAAGCATTTCATTGCAAGATCAAGATATCTTCAAGTGTTCATAAGCATTCAAAGAAAGATCAAGATCAAACATTTGAAGAAAGACAGAGCTAAAAATTTCATATACATCTAGAAGAAGAAGAAGCTCCAATTGAATCATAGTTATTGATTCAAGTCTGAACTTTGATTCTATCAAAGGTTTGACTCTGTTTGTGTTGAGCTGGTGAAGAGGCAATTCAACCCTCTAAGGACCAGTGTAGCAAGCTTAGTTCAAACAACAATTCTAGATGTTGAAGACTGAAGCTGGAAGATTGTGAAGCTAGGGATTAGTGAAGGACAATCAAGTGTTTAGAATTTAATTTGTGTCTTATAACTGTAACCTCAAGAACATAGTGGATTTGGCCTCCTACATCATAGGGGAAGAGAGGACTGACAAGATTACACCACCTGTAACCTCTATAACTCTTGTCTTATTTACTTACTTACATTACGCATTTATATACTGCATCTATGTTTATATTACACCTGATCACAGACTCAGCAAACTTAAGAAACTGAGTCAGCACAACACTACATTGCATTGTACAAACTGATAAACTCAAGATTTATTAAAAGGCTTAACTTAATCTGCTACCAGTTAACTCAGTTAAGGATAAGTCAGTTCTTACTTATACTCAGCTAATTTAGCTTAACTCCACACAAGTTCAAAGCTGAAATCAATCTGCACAAGATTCAGTTTTCAGTTAGGTTTTTGGTGACAAGTTTATTCACCCACCCTCTAAACTTGTGTTAGCCTTTCCAAGGGACCAACAATTGGTATCGGAGCAGTGCTTCTGTTCCAAAGATATCCATAGCTGAATCTCTATATCAGTTTGTTTGCTCGAAGTAACTGGGTAACAGTTATTTCAAAACCTGCATCATGGAGTCACACAATCATTTTAGAAATATGTTCAGTTGTTCATTTTTGAGATTTGATGAATACAAAACTAAATTTTAGGCTCTTGTTGCTGAAACTCAAGATAAACTGATTGAGACTTTCATTGATGAACCATCCTTTACAAACAATGAAAATAATGCTGAAATGCCACCTATAAGCTTTGGAGGAAATGATCATGGTGAAAGTGATGAAGAAATCATATTCTTCAGAACTGATCTAAGAAGCAACAATGCTGGATTAGATAAAGGAAAGCAGATACTAGAAGATGAAGAAGCTAGAACTGAAAATTTATTTATCAGACATCATGAGGTAAGTGTTTCTACTTCAAATTGCCACACTGCCATAAACAATCATCGAAATGAAGATTTCAACAAAGACTTGGACATACTTATAAAGGAATTATAGGAAAAGAATTATGTGAATGTTAACAAGGAAAAAGATTTGTTGAATGCTGAAGTTCTGAGATTGAATGTTGTGATCAACCTTATCAAAGCTAACAATGGAGCTAAGGAAAATTGCTCAACTGATGAACTGACAGAAGTAATAAACATCACAGAATCATCAGTTGACCCATCTTCCAGTGTTCAGTTCAAACCAGGTAAACCATTTGGAGACAGAACTGGTTTAGGGTTTGACAAAATGCAGAATTCTAAGTTTAGACCTAGTACAACTGCACCAAAGTTTGTAGCTATACAAAAGTCAAGAACTAAGAAAACTGACAATATTGTTAGAACTGACAATTACTCAGCACAACCTCGACCTAAAACTGACAAAACTATAATCCGTCAGTTGCAAACAACAAACTGAAAGATTTTATAGTAAGTATCTGAAGGCTGAAAAAGGCATAACTGATCAAAGATCAGTTAAAAGAACATTCAAGTCTCATCCATGAAGGAATGAAAATTATTCATGGAATACCAGATTCAGGGGGAAAGGAAGACTCTTCCTAATGATGAAGACTGGAATGGACCTATGATTAGTCAGTTTCATAAAATCCTAGATAAAAAGACGTTCGAGTCAAGAAAGCAGAATTTTGTGAAAACTGATCATACAAAGTCAAAGTATCAAGAAAAGTATAAAACTGATAAATCACTTCAGACTTATAGATATGCAAAAACTAATCAAAAATGACACAAGCAGATATGGGTACCAAAGACTGGTTAATTTATTATGCAGGAGGAAGTTAAATGAATTTTGGAACTGATCTAAAGGTCAACTAACTCAAATCTTTGGATAAGATCAAAGTTGGACCTTCACAGTTGGAGATATACCGTAATATAAGCTACGAAAGAACAGTTGTAACCTATACACATCTCAACCGGTCATCATTTCCACTCACCACACCTTTCCGTATCTCAACGCTTGACATGATTTATGACGAGACGTTTTAATACCCATTCATATTTTATAACTACCATATCAACCACTTATAAATACCCTTTCATTTCATACCTAAAATCCTTTACACTCAGTTTTCTTTTTATAATCCATCTGTTGAAAGAATTTTCTCTATCTTCAAATTCTCCAACAATCTGAAATAATGCCATTTACTAAAGTTGAACCTGGAATGATCATCTCACTCGATCAATACATCGCAAGATACACAGATCATGCACTAGCTAAGCAGATTGCAAACAAAATCAGGAAAATCAAAGGTTTGGAGCAAGTGTTCAACATAAATTTGAAAAGTGCATGCCTGGATAGCATTGGTGATTCTAGGAGTTTGGAAGAATAGACATAGAAGAAGAAGACGTTCACACTTATATCACTCAATTCAATGGAAAAGAGATCAAGGTTATAGAGAACATAATTGCAGATATATTTGGATTTGAAAAATCTAGTTTTACCTCTATTCTTAAGATATCTAAAGAACAGAAAGAGAAACTTTGGAAAGAAATTGCAATTGTAGGAGATTCAAATGTATCATTGTCTGGATCAACAGGACTACTCAAACAAGAATTCAATTTCTTGACCAAGATGCTCGCAAAGTGCGTGATCGGAAACACTGGCAACTTTAGTAATCTCTCCGGCACAAAGTTGGACCTACTTTATGTTATTTGGTTCAGAGAAGATTTCAATTGGCAGAGATATATCATTGATCAATTGGTTTCACAATCTTCTGATGTGCCCAAGAAGAAAAACACAGGGAAGAAAGAGAGATTCTATCTCAAGTAGACCCTTGCTTTCCTAGCTCAAAGGATTATCGATCATTTTGGGATTGCAAGGAGAAAGGAAACTGCAGTTGTTGATGGTAAAATTGCATCCAATGAAGAGAAATCCAATAAAAAGAAAGCTGGAGATTCTTAAACTGAACCAAAGATGAAGAGAAACAAGTCTACCAAGAAAACTGAAACTACTGCTGAGGCACTGGAACATCTTGAACGATTAAGAGAAAAGAAAAGGAAACTGGAAGAATTGGAAAAAGTCACAACCGGACAAGTTGCTGAAAAAGCAGTAGAGGCTTCACCAGCAAAATCAGCCACCTCAGTTGCTGAAAGCCAGGGAAAGAAATCCAAAACTGAGGAAACCGCTACCAAACAAATTATTGCTGAACTAGAACTTGTTCCTGAGGAAGTACCCATTGAAGAATCAACAAAGAATTTCAAGAAGCTGTTCCATCACTACCAGAAACTGATACTCAGGGGGCACAAACACTGAGAGCTAAAGTTGATAATAAGGAAACTGATAGTGATGATGAACTGGTTGGACCCGGTGTGATCGCAATGCTTCATCTGATATCTTTATCAAGATCTTCACCATAAAAATCAGCATCCAGAGTCGAATATGAAGAATACATCAAGGAACTGGAAGCTTCTCAGTCACAAGAAAGAGAAGTTGTTGAAGTTGAATCGAGACCAATACAAGTCATCACTCTAGATGAGCTTGTTGATGATGCTGAAAAGGAGAAAGAACCAATTACAGAACTGATAACTAAACCAATCACTGAACTTGTTACTGATGAGCTTCAGGAAACTGAATCAAAGGAGGATTCTGCACGAGTTACTAAACCTACAGCTGAAGCTGAACCTTTCACGGTAACAGAATCTCTACCAGAAGTTGTTGCCGAAGAAAAAATGGAAACTGAACAAGCTGCCTCGGTTCTAGAAATTGTCAATGAATCTTCAATCATCGTAGTTGTTGCTGAGGGGAAGCTAGCAAAACCGAAGCTAAAAAATCTACAGCAGAAATTGAAGATCCAAGTATCAACATTGGGAAACTGATCTAAGCTGATTGCAAAAGACTTGATGATTATCAGTAATGGAAGTTCATCTCCATTCCAAATCAAATAGGTCAACTTGCATAAATGGAAAGAACTGAACGATAGGTTTTTGAGTTATACTACATCACCCATCTTTCCCAAATGTTTAGATTGGAAGAATTTCTGAGTACTGGTAATTCACTCATGAGAAATAGATACCGGGAAAGATATGCCAAGAAGGGAGACTCAAAGACAAAGAAAGATGATAATGATTCTCAGGGAGATCTTGATTTACAGAAAGGATTCTCGCCTCTCTACAAGAAAAAGAAGAAGCAAAGGATGTTGTTGAAGAAGGATCATCTGAAGAAAGTTCAGATGATAGTGAAGAAACTGAAGCTAACTCTGATGGTCAGTCTGAAGATCAAAAAAGGAAGGTTATCAGTCTCCGACAGATAAAAATGTCTTGGAGATAGCATTAGCTGAAGCTGACCAAGCTAAATGTGATCTAAATAAAGAAGAAGAAATTGTTAAGTCACCCGCAAGAGAGGTTGGTTCTAAAGAAGAAAGAAAGAAGACCCTCTCCACTCAAAGATTTAGAGACATATGAAAATGTTGTTAGCAAAAATCAGACTGAAGTTTTCGAAACACTTGGAGCTGACAAAAAGAAAAAAAACTGAAAACAAAACTAAAACTAAGGATGAAGTACCTACACAAGTTGACTCTATTAGATTCTACTTCAATGAGCATGTGAGGATTCAGAAAGACGACTTAAATGTGTTTGGGAAAGTTTTGAAGTCAATAGAAGAAATCAAAACTGAAAGTTTGCTTAACTGACTTAGAGCATTAACTGAGTTTTTATTCTTCTTCAAAAACTCCAGTACTCTATTTATCTGATTATATGTGACTGAATCAGATTACACCATTCCTTAAAAGGATCTTCTAAGATATCATTGTCCTTATGATACTTAGCTCATCTTTCAAGAACCATAATGTCAGTTCATGCCACCACAGACTTACCTGAATTCTAACTTTATAGTCTCGGCTTAAAATCTTCATAACTGAGTTTGAACCCTCAGTCTTCAAATCATCCTTAACTGAGTCTGTGTCCCTCGGTTCTTCAAATACTGAGTCTGTTCCCTAAGCCTTCAGTTCTATATAAGCTAACCGAGTCTGTGTCCCTTAGCGAACTTACCTTCTTTAGTTCTGAGTGAACTTCAGTTCTTGGGTGTACATCTTCAGTCATAAGTTCAGTTCCAGTTGTCTAAGTGTTTTCCAGTTTCTTAGATGATTTCCAGTTTCAGTTCTACGACACTTCTATCTATTACAGTGCTTTTCTGATATGACCTATACAATTATCAGGCTCTAGTAAAACCTATTCATTCAGTTCTAGACATCTTTTATCTTTCCACTATAACAATTAGTTTCAACACTTCATCAATGGGTGTAAACAAACAAGTTCTTGAGTACGATGAATCATCAGCAAAACTAAATTTTATTCCCAACAATTTCCCCCTTTTTGATGATGCCAAAACCCTCCTTAAAAGAAAAGCTCAAAGATAAATAACAATTCAAAACATGTAAAACTGGAAACTGGATTTGATTAAGAATTCTGCAAAAACATGAATAGTTACACTGTAGATAAACTGAAATAAAATCTAAGCATTTCTTTGTGTAAGTTTGATAAATTTCTTCTCTTTATCATGAAGTAGAAAAGCATGTTCTAGCTTTCTGTCTTCGTTGGAGAAGGTTCTGAGATAGTCTACTTGACTTGTGATAAGTTTCAAATTCTGCCACATCAGCTTTCATCTGTTCAGTCTTGTCTCTGATCTACAATTTCTCTTCAATATTCTTGAACTTCTTGTACGAAGACATCTTCTGATTATGATACTGATCATATAAGAAATAAACAAGAGATTCTTCATAAGTTTTGTCTTTGTACTTGAGTTTGACATTGCTATGATCTTTGACAAACTTCATCCATAAATCCTTTGTAAGAGTAGCTCTCCTTTCTCCAGGTTGACTATATTTTGCAATTAGCTGCTCTTCAGATAATTCTTTTATCTTCACATAAGGATCTGCTGCTGATTTATATTTCTTCAGTTCCTCTTCCAGCTTCATCTTTTCATCAAGCAGTCTCAGCTTTTCTTCTTCAGCTTTACCCTTTTTGGCATCATATAACTGATTTACCAAATGATGGGTTGTTATTTGGTCTGCTGAGATAATCTTTTGAGAAGTGAGTACTTCATTCAGCTGAGTTCCTAAACCATAGATTCACTGATTCAAATGCCATTCTGCATGAGCATGTGTTTCTCTGTCTACTGAGGTTGTGAGTTTAAGAGATTCTTTGAGACTGAGAATCTCTGAGACTGAGCTAGAACTTGACTCTGAATAATATCCAATTTTTTGTTGACTGAGACGTCTGTTTTCTTTCGATATTCCAAATATCCAGAAATACTTGTCAAAAGACCATTGTATTCTTTCTTTTGGTTGAGCATAATCATCAGATTTTCATGTACTTTGCTCAATTCGTCTTTTGTCTAAATCTCAGACGGATCTACATTTTCAACTTGTTGAATTTCAAGCTGAGTATCATCCTTGATTACCATTAATTGCTGATCATCAGCCAATCCATCTATTTGCTGATTGTCAGTTGTTTGATTCCTAACTGGCAAATCATCTTACTGATTAACAGTTTGCGTAGTTTGAACTTGAGGTTGAATAACTGACTGCAAATCTGTAATCTTATCAGTTTCATTCTTTGATTCATCATCTTTTTCATTATCCTTCTTTTTTTGATTATCAAATATTGATGACGTGGCTGATTTTCGTTGAGCTAATTCAATGAATCTTCTGAAACAGCTTGTGAGAAACTCATCCAATGGAAATAGAGCATATAGATCCCTGACTTCAAGTTTCTTCAATAATAACTTTTCTTCACTTGGTAGATGATACACCAGAAATTGCCCCGCTCCTATTATAATATTTTATCAACGCCCGGTCAAGTATGTCAACGCCTCGCCATCGATTAAACCAGTGATTATCGAGCCCCTCCGCGACATGTATCAGCGAAGCGGACCCCAGACCAGGGGGCCCGCCCAACGAGTTTATCAGTGACCTCGCCTATTTCGGCGAGCTTATCTATTGTGAAGATCACCGGGCTCGGCCTCTCGACCTCGATTCGTCGACCTCGGCCTCTTGACCTCGATTCGTCTACCTCGGCTCGAGGCCTCGATCATCCGCTAAGCCTCGTATCCGAGCCCATTATCTTGGCCACGTGTCTTATCCTACTCGTTTGGCCTTAACCGTAAATACACACTAAGCCCTAAATGGGCTCATACCTATAAATAGGAGGTCTCCCTCCACCATAACGGATTATTATTCTCAATATGCCTAATACAACACTTGGCTCCACACTAAATAAGCCAACTCCTCCAATACCGAGAACTACGCGTGGCTTGATCCCTCTCTACAAGGGAACGTAGGCGCCTCCACGGCTCAGCTCACAACCACCCCAAACACCACCCATTTGGACGGAGAGCCACCACTGTACACCGAGAAATGATATCCTTCCGTTTGATAACATTGATGTACCATTTTTGGCATCATCAAATGGCTCCGTTACCGGGAAATGATTTGAAAGCCATTCTTTTTACCGGTCAGATTATGCATTTTCCGGCGAGATTTATGCATTTTCCGACCATATCTAGATTTTCCGATCAACCTTTTTACATGATTTCCATCAAAAGCTTCATCTTTTTACAAGATTCACCAGAGATTCAACAAATTTCTAGATATTACAACTGTTTTATTACATCAAAAAAAAAAAAAAAAAAAATTCAAAAAATGAAGAGCTGTTCTTTCACCATCGCCGGAATTATCCGGTGGCTATTTCAAGAGCTCCGAAGAAGCCCTCTTCTCCAGCAACGGGCTTCTTTATAGGGCTGCTCTTCGATTGATGCTTGACTTCCCCCCGGAGATTGCTTGCTCTCATTACCTCCGTTTATCGCAACCTAAGCTCCAATTTGTTGCTCCAGATTTGTGTCGGTCGATCTGACTCTCCATCCCGCCTCCGGTAAGTCCTTGTCCTCGGTGAGCCTGTACTGCGCGAATCCAACAGAAAGCACGACCAAGATCAGTTCCCCCGCCGGATTTCGACTACACCGGCCGCTCCATCTGCTCTCCTGTTTGTTATAAGGGAAGTCCGACCTCCGGTAGTCCCACTTTCGACCCCATGAGAAGATAGGTCTCTCGGTTGCCATCCTCTCAATTTCACGCGCCATCCGGGAAGCGGTGATGTTTTGGGCAAAATAAAGGTTACGCTAGCAATGGTCGAGAGAAATGCAGGTAGGGAAAGTTGAATATTCAACTTCATATATTTTTGTATATCAAATAATGAGATGTGGAGCAAGCTGAACCCGAGTCAAGCCTATGGAAATGCGAGCTAGCGAACCGGGTTCATTTCTCGATTCAACCGGGAATCAAAATCCACGAGCACTATACGATCTTTTAAACTCGGCTTAAGTTTCGATCGAGCTCGCCACAAAATGCCTGCGACTTTATTCAAAACAAGGGGGCCACGCCTCGGATTTTCTGGTTTTTCTTATTTTCTTACTGAGCTCGCCGAAGCAAGTAAGCCTGTCGATTCATTTTCAAGCTTTATGATTTATGCTTTAGCTTTTTTGACTTCGCGATTTATATCTATAATCGAGCCGCCATTTAGTCAACACACACGGGTCACACTAACGTGAAAAGACCCTTAAAAACCTCTGCTAGTTCTTACTATTCATGTATTATGATATGAATGTGCCACATCAATTCGTTCTGCGTACAATCCCTCAAGATGGTATGTTGGATCAAACTAAACCACTAGACAACACTCTAAGCGGCGCCGTGCAACCCCTTGCGCTTTTACCTTATCCTTTTACATTCTTTGGAGGATAGGTTGTGTGTTTTCTTTGTACCTAACTTGCGGTGATGATACGGGGCAACTCGCCTCGCGACCTTCGGAGCCACGGGCAAAATCGCCCCTGCGGTATTCAGAGACGGCCCTTATAGACCCATCTTTACATATTATTTGGTGGCCTCGATTCGGCCTCCTTATGTTCTACTTGCGGCCTCTACCGGCCTTATTATACTTTTATCGCCTATATCGGCCATATTATAACATCTCGCGACCTTGTCGGCTTTGTTATATTGTTTGGCGGCCTCGGATCGGCCTCATTATGTTTTACTGCGGCCTCTATCGGCCTCGTTATACTTTACATCACTGGCCTCCATCGGCCTCAACACACTACATCACCATGTTTACGGCCCCAGACGGCCTCGCCATACTTTCGATCTCAGATCGGTTTCGCCATAGCTCCGGCCTCCGAAGGCCTCGACTTAGCTTTGGCCTTAGTTCGCCTCGCTCATCAACGGCCTCGATTCGACCTCACCTTAGCTTCACCGCCGAAGGCCTCGACATATCTTTGGCCTTGATCGATCTCGACATCACGACACTTGCGGCCTCAAGAGATACTACACGTGATCTCTTCGTACTCCCTTTGGAAGTTTTAATGGAGTTCTTTCTTCCTTGTTATCCAAACTCAGTACAGCACCTCGCTCAAAAAAAAAAAAAAAAGGAGTAGGGGTATACCCCCTCATCTTAGTACTTGTGTTTTAATTGGGAAAATTAAAAATTTTGGCCGTCGGCAATCACGAAGATATCTGAGCGATCAATCGGCAGACCACGGAGACTTCCAGAGATACAATGAAATTGTTTTTACAAAGTCAGAAGAAACCACAACATTCAAATCAGGAGTGTATATGTACATACTCCTTCGGTGCTTGCATTTTTATTGCGAAAATAGAGAGACTTGTTGAGCAGTCTAGCGTCGACCTCAATCGCCTCAACGGTTCAGTGCACCGCGCCAACTACATGGAACACCGCCTCCTGTTAACCATTGGGGTGCGCTTCAATGGTTCGATGCATCGCTCGGTAGTTTTCTTCGACCATGGATATACTCTCATATCCAGTCTTGCCGAAAAGGGTAATCGAATGATACCGCATCCTTAAAGGTCCTCAGCGTCGCTTCAGTTCTAACGCACGACGTCTCGACTTTCGAAGCAGGTTTTATTATCCGCAGATGGCTTTGACTTCCGTTTAGTGATTTGGATTCGAGCTTCGCCATCGATACCTCTTTTATCAACAAATGAAGCCCCCGAGTTTTTTGGAGCGCTCACGATATTTGCGCGGGAAAGCGAAAAGTTTGAGGAATCGACACGGCGCTTTGAAATTGAAATTTGCGCTACAAGCGAAGTATCATCATTACCGGCCGTCACGACCTATCGACGAGCGTCACCTTGTCGATCGAAAGGGCGCCACATTTTATGAGACGCGGCGATTCTCGCGGCCCATTTATATCTCTCCACGTGGCATACCACCTATAGCAGCTCATCAGTACAGTTTGCGCTTTCGCCAACACAAATGACTTCGCCATCTCGCCTGGGATCGCGAGAAAATGATTAAATCGAAACTCAACATGTCGACCTCGGTCGGACCAACGAGCACGCAGGCGATTCACATCGCAAGCTCTCAATCCGCGATCGCGATGACGAAACGACTCCTCGCGGCATATACGGATCGCTTCATTTGTGCACTCAACATGTCGACCTCGGTCGGACCAACGAGCACGGACGATTCACATCGCAAGCTCTCAAGCCGCAGTGCAATCAGAACAGCCTCGCGCATATCTGATTAGCTCTATACTGTGCATCTCAAGCGCGATCACGATCGTAGCGACCTTTGCGGCATATCGGCGTCTATCTTTGTGCATTTCAAACCGCTTACTACTAGCGTATATCGAGAACGGCTCCTTATAGCACATCTCTTATAAGCCCGATCTATCTCGGCATCATTATTTTGGAACTCGCCATTCGGCGAGCCTTCTCTTATAAGCCCGATCTATCTCGGCATCATTATTTTGGAACTTCGCCATTCGGCGAGCCTTCTCTTATAAGCCCGATCTATCTCGGCATCATTATTTTGGAACTTCGCCATTCGGCGAGCCTTCTCTTATAAGCCCGATCTATCTCGGCATCATTATTTTGGAACTCACCATTCGGCGAGCCTTCTCTTATAAGCCCGATCTATCTCGGCATCATTATTTTGGAACTCGCCATTCGGCGAGCCTTCTCTTATAAGCCCGATCTATCTCGGCATCATTATTTTGGAACTCTCCATTCGGCGAGCCTTCTCTTATAAGCTCGATCTATCTCGGCATCATTATTTTGGAACTCGTCATTCGGCGAGCCTTCTCTTATAAGCCCGATCTATCTCGGCATCATTATTTTGGAACTCGCCATTCGGCGAGCCTTCTCTTATAAGCCCGATCTATCTCGGCATCATTATTTTGGAACTCGCCATTCGGCGAGCCTTCTCTTATAAGCCCGATCTATCTCGGCATCATTATTTTGGAACTCGCCATTCGGCGAGCCTTCTCTTATAAGTCCGATCTATCTCGGCATTATTATTTCGGAGTTCGCCATTCGGCGAACATCTCTTATAAGTCCGATCTATCTCGGCATTATTATTTCGGAGTTCGCCATTCGGCGAACATCTCTTATAAGTCCGATCTATCTCGGCATTATTATTTCGGAGGTCGCCATTCGGCGAACATCTCTTATAAGCCCGATCTATCTCGGCATCATTATTTTGGAACTCGCCATTCGGCGAGCCTTCTCTTATAAGTCCGATCCATCTCGGCATTATTATTGTGGAACTCGCCAATCAGTGGGCACTTCTTGCAAACCCGACTTCAGTCGACATTGCATTTGCACGGGGGCCTTTACATGCAAAGACAATGCATTATATTATTATATGGCCTACTCTTCTACAACAAGGCAAAGAGGAAAGACGACGCGCGCGATAGCAACTCATGAGAACAATTTCCTTGCATATAATCGTAATTATTTGCTCTATCCCATTCGCTTCAAGAGAATCGCTCAAGGCACTGAGCAGGGGCCTTTGATACACGAAATTGCCCCGCTCTATTATAATATTTTATCTTCCCAGCGAGATCGGTCAACGCCGGTCAAGTATGTCAACGCCTCACCATCGATTAAACCGGTGATTATCGCGCCTCCGCGACATGTATCGTCAAGCGGACCCAGCACAGAGGGCCCGCCCAACGAAGTTTATCGGTGACCTCGCTTTATTTCGCGAGCTTATCTATTGTGAAGATCACGGGCTCGGCCTCTCGACCTCGATTCGTCGACCTCGGCCTCTTGACCTCGATTCGTCTACCTCATTTCGAGGCCTCGATCATCCGCTAAGCCTCGTATCCGAGCCCATTATCTTGGCCACGTGTCTTATCCTACTCGTTTGGCCTTAACCGTAAATACACACTAAGCCCTAAATGGGCTCATACCTATAAATAGGAGGTCTCCCTCCACCATAACGGATTATTATTCTCAATATGCCTAATACAACACTTGGCTCCACACTAAATAAGCCAACTCCTCCAATACCGAGAACTACGCGTGGCTTGATCCCTCTCTACAGGGTACGTAGGCAGCCTCCACGGCTCAGCTCACAACCACCCCAAACACCACCCATTTGGATGGAGAGCCACCACTGTACACCGAGAAATGATATCCTTCCGTTTGATAACATTGATGTACCATTTTTGGCATCATCAGTAGAGTAGCTTCACGACAGTCTTCGGTCTTGAGTTTAATCTTTATCATCCTGACGATTCTTTCAGCTTAAAAAACTGATTGCTGAGCTGGTTGCTGAAATTGATGTTGCTCTTTTTCAGCATGCATAACGGAAACTTGTTTCTCTGAGATTGTCTGTTGTAACTGAGAAACAATTTCAGTTGCTATTATGTCTTGTCTTGTGACTTCAGTTGTCAGCTGTTGTTCCCCCTCAGTTGGTGCTGACGGACTTGAGGTGCCTGGGAACAAACATTTCCTCTGGCTTAACTTTCTCTGAGTCAGCTTTTTGTTTGATTCTTTTGCGTTCAGCTATTTGCTGAGACACAATTTTCTTATTGGCTTCAGGTTGGGAAGTCTTAGAGATTTCTTTCCTAGAATGGACTAAAGTTACATCTCCTATGGATGTATCCATTATTTTTGTAGATGCACCGGTCCGTTCTGCTGCATTCCCTTCCTTAAGTGTTTCCAGATAATGTTGAATAACGCCACTGAGTGTCTTTTTCAGTCGAAGTCAATCAACAGGTGCTCTTCCTTCAGCTTGAGCTTTTCGAACTCATAGCTAAGTGTTGTTGTTTTATCCGGTTAAACACATAACCTGCCCAATTAAACTCAAGTTCATCCCATATTATGTTCATCAGATAAATACAGTCTTCAGATAATGTGTCAATGCCTTTGTATCTACCAATGACATTCATGCTGAGCCATTTGCTGAGGAGGCCAAACTCCGGTTTGAGGTTGTTGACATGTGAACTAATGGATGCTGGTTCCTTTGTTAGAGAAATTTGTCAAAGAAAAGCGTCTATTTTGAGTGGTAAACAACACAAATCTATTGATTTCACAAGTGGTTCCTTGAAATCAAACAGCATCCTGATGACTGCTTCATTGAAGATAATATGTTCTCCTCGAACTTTTATTATTAGGGATTACCTTACTAATTTCATATTTTCCCAGAACTGTAGAATCCCTTCAACATCACAATCATCGTTGAATTTCACTTCCATAATGTCTCTTAATCCTTGTTGTCGCTTAATCTTCTCGCACATAAGGCTTGCTAACAGGGTGTTGTTGCAGACTGCTTCATATTCTTCAAAAGATAAAGCGTCTAATTCAGTAATGAACCTTTCTTCTTGTGATTTCTTGGAGGCTGCCATTACTAAATTTTATGAAAATGATGTGATTTTGAAAAAGATAAAATTTTGATTTTTGTAAGAGACAAAGTTTGAATTTTTCTTTTGTTTGGTGAGTGAGAATGTGCAAGGAGGTTGGATATATAGTGGGTGTATTGACAGTTCCTGGACTGATGCACGATATTCTGAGGATTTTGTACCAACTTTTCAAATTCAATGATGGTTTGTGTAACCGATGTTAGGTGTAGTGCCCGAAAGACAATTTGTGTAATTGTTTTTAATGGATGACAGAATTTATCTCACCTTATTACTTGCTTTGTGCTTGTAAGTAATACACTGCTACAAACCCTAAGTATATCAGTATGTAACCGCTTAACTTAGTGTATGGCATGCACGTGAGGATTGAGTTAGTGGTGATATACTTAAACTGTTAGTCCGTGGTGAACTTAATCAGAGTTTAGGGTCTCTTGATTAAAACACCAATAATGCGCCTGAGAACACCTTAGGGTGTGATAGTCTTATCGGTTTGTCGGTAGAGGGTACCACGTGGGGCATTTATATATGCGGCATTCATATAGAATTTGGACCGATTTAATCTGTTTTTCGATATAATTCCGTAATCGAGGAATCTTATTAAATCATTAGATGATCATATATGGATCAACCTTAATCTGAGGTGATCACGAGTCTTTGCTTGTCCCGGGGTAGTGTTTGATGTGTTAATTACGGTTCACTTAAATATGTGTTCCAAGCCACTTCTCATTGGCACTATCTCCGGATGAGTGAGTAGTTACGATTTTCTGGACATGGAATCCATTCCTTCCTGCGGGAAGTAGAGAGACGATCCCTTATTTGTTAGCCCTAAGAGCGTGATCGATCCGGGAGTTTTGCATTTGACTAATTAGCTACTAGTCAGATATGCATACTAATTGATCATCAGGGGGTTAATGGTAAATAAGGATAAGATATTCTGAGTCGGGTTCACGGAGACTTCCCACTCAGAATGGATAGTCTATGGAGGGTAATCCGTATGTAGTGATTATATCAATGGACGCTTATTCACTCTATGGGTTGAGTATAAGTATACATCTATAATCGGTAGAGTTGATTCCGGGTTTATGGTGGCGTAATCCCGGAATTAATAATTAATGTACTTATTCATTCGATGAATAATTAATTATTGGAGGTGCGGTTATAGGTCCATGGTCCCCGATGTGGCCACGTAATTCGGACAAATAATCTTGTTATTTGGGCCTCAGTGATAATTAATTGGCTGGGCTAATTAATTGATATGCATGAATATTATTTAGTTGGGCTAAATAATATAATACACATAAAAGACATTTTCTGTGGGCTTAAAACCTAGTGTATATGGCGCCTCATACTTCATTAAATGCAAGATTTGATTTTCTTGTGTGATTAATGATTAATAAAAGATGATTTATTTGTAATTGATTGATTGATTAATCACAATCTTTTATAAATGGAATTATCCTTTATTGTGATTTCTTTTTAATTAATTATTTAATTGATTAGAAACTTGGAGGCCAAGGATTTACTCTCCTATATAAAGAGAGTTCATCCAAGACATATGGAATGGAAAATTTCGCCCCACTTATTAAAAAGAGAGAAAAAATTTGTTTCTCTTGTCTAGGGTTTTAGAGGAAGAAAAACTTGGAGTTTTTCTTGGTGTTACATATCAAGGAGGTTCGTTTATCAAGAAGGGTGTCCACCAACCGCCGTTTGGAGAACACATCGGAAGATCAAGGCTTCTCTTCCCGTTATTGGTAACATGACCTTAAACCCCCTTGTAGTAGTTTAAGTCCTTTAATTATGTGTTTTGATATATAAATCGTGATCCATCCGCTGCGCGTAGATCTAATTCGTTTAGATCAAAGAACCAGCATCCTTCAACCGATGCATGTAGTGTTCTGACAAAGGTAGGGGTGTACACGCAACAGGGTCTGACATAAATGGCGGTAATTAAATGCGATATAACCGCTGTCGGTTTTATCGTTTCAATCTTTTGACTTTCTTTAACTAGATAAACTGATGCTTCAAGTCAGTTCTAGAAAGTTCAGTTCCATCAATTCTTCAGTTTCAGTTAGTCAATTTGAGATTGTTGATGTCAATGACTGATCTATTAAGTGAGCGCACCCATCATAACAAAGTTCAATCCCCTTGATGAATCTCTAGGCTTAAACTGACTTAGCTGACTTTCATTATACCTAATTCAGTTCTCAGTTTGGCAAATCTCTCTCTGTCCAAAGGTTTGGTGAATATATCAGCCAACTGATCTTCAGTCGGGACATAAAGACTATAATATCCTTCTTCTCTGCATGATCCCTTATGAACTGATGTCTCACATCAATGTGTTTTGTCCTTGAGTGCAAAACTGGATTGTCAGATATAGCAATTGCACTTATATTATCACACATTATAGGAATCATTCCTTCTTCTATTCCATAATCTCTTAATTGTTGTCTGATCCACAAAACTTGAGCACAACAGCTTCCAGCAGCTATATACTCAGCTTCAGCTATTGATGTCGAAATTGAGTTTTGTTTCTTGCTGAACCATGACACAAGTCTATTTCCTAATAACTAACATGTGCCTGAAGTACTTTTTCTGTCCACTTTGCATCCTGCATCGCCTGAGTCTGAGTAGGATATCAGTTTAAATTCTCCGTCTTTTGAATACCATATCCCAACTCCTTCTATATCTTTCAAATACTTCAAGGTTCTTTTGACGACAGTAAGATGGCTTTCTTTAGGTCTAGTTTGAAATCTGGCAATTACACCAACAGTAAAGGATATATCTGGTCTACTGGCTGTTAGGTATAGTAGACTTCCAATCATTCTTCTGTAGAGAGTTTGATCCACATCGATCCTTGCCATCTTTATCTTCATCTAATCTGATGTTTGTTCCAATTGGTTTTGCAATGCCAGCTGATTTTTCCATTCCAAACATCTTGATCAATTGCCTTGTATACTTGGTTTGGTGAATGAAAATTCCACTGTCCATTTGTTTTACTTGTAAACCAAGAAAGTAACTTAATTCTCCCATCATACTCATCTGAAATTTGCTCTTCATTAAACTGGCAAATTTCTCACATAGTTGTTCATTTTCTGATCCAAAAATGATGTCATCCATATAGATTTGAACTAGGAGAGTACTTTCTTCAACTTTCATTCTGAATAAGGTTTTATCAATAGTTCCTTTTGTAAAACCATTGTGCACCAGAAACTGAGATAGAGTTTCATACCAATCTCTTGGTGCTTGTTTGAGTCCATAATGAGCTTTTCTCAGTTTACAGACTTTATCGGCTTGATCTTTAATTTCAAATCCTGGTGGTTGCTGAACATGGACTTCTTCTTCAATTATCTCATTCAAAAATGCACTTTTAAAATCCATTTGGTACACTTTTAATTTCTTGTGAGCTGGAAAAGCAAGAAATAGTCTGATTGCCTCCAACCTTGCAACTAGGGCGTAAGTTTCATCAAAGTCTATCCCTTCAACCTGTGAGTAACCTTTTGCTACAAGTCTGGCTTTGTTTCTTATAATATTCCCATCTTCATCAAGCTTGTTTCTGAAAACCCATTTAGTTTCCATTATGTTGACATGATCTGGTTTGTCAACTAAATCCCAAACACGATTTCTCTCAAATTCGTAGAGTTCTTCTTGCATAGCCAAAATCCAATCTGGATCTTTTAAGGCTTCTTAAATCTCTTTGGGTTCAGACTGTGACAAAAAAGCATGCTATCATTGCATCTAGTTGGTGTCTTGTACGAACTCCAGCTTGAAAATCACCTAGCACTTGTTCTTCAGGGTGATTTCTCATCCATTGATGTACTGGGGGTTGCATCAACGGGTCTTCATTCTATTGAGCTGGTTCTTCTTGATTTTGATTATTATCAACTGGATCAATTTCTTCTTCTTGTTGTTCAGTTGTTGGTTCAGTAACTGGTAACTGAGATGGATCTGGATCTGAAGAATTTGTGATATTTAATCTTCTGATATCAATAAAAACTGGTTCTAGAGTCTTGTCTGACTGATGCTGATAAACTGGTTCATCCTTATCTTCAATTGTCTCTCCAATAAACTTTCGTTCATAAAAAACCACACGTATCGATTCTTCATGCTTGAGTGTCCACTTGTGTAATACTCTAAAAGCTTTACTGACACTAGAGTATCCCATAAATATTCCTTCATCAGCTTTGGGTTGAAAAACTTTGACTTGATCTTTGCCATTATTGTGAACAAAACATTTTCTTCCAAAGGCGTGAAAGTATGAGACATTTGGTTTTCTTCCATTCCAAATATCATAAGGTGTCTTTTCATGTCTCTTGTTCATGAGCTTCTACCCAATATCTTTATGGCAGTTTAGATTCACAGATCATTGTTCTTCCATCTTCTTTGAGTGATCTATTCCTCCTTTCAGCTACTCCATTCTGCTGAGGTGTTTACGTAGGTGCAAGCTAGTGCAGAACACTTTTTTCTCCACAATATTCAATGATTATGTTATTGAGAAATTGTGTTCCCTTATCTGATCTGATTTTGATTATTGTAACACTCATCTGATTTTGAAGTCTCTTGAGAAGTTCGGTCAATTGTTGCTTGGTCTCACTTTTCTTGGTCATGAAAATAACCCAAGTGTATCTAGAAAAGTCATCAACCACCACCAAAGTGTGTTTCTTTCCACTAACACTGATTGGTGTAACTGGTTCAAACAAGTCCATATTTACCAGTTCTAAAACTCTGTTTGTTGAATGCTGAGACTTAGTCTTGAAACTTGCTTTTGTTTGTTTTCTTGTTGACATGCATCACACAGGCTGTCTTTCTTATATTTCATCTCTGGTAGTCCATTCACTAAGTTCTTTTTGACTAACAGGTTGATATCATCAAAGTTTAGGTGACTCAGTTTCTTGTGCCACAACCAACTGATTTCTGACTTGGTATGTGCGATCAAACAAGTTTCTAAAACTGCTGTAGACCAATCTACAACGTACATATTCTCTTCTCTTCTTCCAGCAAGAACTACTTGGAAAGCTGTTTCGCTGACGACAATGCAATATACCTTATTATGTTTCCATAACCTTTTATGTAACCAGGTTTGTCTTTTCTTCCAAAATTGACTATGGGTCCATCTTTAGCTACAAAATCAGTGAGACAGTCTTTGCTCTTTGTCATGTGCCTAGAGCATCCACTATCAAAGTACCAATATCCTGTAAAACAAAATAAAATGCTTTAGGTACCCAACTCTGTTTGGGTCCATAGTGGTCAGTTGTCAGTACAACTCTGGGTATATTTCCATAAGGACTTCTCTAGAAATTGTTGCACTTGTTTTCATATATATAAGCCACACTTCCAAAATATCTTTTCCTGGATTGTGTCTCATTTATATGATTTCTCGAGTCTTACAGTTTAGTGATTTCCAAAATGTCTTATTATTAAAAATTGAATAATAACCATCATTCCTTTTGTATCGAGAGTCTAAAGCGACCTTTGTATCTTGGGACTTTTCTTTGAAGCGGGATAAGCTCTTTCTTTGAGTCTTGGACTGAAACTTGTGATAAGTTTTCTGTCTTGAATGATTGTTCTTATCAGTTTTAATAGTAGATTTAGTAAAATTCCAATCATCGTTAGTGGGGTGTAGTCTTTCTTTCCCCTTGGATGTGTGAATCTTTGAATGATTGACATTCTTAGATTTACTTTGATTATAATTTTTCTGGTTCTTGACTTGATCAGTTTTTGTAGATCTGGCAATTGATCTATTATTTCGGTTTCCTTGAGGTACAGCTGATCTACGATATGATTTACCTTTGTTGGTAGGTACATTTGTCTTTTAAGAAAACTGAGTTGCTTTATGTGTGGCTGACTTTACTGGTTCAGCAAGTTTCTCAGTTTGTGAAGTTGCTGAGCTACAAACTTAATACCAGTTTTGATACTAGATTCAGCAGCTTCGCTAGTTCCTTCCTTAAAAGATTAATGTGTATCAAATCCTAAGCCAGTTCTGTCTCCATATGGCTTTCCTGATTTGAATCCAGTAACTGAACTTGATTAAGCAAAAGATTCAGTTGCTGCTGCTGATGCAGTAGGCTGATACTAATTCTTTCCTTTATCAATTGTAGTCAGTTTCATCATGTTTAGTTCGGACTTCAATCATTCAACTTTAAGAATTCAAACTTCTTTCTCAGCTTTAATTGATTCATAACCAGCTTGAATAGTTACCAGCTAATTCATCAATTCGTCAAGTGTCTCTTCTAATTCCAGATTTTTTGGATTGGAGTCCACAGTCGAAACATGCATTTTGTATGGAAATTTGAGCTGAGGAATATTTAGAGTCAGATTCACATACCTCATTTGCATTCTCCATATGAGCCATTAAAGTTGTGTCATCAGATAATCTTTCCATACAAGCTTCATAGTCTGACTCATCTCCGGCTAAGAGTGCTCTTCTGCCAGTTCTTCATTGCTGAGTCTTCTTACTAGTCAGCTCTGGACATTCAGCTTTGTAGTGCGCAGGCTTCTTACAGTTGAAGCAATGATATTCATCATCTTTCTTCTTTTCAGGAGTCCTCTTGATGAACTTCAGGTGTCCACTCTTCATGCTTCAAATTCTGTTCATCATTAGAGCCATCTGCTCCTCCATCTCATCCAATTGCTGAAGATTGCTAGATGAGGTTTCTTGATTATCATTTGAGGCTGCTGCTGCAAGAGCTGTTGTTTTAGGTTCCACAATGGCATTTATTAGAGCTGTTGTCATGGTGAAATCTTCACTGAATTCATAAGCTCTGAGATCTGAGAAGATTTTGAAGGAATCTTCTATGTCAAGTCTTCTTGATTCTTTCATTGTTGTGACCTTCATCTTCCAGCACATTGGTAAAGCCTTCAAGATTCTAGTGTTGATTTCTTTGTTGGTGTAATCAATCTTGAGTAGTGCCAATTCATCCATGATAGCACTGAATCTTTTTTCCATCTGATCAATATTTTCGCCTGACATCATCTTGAAGTTCTCAAACTTATTCTTTGCTACAGAGATCTTATTCTCTTTAATAGAATCAATTCCTTCGCAAACTAACTGAAGTTTCTCCCACATCTCTTTGGCAGTAGTGCAATCCTTGACTTTCAGGTACATGTTCATCAAATCTGTATTCATCAAATCTGTCCATGTTGCACATCAGCATTTGTCTGGCATACTGATTGTTATCCATTGTGTGAGTGAATGAGAACTGGATTATGCAAAGACTGGAAATTGAAACACTGAGCTTTTTCAGGAAAACAACTGGAGGAGTTAATTACAGCAGGTGAGTTTTGCACAATAGCTTGTCAAAGAACACTGCTCCGATACCAATTGTTGGTCCCTTAGAAAGGCTAACACAAGTTTAAGGGGGGAGGGTGAATAAACTTGTCACCAAAAACCTAACTGAAAACTGAGTCGAGTGCAGATTGATTAAAGTTCAGTTTTAACTTGTGTGGAGTGGAGCTGACAAAGCTGAGTTTAGGTCAAACTGACTTATACAAAACTGAGTCAACCGGCAGCGGATATATAATTTAGCCTTTATCTGGATTTTGTTATTCTATAAGAAAAAGCTGTATGCGAAACTGAATTCTGGTAATTGTCAGTTTGTGAGATGTGTGTTCTTATAAAAATCAATTTCAGTGTGCTATATAACAAATATAAATACTGTAAAGTAAATAACAGAATGTAAATGCGTAAAGTAAGTAGATCAAGAATTATAGTGGTTCCAGGTGGTGTAATCCTATCAGTCCACTCTTCCCATGTGATGAAGGAGGAAAATTCCACTAGAACTCCTTGAGGTACGTAGTTACAAAAAGTCCTAACTAATAGTCCTTGACTAATCCCTAGTGTCACTATTTAAATAACTAAAGAACAGGTTGAATGGCTGCTCTTCAACTGCTTGAACAACTGGTCCTTAGAGGGTTGTATTGCCTCTTCACCAGCTACCACCACAAACACTGTCTACCCGACTGCAAATGTCACAACTGTCCTTGGCAAATCCTTGACCGGATTGCGTCACAGTCTAAGCCTTTGATTAAGATCAAAGTTGGGCTGAGAATCAATAAATTGATTCTTGCTTGTGATTCTTCAAAGTGTAGAAATCTAGATAATATCAATGTAACTTGAACACTTGAAGAATACTAGTTAAGATCTTGTTGAGCACAAATAATAATTTGAATGAATGAGACTTTTGCACAAAAATGCTTGTAATATTGTTAATTCTGGGTGTTTGATTCTTGGTGCAAAGTCATCTATTTATAGTGTGAGGTCCAACGTTCATTTCGTTTGAATTCGAATTGTATCAACGTCTATCTTGTAACGGCTATATTTAGAGACCGTTCTGACTTGTCAGTACTTCATCCAATAGGGTTGTTTCCTTTTCAACGTTCGAATGTACTTTCAGTTTGTTGGATGACTGACATATAAAACTGAGTTTCCTGATCAGTTTTATACTGAGTATGTCGGTTTTCAGTTTGCTTAACTGACATAGAGCATTAACTGAGTTTTTACTCTTCTTCAAAAACTTCGGTACTCTATTTATCTTATTATATGTGATTGAATCAGATTACACCATTCCTTTAAAAGGATCTTCTAAGATATCATTGTCCTTATGATACTTAGGTCTTCTTTCAAGATCCATAAAGTCAGTTCAGGCCATCACAGACTTACCGGAATTCTAACCTTACTGTATCGGCTTAAAAAATCTTCATAACTGAGTTTCAACCCTCAGTTCTTCAAATCTTCCGTAACTGAGTCTGTGTCCCTAAGTTCTTCAAATAATGAGTCTGTTCCCTCAGCCTTCAGTTCTAGATAAGCCAACGAGTCTGTGTCCCTCAGCGAACTTACCTTCTTCAGTTCTGAGTGAACTTCAATTCTTGGGTGTACATCTTCAATCATAAGTTCAGTTCCAGTTGTCTAAGAGTTTTCCAGTTTCTTAGATGATTTCCAGTTTCATTCCTACGACACTTCTATCTATTACAGTGCTTGTCTGATAAAACCTCTACAATTATCAGACTCTAGTAAAACCTATACATTCCATTCTAGACATCTTTTAGCTTTCCACTATAACAGTTAGTTTTAGCACTTCATCAATGGGGTGTAAACAAACAAGTTCTTGAATACGATGAATCATCATCAAAACTAAATTTTATTCCCAACAGTTGGATTTACACCTATAAATAGAGAAACCCTGGGATCAAATCACACACCAAAGTTACTAGTAATCAAGAGCTTTACACCATGCTGAACTGAGCATTCATCTTGATCCAGAATTTTTCTTCAAGAGTTATTGCATTCAAGTATCATATAGTATCTACACTTGAAGATCTTAAGTTGCGGATCTTTTTATCCGGATCAAAAGCTTGTTGAAGCTGAATCACTTACTTGATTCAACCCCTTCTTTTCAAGAAGAAATCTGTATATAGAGAAGCACTGCTAAGTGTCAAGAACTGTTGTTTTATGGTGGAGCTGGTGAAGAGGCAATCCTACCCTTCAAGGACCAATGGAGTATTAGGAGTAGCAATCCTACATGTTCTTAGTATTCAGTTTGTGAAGCCATAGTTATTGATCAAGGACAAACAACTTAGGGACTTTTGTAACAGCAAACTCAAAAGACTCTAGTGAATTTCCTCCAACATCACAGGGGAAGAGTGGACTGACAGGATTCACCACCTGGAACCACTATAAAATTTTCCTCACTTTACTTTACTGCATTTACTTTCTGCATCTCTATTTATTGCATGTTATCCATATCAACTTGCTGAACTAGATACTGATTTCACACACCTTTCCTAACTGAGGATCTAATACTCGGTATCATTGTTTAACAACAAGTATAAAGGCTATTAATTATCTTCTACAATAGATTCAATAGAATTAATAGTCAACAAACTTCTTAAGTCAATAGACTATTAACCCTGCTGAATTTGTCTTAACTCCGAAAAAGTTTTAAGTGTTAAGTTTATTCACCCCCTTCTAAACTTAACCAAAGCCTTTTCAACGGACCAACAATTGGTATCGGAGCAAAGCTTCTATTTTGAAGTAATCCTACTGGTTGTGCTTGTGAAAATTCCTTGAAATTTTTTTCAAGTTTCTGTTTTCAAATGTTTATACATCATGGACAATAACCAGTATGCTAGGACCATGTTGATGTGCTCTTTGGATCGTTTTGATGTATACAAACGTCGTACGCAGGCTTATCTAGCTTCTACACATGATGTAATGATGGATGTGATGACTGATGGACCACTCAAAATCACTAAAGTCATTACTGTTGATGGTGCAAATCAAACCATTTCTAAAACAAAGGAAGAATGGAGTGTTGAGGGTAGAAAAAGAGAAAATCTGAATAATATTGCTATTGATATCATTTACAGAACATTGGATAGCAATATGTATATGAAAGTGAATGATTGCAAGAGTTACAAAGAATTATGGGAGAAATTGCAACCAATTGTGAAGGCACTGAAGCAATCAAGAAGAGCAAGATTACTGTGGCCAAACAGAAATTCCAAGAATTCAACATGAAGTCTATTGAAACCATTGAACAAATGGAATCAAGGTTCAATGCTAATCTGGATGAACTCACCCTGCTGAATGTGTTATACTCTAAAGAAGAGATTAACACAAGAATTCTAAAGGCTTTACCACCCAAAGAAATCTGGAAGATGAAAGTCACCGCAATGGAAGAATCTAGGAGACTTCAAGAGGAGAATACCTTCAAGTTATTCTCTGATCTAAAATCCTATGAATTCAGTGAAGATATCATTACATGTGCTGCAACACATAGAGAACAGTCATCTACTACTTATGATGATGAACTGGATGATATGCAAGAACAAATAGCATTGATGACCAAAAGAATAAGGATGATGAAGTCTGGAAGAGCATCCCCATAAAGCTACGGCAACAAAGCAAGTGATAAAAAGGAGGAACCAAAGAAGGATCATGATTATCTATGCTTCAATTGCAAGAAACCTAGACACTTCAAACCCGACTGTCTTGAATTGAAACAGAAAATAGATCCTAACTACTTGTGCTTCAATTGTAAAATCCTGGACACTTCAGACCTGACTGTCCAGACTTGCTGAGATAAAAAGGTCAGCAGATGAGACCTGCTAAGAAAGCACTAGTTGCTGGTGATGAATCTGTCTATGAGATGGAGTCTGAAAAGGGAAATAAATCAGATTACACTGCTCTCATGGCACACTTGGATGACACGGATGAGGTATACAAAACTGTATCTAATAACACTCATACTGAAAGTGAATGTGAATCTACTGGTGGTTCCAATCCAAAAGTTTCTAACATGGAAGAGCCTCTAGATGCCTTTCTTAATAAACTGAGGATAATACAACCTGGTTATGAGATTGTGAAGGAAGAAAGAGAAACACTTCAAGCAGAAATTCAAAGATGGCATGCTAAATTAAGAATTCTTAAAGGGAAGGAAAATGATTATAAATAGAATCAGAATAAGCTTGCTGCACCAGTAGTACCAACTGAATCTATGGCACAATCAAGTTCCACGACTTCTTTCAAATATGGTAAGCCTTATGGTGATAAAACAGGCCCCGGATTTGGCACTCAGCAACCTTCTAAGGATGGATCAAGTAAGGCAGCTGAACCGAGTACCAGAATTGGTCCTAAGTTTGTGGCTGCACAAGGTTCAACACCCCATAAGGATGCGGAAGCAGTAAAGCCTACTGAGAATACCTCAAAGAAGCAAGATCAGAAGTCTAAAAAGACAGTAACACCTAACAACAAGGGTAGATCCAAAGGTAGGTCTATTGCACCTTTTAAACCTGCTGACAACAGATCTGCTAAACACCAAAAGTCAAATCCTTGATCAGACAAGAACCAAAAATATCCCAAGAATAATAATGTCAAACCTAAAAATGTCAATCATTCAAGGGATACTTATCTCAGAGGGAAAGGCAATTTTTCCCCTCTGATGAAGATTGGGATATTTCTGCCCCTGCTGTTAGAAACAAGAAGTTTAACCACAATGTTAAGGCTAGACCTCAGCAGTGGAATCAACAAAGGACTCAGCAGAGGCCTTACCAGAGACCACAATATAGGGTTGTTCCTAACAGAAAACAACCTTATGGTTATGCTTCTAACAACATAAATCACTTCACACAGCACTATGTACCAAAAGGTCAGAAACCATATATGAATGCTACACAATCCAAAACTAGATACTATGGTAGTGTGTCATACATATATGAACAAAAGTGCAACACCTTTCCAAGGAGACCTGATGGAAATTTGCAAAGGGTTGTACTTACCACTGACCACTATTGACCCAAACAGGTTTTGGTACCTAAAACATATTAAACTTGTTTTTGTAGGGTGTCTGGTACTTTGACAGTGGATGTTCCAGACACATGACCAAGAGAAAGCATTGTTTGGGGGATTTTGTTGCAAAGGATGGAACAAAAGTCAACTTTGGAAACAAGGATACACCTAGATACACTAGAGGATATAAAATCATAGTGAAATATGGTTTAACAATCAAGAATGTTGCATATGTTGAAGGACTGGACTACAACTGTTAGATGTAATATCGTCGGATCAATCATCGATTGACCCGATTACGCAGCGGAAGTATCGGATCTAGATCTAAACGAAAAAAAACATAAATATAAGATCTAAACCTACGAGGAAGTTTGGATTTTTACCTTTTTATGGTGCTTAACTCCAAGAACAAAAGTAGTATCCATGCAAGTTGAGAACCACAGCCTTCCAACATGTATCTCCCAGCAAAACCAGGTGGATGGTGTTTCCCGCCGCCAGACCTCCTTGATATGCTACCGGAATAATCCCGAAGATTATTCCAACTCGAAACCCAAAATACTTGGTTAAAATATCAACCCAAGTATTTGTCAATAATGGCGTGAATTATGTTGGAAGAACTCTCTTTATATAGGAGAGTAAAACTTAACCTCCAAGGATTAAATAATTAAGAGATAATTATTACATTAATCCATTATTCCAAATAAAATATAAATAAAATAATTATCCTAAACAAATTAAGATAAATCATATTATTATCTAATATTCCATGAATTATCAATTATCAAATAAAAGATAAATCACATGTTAAATAATTATCCAAGAAAACTAATTTCCCAATAATTAAATAACATCACAAAAAAATGCACCACTTGTAAACCCAAAATAAGTCCACCCGCATATTTCTATATTTGACCAATTAGGTCAAAAAGGTCAACACACTAATTTGGGTAAGTCAACATAAAAATATATTTTAAAGTGTATTTAATTATTTAGTCCAACTAAACAATTAATCCACATATCAAATTAAATAGCCCAATCCAACCATTTAATTATAATTGAGGTGCAACGACGAGAAACCAATATTCAATATTAGGAGCCACGTCGGGGACCATGGACCCATATTCAGTAGCTACAATAAATTAGATAAAAAAATTCGTCAGGCAGAAACCCGAAACTGAACTCTATCGAATATAGATAACTTACACTCAATTTATGAGTCGAAAGCGTCCAATGTTATAATCATTACATACGGATAAATCCTCCATAGACTGTTCACTTCGAGTCGAGATATTTCTGTAAACCTTTCTCGAAACATATTATCCTTATTTACCATTAACCCCCCAGTGGTCAATTAGTTCACATATCCGACAAGTAGCTAATTAGTCTAAATCTGAACTCGGCCGATCGATCAGTTTCTAGGGTTAACAAATATGGGAACTGTCTGTCTACTTCCCGAGGGAAAGAATGGATTCCATATCTGTGATAGCATAAAGTACTCACTCATTCTAGAATAGAGCCAACGAGATGTGTTGGACCACATACTCCGAAGTGATCCTTACTAACACATAAAACTCCACCCGGTCTAGCGATAAATGCCTGCAGTGATCACCTCGAGATTGAGATTAATCCATATATGATCATCTTGTGATTCGATAAGACTTCTCGATTACGGATTTATATCTAGAACTCAAATCAAATCGGTCCAGCCCTATATGATTATCATCATATATAAATGTCCCACTAGGTACCCTATTACCGACAGTCCGGATAAGACTGTCACACCGTAAAGTGTTCTGGATGCATTATTAGCATAATAATCATGAGACTCGTACTCAGATTAATCAATGCTACGGACTAAGTTAATTTTAAGTACATCTTACTAACTCAATTCTCTTGTGTATAGCCATACACTGAGTTATGTGATTACATAAACGAGGTACTTAGGGTTTTCAGTAGTGTCTTAATTATAAGCATACATGCATATAATAAGATGAATTATTAATTCTGTCCTAACACAATTACATAATTGTCTTTCGGGCACTACGCCCAACAATCTCCCACTTGGATGAAAGGCAAGTGGATTAATTGTTTTAGAGCACACACTATATATATATATATATATATATATATATATATATATATATATATATATATATATATATATATATATATATATATATACAACATTCTCCCACTTGCTCAAAACAAGTGCGACATATCCCTAAAATCATACCCTCCAAGCGTATCTTAGTAATTCATCCTTCCAAAGACGACGACCGGAGGGTGCCTCCGTAGGAGGTAGGTCGGTGACCCGGCGCGTACTAAGAATCCGAATACCATGTGACTCGGTACACCGATCGAGGTAGGTTGGTGGCTTGAGTCCACCTTTGGGATCGAAACGTCGCCTTTCTATCTAATCCGGTGGTACGATTTCAATATGCTTATGACCTCTAGCGACTGCAAAATCCTTATGAGCTACCTCTCCAATGTTTTCACAATGAGATGGTACTGGATAATACGTTATCACATGAGTAAACATGGAGACCGAGATCGATTTAACGATCATCCTCAATCTGACCTAAAGCCATAATCAGTGTTATCACTTATATTCTAGTTTGCACTGAATATACTAGCATATTATTCCTTATTCTCCCGAAGAGACTTGAGGATTCACTAAACATCCCATTTCGTATTCATCCTCAAGTTTAGATAACCATTCCTGAGAGGTAGGGTAGACTACATCGTTGAATGTTGCATAAATGCAAGAATATCTTAACCAGGTGAATGGATGGGATTTCCAATGATCGATTCTCGAGAATTTGAGCGAATCAAATCCTTTAGAATAAATCCCGATGGCATGTTAGACTCTGACTTCAGATAACACACCAATGTTGTTTCCAAATGTTTCAGTGTTACCATTCACAAACACTAATCTACATACTACTTTACTAATATTGATTCCCAGTCTACGAAAGACTTATCAACACTCTGGTCAAGTCCACATATTAAAGTATATGAATTTGAAATGACCTAGAGGTTTGCTTTAATCCCCGAAGGATATAAGCTATGGCAGGCATCCAGCCAAAGGTTCTTTCTGAATAAATTAAGATACTGTTAGTCTCGCAAAAAGATCTTAGGGAATCACCCCTATTTTCTTCTTTGTAAGGAATCCGTTATTTGTTCTTCGCTAAAACCCTTCTGTTCTGAATGAATTCAGATTCCGTTGTTCGGCAAGGAAGTCTTAGGGTATCACCCCTATTTCCCGTTTTATGAAGAAATCAAGCAAGACTGAGTAGTAAGAGAGATCACGGTCTGGTTAACTCTCTACCTTTTAGGGAATCACCCCTAAATTACTCAGCTTTGCATTGAAAGTTAAACTTTCCTATTCATTCGACTCTTCTCCGTGTAGTTCCAATTACCCCCACTGGGCCGGAGATACACAGGTGGGTCTACAAGAGTTACAACAGAACTGAAGTATCAAACTCCATTCACAGGGTTATGGCTTTTAAACCAACATCTATGATCAGGATCCTACAAAGCCCACAAAGGACTAAAGGTCATAAATCTACCCTATAGACCGTAAGGTCCTGCAATGGGTAATGGACAAACCATACTCCTACTATGTTCGGGGTGGGTCGATATACTGATCTAGTTTAGTAGTTTTTATTAGTGTTATCACCAACTGCCGGTGTTGGGTGTAGACTGAACAAATCAGTTAGTAACATCTTGAGTACAAATACTTCAAGATCAAAGGTTGTTATTTATAGACTCTATCAGACTGAGTTTGACAGTGTCACCGCCATTCTCTGATTTTACGAGTTTTATAACCAACATTTACTCAATGCAATAAGATATTTCACGACCTGAATGTGTACGCAAAATTTCCAGTCCTACCTTCAAGCATTAAATGCTAAATGTATATATTTACGGAAGTGAGGTGAACCGAATTCACTCCTTATCCACAAATGCAAAGGCATTTTTTAGGTAGACTTCTCGGTTTTTCATTACAACGTAAACCGTTATTTTGCAACCAATATCTTAAATGAGTTCAGCAGCGTATCGTAGCACATCAATAACTATATAAGGAAAATTTCTGGTGTATCCCTTGGTGATAACATTTCACTGGGAAGCAGGCCGAGCATCAGTCCCGAAGACTACACAATAACCTATTTCTGAGTATGGAATACTCTATCTCTGGTGAAATAAGAGATTTCCTCCAAATATTTTGGATAAACTTACCGGAGTCACGAATAGTTGTCAGACAAGATGTCACTACTTCAAAAAGACTCACACTAGCTTGTATCTTTCATAAGACCCCAAAGGTCATTATGAACAAGCAATGCGACTTCTTTAAATCTATTACCCTTTCCTGATTGAAAGGAAACTTAGTCATTGTTCCTTTGAGACACTGTTCTTTTGACTGGGAGATAGAAATCACCCTAAGCCAGTCTTCGGATCTTGTCTTTAGGGAATATACACTAATTAATAGAATAGAAAGAAGCAAATACGGAAACCATTTGCGTTTATATATTTTAAGATGTGTTACTAATACCTTTTCAGCAATGCTTAGTGGTTCTGACTTTATCAAACAAAAGTTTTAGTCTTGGGTTCGTGCTATGAATGTTATATTCATCAACAATAAGACAAACAAATTATCCTATTGAAAATGAATACGTTCGTTCCAACGAATCCGAAAATAGAAAATGAATTTTCTGTGATACTCAAGAATTGAATCCTAGATTCATTTCCTTATATCACTCCCACTAATCTATCTGAAATAACTGACCGTTGTCTATTTTATTTATCGTTTAATGCAAAGCTACCTAGTTTTTTCAAAGAACTTAGCTTTCGAGGAAATTTCTGAGGATGCTCTGGTTAGTGATCCGAAATTACTTTCCTTATCCTCTAATTTCCAATTTATCAATTTTCCGGTTTAGCCTTAAAACTACTTAGTTTAGATGACTAACACGTATAAACATTCTTTCCCATTCTCGACTTTTCTTAGGTGGAAACAGTCTTGAACTAGCAGTTTGTTTGAGTAGACACTGTTAGGAAAACTATGCGGGAACGCAATGAATTCAAAAATTTATTTCCTTTTAACCAGGATCGAACCGTTTAAGCAATAAACTATTAAGCTAGTAGGCGGTGGTTACCTTGGTTGATCTAAAAGATCGACGCTTTGACCGTCTAAGGAGAGTAGTTACGCATCGAGCCGCCCAAGTGTTCGGCTCTCACCTTGATCCACACGAACACCCGCCGGAATCCCATCATGGATTGCTATTGGAAAACTCCAGTTGCTAGACCGGCCCTTTTCCCCTTTCTCCAACTCTCTATAGGATTCTCTCTATTTTACACAAGAACTATTAGTCCTTGGAATTATGATGTACAAAAGAGCTTGACACCCACCTCTTATTTATAGTGTAGGGGGCGCCCCATCTAGGTGTGGAGGAGAAGAAAACATTTTTCCAATAAAATAAAGAAAATATAATTGATTGATTTATCTCATTTATTATAATATCTTATATTAAATAAATCTAGGATATTGTCAATATCTTATATTGAATATTTTCAAGATATTGTCAATATCTAATATTGACTATCTTTATTTTATTACCATAAATCAATTTACACATGTGTATATATCACATATATATTATTACAAATATAAATCTACACATATATATTTATCACAAATGTGAACATGCATATAATATATGCAATTCACGTGTGGTGACCATATATATATATATATATTCATATGTTAATATCTTATATTAATATATGGTAATATCATTAATTAAATTGCACAATCCAAGTGTATCTTATACACCCCAAAATTGCGCCACCTTTAGCCAATATTTTGGCATCCAGAATATTCTTTAATTAACATAATATTATTAATATCTTGTAATTTAATTTATTCATAATAAATAAATACCACCATATTAATTTACCACTATAACCCTTATAGTCTCGAGAAAAACTTTCCTTATTTGGTTATCATCTATAACCATATTTTAATCCGGCTAGATGTTCATATGTGTGTGACCCGATAGGCTTCCGAATATGTTGGCCGTAGACACAAAGTGCAAATTACAAAATTGCCCTTCATGCCTAACGATCGCGGGATAGCGTCTAGCAACACACCGTGACCCCCAATCATCGGAAGAGTCAAATGCAATGACTATTACCTTTAATGTGAAACAGTTACCGTGTAATTTACAATCCTTCGCTGTAATAATATCCATACGGTCGTTAGTCGAGTGTCAAAACATCAACTACCGTATCTTATAATCTGGATATCATGCTCTTTCGAAGTAACTCGTTTACTCCCACTTTACAAAGATTCACGAGAGTAAGACATTCCTTTTAAGAAGGCCATTTCGGATATTCGATCCCAATCATAGGATACGCGATTCCCAGACGACCAATCATGTATACTCCGCATGGTTCAATATCATACCCAATCACTACCGCATGATCGCCCCGTGGCTTGGGGAAACCTCAATAGTGTCAAAGCATGACAATCCACACCATGATGCCATGAAGACTCTGGTCTTAAGGATAATTACACAACCGCCACATAGTGTGACACTTATCCGTGTAAGTGGGTCGATCCCTAACGCACGCATTCTCTAATACACGCCCACGCTGGTCCAAGTGTCTCTACACTTCGAAAGACGAGATCTATCCATGCCCTTAAAGACAGAAGACATCTAATACGTGCTAGTCTGTTTATACTATCAATGCCCTATTTGATAGTACATCAGCCTAGAGACATTTAAGTATCAAACTTATTAAAGTGATTAGAGATCTCATCAACCATAATCGCCTATCATGGTTTTCTATCACGAGTTTAATACTAAGGGCGTTATCATATAACAATTCACAATTGGTTTTTAGAAGAACATATATATGACAACGAGAAAAGCCATTTAATATATGTATAAACATAAAGAAATAGTAGAAATGATCCGACCCGGTCAGATCCGGTCCAACCCGATTGGGTTTAGGACACTATTCCAACAATCTCCCACTCCGCCTAAAACCAATCACTTGCACACACAAGACCAAGTTAAAACACAAGAATCTCATGCAATACTCGCAACCAGCCCTAGCCATAAGCGGATCGCTATCCGTGGGAACTCAGACTATCTTCATTTCACGTTCCATATGATCAAGTCAAAGGAACCGCCTCAACACACACACGAATCTCTGACGAGACCCTGGTCCTTGCATCAAGCAATAAATCCACTTACTATATCAGCTATATAGAAAAGGTGGAAGAACCGCACAAGGTTCAAGAATGAACCTTCAGATCCATGTATCTTTGCTCGCATTTAGCCTCTATGGCAATACTATGTTTTGGCCTAGTTGTAGAATATACAGTGACCCATCGCTAAGAACATTTCCAGCTTACTGTATCACTTATTCAAAGTGACTGCAAACCCAGACTGTAGCTCCCACTCGCTTTCGTAAGACTCAGGATATACATCTGTATAACTATATTTATTCGCTTCCAAGCTTCAATAAACTAGGAAATCATCCTTAACTTGTTTAAGGATATTCTCGACATACACCAGATTTACTTTCATACTTGCTCATGACAGTTCATGAACTATGAACATCTGGCATTATCTTTATGATGGTTCCTATCGTTGTAGCAAAGGAAACCTCCATAAGCATCATCTTTCACCTTATCTTTAGGACTAATGTCCTAACATAGATAGATCTTGAGAACACTGGCCAGCAGTATCCCTGTCGCGATCTATGCTAAACTCCTTTTAGCATCACATCCATATAGGTAAACTATAATCTAACAGCAGTTAAATCTATCGCTATAGATTCTTATTTCTAAAAATAAGAACTGCCAATCCAAGTGCTTTCGTAAAAACCTTGAACTATCAAACATTAATTGACTGTGACATGGGGTGGCAATTCCTGAGAGAGATATCTAATATCTTACTCAAAAATTGTAACACACTCCCACTATCCATCTTGCACATGGGGCATATCCTTCTTTTGACTAAATCAAACTCCTTTGATTATCTAACAAAGAAATCGTCTAGAGAAACTTGTTTGAGTCCATAAATGGATATCGTGGGCTTACATATCATGTCATCGTCTATGAACATCAAGCTTTCTGCCCAACGTCTTCAACACTATCATATAGCCATGATACGAAGTTACAACAAGCATAGTCTGAATAGAAGCGGCCTCGACTTTACACAGGACATTCTCTGCAGGTAAGATGCAGGTGGGTTCATAACCTGGTTGTCAGCGATGGAATCTAATTCGAGATATTATGGCTCTGGCCATATCTATCAATCTTGCCTTTCAAACATTCTTTCATAAGTCGTGAGATATTCATTCATCAAGATGAACATACCAATGACCCACTTTTGGGCTTGAGGTTATCCACCGACTTACAGAACTTTGTGTGCCTTTGAGCAAAGTGTTCTACACCTCATTGCTATGTGTGGCGTCTGCTCATGTTCCAATGGTTGAATATATCTTTCGGTTCTCAAACTCTTTTGAGATCGATTTACTCCCACTTTGTTTCTTTTGGAAGAAACACTTCCTAGAAGAACTGACATGTTTAGAGACAAATATTTTGCTCCATGACAAGTAAATAATATCTAGCATACTTGCTAAGATATTCCATGAGTTGCATATGTCGTACTAGGCTCCAAGCCTTTACGACTTTTACTATGACAACTTCAAATCATCGGTTAAGATAGATTCGACATTATCTTCTTCCATATCTAATATGGAATTTATTCAACCTTTATCTTTGGAACTCGGTTAAGTATAAGGGCACTATCCCGAAACGGGTAAGGGATACTTCGCATGGCTTGCATCACACTTTATCATATAAAGTGTTGTTTCCATTTTGAGAACACAATCTAATTGTGTATCCCAAAGATGGTATCCTTCAAGGGAGAATCTTATTCCCTTTTAGAAGACTTCTGAAACACCCTTCAGGTATTAATTACTTCAATCCAATTGAAGATTAATTCCTAAGTAGCTCATCAATCTCATATTCGTACTGGCTTGAACTTTTCAGGCTTTCCGAATAATGCACTTCACTGAGTAAACTTGACTATTTTTAAAAATAGTCATAGAGATTAACAAAAAATTATTTGTGGCATTAATTGTCATAAGCCAACAAACATCGGTATGTTTCGGCTTTAGACAATTTTTCTAGAGTTCACGACCTTTTTCATAAAAGGGTATTTTAGTCATCTTTAGATAGAGATACGTATTACCACGTGATTCATAATCATATGGTTCAACATCATCGAATGACGTTTAATTACACGCTTCCCTTCCGAGAGAGACTATATCTGCAGAGTAACCACAAATCAAGGATAATAACCATACAAATATTTAGTTGAGATCCCATCACTTATATCATCTATATAGTGACATCAATCTAGTATGTTAGATTCAAAGTGACCTTCCAACTTTATCGGAATAACATTTATTCTTTACGATTGAATATGTCTACTAAATCCTAACAAATAACTGAAAGCATGTTCTTTATAAGAACCGGAACATAATAACATTTATTTAGTTCCCTTATCAGTTTACTAGATTCAGAATATGGTAAGTGTTACAACGTTTGTTGCGCCTACCATATCTGTATTTAATCTTTCTAATTTAATCACACTCGCAAGATATCATATATCTAAGAGTTGACTTAAACTTAGATTGATTTATCTCAACTCACTTGCCTATAATAGAAACTTCAATAAGTTCTCTATTTAAGCACATGCCCTAACTTTCATTTTAATCCTTCAAGCACTTGTAAATGTTTCTTAGTGTAGTCTTCATAAGAAGCACTTGTAAATGTTTCTTAGTGTAGTCTTCATAAGACTTAAGAAAGATCACAAGAGCTATGTCTTTGATTTCCTTTCATAAAGAAAATCTAAAGTTTATTAAATAGTTTATTTATCCTTTTGAATCGTATTCAAAACATTGACTATTTAATTAACCTTTAAGCAATGATAGAATTAAGTCGATACTTAAATCTTACAATTTTGAAAACAACCTTTCCAAAATTAGACGTGGTCATTCTTATCCAACGTTTGAATTAATTGTCATCGTATGACTGAATGATTATCTTGGATCGTATCCAATATATGACTAATTCGTTGAAACTTATTTCAAATGATTTAATCAAATCATGAGCTTCGATTTCATTAATAATTAAAGTCTCGAACCTTTGCATCAATTATGTAATCTCCTTGTCTCTAAGTACTATAACGGGATGGCTCATGTCATTGCTTATTTTAAAAGGATTAAAATTACTTAACCATATTTGAGAACGTTTCTCAAAATTAACTTGATCATAATTTGGTTTTACTAATCGAGAATAAAACATAAATATAAAGTTTGCTAAAACTACAACATAAAAATGAAAATAAAAGAGTGTTGTTGTTTATACACGCAAAATCAAAAATGGTCTTTTGATTTATGATTTTGCTCCCACTAGTCAACTACTCCCAATTGACTTTCAATAATCTTTCAAAATTCTTTAGTGGCCAAGATCCCATCCGGTTACCCCGATTCCCGACGAGGCCAATCAACGGAATAATTCGAAAGGTATGTAACTCTTACCAATCACATCTCTATGTGACTCTTGGTGGTTGACTAGTCAACTCTTTGACAATTCACATCTTTATGTGGTAGTCAACCTTGCTTGCCTCTAGAATAAGGCGGTCCGACGAGGGCCAATCACCGCAATACTCTAGTCAAGTCATAACCCAATATTCGCGAGATCTCATACGATCATATCTCAATACCGATACGATATACCCGTGGTAGGTCAACTCCCGATGAGGGCCGATCAGTTGGATCCGAACAAAGGCTCTTCACCATCGCTATAATATTGGGAGACAATTTTCGACTTGATTTTTGTTGTGGAAGTATTTACGTAAATTAATTCACTTAATTAATTTTAATTACGGTCTCATCAAATATATCTATCTCTACAGACATACATCCTACACATTTATCTAGATCGTGCCTAGTCATGCATCTATCGTATCATATAAAATAAATACAAGCACAAAATAAATAAATGCGTAAAGTAACCGGTATGATCATGGACTTTTCCTATGTGCGGTTTGAATACAAACCGAGCGAAACCGCTGGTCATAATCTAAGAGTAGAAATGCAACCGCCAATAGGATCTTTAATGCTCCATTCTCCAATGGGATCTTTATTTTCGTCTTTCTTTGGTCTCCATCTTCTGCTCAATTCTTGTTACATTTCATTCTATCGAATAAAATAAATACACCCGCCGCTTGCACGGGAGGAGCTAACGGAATGGGATAAATGCAGGAAAATAAACTAGTCACGTTCTTCATAACGGCCTAGGACAATTTTAAACCAACGAGAAAATTAAATCATTCACATCTATCCTATCGGATTGAGTCCATGATCAATCGAAGGTCCATATAATCATATTATATCTACTATATCTAATCCATACAATAAAATCTTATGAAAAAGATAAAATTAAAATTTAACTACTTGCGTCTTAATTAATCAATTAACATTTAATCTATTAAATAATTTTATCCAATCAATTAACTAATTAACATTTAATTAATTAAATTATTTTAATCAAAATAAAATTAACGATTAATTTTAAACGATTTTAATTTTAATTTTAATTAATTAGAACTATTCTAATAATAAATCAAAATTAAAATTATGTCTCTTTTGTTTTCTTTCCTTTTGATTCCTAATGAAAGGGATGCCTTTGGTTTCTAAACCAAAAGGCATCTTCCTAAACAAATTTGGCTTAGGCACAGCCACTTTCCAAAATCAAAATTTTGGAAGTGGCACAAGCTAAGCCTTTTTAAATCAAATATTTGAAAATGGCTCAGACTATTCCAAATCAAATATTTGGAAAGGCCAAATAATTTTTAGTTTAGGCGCAGCCACTTTCCAAAATCAAAATTTTGGAAGTGCTTCAGCCAGCTTTTCCCAAATCAAATATTTGGAAAGGGCTCAGCCTATTCCAAACAAAATTTGGAAATGCCAATATTATTTAATAATGCCATGTGGCATCCGATGGCCAAACTATTTGAACCATTGGTTAGTGCACGACACAACTAAACAAAGCGAAATTAATAATCACAACTTTGAACCATATTGAATCACAAAATACACAAAACAAAAATTTGGAGATCCACAAGATTGACCGGTCAACCGATTCGCCGGTAGCAGTTGCCTGTTGCCGCCGCCGCCGATCCGGCCGCCGCCCGGTGGTGAGTCTGCCGCTTGATCGGCCGAGCACCACCCGATCTCGTTTTTTTTTCTTTTCTTTTCATGTATCACTTTTGCGAATCAAAAATCTTTTATCTTTTAATTACGTGATTTAAACGATAAAATTAACTAAATTACATGCTTATTTCTTAAGCTCGAAGCTCTCTTTTGATACCACTGTTAGGAAAACTATGCGGGAACGCAGCGGAATTCAAAAATTTATTTCCTTTTAACCAGGATCGACTTTGTTTAAGCAATAAACTATTAAGCTAGTAGACGGTGGTTACCTTGGTTGATCTAAAAGATCGATGCTTTGACCGTCTAAGGAGAGTAGTTCTGCATAGAGCCGCACGAGTGTTCGGCCTCTACCGCCAGTCCACACGAACAGCCCGCCGGAATCCCATCATGGATTGTTATTGGAAAACTCCGGTTGCTAGACCGGCCCTTTTCCCCTCTCTCCAACTCTCTATAGGATAATCTCTATTTTACACAAGAACTATTAGTCTTTGGAATTATGATGTACAAAATAGCTTGACACCCACCTCTTATTTATAGTGTAGGGGGTGCCCCATCTAGGTGTGGAGGAGAAGAAAACATTTTTCCAATAAAATAAAGAAAATATAATTGATTGATTTATCTCATTTATTATAATATCTTATATTAAATAAATCTAGGATATTGTCAATATCTTATATTGAATATTTCCAAGATATTGTCAATATCTAATATTGACTATCTTTATTTTATTACCATAAATCAATTTACACATGTGTATATATCACATATATATTATTACAAATATAAATATACACATATATATTTATCACAAATGTGAACATGCATATCATATATGCAATTCACGTGTGGTGACCATATATATATATTCATATGTTAATATCTTATATTAATATATGTTAATATCATTAATTAAATTGCACAATCCAAGTGTATCTTATACACCCCAAAATTGCGCCACCTTTAGCCAATATTTTGGCATCCGGAATATTCTTTAATTAACATAATATTATTAATATCTTGTATTTCATTTATTCATAATAAATAAATACCACCATATTTATTTACCACTATAACCCTTATAGTCTCGAGATAAACTTTCCTTATTTGGTTATTATCTATAACCACATTTTAATCCGGCTAGATGTTCATATGTGTGTGACCCGATAGGCTTCCGAATATGTTGGCCGTAGACACAAAGTGCAAATTACAAAATTGCCCTTCATGCCTAACGATCACGGGATAGCGTCAGCAACACACCGTGACCCCAATCATCGGAAGAGTCAAATGCAATGACTACTACCTTTCATGTGAAGCGATTGCCGTGTAACTTACATTCTATCATTTGTAATAATATCCATACGGTCGTTAGTCGAGTGTCAAAACATCAACGACCGTATCTTATAATCTGGATATCATGCTCTCTCGAAGTAACTCGTTTACTCCCACTTTGCAAAGATTCACGAGAGTAAGACATTCCTTATAAAAGGCCATTTCGGATATTCGATCCCAATCATAAGATACGCGATTCTGAGCGACCAATCATGTATACTCCGCGATGCTTCAATATCATACCCAATCACTACCGCATGATCGCCCCGTGGCTAGGGGAAACCTCAATAGTGTCAAAGCATGACAATCCACACCGTGATGCCATGAAGACTCCGGTCTTAAAGATAATTACACAACCGCCACATAGTGTGACACTTATCCGTGTAAGTGGTCGGGCCTAACGTCGCATTCTCACAATACACGCCCACGCATACGGTCCAAGTGTCTCTACACTTGAAGAGCGAGATCTATCCGCTACTTAATGATGAGAAGACATCTAATACGTGCTAGTCATTTATACTATCAATGCCCTATTTGATAGTACATCACTAGAGACATTTAAGTATCAAACTTATTAAAGTGATTAGAGATCTCATCAACCATAATCGCCTATCATGGTTTCTCTATCACGATTTAATACTAAGGGCGTTATCATATAACAATTCATAATTGGTTCTTTAGAAGAACATATATATGACAAATGAGAAAAGCCATTTAATATATGTATAAACATAAGAAATATTAGAAATGATCCGACCCGGTTGGATCCGGTCCAACCCGATTGGGTTTAGGACACTATTCCAACAGACACTACTCTTGAACTGTGGGATGTTCAGTGTTACTTGCTTGGACTATCGATTTTTCTAATCGACAAATCGTACGACCAAAGCTCTCACTAGTTTATCGGTTCCAAATACCGTCTAACTAGCAACACTTTGTATTTATGATTTTTCAAAGATTAGAACATCACCTAGAACTAAGCTCTCACTAGTTTATCAGTTTCAATTACTGTCTAACTAGCAATGCTGTGTTCAAGATGTTTCAAAGATTATAAAATCTCCAGAACTAAGCTCCCACTACTTTATCAGTTCCAAATACTGTCTAACTAGTAATGCTTTATTTTTGTTTTTCCAATGAATGGAAAAACTCTTGTGCAATCCATTACTCATTTCTATTGATTCAGAAAAACAATAAATCATAAGGCTAAGGCTCCCACTAGTTTATCGGTTCCAAATACCGTCTAACTAGCAACGCCTTATGTATATGATTTTCCAATTTTTCAATTAGAAATTTGATGTGTAATTACACTTTTAAAATTAACTAAATGAATTTTATCTGATAGTCCTATGTCATCTTTTGTAAACTAAGTATGGTCGTCTCTCATTCAACACGAGTGACAACCGTGACATACATGTACTCTGTCACTTATGTTTTTAAAGGCTCAAGAGAAAAATCTCTTCGAAAAGTTAAGCGCATTTATTGATAATTACAACGTACTTGTTACTCTCACATTTTTAATGAAGTCCTATTACTATGATTTAGTAGCCTAAAGATTAAAGTTGTAAATAAACATGACAGAAAGTTAAATTCAAAATTAAAATTTCACTACTAGATTTTTATTTTTGGAATTATAAACTTATTTAAATTCTATCCTACCATTCCAAGGATTTAACCTCATAGATAAGATCTTGTCCGAGAGAGGTCGATAGCGAAAGACTATAACGGTTAAAGCGAGACAATCTCTCTCAATGATTAAGCTTCGAGAATCGAACATCTCACGGGAATCAGACATCCCGGCTCTTAATCATTGATTACCTTCCTTTTTCTAGCCTAGATATTTCAAAAATATCCATAAAGAGTGTGCCCTACTATATCAGACCTCGAGTACGCCCGAGTATGCCTACGAGGGGGTGTGCTGACCCGACGAGTACCAAATCCTATCCTTTCGGAGACCAAGCCTTGAATTTTGATAGCGGTGAACACCATCGAAGGGGCGAAATCAAAGCGCACGAGGCATCACCATTCTCTCGTGTGCTTGCACCTATAGTAGAGAATTTGTGGGGTCGGCCGTCGCTTTCCTCGCTCCCACTCAATATTTTGAAAAATTGGTGGGTTTACTAATTACGGTTGCGGTCTTGACAATAAGAAACAACAAATCAAAGTACTCCGAATAGGGTCGGTTATGTAGGCAGGACTACGCCATCTTATTCGTTGGAACATTTGTGACAGTTCAGGCCAATCCGGCAAGAGAAGCCCCGTTTAGCCCGAAGGCTTGTCGGCTATGCTAAGTCCTATCGAACTGCTGTAACGTACATCACACGTGGAGGGGAGTCGATTGAGCCGAAGCTCTGTTGAACTCACCCAACCATGGTTATACCATTTCCGAACCCATGTACTAAGATTCTCCGATTTCTAAATTGTCACCCAAAGCGTAATCTCGTTTCTGTTTGAGGTGGGTTCACTAAAAGCCATCACCGAAAAACTCAACGATTTATCCAAGTGGGATTCACCGAGAATCCATCACTAAAATCGTAACGATTGACAAAACCCGGTTCCTCGGTTTTTATAATTAGTTACTTATTATTTAACTACCACATATTAAATTAATAAGCATTCATACTAATTATTCTAGTTATACACGTCTATTTTAATTCGAAATTAAAATGCTACGTGTATGCCTTGCAGTGGAATAATGAGGATGCAAGTCATGGCAATTTTCCGGTTTTAAGCACGTAATTTTGATCAAACACAAAATTATACTGAAAAGTAAACACCGAGATGGACCGTTGGTGCCCCCGACTAACTATTTTCTAAGGAAAAGTAAAATTTATACTATGTCTTCGAGTCTTGATTTTCGAATCTTGAACTCGAACCGCCGGAGCACGAACCACGAACACCGGAGAGGAGAAATGCTTTTAATTAAATAAACAAATATTATTATAATTAAATAAAACCTTTTTAAATTTTTTTGTTTGTTTGTGATGCGGCTGAATAAAAAAAAACATAAAAATTTTTTTTTTTGATAAATAGGCTGTTTTTAAATTGTTTCCAATTTTTATTTTAATTTGTGATTTTCTGCCGTACGGCAGATATTATACCAAAAAACATAACAATAAAAAATATTGACAGCAGCCTCTAAGAAACCCTAGCCGCATGCAAGTTTCTAACAAACAGACTTATAGCGACGCTTTTCAGCATCGCAGAAAGTCCTGTAGCATAGATATTTTTTATTTTTTTTTTTATAATTAAAATCAGGTTTTTAGCTGTTTCTCCTCGTTCATACCTTGGGTTTCGCCTCGATCTTCAAATTTTCTTCAAGATCTTCATCTTTTCGAGCCCGGAATAACAAAATTACAATAAAAGATGCTACTTTTACATAATTTTTGAAAATTGCATAATTAAAGATACAAATCCTATACTCAATTGTTACTAAACAAAGGAGCTACAAAATAGATCTACGGGTAAACAATATCAACTCCAATCCATCTCTTCAACCACAACATTCACAAGCATGCATCATGATAAAATTTCGAAATTCATAAAAAAAAAATGAAATAAAACATCTAAAACATGCTTTTCCACTACAACATCTAAAATTCATATACTTTGATCGTTAGATCAAGGCTCCGATACCACTTGTTAGATGTAAAATCGTCAGATCAATCATAGATTGACCCGATTACGCAGCAGAAGTATCGGATCTAGATCTAAACGAAACAAAGAACATATATAAAAGATCTAAACCTAAAAGTAAGTTTGGATTTTTACCTTTTTATGGTGCTTAACTCCAAGAACAAAAGTAGTATCCACGCAAGTTGAGAAGCCACAACCTTCCAACGTGTATCTCCTAGCAACACCAGGTGGATGGTGTTTCCCGCCGCCGGACCTCCTTGATATGCTACCGGAATAATCCCGAAGATTATTCCAACTCGAAACCGAAAATACTTGGTCGAAATATCAACCCAAGTATTTGTCAATAATGGCATGAATTATGTTGTGTGTCAAAAGGCTTGGAAGAACTCTCTTTATAAAGGAGAGTAAAACTTAACTTCCAATGATTAAATAATTAAGAGATAATTATTACATTAATCCTTTATTCCAAATAAAAGATAAATAAAATAATTATCCTAAACAAATTAAGATAAATCATATTATTATCTAATATTCCATGAATTATCAATTAACAAATAAAAAATAAATCACATGTTAAATAATTATCAAAAAAAACTAATTTCCCAATAATTAAATAACATCACAAAAAAATGCACCACTTGTAAACCCAAAATAAGTCCACACGCATATTTCTATATTTGACCAATTAGGTCAAAAAGGTCAACACACTAATTTTGGCCGAGTCTACGAAAAATGTCATTTCCGTGTATTTAATTATTTAGTCCAACTGAACAATTAATCCACATATCAAATTAAATAGCCCATTCCAACCATTTAATTATAATTGAGGTGCAACGACGAGAAACCTATATGCTATATTGAGAGCCACGTCGGGAGAATGGACCATATTCAAAGTAGCTACAATAAATTAGATAAAATTATTCGTCGGATCGAATAATTATATCCAACCTATTAATTCGGGATTACACCATCATAATCCCGAAACTGAACTCTATCGAATATAGATAACTTACACTCAATTTATGAGTCGAAAGCGTCCAATGATATAATCATTACATACGGATAAATCCTCCATAGACTGTTCACTTCGACTCGGGATATTTCCGTAAACCCTTCTCGAAACATATTATCCTTATTTACCATTAACCCCTCAGTGATCAATTAGCTCACATATCTGACTAGTAGCTAATTAGTCTAAATATGAACTCGGCCGATCGAACAGTTTCTAGGGTTAACAAATAAGGGAACTGTCTGTCTACTTCCCGAGGGAAGGAATGGATTCCATATCTGTGATAGCACAGACTACTCACTCATTCTAGAATATAGCCAACGAGAAGTGTTGGACCACATACTCCGATGTTATCCTTACTAACACATCAAACTCCACCCCAATCTAAGCATTCGTCTGTGATCACCTTAGGATTGAGATTAATCCATATATGATCATCTTGTGATTCGATAAGACTTCTCGATTATGCAATTATATCGAGAACTCAAATCAAATCGGTCCAAATTACTATATGATTATCATCATATATAAATGCCCACTAGGTAATTCTATTACCGATCCGGATAAGTGCGTCACACCGTAAAGTGTTGCAGGCGCATTATTAGCATATTAATCATGAGACCCGTGCTCAGATTAATCAACACTATGGACTAAGTTAATTTTAAGTACATCTCACTAACTCAATCCTCTTGTGTAGAGCCATACACTGAGTTATGTGATTACATAAATGAGGTACTTAGGGTTTTCAGTAGTGTCTTAATTATAAGCATACATGCATATAATAAGATGAATTATTAATTTTGTCCTAAAACAATTACATAATTTTCTTTCGGGCACTACGCCCAACAACAACCTGCTAAGCACCAGTCAGTTTTGTGATATGGGTTATCAAGTCACTTTTGACAAGGATCTTTGCATTGTCATAATTGAGATGGCACATCAAGTTGTACTTGCTGGAAGAAAACAACAGAATATGTATGTGGTAAATTGTGCCTTTGCTGTACCATAAACTTGTCTCATAGTGCACACAAAATTAGAACTTAACTGCTTATGGCACAAGAAGCTAAATCATCTAACATTGATGACGTCAATATATTGGTGAAGAAGAAGCTATTGATAGGTCTACCTGATATCACATACAATAAGGATGGCATATGTGATGCTTGTCAACAAGGAAAGCAAACAAAAGCAAGTTTCAAGTATAAGACTCAACAATCAACCAAAATGGTTTTAGAACTGATGCACATTGATCTTTTTGGACTAGTAATACCAACAAGCATAACTGGAAAGAAGTACACTCTGGTAGTTGTGGATGATTATTCAAGGTACACATGGGTAATCTTTATCAACAAGAAAAGTGAAACTCTACAAAAGATGCCTGAACTTTTGAAGAGGTTATAGAATGAGAAAAGTATTACAATTATGAAGATCAGGTCTGACAAAGTTACAGAGTTCTTAAACAAAGTCATTAGAGAATACTGTGAGCAAAATAAAGTGCTGCATCACACCTTAGCAGAATGGGGTTGCTGAATAAAGAAACAGGACTTTGAAGGAAGCAGGCAGGTCAATGATCTATAAAGCAAAGTTACCTGAATGATATTGGTCTTAAGTAATCAATACAGCATGTTACACATATAATAGAACTTTTGTAAACAAAAAGCTCAGCAAGGCACTTTATGAGATTTAGAATGGAAGAAAGCCTAACATTTCCTACTTCCATCCATTTGGGAGTAAATGCTTCATCTTAAATCATAAGGAGCAACTGAATACTTTCCAACCAAAATCTAATTTAGAAATCTTCTTGGGATACTCTTCAGTCAGCAAGGCTTTCAGGGTGCTGAACAAAAGAATACTCAAATATGAAGAATCAATATATGTTGTGTTTGATGAACCAAAGTTCACTGGAATAGAGGAGAAAGAAGTTTCAGAACCTGCTGTAAATCTAGAAATTATAGAAGTTGAATATGTTTGTGTTTTAAGGAAGTTAAAGATAGAAAAGTTTTTTATTCTGGACATGATGGAACACCAAATGTTGCCCTTCTGTGAAGGACTCATTGATAACTCAATTGATACAAAGAATCGTCTACAGCTTGAAGGATTTCTTTGATCCCCATCGAACAAAGCAGACTTTCGTAGAAAATCAAGTTCTAGTAAATCAAGGATATAATGATTTACAATGAATGAAGGATCACCCTGTTGAACAAGTAATTGGTGATGTACAACAAGGAGTCAAGACTAGAAGACAACTAGAAGCCGTGTTTACTTGTTTTCTGTCTCAATTGGAACCTAAAGTTGTTGAAGAAGCAATTGTTGATCCTGACCGGATAATTGCTATGCAAGAGGAACTCAACGAGCTTGAAAGAAAACAAGTATGGACAATAGTTGACTGGCCTGATCATGCAAATATCATTGGTACTAAATGGGTTTATAGAAATAAGTTGGATGAATCTAGTACCATTGTTAGAAATAAGGCCAGACTAGTTGCAAAGGCTATTCACTGGCAGAAGGTGTTGTATAGTGTCCTAAACCCAATCGGGTTGGACCGGATCTGACCGGGTCGGATCATTTATACTATTTCATTATGATTATACATATAAAATAAATGGCTTTTCTGTTGTCATATGTTTGTTCTTTTAAAGAACCAATTATGAATTGTATATATTATAACTTCCTTAGTATTAAACTATGATAGAGAAACCATGATAGGCGATTATGGTTGTTGAGATCTCTAATCACTTTAATAAGTTGGATACTTAAATGTCTCTAGGCTTATGTACTATTAAACAGGGCATTGATAGTACAAACAGGCTAGCACGTATTAGATGTCTTCTGTCTTTAAGGGCAGGGATAGATCTCGTCTATTGAAGTGTAGAGATACTTGGATTGTATGTGGACGTTAGAGAATGCATACGTTAGACTGACCCACTTACACTGTTAAGTGTCACACTATGTGACGGTTGTGTAATTATCCTTAAGACCGGAGTCTACATGGCATCACGGTGTGGATTGTCATGCTTTGACACTACTGAGATTTCCTCTAGCCATAGGGCAATCATGCGGTAGTGATTGGGTGTGATACTGAAGCATGCGGAGTTACACATGTTTGCTCATCCGGAAATCGTGTAACCTATTAGTAGGGGTAATATCCAAAAGGGCCTTCTTATAGGAATGTCTTACTCTCATGAATCTTTGCAAAGTGGAAGTAAATGAGTTATTTCGAAAGAGCATGATATCCATATTATAAGATACGGTCGTTGATGTTTGACACTCGACGAACTACCGTATGGATATTATTACAGCGATGGGATTCTATTTATACGGTAACCGCTTCACGTGAAAGGTAGTAGTCATCGCGTTTGACTCTTCCGATGATTGGGGTTCACGGTGTGTTGCTAGATGTTATCTCGTGATCGTTAGGTATGAAAGGAATTTTTGTAATTTACACTTTGTGTCTACGACCAACATATTCGGAAGTCTATCGGGTCACACATATAAGAACATCTAGCCGGATTAAAATGCGGTTATAGGGAAAACCAGATAAAGAAAATTTAATCTCATACTATAAAGGTTATAGTGGTAAATTAATATGGTGGTATTTATTTATTATGAATAAATATAATACAAGATATTAATTATGTTGATTAATTAAATATACACATAATGTATGTGTATGTCGAAAATATATATGTATATGATACACATGTATTTTGCAAATTAATTAATCATAGTATTATTTTAATTAAAGAATATTCCGGATGCCAATTCTTTGACATATGGGGCGCCACATTTATGTGTATAAGATACACTTGGATTGTGCAATTTAATTAATAAGATTACCATGATATTAATATTGGATATTAATTGGTTTTTAAAAAAAATAGATTTATGGTAATAAGATAAAGATAGTCAATATTAGACATTGACAATATGTTGGAAATATTTAATATAGGATATTAAATTAAACGAGATAAATTAATCAAATGTATTTTCCTTATTTTATTAGGAAAATGTTTTCTTCCTCCCCAATCTACTAGGAAGCATCTCCCAATCAGATTGGGATTACTTAGGGGCGCAGGTCACCTTTTAAATAAGGAGGTTTGGCTAGCTCTTTTGTACATCACAACTCCAAGAGACTAACAGTTTCTTGTGAAAAATAGAGAGCTTCTTATAGAGAGATTTGAAAGAGATAAAATGTCAGTCTAGCAACCGAGTTTTTCTGGTAGCCATCCATGATGGGATTCCGGCAGCTTGTTCGTGTGGACTAGCGGTAGAGGACGAACGCTTGGGCGGCTCCTTGCACCACTACTCTCCTTAGACAGTCAAAGCGTCGATCTTTTAGATCAGGCAAGGTACCTACCGTCTACTTCTTTTATTCTTGTTGTTTAAACGAAGTCGATCCTTGTTAAATAGGAAATAAATTTTAAATTCCGCTGCGTTCCCGCGTTGATTTCCTAACAGTAAGCGAGCTTCGAGCTTAAACAATAAGCATGTTAATTTGCGTAGTTAATTTTATCGTTTAAAGCATGTAATTCAAAAAAAATCAAGTCGGCTTTTGGGGTGCTCGGCCGATCGGCGGAGACTCCCCACCGGAAATCAAGCCGGCAGCGGCGGCGGCTTCCCCCCGGGGCGGTCGGCGTCGGCTGATGCTTTTTTTGTTGGATCTCCAAAATTTATTTTGTGTATTTTGTGATTCAATATTGTTCATAGTTGTGATTCATATTTCTTTGTTTAGTTGATGTCATGTGGCTAACTAATTGTTTAAATAGTTTGGACCATTGGGATGCCACATTACATTATTTGGTGAATATTATTTGCCTTTAAATAATCTAGGCCATTCCAAAATTTATTTTTGATGGGTCTAGGCCCTTTTCAAAATATTTGGTTTTGAAAAAGGTCTAGGCCTAGGCCCTTTTCAAAATTTTGATTTTGCAAAGGGCCAAGGTAGATGTCTTTTGGTTTTAGAACCAAAGTCATCCCTTTTGATTAGGGATCAAAAGGAAATAAACTAAAGAGACATATTTTGTTTTGATTTTATTTTAGAATAGTTCTAATTAATAAAGTTAAAATTGAAATCGATTTTAAAATTAACCATTAATTTTATTTCGATTAATATCATTTAATTAATTAAATGTTAATTGATTGGATAAAATTATTTAATAGATTAAACGTTAATCGATTAATTAAGACGCAAGTTGTTAGTTTTAATTTTATCTTTTTCATAAGATTTTATTGTATGAATTAGATATTGTGTAGATATAATATGATTATATGGATCTCGATTGATAATGTACTCAACCAATAGGATAGATGTGAATGATTTATTTTTCGTTGGTTTAAAAATTGTCCTAGGCCGTTATGAAGAACGTGACCTAGTTTATTTTCTGCATTATGGAATTCCTGTTAGCTCCCCCTCGTATGCGGCGGGTGTATTTATTTTATTAGATAAAATTTATATAACAAGAATGGGGCGGAAGATGGAGACCAAAGAATGACGAAAATAAGATCCTATTGGATAATGGAGCATTAAAGATTCTATTGGCGGTTGAAGCTACTTTTAGATTGTGACCCGTGGTTTCGTCAGTTTGTATTCGAAACCGCACATAGGAAAAGTCTGATCATACCGGTTACTTTACACATTTATTTATTTTGTGCTTGTATTTATTATATATGATTCGATAGATGCATGACTAGGCACGATCTAGGTAAATGTGTAGCATGTATGTCTATAGAGATAGATATAATTGATGAGACCGTAATTAAAATTAATTATGTGAATTATTTAAAATTACTCCCACCTCAAAATAATCAAGTCAAAATTGCCTTCCCATAATATAATGACGGTGAAGAGCCCTTGTTCGGATCCTACTCATCAGCCAACGCAGGAAGGTTGACCTACCTCGGGTATATCGTCATTATCGAGATATGATCGTATGAGATCTCATGAATATTGGGGTTATGACTTGACTAATAATCTCTCGGCCACCACCCAAAGAGGGGTCATTTGGATTTTAGAGCCAAGGGTTTGACTATTTCATAAGATGAAAATTATCAAAGAGTTAGCTAGTCAAACAACAAGAGTCATATAAGATACAATTGACAAAGGGTTGTCTACCTATTAGACTATTTTCGGCCCACCAGCCAAAGCAGAGGGTCACGGTAGTTTAATGGGATCTAGTCCACTAAAGAAATTAATAATTCTTGATAGTCAATTGGGAGTAGTTGACTAGTTGGAGCAAAATCATAAATCATATATTAGGATCAAGTGCTTACCGTTGTACTAAAACCAATTGGTGTTAGTAAAGGCGCTACTATAATTCCTTATATCACTTTTAACACGCCCCCTCAAGTGTGGGCCTATAACAAGCCCGGGCCAACATGGCACACAAGGCCAACAAAGAGGCCCAACACTTGCACAATATAATTGAGGAAACAATGTTGGAAGCAAGGATTGATCCCATGACCTCCCGCTCTGATACCATATTAGGATCAAGCGCTTACCGTTGTACTAAAACCAATTGGTGTTAGTAAAGGCGCTACTATATTTCCTTATATCACTTTTAACATCATAAGACGATTTTTGATTTCCCAAATATAAATGACAACACTCTTGTATCTTTATTTTATGTTGTAGTTATTTAGCAAAATTTTATATTTATGTTATTATTCTCGATTAGCAAAACCAAATTATAACTATTACCTTTTGATAAACGTTCTGCAAATGACTCGAGCAATCCGTTATAGTAGTTAGAGACAAGAAGACTCCATATTTGATGTAGTGCTCCAAGACTTTAATTATTAATGAATAACGGAAGCTCAAGATATGATTGAATCACTTGAAATGATTTACAACAAATTAATCATATATTGGATACGATCCAATATGATCATTATGTCATACAATGGCAAATTACTTCAAACGTTGAGTAAGAATGACCACATCGAATTTTTGAAATGTTGTTTTCAAAATTGTAAGATTTAAGTATTGACTTACTTCTTTAATCATTGCCTAAGGGTTAATTAAATAGTTAATGTTAGGAACATTTTGTTATGTTTTGCTGATGGTCATACTAGCTCTTATAGCAAACCTGAAATAAGTTAGTATTCTCTGTATAAGTCTTTACTTAGAATCTGACATGTTGTACAAGTTGCTTCGGACAAGTATTGTACTAGTTGGTAGTGTTGGATCGTATATGCGCAATATATATCCTAGAGGGGGGGGGGTGAATAGGATATTACGGCTTTTTAAATTTTAAATAGCCTTTTTAGAGTTAAAATTAATTAACCTAATATTGATAATAAACTAGGCGGAAGATCTAGCTAAAATCAACGGATATAGGTTAATGTTTTTGTGATCAAACTTTGATTAAAGATTTTAACAAGTTAAAAACCTAATCAGTTTGCATGCAGAGATTTAAGTGTGTTTCTAATTTGATTCCAAATCTCATACACTGATTTTAATAGTTGATTAAACTATCATACAGTCCTATGTGTCAATATCAAGCACACATCCACAGTTTTTCACTATATGCTTTTCTGTTACAGATTACAAACACTTTTCATAAACTCAAAATAAAATACATGTTGAATAAGACTTGTTCTGACTTTTTAATCTTTCAGATCATACTTTAGTATCTGAATCACAAATGCTACAGTGACACAAAGTCACAGTGATTCAAAAACAGTTCTTTTTCTGAAAACTTAATACAACAGAATTGATAAAACCTTTACTTACTTTTCTAACAAAGTTCTATAATTCTACACACATAGAAAAATAGCAACTAGAAAGCAAAAGTAACACGTGAACTTACTGATATGAACACACAGTTCAGGATGTGAGATGAATGGTGCCAGAAACAAGCTTTAGCGCAATCCTAAAGCTCTAGATGGATCCCCAGATGATTCACCACAACCCAGTCTCAACTCAGATTACACAGATAAATCTGAATCAAGACACAATCTTATAACTCAGAATAGATGTAAACTCAGATATAAGACTAGTAAACAATTTCGTAAATACAAGGAAGTCTTTAGTAAATATGAAAATGTTTGGTTACTAGAACAGTTTGGTATCACTGAGAATTCATAGGCAAGTAAATGAAAGAACATTTACTGAACCATTTTGAAAACATGATATGCAGTGAATGTGGTTATTCAACGGTCTGCCATTGGTTTTAAATATAATAATAAGTGTTGTTGTATTCGAAGAAGACTGTTGAAAATATTTACAGAAAATCTTTCAGATGCAGCATTGAAACAACACAAGTAGTAAATGCATTATATAGGGAACACATATAGTTTTCTTGACCTATTTACTTAGAATTTCGAATTCATAATAATACAGCAACAGACTTGTTTATTTGAACAGTATATATATAGACATAAGGTGTGTGAGCATTTTAGAGCAAAAATTCATATAGACACTAAGTAAAAATTTATATATATATATATATATATATATATATATATATATATATATATATATATATATATATATATATATATATATATATAAACAGGGAATTCTTAGTGTGGCAATAAGGAGAGTATGAGTGTGTCATGAATATAGATGTAGGTTCATAACACACAGAATTCGAAGGCACATGTAACCCGAAAATGCTTCATCTCGGCTATATTCTGATTCATAGCAGATTAGAATGGAGTATATCATTTCATAAGATCAATACTCAGGATTTGATTCATAAATCATAAGATTTCATCAAATCTTTAACCGAATGGGACATGCAAGTGATGCAGGTGCTAATGAATCATCAATCAGGATTTTGACCACAAAGACAGTCATAGAGCACATAACCTGATTTCATAAAATTAATGACATAGAGCAATCAAACGAGACATAAACTTACTGATCGAAAATTGTTTTTATCATTATCTTCAGTAAAAAGTATCAAAATAAATCTGACCCAAAAATATCAATTAATCAAATCATAACATAGACATAGATGACTCATTAATCAGAGCTGGTTAACCAGGAAAAGTTTGATTTTGTCATAGTGCTTTAGTACAGTGCCTCATCTTTGATTAATACAAACTCAAATTGGCATACCATTCATATTGACTTATTAATAAAGGTGCAGCAATCGTAATTTTATCAAAAGAATAGCCTTGACACATGAATCGAACTAAGAATGATTCAGACTCATCAATTCAAAAGAACATTAACATACCTGAGTATTTATTCAAAAAATTCGTGAACCGTTTTCAAAGAGTAGAAGTGGCCGGACCGTCACCGGTGATAAAAGAACCATCTTTTTTATCAGAGAAACATTAAATAGATGGATTAAACATTATACTGTTCTTAGCTTCTTCTTGTTCGACACATTCAGTCTTCAAAGAATGAATCTTTGACGATTTGCAGACTTATGGAAGAACTAGTGAACTTCTCAGTTGATTAAATGATTTGATCCAAGATTATGGATTATTTTGTGTATGGATAACAAGGCCGGTGTATTGATTCAAGGATTTGGACATTGGGTTGAATAGTTAATGAAAGGAAATGGTCTGAGAAGAAGAGAATTGAAGAGGAGGTGCGGCTGCTATTTTATTATTTTTTTTTTTGTCTGAAGGGATTTTAGGGTAAGAATGAGTTTATATGGGTAGGGTAATGGTTTATGTTTATTATTGTTATTTTTATTTAATTTTATTTTTTTATCAAATGTAGTTGATAAATGAGAGGAGGCCGGATTTATTTGCTGAGCCAAAAGAATTTGCGGGCCGTGTTCCGTGTATTTTATTTAAAGTTGAGCCCAATTTTTTTATTCTATTATACAACACCATATCATATAAAATGTGATGATAAAAATATATCATACACATATGTAGTTTTAATCATTTCTGGTGTGTATTTCATGGTACTTGCAAAAATAAAAATGCTGTTGCAAGTCATACGACTTCTTGGCATGGTTAGTTACAGATAATAAGTATTACACATGATATAAGGTACTGTAAAATTAATCAAATCACATACGCATTATTGTGGGCACAACAATATCCCAACAATTCTCCCCCTTTTGATTAATTTTACAAAATACCTACGCTCCCCCTAAATTGCAGCTCCCCCTACATATATACATCTCCCCCCTTATTTTGAAAAAGGAATCAACAGAAGGGTCTAAAGAGGAACTATACATAGGTAACTATGCAGCTTTTCGAACAAAGCCTGGGGTAGACGCTTCGTGAAAATGTCAACGACTTGTTGCGCAGTAGGCACAAACGCTATAGATATCGTACCATTGGTCACATGGTCTCGTATAAAGTGATAACGGATATCTATATGTTTGGCACGAGAGTGCAATACCGGATCATGGACAAGTCTATAAGACTAAAGTCATTCACGATGAGATCATCACGCAAGGTATAAGAATACCAAAATAAGCATGTCATTGTTTGATCCACAAAAGCTAGGCACAACAATTAGTTAAAGCAGCATACTCGGCCTCAGTGGTGCTCAAAGCAATGCTAGGATGCTTTTTAGAGAACCACGAGACGAGTCTATTGCCCAAGAACTGGCACGTGCCACTAGTGCTTTTGCGTTCTACACGACAACCTCCATAGTCGGCATCACTATATGTGAGTAGTGTGAATGGTGTAGATGCGGCATAAAATAGACTCAAAGTTGGGGTGTGCCTAAGATAGCGAAAAATTTGTTTGACTGCCCCAAAGTGTGCCATCTTAGGGTTTGCTTGGAATCGTTCACATAGACAAACGGCAAACAAAATATCAGTTCCGGAAGCAGTCAAATAAAGTAGGGAGCCTATCATGGATCTATAGAGATGATGTTCAAATGGTTTGCCATCGTCATCCGTAGTCAGCTTGACAGATGAGGTCATAGGCGTGCTTGCAGGTTTAAGTGTGTCAAATTTGAATTTAGTGAGCATGTCTTTAATGTATTTGGTTTGACTAACATGTGTTCTTGAGGGAGTTTGTTTGATTTGTAGACCAAGGAAGAAAGTGAGCTCTCCCATAGCCGACATCTCAAAGTTAGACTTCATCAAAGTCTCAAACTTGGTGCATAGGTCGGGATTGGTGGAGCCAAAAATGATATCATCTACATATACCGAGCAATCGATGTCTCGAACTGATTTCTTAATGAATAGAGTATTACCTACTCTACCCCTAGAAAAACCATGTTCCAGTTGCTAGAAGTAATAGCACCGATCGAGACGCTCGATCTTTGCACAACGGAAGCTTAGGCGATTTACGATATGAGACATAACTAATTAATCCTACGAGATGGTTAAAGATTTACCTTTTCGGAGAGGAAGAGATAATCGACCAAAGGGAGAAGACGTGATCTTCTGGATTGTATCTCCAAGCGACGACTGGTGGATGTCGATCCTCGCCATAGAACCTCCTCGAATATGCACAAGAAAAATCCTAGATTTTTCTCCTCTTAATGACTAAGGCAAGAAACTAATTTTTCTTCCTTCTAATTTGTAGGTGGCGCAATTTGTGTTGTAAATTGTGTTAGGAGGAACTCTCTTTATATAGGAAAATAACTAGTCAAGAGAGTTATCATTTTCACACCACCAAAACCTATTCCCATAAGAAAATATATTTTTGCTACAAAATAAGAGATAATTCCCAAAAAATCGATCTCTTAATTTTTTTCCCATTAATTATCCAACAAATAGATAATTAATTAATTACACAAATGAGATAGTCTAGGAAAATTTCTTCTCCCAATTTATCTCAAAATAGGCGCCACTTTTTTAATCATTTTTAATAGAAAATGACTTTTCTATTTTATATATTATTTACCAAATAAATAATATTGCATATTTATTAAATAGACCAACTATTTAATTTATTCTCGAGGTTCCTTAAAACGAGAAAACACTCGCGTGTTAGGAGCCAACCCGGGGACCATGGACCTATAACCAGTAGCTACAATAAATTGAATAAAATATTCATCGAACAAAATATTTCTACTCAACTCATTAATTCTGGAATTACGCCATCATAAATCCGAAACTGGACTCTATCGATTATAGCTATAACTTAATCTCAAAACGTCGAGTCGAGTCGATAAGTGTCCATTGATATAATCATTACATATAAACTAACCCTCCATAGACTATCCGTACTGAAGTAGGATTATTTCCGTAAACCTTCTTCACTACATCTTATTCTTATTTACCATTAACCCACTGGTGATCAATTAGTTCATAACCAATACGAACTCCCGGGATTGATCAGTTTCTAGGATCAACAAATAAGGGGATTGTCTTTCTACTTCCCACAAGAAGGAATGGATTCCATATCCGTGAGACACACACTTCTCACTCATTCCAGAATAGTGCCAACATGAATGTGTTTCGGACCAAGCCTCTTAGCAATCCTTAACGAACACATCCAACCCTATCCTGAAACAAGTAGGAGTCTGTAATCACTTCAGGATTAAGGTTAATCCATATATGATCATCTTGTGATTTAATAAGATTTCTCAATAACGAAATTATATGATAAACTCAGATTAAATTGGTCAAGTCCTATATGACTATTATCATATAAAAATACCCTACTTAGACAACCAATGTCGACAGTCCAGATAAGACGGTCACACCATAAAGTGTTCTGGGCGCATTATTGGTGGTTTAATCAATAGTTCCCATACTTTGATTAAGTTCACCACGTACTACTAGTTCAAGTGTATCACCATAAACTTAATCCTCCAATGTGACACACACTAAGTTATATGGCTACATATAATACGACTTAGGGTTTTCAGTAGTGTATTACTTACAAGCACGAAGCAAGTAATAAGATGAGAATAAATCTGTCATTTATTAATTCTAAAAGCAATTACATAAATTGTATTTCGGGCGCTACTTCCAACAATCTCCCTTTTGCCTGTAAGGACAAGCAGCAATTGTCTTTCAGGCACACTATATCTAACAATCTCCCACTTGCCCGTAAAGACAAGCAATGATTGTTTTTAGAGCACCATACCCTTATTCTTTCAATCCACAACATTCTCCCACTTGCTCTAAAGTAGATGAGACATATCTCCCAATTTCATACCCGCCAAGCGCTCATCAATGACACTAGATGCCACAAGACTTGGTTAAACTGATCAGCAGGTTGTTAGTTTCGAGGCTATCTTTAGGACCGAAACTTCGCCCCTCTGCACGGTCTGTCTGATCAGGTGGTACTTTCTCTCAATATGCTTTTGACCTCATGTGACTGCAAAAATCATTTGCATGAGTCACCTCTCAACTGTTTTCACAGTAAATGGTATCGGTTCATCAAGACTTAGAATTACTTCCAGAACAAACAAAAAATTTCTCAAGCCACACTGCCTCTGTAGCTGCTCCGAAAGCTTCTATGTATTCGACTAAAAAAGTCAAATAGGTAGTGCTGGATTGCTACAGTCTATAGCTCCATCACAATGAGTAAACACCGATCCTGAGATCGATTCATGATCATCCTTAATCTAACAAAAATCAGAAACAATGTAGTCAACAATACTCAGATTTGCACCCGAATACACAAGCATACAACTCCTCGTTCTCTAAAGGTACTTGCGGATGTACTATACTGCTTCTCAATGTCCGAATCCAAGATTCCACCGTTATTGACTTTAATAACCTGACTTTCTCTATCCAAAAGAGAATCTATCCTATTTTCTCTATATCCGAAGACTATGAGAATTATTCTATGAGGGGTTGGGTAGGAAACCTCTCGTTGAATTTTGCATACGAAAATGCATTATCATCTTAACCAATAAGATGCATGGGACTTTGCCATAACTTGTTCTCATGAATTCGACCGAATCAAATTCTAAGAATATAGTCAACATCTCTAATTTAGAGAATCTTGGCTCGTCAGTTCTTGACTTCAGATAACACACCAATGTTGTTTCCAACTGTTGCAGTGTTACCTGTATAAACACTAACGTATACTACCTTACCAATATTGATTCTGTGGTCTACAAAAGACTCATGAATATTCAGGTCAAGCCCACACATATAAAACATGTGACCTTTTAAAGACCTAGAGGTTTTCTTTAATCCACCATTGGATATAAGCATAGGCAGTCAATATGCCATTGGATTTAAGCTAAAACCCTTATGTTCTGAATGAATCTAAGCTCCATTGATGGGCAAGAAAGTTTCAGGGCATCACCCCTGGTAATCTTTTTGCCTTTCATGGAGTCAAGAAAGGCTGAATGGTGAGAGAGTTCAGGGCATCACCCCTATTGAACTATCTACTACTTAAGGAATTAAGCCTAGACCACTTGGCTTTGCTTTGAAAGATAAGCTTTCCATTCATTCTCATCATGTAGATCCAATTACTCCCACTCTGGGCCCGAGACACTCGGTGGTTCTACAAGATCGTTAATGAACCTGAGTACCAAAACTCTATATATAGGTTTATGGCTTTAAACCAACCTGCTATTGTCAGAATCCTATACAGTATTCCCTAAAAGACCATAGGTTATCAATCACCCCCAGCAGATTTTAAAGTCTGCATAATCACAGCGAGTCAATGGATAAACCATACTCCCACTGCATTTGGATGGATTGATATTCTTGTCTGGTTCAGTAGTATTTATCAGTGTTATCCCCCAACAACCAATGTTGGATGTGCTCTGATTGAATCAGATAGTAACTCCTTGAGTAACTGTACTTCAAGGCCTAAGTTTGTTATTTAAACATTCTTTTAGAAAGGATGTAATAGTGTAACCGTTACGATCCGATCTCAAGAATCTTATAACCAGCCTTTACTCATTCCATTAAGATATTTCATGAACATTCACCATATGAACGTGTATGAAAAATCTCCAATCCTACTTTCAAGCACTAGTGCTAAATGCCTCTATTTGCAGAAGTGGGGTAAATGTAATTCACCCCTTATCCACAAATTCATAGGCATCTTCTAGGTAGACTTCTCGGAATTACATAATAATGTGAACTATTGTTTCACAATCAATATCTTAATTGAGTTAAGCAGTGTATTGTAGCATATCAATATCTATACAAGACACTCTATGGTTTATCCTTCAATGAAATCATTTCACTCGGAGGTAGGCCAAGCATCAGTGCCAAAACCATGCCATAGCCTATATCTGAGCATGTAATACTCATTTCCCTGGTAATATCAGAGATTCCTCCCAATATTTTGATAAACAAATCCGTGTTTCGAGTAGTCATTAGACAAAGTGTCTATTACTCAAAAGCTCCCACTAGCTTGTATCCTTCATATAGCCCCAAAGGTCAATATGAACAAGTAGTGATACTTCTTCAACTCTATTACGTTTTCCTAATTGAAAGGTAGCTTAGTCATTTTTCCTTTTAGATAGTGTTCTTAGACTGGGAGATATGAATCACCCTTAGCCAGTCTTCAGATCTTATCTCTAGGATATGTGCACTAATTAATAGATGCCGAAGAATCGTTCATCTAAATACGGTAACCAATTGTCTTAATAGTTTATGATGTGTTACATATATCTTTTCAGCATTACTTAGTGGTTTTGACTTTATCAGACAAAATTCTGAGTCTCAGAATCGTATACAAACGTCATATTCACTTTCCTTAAGAAAACTATATTATCGATGTGAAAGTGAATCCATTTGTTCCAATGAATCTGAAAATTGAAATTATATTTCTTTGATATTCAAGGAATAAAATCTGAAATTTGTTTCCTTATATCACTCCCACTATTTTGGCTAAAATAACTGCCCGTTGTCTACTCCTTATCATTAATGCCCAGCTACCTTGTTCTTACAAAATTACTTCAGCTTCCGAGTCAAATTACTCGATTAAAAAGGTCTCTAAGGATTCATAGGTTAGTGATCCGAAATCACTTTCCTTATCCTATACTTTCTTTTATTAATATTTTGGTTTAGCCTTTAACTTATTTAGTTTAGATGACTTATACTTTTGGACATTTACCTTCCTATTTCTTTGAAGGAAATGGCCGTGAACTAGCAGTTCTTTAGAGTAGACACTACTCGTGAACCGTGGGATGTTTAATGAGATTGAAACCAAATCATTCTCGTCATCTTTGAACTAATATTGTTTTGTTTCGTGCTCAGCACGAGTGACAGCCGTCACATACTTATCAAATGTCACTTAAGCTTATTGGCTCTAGAGGATCATCCTCTTCCGAAGAATTAATTTGCATTCTCGATCATTGAGTTCAACATTCTTGTTACTTTTCCACTTTTACGAAGTCATCATCAGTCAATTTATCGTGTTTAGCAGTTTAGATACCTTGAGATGATATGTAGTTGTAAAAATAAATTATGACAAAAATATAAATCAAATCATACACCAACACTTATAATACTTTTAGGAATAATAAACATGATGCCATGCATGCAGTTTATCCTACCATTCGAAGGATTTAATCTCACACCTACAGTGCCGCCGACGGGTAGGTCAAAGAGGTGACGATTAAATTGAGACAATCACTCTCAACAATTAACTGAGAATCAGACATCCCGATTTAATTGTTGATTACCTTCCTTTTTCAGCCAAGATATTTCCAAAAATACCCTTTAGAGTGTGACCTACAGTTTCAGATTTTTAAGTAGACCCCGAGTATTCCGCCGAAGGGTAGGTCAGTGACCCGATGAGTACTTAAAATCCTATCCTTTCGGAAACCAAGCCTTGAATTTTGATAACGGTGAAGGCCATCCGAAGGGGGCCGAAATCAAAGCGGAACGAGGCGTCACAATTCTCTCATGGTGCTTGTGTCAACAGTAGAGGCCGAGGGGTCGGTTGTCACCTTCCCCGCTCCCACTCGTTATTTTGAAAAATAAGTAGTCTCTTTAGGATTTTCATAATTCATTTACAATCCGAAAAACAATAAATCATGAATATTTAAATCAATCCTCCCACTAGTTCCTCGGTTCCAAATACCGTCTAACTAGTGTCACTTATTCACGACTTTCCAATTTCATAGATTTACAAAATCTTTGTGTAGACAGTACACAATTTAAAATTCACCATGAATTTTATAACCCTAATACATTAGGACTTTATGAATTTTTCTAATAATTCAAAAACAACAAATCACAAAATTAAAAGCTCCCACTAGTTTATCGGTTCCAAATACCGTCTAACTAGAGACACCTTATTCATGATTTTCCAAATATTTAGAAAATCTCTTGTGTAGACACTACACAACAAAAATTCACCAATGAATTTTATAGTCCTAATATTTCACGATAAAAGTTCTGGGATCATTGAATTTTTCGAATAAATCGTAAAACAATAAATCAAGACCTTGCCGGATGGCTTGACCTTGCCGGACCCCCGACGCAAACGTCGCACTTGGACGGACAAGTCGAGTCGAGCCGAAGCCCTGTTGACCGCCCGAACCAATTTTCAAACCTTTTTCTTAGTTTGTGTCCAACTTTTATGGATTTTCCAATTTTTGATTACCAAAAATCAAAATTTATGTAGACACTACATAACTTAAACCGCGTAGGATTTGTTATCCCAAATTAAGTTTATCATGTGAATTTTGTATCCTGATAAAATTCCGTTCGTTTTAATTAATTTAATTAATTACCTAAATTAACCTAAATTAATTACGTCTCATACATGCCTAATTAATATCACGATTTTTTTATCTACATATATGCATATGCAAGGAGTGGAATTCACGAATATGATGCATGTCATGGCATGGTTATCTCACATAAATAATCACAAATAAAAATAAATGCGAAAAAATAAACCACTGAGATGGATCGTTGGTACCCCTGTATCTAATCTATAAACCAAAAATAATTAAAAAGATAAACCTTACTTTTAAAGGATTTTTTAATTTTTAATCACAGCAGCCGCCGCATGGTATTTAAATTTGCTGCTCCGTTATTTTACCAAAGAAGTTGTAGCTGTGTTGGTGTAGGCCTTTTCTTTCTACTGTGGCAACCTGGGTTTGATTCCCTTCAGCTGCAACTTTTTCCCTTTGAAATTGATTTTTCTGGAAAAAATCTCAAAAAAAATGACGCCTTGGAGAGTTGAAATCGCATCTTTGAAATGCAATTTCGGCGCATTGATCACTGCAGCACTGCTACTTGTTGTTCCATCTTCTTCGAAATTAAATAAATACACAAGGCCGCAGTTTTTCTAATTTTTCTAGCTACTAGAAATTAAATTACTACAAATAAATTACATAATAACCTATACCCAGAAAAATTTGGGTTTACAATATATCTAACGGTAAACAAGTACCACCCCAATCCATCTCGTCAACCAAAACAATCAATCGCGAAAAAAAAAATAAAAGATGCAATTTTTATTCAATACAACTCCTAATTAATTAATCATGCACTCGATATCGTAAAAATTTTACCTTGTCACTGATACCACATGCTAGAAGTAATAGCACCGATCGAGACGCTCGATATTTGAACATCGGAAGCTTATGCGATTTATGATATGAGACATAACTAATTAATCCTACGAGAAGGCTAAGGATTTACCTTTTCGTAGTGGAAGAGATAATCGACCAAAGGGAGAAGCCGTGATCTTCCGGATTGTATCTCCAAGCGACGACTGGTGGACGTCGATCCTCGCCATAGAACCTCCTCGAATATGCACAAGATAAATCATAGATTTTTCTCCTCTTAATGACTAAGGCAATAAACTAATTTTTCTTCCTTCTAATTTGTAGGTGGCGCAATTTGTGTTGTAAATTGTGTTAGGAGGAACTCTCTTTGTATAGGAAAATAACAACTCAAGAGAGTTATCCTTTTCACACCACAAAAACCTATTCCCATGTGGAAAATATATTTTTGCTACAAAATAAGAGATTATTCCCAAAGAATCAATCTCTAATTATGGAAGGTTATCGCCATAAATCCAGATTCCCCAGTATTGCAGACTAGAAGCACAAGCCTATTCAAACCTGAATATAATTTTCTTACCAAGATGTTGGCAAATTGCTTGATTGGAAACGCAGGAAACTTTAGCAATCTGTCTGGTACCAAACTGGATCTACTGTATATCAATTAATTTAAAGAAGATTTTAACTGGCAAAGATACATTTTGGATCAACTAATGGCACAATCCTTTGATGTACCTAAGAAGAAGACAGATGTGAAGAAAGGCAGATTTTATCATGAGAAGACTCTGGCAATTTTAGTTCAAAGAATTCTTGACCACTTCAAAATTGCAAAGAAGAAGGGACATGCAATTGTAGACGGGAAATTTTCAATCACAAAGGAAAAATTCTAGAAAAAGGAAAGCAGAGGGTTCTGAAACTGAACCAAAGAAGAAGAGGAAAGATCCTCTAAGAAAATTGAAACTACAGTTGAAGCACTGAAGCATCTTGAGAACTAGGATAAAGAAAGAGAAAATTGGAAGAAGACATAGCCAGACAACTTACTGAGAAAGTAGTAGAGGCGTCACCAGCAAAGTCCGCCACTTTAGTTGCTAAAAGCCCAGCAAAGAAAATCAGAACTGAAGAAGCCCCCACCAAACAAGTTCAAACTGATGAAGTTCTTACTAAGAAAGAAACCTCAGTTAGAGAATAAGTCATTCCTACACTGCCAGAGATTGTCTTACAGAAGAAATCTGACACTCAGGGGGAAAAGACCCTGAGAGTTGAGGTTGATGATGAAGATACTGATAGTGAGGAAAGACTGATTGATTTAGAGACAATAGCCATTCTCAAGCTACTCTCCAAATCAAGATCCACCTCAAAAATCGGCATACAGGGCTGGGTATAAAGAATCAATTAAAGACTTTGAAGTTTCTCAACCTGGAGAAAAAGATCTTGCTGAAGCTGAATCGAGACCAGTACAAGTCATCACTCTGGATGAACTTGTCGATAAAGACGAAACTGTTGTTGAAACTGAGAAAGACCAGGTTGTTGAACCAACGCCTGAAGAAGACCCAGTTGCTGAACTGGAATTTGTTGATGCTGAAAGGAGACTAGAAACTGAGCTTATTATCCTAGCTCTTGTGCATGAGACAGACACTATCTTAATCCCAGTTATTACAAAAGGAGAAACCAGCAAAGTTGATCAGTTTAAAACTGAAGAAACTGAAAGAATCGAGAATCCTGTGGAATTTAATCTGGAGATTCCAAGAGAAACTGAATCAATATTATCTCCACCTGAATCATCACTAACATTGCAGAACTGATAGTAGCTGACTGCAAGAAGTTACATGCTTATCAAAATTGGAAACTCAGCTCTATATCAGATCAAAGAAGTCAGTTAGCAGAGATGGAATTACAGAGAAATGGGTGTTCGATCTTTACAACATCACTCACTTATCTCAACAGATCAACACTGATGAATTCTTGAATACTGGATATGCGTTGATCAAAGAAAGTCATTGGAAAGGAACTACAACAGGAGGAAGTTCAAAGAAAGACGACAATGACGATGATGATGATTCTCAGGGATATCCTAACTTACTGAAAGGGATTCTTGCCTCCTTACAGGAAATAGAAAAAGGAAAGGATGTTGCTGAAGAAGGATCATCTGAAGCAAGTTCAGATGATAGTGATGAAGGATGTAGGAGCTCAGATCTAAACGAATTAGATCTATGCGCAGCGGATGGATCACGATTTATATATTACAATACATAAATAAAGGATTTAACAACTACAAGGGGGTTAATAAAATCATACCAATAGAAAGAAGAGAAGCCAAGATCTTAGGATGAGAAGCCTTGATTTTCCAATGTGTTCTCCAAACGGTGGTTGGTGGACACCCTTCTTGATAAGAGAACCTCCTTGATATGCAACACCAAGAAAAACTTGTAGTTTTTCTTCTTTAAAAACCCAAGACAAGAAAACTAATTTTTTCTCTCCTTTCTTGGTGTGTGGGGCGAAAATACAAGTGTGTTTTACACTTGGAATAACTCTCCGTTTATAGGAGAGTAAATCCTTGGTCTCAAAGTTTTAATTAATTAAATAAATAAATAATTAAATAAAATAAAAAGATATTTTCCTTAATGAATAATTGTGACACGTCATTGACCAATAGGAAACCAAATAACATGTCATCCAACCAATCACATAACAAGAATATCTTTTATTTTTCCATAACACAAGAAAATTAATTCTAGTGCTAAAAAGACCATAAATGGTGCCACATCTAGGGTTAGAAGCCCCCTTAAAATGTTTTTTATGTGTATTATAATATTTAGCCCAACTAAATAATATCCATGCATATAAATTAATTTGCCCAACCAATTAATTATTTCTGAGGCCCAAATAAACAAGAATATAAACCCGAATTATAGAAGCTGCATTGGGGACCATGGACCTATAACCAGTAGCTCCAATAATTAAATATATTATTCATCGAACAGAATAAATACACTAAATTATTAATTCCGAGATTACACCACCATAAACCCAAAACTGAACTCTACCAATTATAGACATATACTTACACTCAACCTTATGAGTAGATAAGCATCCACTGATATAATCATTACATATGGACTAACCCTCCATAGACTGTCCATTCTGAGTGGGAAGTCTCCGTGAACCCGACTCAGAATATCTTATCATTATTTACCAATAACCCCCTAGTGATCAATTAGTTCACATATCTGACTAGTAGCTAATTAGTCTAAATATGAACTAGGCCGATCGATCACTTTCTTAGGGCTAACAAATAAGGGGACTGTCTCTCTACTTCCCGTATGAAGGAATGGATTCCATGTCTGTGAAAATCAGAACTACTCACTCATCAGGAGATAGTGCTAATGAAAAGTGGCTTGGAACACATATTTAAGTGAACCGTAACTAACACATGAAACACTACTCCGAGACGAGCATCACCCTGTGATCACCTCAGGATTAAGGTTGATCCATATATGATCATCTAATGATTTAATAAGATTCCTCGATTACGGAATTATATCGAGAAATACAGATTTAATCGGTCCAGTCCTATATGAAATGCCATCATATATAAATGCCCCACGTAGGTAGACTCTACCGATAGTCCGGATAAGACTATCACACACCCTAAGGTGTTCGGGGCGCATTATTGGTGTTTTAATCAAGAGACCCTAAACTCTGATTAAGTTCATCACCGACTAACAGTTTAATTATATCACCACTAACTCAATCCTCACGTGCATGCCATACACTGAGTTAAGCGGTTAAATACTGATATACTTAGGGTTTGCAGTAGTGTATTACTTACAAGGACAAAGCAAGTAATAAGGTGAGATAAATTATGTTATAAAAAACAATTACACAAATTATCTTTTGGGCACTACACCTAACAAGTGAAGAGACTGAAATTGACTCAGATGGTCAGTCTAAAGAACAAGAAAAAGAAGTTCATCAATCTCCTACCGGCTATCAATCCCCAACTGACCAAACTATTCGTGAGATAGCACAGGCTGAAGCTGGTATAGCTGCTAAAGATTCTGATGAGGATTCAATGTCGAATTATTGTAGGAAGTATGAGTTTGGATCTAAAAAAATTAGATCTATAAATAGCGGATGGTTCATGATTCATATATTATAACACATAAACAAAGGATTTAATTACTACAAGGGGGTTAAGAACATCATACTAATAGTAAGGAAGAGAAGCTTTAATCTTAGGATGAGAAGCCTTGATCTTCCAATGTGTTCTCCAAACGGTGGTTGGTGGACACCCTTCTTGATATGAGAACCTCCTTGATATGCTTCCAAGAAAAACTCCAAGTTTCTCTTCAACCAGAAACCCAAGACAAGAAACAAATTTTTCTCTCTATTTATTTTAGTGTGTTGGTCGAAATTATGCTATGTCATATGTCTTGGAAGAACTCTCATTATATATGAGAGTAAATTCTTGGCCTTCAAGTTTCTAATTAAGTAAATAATTAATTAAAAAGAAATAACAATAAAGGATAATTCCATTTATAAAAGATTGTGATTAATCAATCAATCAATTACAAATCAATTATCATTTATTAATTATTTATTTAATAAGTAAATAATTAATCTCACAAGAAAATCAAATCTTGCATTTAAGGAGGCAAATGTCGCCACACACTAGGGTTTAGGCTCACAGAAAATGTCTTTTCTGTGTATTATATTATTTAACCCAACTAAATAATATTTCGCATATCAATTAATTAGCCCAGCCAATTAACTATCACTGAGGCGCAATTTACAAGAAAAACACCCGAATTACAGGAGCCACATTGGGGACCATTGACCTATAACTAGTAGCTCAAATAATTAAATATATTATTCATCAAACAGAATAAATATATTAAATTATTAATTCCGGGATTATGTCACCATAAACCCGAAACTGAACTCTACCAATTATAGATATATACTTATACTCAACCTATAGAGTGAATAAGCGTCCATTGATATAAATCATTACATACGGATTAACCCTCCATAGACTGTCCACTCTGTGTGGGATGTCTCCGTAAACTCGACAAAGAATATCTTATCATTATTTACCATTAACCCCTAAAGACCAATTAGTACACATATCTGGCTAGTAGCTAATTAGTCAAATGTGAACTCCTGGGATCGATCACTTTCTTAGGGCTAACAAATAAGAGGACTGTCTCTCTACTTCCCGCATGAAGGAATGGATTCCATGTCTGTAAAAATCAGAACTACTCACTCATCAGGAGACAGTGCCAATGAGAAGTGACTTGGAACACATATTTAAGTGAACCGTAACTAACACATCAAACACTACCCCGAGACAAGTAGCACCCTGTGATCACCTCAGGATTAAGGTTTATCCATATATGATCATCTAATGATTTAATAAGATTCCTCGATTACGGAATTATATCGAGAAATTCAGATTAAATCGGTCTAGTCCTATATGAAATGCCATCATATATAAATGCCCCACGTAGTACTCTCTACCGACAATCCGGATAAGACTATCAGACCCTAAGGTGTTCAGGCACATTATTGGTGTTTTAATCAAGAGACCCTAAACTCGATTAAGTTCACCACGGACTAACAGTTTAAGTATATCACCATTAAGTCAATCCTCACGTGCATTCCATACACTGATTTAAGAGGTTACATACTGATATACTTAGGGTTTGGAGCAGTGTATTAGTTACAAGCACAAAGCAATTAATAAGGTGAGAGAAATTCTGTCATCCATTATAAAAAACAATTACACAAATTGTCTTTCGGGCACTACCCCTAACAATCTCCCACTTGCACGAAATGACAAGCAACGATTGTTTTTCGAGCACACCCTTTCTCATCTTATTCACAACACACTCTCACTTGCTCTAAAAGCATATGAGACATATCCCTCAATGCCGTACCCTCCAAGCACTCGACTTGGTACACTGATTAGTTAGGTTGTCGACTCCAGACGATCTTTAGGATCAAGCGCGCGGTCCATCTAATCAAAGGTACTCCCTTGCACCTGAATATACAAGCACATTATTCCTCATTCTTCAAAGTTACTTCAGGACGTACTAAACCGCTATGCAATGCTCAAATATGAGATTCGACTATTATTGACTTGTGATAACCTGACTTGCCATTATCCAATAGAGACTCTATCCCATTTTCTCTTTATCCGAAGATTTATAGAATCATTCCTGAGAGGTAGGGTAGGACTACTCTCGTCGAATGCCGCATACGTATATGCAAGATCATCTTAACCAATAAGACGGATGGGATAGCCAATGACTCATTCTTGTGAATTTGACCGAATCAAATTCTTAGAATATAGTCCAATTCTCTCATCCATAGAATCTTGGCATGTTAGTTTCTGACTTCAAATATCACACCCATGTTGTTTCCAACCGTTGCAGTGTTATCATTCATGAACACTAATACTACTGCCTTACCAATATTGATATCCAGTCTACGAAAGGCTTATCAATATTCCAGTCAAGTCCACATATTTTAAAATATGTGACTTTAAATGACCGAGAGGTTCTCTTAAATCCACAAAGGATATAAGCCCCGGCAGTCATCCTGCCATTTGTTCTAACCAAGACCCTTCTGTTCCGAATGAATCCAGACTCCATTTTTCGGCAAGAAAGTCTCAGAGAATCACCCCTATTTTCTGCTTTCAAACAAAAACTAGCAAGACTGAGTGGTGAGAGAGTTCAAGGTCTGGTTAACTCTCTACTTGTCAGGGAATCACCCCTAGACCACTCAACTTTGTGCTAAAAGTTTAAACTTTCCTATTCATTCGAGTCTTTTCCACGTAGATCCAATTGATTAGACTGGGCCTGAGACACTCAGGTGGTTCTACAACAGGCTGAACAGAACTGGAGTACCAAAAATCCATTCACAGGGCTAAGTCTTTCAAACCAACCTCTATGACCAGAATCCTACACAACCCGCAAAGAGCCATAGGTTATCAATCACCCGAGCAGACTGTAAATGGGTCGACATTTAAACCATACTCCCACTGCGTTTCGGGTGGATTGACATTCTGATCTAGTAGTATTTGTCAGTGTAATCGCCAACAACTGATGTTGGACGTGGTCTGATTAAATCAGATAGTAACTACCTTTGGGTAGCCATACTCTAAGGTTTGCGGCTGTTACTTATAGATTTTATCAGAAGGCTTGTGACAGTTCAACCGTCATTTTCTGATCTCAAGAATCTTATAACCAACCTTTACTCGTCACATTAAGTTATTTCATGAGCAGTCACAATCTGAACGTATGCACAAAATCTCCAGTCCTACCTTCAAGCATTAAGTGCTAAATGCCTATATTTACGGAAGTGGTGTGGACTGAATTCACTCCTTATCCATAAATTCACTAGCATCTTCTAGGTAGACTTCTCGGTTCACATAATAATGTTAACCATTATTTTGCAACCATTTATCTTAATAGAGTTTAGCAGTGTATTGCATGCAGCACATCAATAACTATATAGGGCAAGTCTATGGTTTCTTCCTCAGTGAAAAACATTCCACTAGGAGGGAGGCCGAGCATTAGTCCTAAGACTATGTGATAGCCAATTTCTGAGCATGGAATACTATATTCTCTGCTAAAATCAGAGACTCATCCTCATATTCTTTAGATAAACTAAACCGTGTTTCGAGTAGTTATGAGACAAAATGTCACCACTCAAAAGCTCCCATTAGCTTGTATCTTTCACTAGACCCCAAAGGCCATTACGAACAAGCTACGTTACTTATTCAGATCTATTACCCTTTCCTAATAGAAAGGAAGCTTAGTCATTGTTCCTTTGAGATAGTGTTCCGAGACTGGGAGATAGGAATCACCCTTAGCCAGTCGTTATGTCTTATCTCTAGGATATATGCACTATTTAACAGATTTTGAAGAATCGTTTATCTTAATACGGAAACCGTTCGCCTATAATAGTTTAAGACGTGTTACATATACCTTTTCAGCATTTCTTAGTGGTTCTGACTTTATCAAACAAAAGTCTGAGTCTCGGATTCGTACTACAAATGTCATATTCACTTTTTATGATGCAACAATATGTCGAGTTGAAAGTGAATCCATTTGTTCCAACGAATCTGAAAACAGAAAAATAAATTTTTCTGTGATATTCAAGGATCGAATGAAAAATTCATTTCCTCATACCACTCCCACTATTCTAGCTGAAATTACTGCCCGTTGTTACTCTATTAATCGTTAATGCAAATCTTCCTTGTTCTTCCAAAGAACTAAGCTACCGAGTCAAGTTACTTGGTTAAGAAAGTCGCTAAGGATTCATTGGTTAGTGATCCGAAATCACTTTCCTTATCCTATACTTTCTTTAATTAATGTTTCGGTTTAGCCTCAAAACTTCAGTTAAGATGATTAACACTTATAGACATTCTTTCTCATTCTTAACTTTCCTTAAAAGGAAATAGTCTTGAACTAGCAGTTCGTTTGAGTAGACACTACTCGTGAACTGTGGGATGTCTAATGAAAGCGTCACCCAGTGGGACTAATTTTCTAATAAATCAGAAAAGCATAAGGTTAAAGCTCCCACTAGTTCATCGGTTCCAAATACCGTCTAACTAGCAACACTTTAATTTATGATTCTCCAATTTTTCTATTAGAAAGTTTCTCATGTAGTCACTACACAAATTTAAAAATTCACTGGAAGAATTTTGTCGTCCCAATCATCTTTCAAACTCACTATGGTTGTCTCTCGTTCAACACGAGTGACAGCAGTGACATACTTGTTTACGTCACTCAAGTCTTGAAGGCTCAAGAGAAATATCTCTTCCAAAAATTAATTGCATGTAAGATTAATAAGCACAATGTTATAGTTACTTACCACTTTTAACGAAGTCGTTACTATTCAATTTAAAACATACATTAGCAGTCTAGTACCCTAGAGAGATATTTAAATAGTTGTAAATAAAATTGACGGAAAATAAATCAAAATTATATACTACTAATTGATTTTAGGAACTATAAACTATGTACTTATAGTCTATCCTAACGTTCCAAGGACTTAACCTCTTACCTCAGTGCCGCCTTAGGGTAGGTCAAAGAGGTTTCGATTAATATTGAAGATCAAATTGAGAATAGAAGATCTCATTTGTGATCGTCAATCACCTTTCCTTTTTCAACCACGGTATTACCAAAATACCCTTTATGAGTGTGACATACTGTTGATAACGGTCATTTTGTGCCCGTTATTCTATGATCTTTATCCCCGATTCTAGTTTAAAGGAGCTATAATAGAGTAATAATAAGTCGTAATACGCTTAAGTTGCATATGACGAGAGTTACGACTCGTTATTATGTATTTGGAGGTTTTATTATATTATTTGATGTTACGGACTGTATTTCATGCTATATTTGTAGTAACTCATTGGGGAGCGCAAGGATGGACTTCGGAGAAGCTTTAATGGATTGCAGACAAGTTCAGGAAGCCCAGTGCATAAAAAACGAAAGCCGAAGCATATAAGGCTCGGTCGACCGAGCCTATGCATTCGGTCGATCGAGTGGGCTCAAGCCCAGCAGCGAATGAGCACATTGTTTGAGGCGGTTAGGGTTCAGTAGTGTCGGCATTTAAGTCGGTTTTCTTAAGTCGGTTGTAGCTCTATATAAACACAAGTCTTTGTATTTTTTAGAACACACATTTTCTACACCAATATCAATTCATATTTACATATAAGCAAAGAAGGATTCGTTAGGCTTGTGGAGGAGCTGGGGGTGCAATCATGTAAGCCCTAGTTTATCTCCTTGTTTTCTTTTAGTAATCAATTTCCCAATTATGCTTTGATTGTTTGAGTAGTTATTCATATCTAGATGATGTAGATCTAGGCTATGACGTTAGGGAGGTGGTGATGCCTTGTCTATGAGGATCTCATACCTTACGTCCTCTTCCTAACATCTATGGATGAATCTACGTGTTTAATTTACGTGTATTTAGATTAATTTATATATTGTCCACGATGATTCACTATATAATCCGATTCGTATGAGAAACACTGGGAATATATTCGGGGATGTAACTGGGAGTGAAGCACTCGGGTGACCGAGAGGTGTCACCGGTCGACCGAAAGTGTCTCTATTCGGTCGACCGAGAGTGTCTTACTGTTTCATCCATTAATCGATCCACGTCTTTATGATTATGTTAGCTTAATTGAATATGTTATCTCAGTAGGTATGGCTATGGCTACGTCACTCGCTTAATTTAATTAAAACGTGTAAAAAGGAAATACGAATATAAAACTCTTAGGTGGGCTTAGGAATTGTTCTTCACGGACGTTGGCGTTATCCAGGTAGGTTTATATTAGGAATTGCGCGCACTGTTTACACGTAGATCGTAAACTAGCATGAGACTATGACTTGGTAATTGTTAGTTGGACGAGAGTTTGAGTGATCGTTTAGGAAGTACGCCTAACCATAGGAATGTTGCCTAGGCGAGGTGTACGGTTAATATCGGCATCCTTAGAGTCGTAAGCGTGTGAGTTATATGAGACGGAGGCACTTAAAAGGCGAAGTCACGTAACAATATCACAGTGATCTAGTGACCTACCGGTGCTACGTCAAGTTGTAGAGGATGACTCCCGTTGCCAATATAAACAGATATGAACGGATTAATAGTTGATAAGTCTCGTTGTTATATAAATTGTCTAGGTCCAAATGATTACGGTTATAATTGGGCAAGTTGATTACGTTATTTGTTTACATGTTATTTGTTTGAGTGGGTCTTTTTTTCTCGTATCCTATGTTGGTCATAGACCGTCTTTGTCAAACGAAATAAATAGGTTGACTATTTAAGTTAGGATCCACAAATTGATTCTCTGTGGGATCGAACCTCGACTCTATCTAGCTATCTTTGCGATTGAACCTAGTTCACTTGCTAGTGGTTATTTAGGCATCGAGTTAATAATTTAACTTGACCTCAATCATGTTTTTGGCGCCGTTGCCGGGGAATCAATGGTCCAACTGCTTAAATAATCTACTTCATTATTTCGTTTTTATGTTTTCTTGCATATAAAAAATAATAATAATAATAATAATAATAATAATAATAATAATAATAATCTGTATATTCGGTCGACCGAACGTTATCACTCGGTCGACCGAGCCCATTATTTGTTTTATATTTCCTGATAGTTGTTTTCCCCCTGTGATTCTGTTAGTAGGTTATAAGCCTAGCAGCAGTATGAGTAATCATACTGCCTGTTAGTTCAATAACCGTTTGTTGTTTTCTTTTATGATGCAGTAAATCAGAGGAGATCACTCAAAGCGGACTGTTCAGCAAAATATCATCACATCAGTTTTATGAAGCTCGAGGAGAAGAAGTCATGGTGCTGAGAACCAAAACCACACCTAGAAAGCCGTTGACACCTATGCTCAAGGAGAGAATAGCAAAGATGAAGGCAAGAATTCAAGAAGCTAAGAAGTCAAAAGAGTCTAAAGATGCTTACATATACGAAGGTATGTCCAAGTTAAATCCTGAAGAGATTTCTTCAGATTCAGATTCAGGATATGACTACATGCATCACATGTCAGATATAGAATCTGATTCTGAGGTTAGCATAGACCTAAATCGCCCCTATAGTCGTCATCTAGAGATGCAAATAAGCATATTGAGAATGAAGCTCGGTTGATGCGAAACTAGATGACCAGGAGCATTTATGGTAGAGGTTACCTTAGAAAGAACATACCTAGGGTTGGCTTTGATAGATTATGGCTCGAGTCTAAACATTTTCCCGAAGATTTTTTGTGAGAGAAATCTAATCCTTACCCCCACAAATACTTCATTGCAAGTTAGGTTTGCGGATAGGACCAGAACGATCATGTCTGGAAATATGAATAATATGATCATTGGCATAGGACATTTCGAGTTTAAGATAGATATAGTTGTTATGGATATGAGCGAGCACCCTCACTGCCCGATCATTTTAGGGAGAGCCTTTATCAATACTTCTAGAGCCCTAATTCGTATGTCCAGGCGTGAGATTATATTTTTCGATGCTAAGGGTTCTGAGACCTACGGGACGAGGAATCCGGATTTCCCTACTCCGGTGAGTGTGAATGTTATAGGAGTTGGTAGTTCGAAACCAGATTTTACCTCGGACTTAGAAAAAAGTGTTGATGACAAGATAGAAGAAAGAGATGAGACCCTTACAGTTCTGAGTCGTGAGAAAGCTGTCGAGCCTGCCCCTGTTCTAGAAAATCATAATCCTGAAGGCCTGCCTTTCTCTAGACCCAAGGATAGAAGGAAGCAAGCAAAGAAACGAACCCGTAGAGTTCGCGCTAAAGAGAGCTCATCTAGTTCTGAGACAATCACGAAAGTTGGAGCTTGCTTGGACGGACAGTTCGACTGTCTTTTCGTTGGACTCACATCTCACGGCAAGGCACTCGTGCAAAAGGACAGCAAGACATTTTCGGTCAAGGCTAACCGGGTGAAAACCTGGCAAGCCAAGAGCAGTTCGTAGAAGGTGATGATTTTTGGAGAGTCGAACTACCGACTTAAACTGTAGAACTATTTCTATTTTATCATTTTATGTCATTTCTATTTTTTATTTCTTATTTTAAATAAAAGTAGCGTGAAACGATAAGGAGTTTTTTTATTTTTGCCGTGTTCCGACGACTGCTAAGTTAAGGATGTGCAAAAATCTTTTTTTTATTCGAATCGTTTTTACGTGAAGTAGGGTGTAGTTACCGAGTCTTTGTAAGAAAATGTTGATTATGGAAATAAGAATGCGTTATTTTCCAAATGTTGTAGGCCATATTGTTTGATTTATTTATGAAAAGAATGAGATTGTTTTTGTGCTTGTGACAACTTGTCGGTTGGAATAATTTATGCGGTTGGAATTAAAAAGAGTGAAATAATAGTTTTGGCATGGTTATGTGTTGTAGTTAATTTCCGGTGTGTCAAAATTAAATGGTCAACATCATTTATTTCTACATATCCCCATTCACCTTTCACTCTTCCCAACCATTCACCTTTCCCTCTTCCCAACTTCCTTATTCTTCCAATTTAAATTTTCAAATTCCACCTTTACACCTCATCAATCCCCAACCATTCCAATCCACCAATCACATTCCACTTTTCAAATTCCAATTTCTCTATTTAACCCATTCATCCTCTTCTCCATTTTCTTCATCCTCTTTTCCATTTTTCATCCAAATTCTCCACCTACCTTTTCCCCAAATCCTTCTAGAATTCAAATGGAAACATTTTGCAAATCTTCATCCATTATACCATTTCACTCACTTTTCATCGGTTAAACCGCAAAGGAGCTGCTAAATTTTTTTCTAATCGGCCAAATCGGTCACTGGGAGGATAAAGGGCCGGAAACCAACCAGTTCGGTCGACGGATCACACTCGGTCAACCGAGTGATTACTCTCGGTCGACCGAGTAGTAGCCTATTCTTTGCCGCCGCCTTTGTGCCGCCTACCTGTCAGAATGCCACCAAGAAGACGCAGGGCCTCCCAATTTGTGGTTGTTGGGGAGATTTTGCATCATTAAAACAAAAGAAAATTTATAAAACCTATACTACCATGCAAAACTACCTCCTAACCGGCCGAATACCGGGTAGTTGCTAGTAAAGTTGGATAAGTATGGGTATCGATCCTCATGGAAAAGGGATGTTGAACCTAATCTAATTAATTCTTCTTTATTAACTATTCCTAAACCTAAACTAAAGCAGAAAAGTAAAGCCGAGGAGGATTGTTAGTCCAAAGCCAGGAAAGATAGTTATGGACAAACATAAAATAAAACTATATCTACGAAAGCAGTAAAACTAACTAACGTTGAACAACATGAACCAACAATGATCAATCTTTTCCCAACAACCATCACCCCACTGAAAGAAATAAGATCAACACACATTCATTCACAAGTTATCTTGGATTATTATCTTACCTAAAGAAGCGTTTCCTCTTCCGATTTATCACGCCATTAATTAGTTTACCTTCCGGTCTTAACTAATATCGATACGAATCAAAGATACGGATTAAATCCTAATCTAACAACATTATCCCTCAACTTCCGTTTGTTGGAATAATTATTGTCAATCTCTCTCACGGAAATCTAACGAATCTATTAACTTCCGTTATCTAAATTCGATTAACATAGAGCACACAAAACATGAAAGAGAACAAGAACAATGCAATGAAATAAACACATGAAAGATCTCATCATTCCGGTAACGGTGATATCCCTCAATTCCAATCTAAGATAATCTTGCATCGAATTAATTAAATTGTGGTTCTCTCGTAAACCTAGATATTTAACCTACGAACTTCCGTTATGTATAGATTAAAAATCTAATCTTTCCTACGGTGATCTAAACTACACCGACTTCCGTCATACGGTAGCATCAACAAGCAATAATCTTCCGATATGAATTGCAAGATACAAATAAACATAGGAAGGAAACAATCTTAATTAAAACTTACAAAATATCCATGAATAAGAAATCAAGAGTCTTCTTTGGAAAAAGCTTCACAAAGTCGTGTTCATGGTCGCCTCGGCCTTCAAGCTCTAGTCGAACAAGAAGGAAGGAAAACGGAAAAAAACGAAAAAGAAACCTAATCTAACCACCACCGGCCGGCCAAGCATGAAGCTCGGCCGCCGGGTCGCTACTGACTTCTCTAGGTTCAAAGAAGAGTTGCTTTGTTGTGTAAAAATTCGATATGGTATTAGGGTTTGGGAGTCTTGTATTTATAGTAAATTGAAGTCGGTTGCTTACTGAGAATTCGGGTGGACGTTAAATGCCAGGATGTAGGACGCCCGTCTGCTGCATGGGTCGAGTCCGGACGCTAGTTTGAAGGCGATCTCAAGACTCTCAGTATCAAAATTAAGCTCTGAACATTTGGTTTGAGAATGGACTCAAACTTCTAAAATTCATATCTTGAGTTGTAGACCTCCAAAATTATGATCCGAACGTCATAAAAAGCTCTCGGAAAACTCTACAACTTTCATTATGGACTCTTCTTCAGAAAACGCCTTTTGACTAGCCCGTCGTATTACGAGTCGTTTTCGGGATTTTCCAGTAGTTTCAGCAACAGCATCCAAACTTGTAACGCTCATATCTCGGGCCTCGTAAGTCGGAATGGAGTGATTCAAAATCCTATAGAATACTCTCTTCAAGCCCTATAACTCTTCTCTTGAGGTCCAGAGTCAAATTGGTTTTTATCATATCAAGAACTGCGTTGCAAGGTCGTCACTACCCGGAATCCTGATTTTCCGACATTTTTCTTGCTTGATTTCTTTTCCACTCGAATTTATCTCTTTAAAATCATCCTTTCCATCAACAATGTGTATCTACAATGTAGGAAAAACATACCAAAGCGTAACAAAATCCTAAAATAATATAAAATCATGATTTAAACACATAAATCGCTACGTTTTGCAATTTAACCTATTAGAAACACCATTTACTCAATTAATCGATTATAAGCTCGATTTCTATGAAAATCCTAAGAATATGGGGAATATTGACATAAAACATATCCTTATAAAACGTATAAAATCACCCTTAACAACTCCCCCACACTTAAACCTTGCTCGTCCCGAGCAAGACAAAACATAATCATCACTCGAGACTTATAAACATTTATGGAACCATAAAGCATATTCAATAGTTTAGAGGTTCACCCAAGTGTGTGTGCATAGCCATAATAAATTTCCACTAAATCCACACTTGAAATTGATTCAAGCAAAACTAGCCAACATCTCCTTTAAATCAGAAATATAAAAACGATTATAACATGCACCTCACAAAACATACAAACCCCGGAAAAAATAATATGGAGCATTTAAAATATTTCCGACATACTTAGAGGATAGTCCCTACATCATATCTTTCAGTTTATACTGGGGATAGTCATAAGATAACTAAGGTTTCCAACCATCTTTTCACATTACCATTCACTAAATTTTTCTTAAAGTTCAATCAATTCCACATATATAGCATATATGCCCTCATTCCCAGCAATAGGATGTTTCGGGATAACGCCTATTTGGACTACTCATCATCAGCGATCGGGAGCTATTGAACCTCACGTAGTGGTATAGGACATTTCGTGATAATGCCCTACCGCACTCAAATCATCGGCAGCTACTTCCGACACTTAAATACATAATTCATATTATTCATCTTAGATTGGTATACAAACCTTAAATTATATCCCTCCTTTCACATTCAAACCTTCAGATATTCACAGTATGTCATACTTTAATTATAAATACAAACTATTAAAATTTTCAAAATTCGTATGCAAGCAAAGAATCATGCGATAATCATTAAAAATCTCTAATCAAATGGGCATAGCTTTAAAACATAGCTCATCATTTACTATGGCACGTGAAAAATAATGTCGGGTGAGACATCTAAATTTACTAAATATGCAAAATAATGCACCAATGATATAAGAACTCAAATAAAGATATGCATTGCTCACTCGGGACAAAACAAACAAAATTTTAAAATTTAGCACCTTTTCATAGAAATATAATAGTATGGCAAATGAATGTAGATACATGAAACTATTCCCCTCCCCCACACTTAAATAACAACATGTCCTCATGTTGTGCAGAATTAAAGAAAAGATAAAGAACTTAGCTGATTTGGTAATGATATGAAGATATGCTGAAGAAGACAACAATGGTGACATCATATGGAGTCCTTCCCAGCTTCAACTCCCAAAGGTAGCTTAACAAGAACAACTAAAAATGTACCTACACCACTTGAAAAACATGGCAAGATCTCGGGACACGGGGGAAATATAACAATCAACAATAATGATATAAGCACGTGGTATAATTGCTCAGATGGAAAAATCACCATACAGGGGAAAGTACAGGACACCTAAGCATCTAAACACAACTGAACGGAAGTTTGATATAAGCACAAAAAGGAATAATAGCTCAAATGGAAAGATCAACACTTAAACTCAGGACATCTAAGAATAAAGCCATAGAAACAGAAACATCAAACTCCAACTAATAATGATAGAGGATTATACATGGAAAAGAAGTCAGAAAGATTTTTCAGATTAAGCTCATATAAAGATGGAACATATACATGGAATATTACACAACAGTAGGCTAGGTGCAACTACATGAAAATATACTACAATGCAGCCTACATGATGAAGGATGCAGGTTCTCAGATCTAAACGAATTAGATCTTTGCGCAGCGGATGGATCACGATTCATATACCACAATACATAAATAAAGGACTTAAACTACTACAAGGGGGTTAAGACCATGTTACCAATAGTAGGAAGAGAAGCCAAGATCTTCCGATGTGTTCTCCAAACGGCGGTTGGTGGACACCCTTCTTGATACACGAACCTCCTTGATATGCAACACCAAGAAAAACTCCAAGTTTTTCTTCCTCTAAAAAACCCTAGATGAGAAAACAAATTTTTCTCTCTTTTTAATGATGGTGGTCGAAATTTTTCACTTGCCCATATCCTTGGAATAACTCTCCTTTTATAGGAGAGTAAATCCTTGGTCTCCAAGTATTAATTAATTATATAAATAATTAATTAAACAAAATAAAAAGATATTTTCCTTAATGACTAATTGTGACATGTATTGACCAATAGGAAATCAAATAACAAGTCATCCAACCAATCACATAACAAGAATATCTTTTATTTTCCATAACACAAGAAAATCAATTCTTGTGCTAAAAGAGAACCAAAATGGCGCCACCTCCCTAGGGTTTTAGCCCACATAAAATGTCTTTTATGTGTATTGTATTATTTAGCCCAACTAAATAATATCCATGCATATCAATTAATTAGCTTGACCAATTAATTATCAATGAGGCCCAAATAACAAGAATATCATTCCGAATTACGAAGCCACATCGGGGACCATGGACCTATAACGAAGAGCTCCAATAATTAATTATTCATCGAACGTAATAAGTACATTAATTATTAATTCCGGGATTACGCCACCATAAACCCCGAAATCGAACTCTACCGATTATAGATGTGTACTTATACTCAACCCATAGAGTAAATAAGCGTCCATTGATATAATCACTACATATGGATTAACCTCCATAGATTGCCCATTACGATTGGGAAGTCTCCGTGAACCCGACTCGAGAATATCTTTTCCTTATTTACCATTAACCCTCGATGATCAATTAGTACACATATCTCGACTAGTGATCAATTAGTCAAATGTGAACTCCGGGATCGATCACTTTCTTAGGGCTAACAAATAAGGGATCGTCTCTCTACTTCCCGAGGAAGGAATGGATTCCATGTCTGTGAAAATCAGAACTACTCACTCTCCGGAGATAGTGCCAATGAGAAGTGGCTTGGAACACATATTTAAGTGAACCGTAACTAACACATCAAACACTACCCCGGGACAAGCAGCACCCTGTGATCACCTCAGGATTAAGGTTGATCCATATATGATCATCTAATGATTTAATAAGATTCCTCGATTACGGAATTATATCGAGAAATACAGATTAAATCGGTCCAGTCCTATATGAATGCCATCATATATAAATGCCCCACGTAGGTACCCTCTACCGACAGTCCGGATAAGACTATCACACCCTAAGGTGTTTTGGGCGCATTATTGGTGTTTTAATCAAGAGACCTAAACTCGATTAAGTTCACCACGGACTAACGATTTAAGCATATCTCCACTAACTCAATCCTCACGTGTAATCCATACAATTTGAGTTAAGTGGTTACATACTGATATACTCGGGGTTTGCAAAGAGTTGTATTATTTACAAGCACAAAGCAAGTAATAAGGTGAGATAAATTTCTGTCATCCATTAAAAACAATTACACAAATTGTCTTTCGGGCACTACATCTAACAATCTCCCACTTGCACGAAATGACAAGTAACGCATTGTTTTAGAGCACACCCTTTCTCATCTTATTCACAACACTCTCCCACTTGCTCTAAAAGCAGATGAGACATATCCATCAATGCCGTACCCTCCAAGCACTCGACTTGGTACACCGATCAGTTTGGTTGTCGGCCCGAGACGATCTTTAGGATCGAAACGTAGCCGGTCCTTCCAATCAGGCGGTACTCTCTCTCAATATGCTTTTGACTCTTTATGACTGAGAAGATCCTTCTAAGCTATCTCTTCACTGTTTTCACGATGAAGTGATATCGGCTTATCGACACTGGAATTACTCCTGCACTAAAAAAGGAAATTCTAAGCACTATGAGTAAACACGAGCCCGAGATCAACTTAATGATCATCCTTAATCGACTACAAGTCGAATCGATAGTAGTCAACCATATTCAAGTTTGCACTGAATATACAAGCATATGATTCCTCGTTCTCTAACGATACTTGAGGACGTACTAAACCGCTATTTTATGCTCGAATCCGAGATTCGACTACTATTGACTTGTGACAACCTGACTTGCCGTTATCCAAGAGAGACTCTATCCCATTTTCTCTTTATCCGAAGATTTGGAGAATCATTCCTGAGATGTAAGGTAGGACTACTCTCGTTGAATGTTGCATACGTATCATCTTAACCAATAAGACGGATGGGATAGCCAATGACTCATTCTTGTGAATTTGACCGAATCAGATTCTTAGAACATAGTCCAATTCTCTCATCCAGAGAATCTTAGCGTGTCAGTTTCTGACTTCAGATAGCACACACATGTTGTTTCCAACTGTTTCAGTGTTATCATTCATGAACACTAATACTACTATTTTACCAATATTGATACACAGTCTACAAAAGACTTATCAATATTCTGGTCAAGTCCACATATTTTAAAACATGCGACTTTTAATGACCGAGAGGTTCTCTTACATCCACAAAGGACATAAGTCCCGGTCAACTCCGCCATTTGTTCTAACCAAGACCCTTCGTTCGAATGAATCAGGACTCCGTTTTACGGCAAGAAAGTCTCGAGGAATCACCCCTATTTTTTCGCTTAACGAAATCTAGCAAGGCCGAGTGGTGAGAGAGTTCTAGGTGCAGTTAACTCTCTACTTGTCGAGTGAATCACCCCTATACCACTCAACTTTGTATTTGAAAGTTTAAACTTTCCTATTCATTCGTTTCTTTTCTATGTAGATCCAATTGCTCCCACTCGGGCCCTGAGACACTCGGTGGTTCTACAATAGATCGAACAAAACCGGAGTACAAAACTCCATTTACTGAGGGTTAAATTTGTCAAACCAACCTCTATGATCAAAATCCTATACAGCCCACTAAGAGCCATAGGTTATCAATCACCCCAACAGACCGTAAAGTCCACAAAACCACAATGGGTCAATGGTTAAACCATACTCCCACTGCGTGGTGGATTGACATCCCGATCTAGTAGTATTTATCGGTGTAATCACCAACAACCGATGTTGGACGTGGTACGATTAAATCGAGATAGTAACTACCTTTGGGTAACCATACTCCAAGGTTTAAGGTCAGTTACTTATAGATTCTATCGAAGGCTTGTGACAGATTCAACCGTCACTTTTCGATCTCAGAATCTTATAACCAACCTTCACTCGACGCATTAAGATATTTCACGAACAAATACAATCTGAACGTATGAGCAAAATCTCGATCCTACCTTCAAGCATTAAATGCTAAATGCCTACATTTACGGAAGTGGTGTGAACCGAATTCACTCCTTATCCATAAATTTACTAGCATCTTCTAGGTAGACTTCTCGGTTTACATAATAATGTTAACCGTTATTTTGCAACCAATTATCTTAATCGAGTCTAGCGATGTATTGTAGCACATCAATAACTATATAGGGCAAGTCTATGGTTTCTTTCTCGGTGAGAAACATTCCACTAGGAGGCGGCATCGAGCATCACCCCAAGACTATGCTATAGCCTATTTATGAGCATGGAATACTCTATTCTCTCGCTAAAATCAGAGACTCCTCCTCGTATTCTTTTGATAAACTAAATCGCGCTTTTGAGTAGTTATCGGACAAAATGTCACCACTCAAAAACTCCCACTAGCTTGTATCTCTCACTAGACCACGAAGGTCATGGTGAACAAGCTATGTTACCCTTCAAATCTATTACCCTTTCCCGATTGAAAGGAAACTTAGTCATTGTTCCTTTGAGATAGTGTTCCAAGACGGGAGATAGGAATCACCCTTAGCCGATTAGCGTGTCTTGTCTCTAGGATATATGCACTAATTAATAGATATTGAAAGGGTCGTTTATCTTAATACGGAAACCTTTTACCTTTAATAGTTTTAGATGTGTTACACATACCTATTCGACTTTTCTTAGTGGTTACGTCTTTATCAAACAAAAGTCCGAGTCACATGATTAGTACTACAAATGTCATCTTCACTTTGTTTAAGGCAAATTGTATTATCGAGATGAAAGTGAATCCATTTGTTTCAACGAATCTGTAAATGAAAAAATAAATTTTTTCGTGATATTCAAGGATAGAATCCAAATTCATTTCCTTATATCACTCCCACTATTATAGTGAAACAAGCGCCCATTGTTACTCTATTAATCGTTAATGCAAAGCTCTCTCGTTCTTCCAAAGAACTTAGCTCGAGTCGAGTTACTCGGTTAAGAAAATTGCCAAGGATTCATTGGTTAGTGATCCGAAATCACTTTCCTTATCCTATACTTTCTTTAATTAATGTTTGGTTTAGCCTCAAAACTTTAGTTAAGATGATTAACACTTATAGACATTCTTTCCCATTCTTAACTTTCCTTAAAAGGAAATAGTCTTGAACTAGCGATTCGTTTGAGTAGACACTACTCGTGAAGCGTGGGATGTCTAATGAAAGTGTTACCCAAGTGGGACTGATTTTCTAATAAATTAGAAAAAATATAATATAAAAGCTCCCACTAGTTTATCGGTTCCAAATACCGTCTAACTAGCGACACTTTAATTTATGATTCTCCAATTTTTCTATTAGAAAATTTCTCGTGTAGACACTAAACAATTAAAATTCACTAGAAGAATTTTATCGCCCCAATCATCTTTCAAACTAACTATGGTTGTCTCTCGCTCAAGACGAGTGACAGCAGTGACATGCCTATTTACGTCACTTAAGTTTTGAAGGCTTCAAGATAAATATCTCTTCCGAAAAATTAATCGCATGTGAGATTAATAAATACAACGTTCTAGTTACTTACCACTTTTCAACGAAGTCATTACTAGTCAATTTTACACTAGCGTCTAGCACCTTAGAGATATATATATGAGCTTGTAAATAAAATTGATGTAAAATTAAATCCAAATCATACACTACTAAAATTTTAGGAACATAAACTAAGTACTTATAGTCTATCCTACCGTTCCAAGGATTTAATCTAACGCCTCAGTGCCGCTTAGGGTAGGTCAAAGAGGTTTCGATTAATATTGAAGATCAAATTGAGAATCGAACATCTCATTTGTGATCTTCAATCACCTTTCCTTTTCAAACCAAGGTACTTCCAAAAATACCCTTTATGAGTGTGACCCTCTGTCTCAGATTTTTAGGTAGACCCGAGTGTGCCGCCTTAGGGTCGGTCGGTGACCGACGAGTACCCAAAATCCTATCCTTTCGGAGACCAAGCCTTGAATTTTGATAGCGGTGAAGGCCTTCTCAGGAGGCCGGTCCCGAGCCGCACGAGGCGTCACCATTCTCTCACGTTGCTTGTGTCAACAGTAGAGGCCGTGGGGTCGGGTGTCGCCTCTCCCGCTCCCACTCAATATTTTTGAAAAAGTGGTGGGTTTATCGATCACGTTTTTGGACTTGATGTTACATTAAGGAACAATAAATCATAGGCCCGAATGTTGTCGGTTATGTGGGCTAGCCCACCCGACCTATTCGTTAGAACATATGTGGCCGCCGGACGGGTCAAGGCTAGAGAGAGGTCCGTTGAGCCGTAGTGGCTCTTCGGATGGCTCAAGATTGCTGCACCCGTGCAAACGCCACACGTGGAGGTGAAGTCGATTGAGCCGTAGCTACCGTTGACCACCCAACCGTGGTTAAACCACTTTCGAACCTCTGTTTGCCCGTGATTATCCAATCCTTAAACATCAAACTTTCACGTAGACACTACGGAACAAAAACGTAATCTCGTCTTAGGTAAGGTGGAATTCACCGAGAATCCAACACCTTAACCACGAGGTTTCGGATTTTACTCCTTATGCTTTCGCAGTGGGATTCACCGAGAATCCATCACCCAACCTCGACGATTGAAAAAACCCGTGTTCCTCGGTTTTTACCTAATTAGTTTCTAATTAATATCAAACAATTAATTAAAACTAATCGTGTGTTTTATACATGCCTAACTAATTCCTCAATTAATTTCTACATGTATGCATATGGAGTGGAATTCATGATATGATGCATGTCATGGCAATTTTCCAATTCTACTCATACAATCTACACATGTATACTAGTGCGGAAAATAAACACCGAGATGGACCGTTGACACCCCCGTATCTAACCTATTAGAAAATAAATAACGAAACCCTAACTAGGGTTTACTACTTTCTAACAAAATCTGCAGCTGTTCAAAACCTTCAACGATCGGCAAAGCAAACGAACTTGGATCGCGACGTAACTTTCCAGATCTGTTCTTCACTCCTCGGACTTCAAGATGGACGGTCGGATCGGAGCTTTGACTTGTCAATCTTCCTCAGTGAGCCGCCCAACTTGCTGCTGAAACAGACTCTCACAGCAGCGCATCATATACTTCCCGAGATCGATCGGGGATGAAGATGAATCCCGATCGTCCTGAAAATTTTATCTCACGTCCAAAACTCCATGATTATCGATCTGACCGGTCGGATTTTAATTTGAACGGTCCAATTATTCCCAGAAAATCGAAGAAGTCACAGTTAGGGTTTCTGTGAATCCTGCGTTTTTCTGTTACAGCAGCCACTTCGCAGCAACGAATGGAAACCCAAACGGACTCTGATCGACACCAAAATTTGTGGGATTGTTCATCAACTTCCAATCTTGATTCTGACCGAAGGGATCTTCGTGTCAACGGCTCAATTAACGGGAAAAACGAAATATCTAAACAGCTACTAAACAGATCTATTTTCTGGAAATTAAAATTGCAATAAATTACATAATTTCCTATACTCATATGAACGAATTTTCATCGTTCATATGAGTTTACAATAGATCTAACGGGTAAACGATGCCAACCCCCAATCCATCTCTTCAACCATGACAACCAATCATAAACAATGCATAGAACAATAAATTAAATTTACCTACATGCAATTCCACTCCTTTAAATCGTTTAATTATGATTATGACTATATAAATCGTGGAACCTGCCTCTCGATACCACATGAAGGATGCGAGGTTCTCGAGATCTAAACGAATTAGATCTTTTTGCGCAAATGGATGGATCACGATTCATATACCACAATACATAAATAAAGGACTTAAACTACTACAAGGGGTTAAGACCATGTTACCAATAGTAGGAAGAGAAGCCAAGATCTTCCGATGTGTTCTCCAAACGGCGGTTGGTGGACACCCTTCTTGATATCTACGAACCTCCTTGATATGCAACACCAAGAAAAACTCCAAGTTTTTCTTCCTCTAAAAACCCTAGATGAGAAAACAATTTTTCTCTCTTTTTAATGATGGTGGTGAAAATTTTCACTTGCCCATATCTCTGGAATAACTCTCCTTTTATAGGAGAGTAAATCCTAGTCTCAAGTATTAATTAATTATATAAATAATTAATTAAACAAAATAAAAGATATTTTCCTTAATGACTAATTGTGACATGTATTGACCAATAGGAAATCAAATAACAAGTCATCCAACCAATCACATAACAAGAATATCTTTTATTTTCCATAACACAAGAAAATCAATTCTTGTGCTAAAAGAGAACCAAAATGGGCGCCACCTCCTAGGGTTTTAGCCCACATAAAATGTCTTTTATGTGTATTGTATTATTTAGCCCAACTAAATAATATCCATGCATATCAATTAATTAATTTCAACCAATTAATTATCACTGAGGCCCAAATAACAAGAATATCATTCAATTACAGAAGCCACATCGGGGACCATGGACCTATAACCAGTAGCTCCAATAATTAATTATTCATCGAACAGAATAAGTACATTAATTATTAATTCCGGGATTACGCCACCATAAACCCGAAACTGAACTCTACCGATTATAGATGTGTACTTATACTCAACCCATAGAGTAAATAAGCGTCCATTGATATAATCACTACATATGGATTAACCCTCCATAGACTGTCCATTCTGATTGGGAAGTCTCCGTGAACCCGACTCAGAATATCTTTTCCTTATTTACCATTAACCCCCTGATGATCAATTAGTACACATATCTGACTAGTGATCAATTAGTCAAATGTGAACTCCCGGATCGATCACTTTCTTAGGGCTAACAAATAAGGGATCTCTCTACTTCCCGCAGGAAGGAATGGATTCCATGTCTGTGAAAATCGAGAACTACTCACTCAATGCGGAGATAGTGCCAATGAGAAGTGGCTTGGAACACATATTTAAGTGAACCGTAACTAACACATCAAACACTACCCCGGGACAAGCAAACACTCGTGATCACCTCAGATTAAGGTTGATCCATATATGATCATCTAATGATTTAATAAGATTCCTCGACACGGAATTATATCGAGAAATACAGATTAAATCGGTCCGATCCTATATGAATGCCATCATATATAAATGCCCCACGTAGGTACCCTCACCAACCAGTCCGGATAAGACTATCACACCCTAAGGTGTTCAGGGCGCATTATTGGTGTTTTAATCAAGAGACCCTAAACTCGATTAAGTTCACCACGGACTAATGATTTAAGCATATCTCCACTAACTCAATCCTCACGTGTAATCCATACACCGAGTTAAGTGGTTACATGAGATATACTCGGGGTTTGCAAGCAGTGTATTATTTACAAGCACAAAGCAAGTAATAAGGTGAGATAAATTACATCATCCATTAAAAACAATTACACAAATTGTCTTCGGGCACTACATCTAACACATGATATGCAATCCTAAAAATAAAAATGAATTACGACAGGCTCAGGCGGGAGCGAGTTTCGAGGACAACCCTAAAGTGACTACGGCCTATCACGAGAAACTAAATTAAAGAAAAGCGAGGTAGTATTACGAAACCGGCGATTAACTACGCTCAAGAAAAATAAAAGAAAAATAGAAAAACAATGCAACTAGATGACATGCAACTAAATGATATGCATCTAAATGATATGCAAAAATAAAAGAAAATAAAAGAAAGAAAACTAGCCCACTAATTAGCAATATGACATGTATATCATAAACGTCTACCAAATAATGATAGTTTACGATAAACGACAGTACTGTTCATTATATGCATTGTAGACGCGCCTTAAGACTCATCAAAGGTGATAGCATTATGGAAGACCAACAGTTAGCTATACTAAACAGATATAACTCATAAGCCCAAGATGGTAGCATTACGGAAAACCGACAGTAGCTACCCATATAAGTTACATAAACATCAAGGAAGCATATAAGTCTCAAGGCTCACAAGATTCATCATAACGATATGTAGCACACGGAAACCGACATTAGCTACTAAATAACAATAAGAACAGTTATAGCATACGAGAACCGACAGTGACTATAACATGCCTAGATGAATCCTAACACCCTAGATAGACGACAACAGGAACAGCATAAGTCATATTAGAATCACGTCTAGCCAGGTGAATTACTCAACATGGATTGCAATAGATGGAAAGAAAACCATAACGGTGAAAGAACAGGACATCTACGCATACACAAAACGGCCACAGAGGCTCATCCATGTCAATTAATGAAGCATGTATATAAAAATTAATCAATTATTTAACATGGATCAGTAGATGGAAAGGTGTAAACATGCAAGTTCAGAACATCTATGTAAAAATAATTAGCCACAGAAGCTCATATGAAAGTATCCACATCGAATAAAGCATTAAAAATCAAACTCTATTCACGAGAAGCTGACACACTGGACGGACGTTCAGTCAATCCAGACGGACGTTCAAAACATACTCAGGGCGGACGGACGTTCAGGTAGGCAGACGCCCGTCCAGAACCACATAGAGCAGACGGGTGTTCGGGAAAGCAGGCAAACGCTCGTCTGACTCTCTAAAAACATAACAGCGTTGATGCATCGTGGGAAGGACGGGCGTTCACTTACTATGGACGCCCGTCTGACTCAGCAGAAAAACACAGCAGACTCGATCTATATCAGAAAACAGCAGCAAACCCTAATATCATATCATGAAAACAGAAACCCTAGTGTTTATTAAAAACGAAATCAAAACTATGAAACCTAAATTCACGTTTCATAAATTGAGTAAAAAACTTTTTGCACATTCTTAACCCAACGGTCATTGAAACACGGAAAAAATAAAACCTCTCAATTTATTTAACGCTACTCGTATTGAAAGAAATAAAGAAACAAAAACAGAAAAAGATACGGAAATCCTAAACAGAAACCTACCTACGAAAAATTTAAAACAGAAAACAAGAAACCGAAAGAAAGGGAGAAAAACATGTTGAAATCTTCTGAGCCCAAAATGGAAGGGAAAACAGTGGATTTTGACCTCGAAAACGGTGTCGAACAGCCTATGGCGTTCGCCACGTCGTCGGCGTCGGAACGAGCTTTCCGAATTGGGGTCTGCGTTCCAAAGCGGACACTTGAGCGAAAGTTACGGCCAAAATACTAACGAGTGCTAAAACGATCCCTTTTATCCAAAAATTTGACCGTGAAAAACGTGGAGTCAGATGATTCAACCTTAGAACCCTACCTACGAAACCTACCTACGAAAAAACAGAAACCCTAATACATTTATTTAATAAGAAAAAAAGTAAAACAAACCAAGATAACCTAAAACAAAAATTAAAAAGCGGTGACAGAGATAGGCCAGGACAGGCGCAAGTTCTTGGACGGACGTCACTGAGAAAAAACAGACGGGCGTCTAAGTTCTTTGGGCGCACAAATGCGCTCGGGCAAAACACAAAGAGACGATCGATTTGGACGGACGGGCGCCCAATAGCTCAGACGCCCGTTTACGTTCAAACTGAAGCACATAAACGCTGCTAAACACGAAAGCAGGTCCAAACAAAACACGAAAACCAAAAAAACCCTAATTGGAACGTAACAAAATCGAAGAATTAATTCAACTAAATTCAACAAAATACCGATTCCCCGGCAACGGCGCCACTTTTGTTGGGGAGATTTTGCATCATTAAAACAAAAGAAAATTTATAAAACCTATACTACCATGCAAAACTACCTCCTAACCGGCCGAATACCGGGTAGTTGCTAGTAAAGTTGGATAAGTACGGGTATCGATCCTCAGGGAAAAGGGATGTTGAATCTAATCTAATTAATTCTTCTTTATTAACTATTCCTAAACCTAAACTAAAACAGAAAAGTAAACTGGACAGAGGATTGTTAGTCCAAAGCCAGGAAAGATAGTTGCGGACAAACATAAAATAAAACTATATCTACGAAAGCAATAAAACTAACTAACGTTGAACAACATGAACCAACAATGATCAACCTTTTCCCAACAACCATCACCCCACTGAAAGAAATAAGATCAACACACATTCATTCACAAGTTATCTTGGATTATTATCTTACCTAAAGAAGCGTTTCCTCTTCCGATTTATCACGCCATTAATTAGTTTACCTTCCGGTCTTAACTAATATCGATACGAATCAAAGATACGGATTAAATCCTAATCTAACAACATTATCCCTCAACTTCCGTTTGTTAGAATAATTATTGTCAATCTCTCTCACGGCAATCTAACGAATCTATTAACTTCCGTTATATAAATTCGATTAACATAGAGCACACAAAACATGAAAGAGAACAAGAACAACGCAATGAAATAAACACATGAAAGATCTCATCTTTCCGGTAACGGTGATATCCCTCAATTCCAATCTAAGATAATCTTGCATCGAATTAATTAAATTGTGGTTCTCTCGTAAACCTAGATATTTAACCTACGAACTTCCGTTATGTATAGATTAAAAATCTAATCTTTCCTACGGTGATCTAAACTACACCGACTTCCGTCATACGGTAGCATCAACAAGCAATAATCTTCCGATATGAATTGCAAGCTACAAATAAACATAGGAAGGAAACAATCTTAATTAAAACTTACAAAATATCCATGAATAAGAAATCAAGAGTGTCTTTGGAAAAAGCTTCACAAAGTCGTGTTCATGGTTGCCTCACCTTCAAGCTCTAGTCGAACAAGAAGGAAGGAAAACGGAAAAAAAAGCGAAAAAGAAACCTAATCTAACCACCACCGCCGGCCAAGCATGAAGCTCTCACCGGCCGGCCGCTGACTTCTCAGGGTTCAAAGAAGAAGCTCTTTGTTGTGTAAAAATTCGATATGGTATTAGGGTTTGGGAGCTCTTGTATTTATAGTAAATTGAAGTCGGGTTGCTCTGATGAATTCGGGCTGGACGTTAAATGCAGGATGTAGGACGCCCGTCTGCCGCATGGATCGAGTCCGGAAGCTAGTTTGAAGGCGCGTCCAAGACTCAGTATCAAAATTAAGCTCTGAACATTTGGTTTGAGAATGGACTCAAACTTCTAAAATTCATATCTTGAGTTGTAGACCTCCGAAAATTATGATCCGAACGTCATAAAAAAGCTCTCGGAAAACTCTACAACTTTCATTAAGGACTCTTCTTCAGAAAATGCCTTTTTGACTAGCCCGTCGTATTACGAGTCGTTTTCGGGATTTTCCAGTAGTTTCAGCAACAGCATCCAAACTTTTAACGCTCATATCTTGGGCCTCGTAAGTCGGAATGGAGTGATTCAAAATCCTATAGAATCCTCTCTTCAAGCCCTAAAACTCTTCTCTTGATGTCCAGAGTCAAATCGGTTGTTATCATATCAAGAACTGCGTTGCAAGGTCGTCACTACCCGGAATCCTGATTTTCCGACATTTATCTTGCTTGATTTCTTTTCCACTCGAATTTATCTCTTTAAAATCATCCTTTCCATCAACAATGTGTATCTACAATGTAGGGAAAACATACCAAAGCGTAACACAATCCTAAAATAATATAAAATCATGATTTAAACACATAAATCGCTACGTTTTATAATTTAACCTATTAGAAACACCATTTACTCAATTAATCGATTATAAGCTCGATTTCTATGAAAATCCTAAGAATATGGGGAATATTGACATAAAACATATCCTTATAAAACGTATAAAATCACCCTTAACAGTGGCTGTTGAAGGAGACATACCTCTAATAAACGGGGTACCACAATTCGCGAGTCGGGAGGTATATTCTTCGTTTATTAATCATTTTGTAAATGCCCCTGTACATCGAGCTCGAGGACTGGATTTGGACAATTGTGGAGATGAGCTTTTGGGATTAGTGGAACATTATCAGTGGCGAGATGTCGTAGCGCCCCCCGGCCGAGTCAACGTCAATTGGGTAAGGGAATTTTATGCTTACTTACGCGTACATCCCGATACCAATATTGTTATTATTCGTGGACGACCGATTGTAATTTCTCCGGGAACATTTAATGCTTATTTTGGTATGGATATCCTGGAGGACGGGCCGGAGTATATGGTGACATTTGACGGGTCCGACGCTTGGTTAGAGGATGTTGGTGCCTATCTGGGGATAGTGTGGACTATAGGGGAGGTTGCCCGCACATTTGCGGAACCAGATTTCAGGAGATGGGAGGATAAATGCCTTCATTGGCTCATCCGTTCTAATATCTTTCCGGCCAAGCATGTATCTACGGTCTACTATGCCCATGCCACTCTGCTTTATTGGTTATACATGGGATGGCCCGTGAATGTGGGGGCATTGATACGCAAGGAAATGACAGACGATGCTCTCAAGCCTCGGCACACCTTACCTTTTGGTTCACTGATCACTACATTCTGTGAGGGAGCCGAGTGCCCAGTGTTAGGCAGCGATTCCTATGTGGAGCCAATGCCTATCTTATCTTTAAATTCTGTCGCACCACCTATCGTTCACGGCCACGATCAAGAACAAGCAGGGGAGCCCGAAGATGATGCTGACGAAGCCGGCCCGAACAATTGGCAACTAGCACCAATCAATCCTATTTATGGGCCTTATGATCCCAACGCTCCAGGATTTTGGGATTAAGCATTTGTATTTCCGTATTTGCATTTCCTATGATTAACGTTTTTTTATGTTGACTGGTCTCTACTAGTGTGTCGTGTTATATAGAGTAGGTTGCACTACTTCCTAAATTTGAACTCGTGTAATGTTTTGGACTAGCTGAAAAGTATTGACATGTAATCATGAATTTATGGACTTGAAAATGTTTAAGGAATTTGTTATCTCTTTTACGGTCCCTTTTTCTGATTATTACTATTTGGACTAATCATGTAACGAGTTTCGAGCTTTGTTCAAGATGCATGTTGCAGTGATTATTCTTCCGCCTTGCACACGGCCAATGACTGTGCCTGTTAACCTTTGCTGAAGTCCCAAGACTGGTTCAACTTCCATGCTTATCCAGAGCTAAGTTCCTTTTCTGAGTTTGTTATTTCGATTTTTATACATTGGGGACAATGCATGGTTTAAGTGGGGGGTACAAGTCACTTAGCTCAAATAAGCTTCCATATACTCATATATATCAAATAATAAATAAAAGGAGTAAAAAATTAAAACTTTTAAACTTAGAATCACATTTACCTTGGTGAGTTCCTGATAATTATATCTAATAAGAAATATGCCATATTTCATGAGTACGTGATCACTTTATACTTCTGCGATTTATTGATTAGTAAACTTAATGATATTCAAATTATCCGTTGAGAGTAGTTGTTTATTATTCAATTATTCGATAAATGAATCGAGTTGTATTACGCTTATTATAAAAATGAAAAAAGTATGTGTACATTGCATAGATAATTGGTTATGCTTACCTAGTGTCAAATTTATCGTCTGATGTATTCCTCAAATTCTAGTCACAAAAGATGAGTAATAAGCTTGAGACGTACCTATGTTTGATAATGTTAAAACACTGGACTTGTAGTAAGTTACCAAAGTAGCATCGCGCTTGTGGTAATATTCGATGCTATGTTTGATCTAAGATAGGGGGATGCTCTAAAAAGTTTTTCCTTCTTGAGATTGATAGTATCTGAAAAATATGAAGATATGAAAAGAATATTTAACTCTTCAAGAGGCTTTGAGTAGTACTCGGTCTCCAAGTCCAAAAACACTATAGATACGCTCTTGCTTATTATTCTAGTGCTTCAACAATAAACGGCTTAAGAAGTAGGGAATACTGATGTTGGTAGGTTAAGACTACAAAGTTTGCATAAACTCTAATCTTGCTACGAATATTTAAAACTCAATGCACATGCACACAACACATCGATTCATGATGAATAGAGGATAATGGATATCTGATGAGCATAGAGGGTATGAGTTGATTCGAGTTTCTTGTGTCAGTATACTGTGACCACCGGAAAGTAGTTTATGGGGAATGACTTATTGATATTTTGATCGGGACGATCAAAGTCTAAGTGGGGGGTAGTTGATAACGGTCATTTTGTGCCCGTTATTCTATGATCTTTATCCCCGATTCTAGTTTAAAGGAGCTATAATAAAGTAATAATAAGTCGTAATACGCTTAAGTTGCATATGCCGAGAGTTATGACTCGTTATTATGTATTTGGAGGTTTTATTATATTATTTGATGTTACAGACTGTATTTCATTCTATATTTGTAGTAACTCATTGGGGAGCGGAAGGATGGACTTCGGATAAGCTTTAATGGATTGCAGACAAGTTCAGGAAGCCCAGTGCATAAAAAGATAGAAGCCCAGAAGCATATAAGGCTCGGTCGACCGAGCCTATGCATTCAGTCGACCGAGTGGGCGAAGCCCAGCCAAAGATCCGGCACATTGTTTGAGGTGGTTAGGGTTGATGAGTGTCGGCATTTAAGTCGGTTTTCTTAAGTCGGCTGTAGCTCTATATAAACACAAGTCTTTGTATTTTTTAGAACACACATTTTCTACACCAATATATTTACATATAAGCAAAGAAGGATTCGTTAGGCTTGTGGAGGAGCTGGGGGTGCAATCATGTAAGCCCTAGTTTATCTCCTTGTTTTCTTTTAGTAATCAATTTCCCAATTATGCTTTGATTGTTTGAGTAGTTATTCATATCTAGATGATGTAGATCTAGGCTATGACGTTAGGGAGGTGGTGATTACTTGTCTATGAGGATCTCATACCCTACGTCCTCTTCCTAACATCTATTGATGAATCTACGTGTTTAATTTACGTGTATTTAGATTAATTTATATAATGTCCTGATGATTCACTATATAATCCGATTCGTATGAGAAACGTTGGGGAATATATTCAGGATGTAATCTGGGTAGTGAAGCACTCGGGTGACCAAGAGGTGTCACTCGGTCGACCGAGTGTCTCTATTCGGTCGACCGAGAGTGTCTTACCATGTTTCATCCATTAATCGATCCACGTCTTTATGATTAGGTTAGCTTAATTGAATCTGTTATCTCAGTAGGTATGGCTATGGCTACGTCACTCGCTTAATTTAATTAAAACGTGTAAAAAGGAAATACCAATATAAAACTCTTAGGTGGGCTTAGGAATTGATCTTCACGGACGTTCAGCGTTATCTGGGTAGGTTTATATTAGGGAATTGCGCGCACCTGTTTACACGTAGATCGTAAACTAGCATGAGACTATGACTTGGTAATTGTTAGTTGGACGAGAGTTTGAGTGATCGTTTAGGAAGTACGCCTAACCATAGGAATGTTGCCTAAACGAGGTGTACGGTTAATATCAGCATCCTTAGAGTCGTAAGCGTGTGAGTTATATGAGATGGAGGCACTTAAAAGGCGAAGTCACGTAACAATATCACAGTGAACTAGTGACCTACCGGTGCTACGTCAAGTTGTAGAGGATGACTCCCGTATCCAATATAAACAGATATGAACGGATTAATAGTTGATAAGTCTCGTTGTTATATAAATTGTCTAGGTCCAAATGATTACGGTTATAATTGGGCAGTTGATTACGTTATTTGTTTACATGTTATTTGTTTGAGTGTGTCTTTCTTTTCTCGTATCCTATGTTGGTCATAGACCTTCTTTTTCAAACAAAATAAATAGGTTGACTATTTAAGTTAGGATCCACAAATTGATTCTCTGTGGGATCGACCTCGACTCTATCTAGCTATACTGCGATTGAACCTAGTTCACTTGCTAGTGGTTATTTAGGCATCGAGTTAATAATTTAAATTGACCTCAATCTACTGTTTTAGATTTTTAGGTAGATCCCGAGAGTGCCGCCTTAGGGTCGGTCAGTGACTCGGCGAGTACCCAAAATCCTATCCTTTCGGAGACCAAGCCTTGAATTTTGATAGAGGTGAAGGCCTTTCTTAGGGGGCCAAGATCAAAGCCGGCAAGAGGCGTCACCGTTCTCTCACGGTGCTTGAGTCAACAGAAGAAGTTGTGGGGTCGGTTGTCGCCTTTCCCGCTCCCACTCAATATTTTGAAAAAGTGGTGGGTTTACTGATTTCATTTTTGGACTTGATGTATCTTTAAGGAACAATAAGTCATGGGCCAGAATGGTGTCGGTTATGTGGGCTAGCCCATTCGACCTATTCGTTGGAACATATGTGGCCGTCGGACGGGTCAAGCCTAGGGGAGCTCCGTTGAGCCGTAGTGGCTCGTCAGATAGCTCAGCCTTGCCAGACCCCCCGTGAAAACACCACACGTGGAGAGTGTAGTCGATCGAGCCGTAGCTATTGTTGACCAACCAACCGTGGTGAAACCATTTTCAAACCATGCTTGCACGTGATTATCCAATCCTTAATATCAAACTTTCACGTAGACACTACGGAGCAAAAACGTAATATCGACTAAGTAAGGTGGAATTCACTTTAACCACGAGGTTTCGGGATTTTACTCCCTATGCTTTCGCAGGGTGGGATTCACCGTGAATCCATCACCCAACCTCGACGATTGACAAAACCCGTGATCCTCGGTTTCCTTAATTAGTCTCTAATTAATATCATACAATTAATTAAAACTAATCGCGTGTTTTATACATGCCTCACTAATTCCACGAATTAATTCTACATGTATATGCATATGGAGTGCAATTCATGATATGATGCATGTCATGGCAATTTTCTGGTTCAACACATACAACCTAAGCATGCGTACTAGTGCGGAAAATAAACACCGATATGGACCGTTGGCACCCCCGTATCTAACCTATTAGAAAGTAAATAAACAAACCCTAACAAGGGTTTACTACTTTCTAACAAAATCTGTAGTTTATTCAATTTCTTCGATGATCGGAAAACCAAACTAACTCGGATCGTGACGAAACCTTCCAGACTGTTCTTCTCCTCGGGCTTCAATATGTACTTGTTGGATTGGAGTTTCGACGTGCCAATTTCCTCCAATAAGACGTCGAATTTTTGTTGAATCTGTCTCGACAGCAGCGCAGTGATGACTTCCCGGAGCCGATCGGACATCGAGATGAAACCTGATCGACCTGAAACTTTTATGGCATGCACATAACTCCATGGTAAATAATCTGACAGGTCGGATTTTCGTTTCAATGGTCCAAACTCTTCCTGAAAATAGAGGAAGTCACAGCTAGGGTTTCTGTGAATCCTGCATTTTTCTGTTACAGTAGCTACTTTATTGCAACGAACGGATAATGAGATGGACTCCGATCAACTCCAAATTTGGAGGGCTTGTTATTTAACTTTTACTATTAATTCTGACCAGAGAGATTGTCGTTTCAATTGCTCAATCAACGGGAAAAACGGAAATAACAAACAGCAACAAAACAGATCTACTTCTAGGAAATTAAAATTGCAACAAGGAATAAATTACATAATTTCATATACTCATATGAACGAATTTTCTTCGTTTATATGAGTTTACAATAGATCTAACGGGTAAACAGTGCCAACCCCAATCCATCTCTTCAACCACAACAACCAATCATTATCTATGCATATAAAAATAATCCTACATGCAATTCCACTCCTTTAAATCATTTATTTATGATTATAACTACATAAATCGTGGAACCTGGCTCTGATACCAATTGTAGGAAGTATGAGTTTGGATCTAAAAAAATTAGATCTATAAATAGCGGATGGTTCATGATTCATATATTATAACACATAAACAAAGGATTTAATTACTACAAGGGGGTTAAGAACATCATACCAATAGTAAGGAAGAGAAGCTTTAATCTTAGGATGAGAAGCCTTGATCTTCCAATGTGTTCTCCAAACGGTGGTTGGTGGACACCCTTCTTGATATGAGAACCTCCTTGATATGCTTCCAAGAAAAACTCCAAGTTTCTCTTCAACCAGAAACCCAAGACAAGAAACAAATTTTTCTCTCTATTTATTTTAGTGTGTTGGTCGAAATTATGCTATGCCATATGTCTTGGAAGAACTCTCTTTATATAGGAGAGTAAATCTTTGGCCTCCAAGTTTCTAATTAATTAAATAATTAATTAAAAAGAAATAACAATAAAGGATAATTCCATTTATAAAAGATTGTGATTAATCAATCAATCAATTACAAATCAATTATCATTTATTAATTATTTATTTAATAAGTAAATAATTAATCTCACAAGAAAATCAAATCTTGCATTTAAGGAGGCAAATGTCGCCACACACTAGGGTTTAGGCTCACAGAAAATGTCTTTTCTGTGTATTATATTAGTTAGCCCAACTAAATATTATTTCGAATATCAATTAATTTGCCCAGCCAATTAACTGTCACTGAGGCCCAATTTACAAGAAAAACACCCTAATTACAAGAGCCACATTGGGGACCATGGACCTATAACCTGTAGCTCCAATAATTAAATATATTATTCATCGAACATAATAAATATATTAAATTATTAATTCCGGGATTACACCACCATAAACCCGAAACTGGACTCTACCAATTATAGATATATACTTATACTCAACCTATAGAGTGAATAAGCGTCCATTGATATAATCACTACATACGGATTAACCCTCCGTAGACTGTCCACTCTGTGTGGGATTTCTCCGTATACTCGACACAAAATATCTTATCCTTATTTACCATTAACCCCCTGATGACCAATTAGTACACATATCTGACTAGTAGCTAATTAGTCAAATGTGAACTCCCTGGATCGATCACTTTCTTAGGGCTAACAAATAAAGGGATTGTCTCTCTACTTCCCGCATAAAGGAATGTATTCCATGTCTGTGAAAATTAGAACTACTCACTCATCAGGAGACGGTACCAATGAGAAGTGACTTGGAACACATATTTAAGTGAATCGTAACTAACACATCAAACACTACCCCGAGACAAGTAGCACCCACCCTGTGATCACCTCACGATTAAGGTTGATCCATATATGATCATCTAATGATTTAATAAGATTCATCGATTACGGAATTATATCGAGAAATTCAGATTAAATCGGTCCATTCCTATATGAATGCCATCATATATAAATGCCCCACGTAGGTACCCTTTACCGACAGTCCGTATAAGACTATCACACCCTAAGGTGTTCTGGGCGCATTATTGGTGTTTTAATCAAGAGACCCAATACTCTGATTAAGTTCACCACGGACTAATAGTTTAAGTATATCACCACTAACTCAATGCTCACGTGCATTTCATACACCGAGTTAAGCGGTTACATACTGATATACTTAAGGTTTGGAGCACTGTATTACTTACAGGCACAAAGCAAGTACTAAGGTGAGATAAATTCTATCATCTATTATCAAAAACAATTACACAAATTGTCCTTCGGGCACTACACCTAACAATTATCACCAGCTAAAGACCTTGATCAGTCAAGACTGGAGGAAACAAGAAAACAATCTGAGGACAGAAGGAGTGCTACAGATTATAAAGAGAATCTCATACAGATTGTTTCTCCTCTTAATGAAGCTAAAGTGACTGAAGCTGGAACTGATAAAGTTGGAGAAAAAGCTGGAACTGACATACCTTCTCAGGTTGACGTTATCAAGTTTTATCATAATGAAATGATTCGAATTCATAAGGATGACATCAGTTTATTTGGAAAAGTGTTAAAATCTCTGGAAGAAAGCAAAACTAAGAGGATTAACATAGAGAAGAGATTGGATACTATCACAGACAATTGAATCTGAAGCAAGAAAAATTGAGACCCAAGAAAGATGGGAAGGCGTTCTCAACAATGTAGTTGATCGACTGATCTTACTAGAGAATACATCAAAGGACTCAGTTGTAGCCCAAACTATATTGGCATTAAATCAATAACATCTCAACTCCTACATCAAGAGTTTGATCGATAGGAATGATGTCAATAAGGGGGAAAGTCTAGACCTGTTAAAAGTCAATGCACTTGATATGCCAAAAGTTCTGGAAAGCATTGTAGACAAATTGGTTGAAGTGAAGAAAGCAAGAGGAGATTTTACCGATGAAGAAATAGAACTGATTGTAAAATTTTCTGAACCAATTGAGACAAGGATTGGTCTAGATTCTCGCCTCTACAACATTTTCAATAGCTTACCCTTCAGAGAAGGAGAACCAAGAGAACAATCCCTTTCAAATTTTCTGAACATGCAAAAGGTGATTATGCATTTATGGCACAAATTGAACAAATGGGAGAGAAATGGCACTCTAGAGAAAGCTTCAGATAAAGTTGAGAAAGAGGAACCTGAGTTTGTTCAAGAATTGCTGAAAACCGGCACAAGTGAAAAACTGAGAAAAATTGTGTTTGTGTTTGCTGTACTTTTCAAGAGCAAATTTTTCAGTAAACACAATATCTCCAACTCATGGAACATCTATTCAAGTATTCATGGAATTGAAAGCACAACAACTAATGAAGCCATGAGAGAATATGCTGAAAGATATGACAATGAACCTGTCAAGTAAAACGAAGAGAAGCTGGCACTTAGTTTCTTTTCATGTTTTGCATTTTAATACTCAGTATTGTAACTCAGTATCTTTAATAAAATATCAGTTTCTGAGTTCATTTTGTTTTTGTTTGTTTTGTGTTTATCTTTTTGGATTGCTTTTAAGGAAGTTATTGACATCATCAGAAAGGGGGAAATTGTTGGAAATAAAATTTATGTTTTGATGATGATTCATCACTTATTCAATTATTATTTTTAGACCCTATTGATGAAGTGTCATAACTAGCTGTTATAGTGCAAAGCAAAAAGATGTCTAGAAATCAATGTATAGGATTTAATAGAGTATGATATTTGTATAAGTTGATCAGACAAGCATTGTAATAGTTCTAGGATCGGGACTGAGAAATTGAGTATTTAACTGAAGGAAACTGAGATTCTACAAGGAAACTAAGATTCACAAGATAACCGACATAAGAGCACACCAATGTAAATCAAGAAGGTAAGTTCGCTGAGGGACATAGACTCAGTTGCCTTATCTAGAAGACGTAAGAACCGAGGACACATACTCGGTTATTGAAGACTCAAGAACCGAGGGTTCAAACTAAGTTTATATAGACTAAGTCGAGACTGTAAAGTTAGACTTCAGGCAAGATTGTGATGACCTGAACTGACTTTATGGATCTTGTATAAAGACCTAAGAATCATAAGGACAATGATATCTTAGATGATTGATTTGAAAGGTGTACTCTGATTTAATCAATTATAATCAGATGATGAATAGATTACTGAGTTTTTGAAGAAGAGTAAAAACACAGTTAATGCTCTTAAAAACTGACAACTGACTAAGTTGTGAGAAATAAGCTTTTAACTCAAGACAAGAGAAACTGAAGAAGATTATGACTGTTGTAAATCAAGCAATTTTATTGGTCTATAATGTGTCCTTTCTCACACTGACATACAAAAGAAAAGGCAGGACCACTAACGGCTATAATGATTCAAATTCAAACAATCCAACCGTTAGAAAGACCCCTATAAATAGACTACTTCTACAACAAGAAGTGAGAGGAATTCTAAGAATCAATCTAGTCAAAAGAAGATCAAATTAAGTGGGAAAGCAAATCAAAAAGAATTCATGCTAAGCTTTTTATTGAAAGATCAAGATTTCTTCAAGTGTTCATAAGATTTCAAAGAAAGATCAAGATCAATCATTTGAAGAAAATAGAGCCGTGCATATTTTTTATAACTATAAAAGAAAGCTCAAATCACAATTGAATCATAGTTATTGATTCAGGTCTCAACTTTGATTTTATCAAAGGTTTAGACTGTGAACACCAAGAAGCTGTGAAGGACAGTGGAGTGCTTTCAGGAAGACTGTGTTTGTGAAGAGCTGGTGAAGAGGCAAGACAACCCTCCAAGGACCAGTGTGTTCAAACAATTGAAGAGCAGTAATCCTACATGTTCTACACGTGTTTAGATAGTGAAGCTAGGGATTAGTCAAGGACTATCAGTTTAGAACTTTTTGTAACCGGGCCACCTCAAAGAAGTTCTAGTGGAATTTTCCTCTGCATCACAGGAGAAGAGAGGATTGACAGGATTACACCACCTGGAACCTCTATAATTCTTGTTTCATTTACCTTATGCATTTACATTCTGTTATTCATTTATTTACTGCATTATAATTATATTCATCTAGTTCATACTCAGCAAACACTAGAAACCGAGTCAGCACGTTAACTGATAACTCACATTTTACAAAGGCTTAATTAATCCGCTGCCGGTTAACTCGACTAAGGATAAGTCAGTTTTGACTAACACTCAGTTAAGTTAGCTTAACTCCGCACAAGTTTCAGTCTGAACTCAATCTGGTATAAGATTCAGTTTTTGGGTGAGCTTTTGGTGACAAGTTTATTCACCCCCCCCCCTCCTCTAAACTTGTGTCAGCCTTTCCAAGGGACCAACAATACTTATTCAGAACATGAAGAATTAAGGAAGATTCAAAGGATCAAGCATTAAATGCAAGAATCAATCAATGACGGATTTTATGATAGATGTTTGAATAAAATCCGGATCACTGAAATCAAGGAGAATATAATGAAGGGGGAATCAAGAATTAAATCAAGGATTATTCTCCACATTAAATAGCCAACGGACGGAAATTAAAATCCAGGATTATCAAGGCTATAAATAGAAGGCATTGATAGACAGGAAAAACAACGATTGACTTCCATAAGAACAAGCAGAAACTCTGTCAATTTGAAAAGCCTTCTATCTGAACTTAAAGTCCACATCTAGAGATCAACTCAGCAATCAGAGCTAAAATTCCACATCAAGCTCTGAGATTGATCAGCAGAATCTGTGAATCCAATTAACACCAGTCAAGCAACTGAATCAGAGCCATCTGATAAGGAGTTTTGTTTGTGATAGTTGCTGAAGGATTTGTTCTCAATGAGCAGTGTTGAAGACTGAGTCACTTAAGCTTTTGAAGCCAAGGAGTGATACGCTTAGAGATTGTGAAATTTGTGTAGCCAAGGACAATCTAACTATTGTATCTGTGAAAGCAATAGTGAATTCCTCCAATCATCACAGGAGAAGAGTGGATTAAGGGATTACACCACCCTGAACCATTATAAACCTTTGTGCCTATTTACTTTTAGCACTTTACTTTACTGCACTTACTTACTACATCATTTACTTTGTGTGTGCATATCCAACTTTGAAATTGCATTAAAAGAAAGGACTTATCCGCTGCCCAAAAGCTTTTATATTGAGAAAACTTTTTGAAACTCCAGTATAGTCATTCACCCCCCTCTGACTATACCTTTATCCTTCTCTGGGACCAACAGTTACTGTTTATACGATTCAAAAGGTTAAATAAACTATTTAATAAACTTCAGATTTTCTTTATGAAAAGAAATTAAAGACATAGCTCTTGTGATCTTTCTAAGTTCTTAAGAAGACTACACTAAAAAAATATTTACAAGTGCTTAAAAGATTAAAAAGGAAGTTAGCACATGTGCTTAAAATGAGAGATATTATCGAAGTCTCTATTCCAGACAATTGTGTTGAGATAAATCTATCTAAGTTTAAGTCAACTCTTAGATATATGATATCATACGAGAGTGATTGAATTAGAAAGATTAAATATAGAATACACTTAGATACAAATGTTGCGACAATTTTGGTATTGTATTCTGAAACTGGTAAACTGATAAAGGAACTAAAAAAACGTTATTGTGTTCCGGATCTTATGAAGAACACGAGTTCAGTTATTTGTTAGGACTTAGTAGACAATATTCAATTGTATGGAATAAATTTTATTTTGATAAAGTTGAACGTTCACCAATTCTAACATACCAGAACGATGTCACTGTATAGTCGATATATGTGATGAAATCTCAACCAAGTAAAATAGTATGACAATTATCCTTGATATTTGTGGCTGTTCTAGATGTCGACTCTCTAGACGAGAAACGTATAATCAAATGTCATTCAGATGATTTCTGAACCACGTGATTATGAATCATGTGGGTAATACGTATCTTATTTAAAGAAGACTAGAATACCCTATTAAGAAAAGGTTATAAATTCTAGAAAATTGTATGAACCCTAAACATACCGATGTTTGTTGGCTCATGACAATCGATGCCACAAATTACTTTTTGTTAATCTCCATGACTATTTTTAGAAATAGTCAAGTGTACTCAGTGAAGTGAATTATTCAGAAAGCCCTAAAAGATTGAGCTAGCACGAATATGAGATTGATGAACTACTTAGGAATTATTCTTCAATTGGATTGATGTAATTAATACCTGAAGGGTGTTTCAGAAGTTGTCTGAAAAGGAATAAGATTCCCCTTTGAAGGATACCATTTTTTGATACGTAATCAAATTCTGCTTCTAAAATGGAAAATAAAGTTTATATAAAAAAGGTGTGATGTAATTCATGCAAAGTATCCCTTACATGTTTCGGGATAGTGCCGTTATACAATACATATACTTGACCGAGTTTCAAAGAATAATGGTTGAATAAATTCCATATCAGATATGAAATCGATGACATCAAATCCATCTTAGCCGATGATTTAGGGTTGTCGTGCTTCTAGAAAGCAGGCAATGTCTGAAAGGCTTGGAGCTTAGTATGACATATGCAACTTTGTGGAACATCTAAGCAAGTAGACTATGTATCAATTACTTACCCACGGAGCAAAAACTGTTTGTCTCCAAACATGATGTCTTCCAGAGGAAGTGTTTCTTCCAAAAGAAACAGTGGGAGTAAATTGAGATCTCAAAAGAGTTTAAGAACCACAAAGAGCTATTCAACCATTGGAACACGAGCAGGCGCCGCATAGCAATGAGGTGTCGAACACTACTCAGTGCACACAAATGTTCTATAAATCTCTGGATAACCTCAAGCCTGAAAAGGCTGCTGGTATGTTCATCTTGAAGAATGAATATCTCATGACTTATGATGGAATGTTTGAAAGGCAAGATTGAGAGATATGTCTAGGAGCCATAATATCTGAATTAGATTCCATCACTGACAAACAAGTTGTGAACCTAGTATGTCTTACCTAGAGGGAATGTCCCTGAAAGGCTGACATGGATAGTAATATGATTACTGATCGCGTGTAAGTCACTAATGTCGATATTAATAGCAAGAATACTAGTTACATCATAGTATAGTAAATGTTAGTCAAGGTCGATCCCACAGAGACAATGCAACTTTAACAAAAAATGATTCTAACCTAATTAAGAAGCAACATAGAGGTGGTCATTGACCAACAATAGACATAAAACAAACTTGGTATTTCTCCTCCTCTTCTCGCCGATCTACTAACTTGGATTAGTTAATCGTTACATTTACTTCCCCACATAATTTCCTTAAATTAATAGAGTGAGCGTTTGATTTAATTATTATAAGCTATGGGTGCAACTCCTAAGCCCATCTACTCCGACAATGGTTTTAGACAATCTATATGCAAGATACCCTCCTTAATTGGTCTGTAATAGCCCATACACATAAAGAACTAGAATTTCTGATATCGAGCGCTAACTCATACTGCTAACCCGCCTAGACAGCTATCGACAATGATCAGCACGTTCCTAGGCTCCATTGAACTATGTCCAAACTAACACTTCACTATTCGTATTTCATGCTAGTTTTAAGATTACAATAATCAGATTGGCCAGATATAACCTACTGTTAATTAAACATGTCGATCAACGTAGCTGTAGGGAATTCCAGTTTTAGGTTTTCTAAATATTGCCTCAGTAAACAGGTATGGACCGCTGGTTTACCGGGGTCATCTTTTCCTATCCATGGATCTACATTGCTCAATTACGAATAATCTAAGTAAATCATGGGGTTGTTAAACTTGTACATTAACTAAAACACATAAATATGAACAAATCTTCCATATTGAAGACAAAAAGGAACGTTCAAAGTGGAGATCTAGCTCGATATACTCAAACTAGAGATGGTAGAGAAAGGGAGAAAACTAGAAATAACTCCTCAAAAACCTGGACTAACATTATTTAATCAAACTATAATGTATTGAAAAGATTTGATAATAATAATATGAAAGCTTCTGAAGACTTATACAATAATCTGTAATTGAGGCCTTATATAGATACAATGACCGACTTATGACTCTCGAAAACCCTAACCGACCTAGTAGAGGTGGCAGAATGAATTTCGTGTCCAACAAGCCCTCGGTTTACAGGACCTAGCCTTCGGTAAACCAGGCCGACTTTTCCTCTTTTTCCTCAGCAGACTTCTTCTTGGACTTTAATCACTTGGCCCAACATACTTATTTTGGTCCAGATCCATTCTCCAATACTCCAGATTTAGTACATCCTATAAAACACACAAAACGAGACAAAACAGTACCAAATCTTCGGGAAAAAAGATGCAGAATTACGATCCTAGAAACATGCATATAGAATTTAACACATATTCCATATAATAATGAGCCTATCTATCCTCTCTTGAGCAGAATTCAGGGTGAATAAAGGTATAATTAATGGTAGTATTTAGGGCGTTATCAACTACCCCCTACTTAACTTTTGATCGTCCCGAGCAAAAATGCGAAATGAAAACAACACTCGGATTTGTACATAAGTTAATTAAAAACGACTATGCCTTACAAAGTCAAGATCAAGAACATGCCACTCATATCCATCAGTAACGCATTAAACACTATTGATGTCATGAGCCAACGTGTGTGTGCAATAACTTTCACAACCGCTTAGTAATGCAGACAATCTCATATTATGTCAACCCATAGTCGAACAGTCTCGAACATGTTATTTATGAGTCAAATTAGATGGCAAGGTGGATCGAGAACCGAGTATGTATTACTCTTAGGCTCGCATTTATCGGTCTATGCAAAAGTCGTGCGTCTTATGCTCCCTCGACTCAAGTTCTTGCCAAAGAGAATATAGATATATATATATATATATTTCAATGCACTTCTCTTTCTTGGTGGGTGAACTCTCATTGATTTATCTATCCACATGGCCCCAATCTTGATAAACTACCGAATCCGAAATTCCTTTGCCTTAATAAACGTTGGTGAAACATAATTCGGGATAAAGCCAGGGTCAACTCTAGTCAAAGCAATATGCTATTGACTATACACCAAGGGAAGTGAGTTATACGTGTTTAAAATGGTGGCTCATAACAGAATATGCGCTTAATATTCCACTACTTCAGAAGTAGGCATTTAATCTTACTTGTCCATCGTGAGACAAAGATGAAGTCAATTAACTTAAAAAGATCAAAGATATCATATTTTTTTGAAATTCTGTCGAAATGAATCAAAGTCTAAGGGGTGAATCATTCATCGAAGAGAATCAAGATAATCACGTATTTCACATAATATAATGCTAAGAAGCTAAGTGACGTTCTTACCCCCCCCACTTAAACAAAACATTGTCCTCAATGTGTAAGGTGAAAAATGAAGAAAAAAAGGAACTTAGCTTCGATTAAGGGTGGAACAAAAGAAGAAACGGATCGCGTATAAATGATCGGGCTCATGTAAGTAATCCATGAAGAATCTGCGCTAAGTAACCCAAACAAACCAAGAAGAATTGTGGTGACAAGAAACCGTATAATAAAATTGTGGCAGTAAAAGAGAAAAGAAAAAGAAAAATGGAAATAAAATTCTCGACATTAGTAAAATTCTTCTACATCAACTAGGTAGGAAATAAAAATAAAAATGGAAAAGAACAACAATCAAAAGAAAGAAAAAACTAGTCATCCTCACAATAATCCTCCCAGACATCTCTAGGCTTGAAACCGAGAGGTGGTGTAGAACTAGAGGCAACAGTGGAAGAAGATGATGCTCGGTGACGTGGGGCAGTCCTAGGTGGTGGGGTCGTAGGAGGAACTCCTATAAAATCTATGATCCTATCCGACTCACAATTTCTCAGAGTGCTCCTCTAGCAAGGCTCTCTGAGTCTGAGGTGCTCCGTGGACCGGAGTACGCTCTATCTCCTCTCGAACTGACCCGTATTGCCCTTTTGAAACTGACTGTGAACAAATCTTTGGCTCAGGGTCTTCCCAATCGTCACTAACCAGAACTTTGACCTCGTTCTCCAAAGCGAACATGTCAATGATACGTCCGTATGGCAACTGCTCGTGCTCAGATATGGTGGCAAACTCATGAATATGGCTATGCATCAGAAGACCTATGTTGACTGGAGATCCTGTCTCCAGGTAGAACATCAACTCTGCCCTCTTCGGTGTGACAGACACGGTATGCTTGTGTTAGGAAATCTACGCGGGAACGCAACGGAATTCAAAAATTTATTTCCTATCGACCCAAGATCGACTTCGTTTAAGCAATAAACAAACAAGTAGTAGACGGTGGTTACCTTCGTTGATCTAAAAGATCGACGCTTTGACTGTCTAAGGAGAGTAGTTCTGCATAGAGCCGCCCAAGTGTTCGGCCTCTACCGCTAGTCCACACGAGCACCCCACCGGAATCCCATCATGGATTGCTATTGGAAAACTCCGGTTGCTAGACCGGCTTTTTTCCCCTCTCTCCAACTTTCCAAAATATGCTCTCTATTTTACACAAGAACTATTAGTTCTTGGAATTGTGATGTACAAAAGAGCTTGACACCCACCTCTTATTTATAGTAGAAGTGGTGCCCCTGACTAGAGTGGAGGAGAAGAAAACATTTTTCCCAATAAAATAAGGAAAATATAATTGATTGATTTATCTCATTTATTATAATATCTTATATTAAATAAATCTAGGATATTGTCAATATCTTATATTGAATATTTCCAAGATATTGTCAATATCTTATATTGACTATATTTATCTTATTACCATAAATCTATTTTTCAAAATCTATTAATATCTAATATTAATATTATAGTAATCTTATTAATTAAATTGCACAATCCAAATATATCCAATATATTTAAAACTTGCGCCACATGCATATGTGCAGATCTTTAATCATATGATCAACTAGTTTGGCAAACTCACGTGTATTGCATATATATATATATATATATATATATATATATATATATATATATATATATATATATATATATATATATATATATATATATATATATATAATATATGTTTATTTAATTAATATAATACTATGATTAATTAATTTACAAAATACATGTGTATCATATACACATAAATTTCGACACATACACATCAACTATGTATATTTAATTAATCAATATAATTAATATCTTGTATTATATTTATTCATAATAAATAAATACCACCACATTAATTTACCACTATAACCTTTATAGTCTCGAGATAAACTTTCCTTATTTGGTTATCATCTATAACCACATTTTAATCCAGCTAGATGTTCATATGTGTGTGACCCGATAGGCTTCCGAATATGTTGGCCGTAGACACAAAATGCAATTTACTAAAATTCCCTTCATACCTAACGATCACGGGATAGCGTCTAGCAACACACCGTGACCCCCAATCATTGGAAGAGTCAAATGCAATGACTACTACCTTTCATACGAAACAGTTACCGTGTAACTTACAATCCTATCGCTGTAATAATATGCATACGGTCGTACGTCAAGTGTCAAACATTAACGACCGTATCTTATAATCTGGATATCATGCTCTCTCAAAGTAACTTATTTACTCCTACTTTGAAAAGATTCACGAGAGCTAGACATTCCTTATAAGAAGGCCATTTTGGATATTCGATCCCAATCATAGGATACGCGATTCCCGGACGACCAATCATGTATACTCCGTATGCTTCAGTATCATACCCAATCACTACCGCATGATCGCCCCGTGGCTAGGGGAAACCTCAATAGTGTGAAAGTATGACAATCCACACCGTGATGTCAGGAAGACTCCGGTCAAAAGGATAATTACACAACCGTCACATAGTGTGACACTTATCCGTGTAAGTGGGTCAGTCTAACGTACGCATTCTCTAATACACATCCATGTACAGTCCAAGTGTCTCTACACTTCGATAAACGAGATCTATCCCTGCTCTAAAGACAGAAGACATCTAATACGTGCTAGCCTGTTCATACTATCAATGCCCTGTTTAATAGTACATCAGCCTAGAGACATTTAAGTATCAAACTTGTTAAAGTGATTAGAGATCTCATCAACCATAATCGCCTATCATGGTTTCTCTATCACATTTTAATACTAAGGACGTTATCATATATCAATTCATAATTGGTTCTTTAAAAGAACATATATATGACAATAGAAAAGCCATTTAATATATGTATAAACATAAAGAAATAGTAGAAATGATCCGACCTGGTCGGATCCGGTCCAACCCGATTGGGTTTAGGACACAATTTCAACAATCTCCCACTTGGCCTAAAACCAATCACTCATACACACAAGACCAAGTTAAAACACAAGAATCTCATGCAATACTCGCAACTAGCCCTAGCCATAAACAAATCGCTATCTGTGGGGACTCAGACTATCTTCATATCATGTTCCAAATGACCAAGTCAAAGGAACCGCCTCAACACACACACGAATCTATGACGAGACCCTGGTCCTTGCTTCAAGAAATGAATCCACTTACTATATCAACTATATAGAAAAGGTGGAAGAACCGTATAAGGTTCATGAATGAACCTTCTAGATCCATGTTCTACTCCCGCTGCACCTCCAAGGCACTACTGTGTTTTGGCCTGGTTGTAGAATTTACAGTGACCCATAGGCTAGAACATTTCTAGCTCACTGTATCACTTAATCAAAGTGATCAGAAACCTGCATTGTAGCTCCCACTCGCCTTCAAAAGACTTAGGATATACGTCTGTATAATTATATTTATCTAATTCCAAGTTTCGATAAACTGGGAAATCATCCTTAACTTGTTTAAGGATATTCTCGACATACACACATTTACTTTCATACTTGCTCATGGCGGTTCATGAACTATGAACATCTGGCATTATCTTTATGATGGTTCCTATCGCTGTAGCAAATGAAACCTTCCATAAGCATCATCTTTCACCTTATCTTTAGGACAAATGTCCTAACATAGATAGATCTTGAGAACACAGGCTAGCATTATCCCCTGTCGCGGTCTATGCTAAACTTTTTTTAGCATCATATCTATATAGGTAAACTATAATCTAATAACAGTTAAATCTATTGCTATAGATTCTTATTTCTAAAAATAGGAACTGCTAATCCAAGTGCTTTCATAAAGTCCTTGAACTACCAAACATTAATTAACTGTGAGATGGGGTGATAATTCTTGAGAGAGATATCCAATATCTTAGTCAAAAATCGTAACACACTCCCACTATCCAACTTGCACATTGGCATGTTCTTCTTTTGACTAAATCAAACTAGTTTGATTATCAAACAAAGAAACCGTCTAGAGAAACTTGTTTGAGTTCATAAATGAATCTCATGGGCTTACATATCATGTTATCGTCTATGAACATCGTGCTTTCTGCCCAACGTCTTCAACACTATTATATAGTCATGATACGAAGTCACAACAAGTATTATCTGAATAGAACTGGGCTCTGCCTTACGGGACATTCCCTCTAGGTGAGACAGACTAGGTTCATAACGTGGTTGTCAATAAGGGAATCTAATTTAGATATTATGGCTCATAGCCATATCTCTCAATCTTGCCTTGAAAACATTCCTTCATAATTCGTGAGATATTCATTCTTCAAGATGAACATACCAGCGGCCTTTTCAGGCTTGAGGTTATCCACAGACTTACAGAACTTTTGTGTGCTTTGAGCGATGTGTCACACACCTCATCGCTATCTGGCGTCCCGCTCATGTTCCATTGCTTGAATGTATCTTTGTGGTTCTCAAACTCTTTTGAGATCGATTCACTCCCACTTTGTTTCTCTTGGAAGAAACACTTCCTTTAAAAAACTGACATGTTTGGAGACAAACATTTTGCTCCATGGACAAGTAAATAATATCCAATTTGCTAGCTAAGATATTCCACAAAGTTGCATATGTCGTACTAGGCTCCAAGCCTTTCTGACTCAGCCTATGACAACTTCAAATCATCGGTTAAGATAGATTCGACATTGTCTTCTTCCATATCTAATATGGAATTTATTCCACCTTTATCTTAGGAACTTGGTTAAGTATAAGGGCACTTCGCATGGCATGCGTCACACCTTTATCATATAAAGTGTTGTTTCCATTTTGGGAACACAATCTAATTGCGTAACCAAAAGATGGTATCCTTCAACGGAGAATCTTTTTCCTTTTCAGACGACTTCTGAAACACCCTTCAAGTATTAATTACTTCAATCCAATTGAAGATTAATTCTTACGTAGCTCATCAATCTCATATTCGTACTAGCTCAAACTTTTCAGGCTTTCCAAATTGTTGTACTTCAATAAGTACATTCAACTATTTCTAAAAATAGTCCAAGAGAGAGACAAACAATCGTTTATTGTATAAATTGTCACAAGCCAACAAACATCAATATGTTTAGGCTTTAGTCAATCTTCTAGGTTTCATAACCTTTTCTTAAAAGGGTATTTTAGTCCTCTTTGGATAAGATACGTATAACCCACATGATTCATAATCATGTGGTTTTGTATCATCATAATGACGTTTGATTACACGCTTCCCTTCCATATAGATCGTGTTTCAGAGTAACCACAAATCAAGGATAATGACCATACAAATATTCGAGTTGAGATCTCATCACATATATCAATTTGTATAGTGACATCAATCTAGTATGTTAGATTCAATGACCTACCAACTTTATCGGAATAACATTTATTCTTTACAATTGAATATGTTTACTAAATCCAAACAATAACTGAAAGTATGTTCTTCATAAGAACCGGAACATAATAACATTTATTTAGTTCCCTAATCAGTTTACTAGATCCAGGATATGGTAAGTGTTACAATGTTTGCTTCACCTTTCATATCTGTATTTAATCTATCTAATTTAATCACACTCGCAAGATATCATATATCTAAGAGTTGACTTTGAACATAGATAGATTTATCTCAACTCACTTGCCTAGAATAGAAACTGTAATAAGTTCTCTATTTAAGCACATGCACTAACTTTCGTTTTTAATCCTTCAAGCACTTGTAAACATTTCTTAGTGTAGTCTTCATGAGACTAAAGAAAGTTCATAAGAGCCATGTCTTCTATTTCCTTTCATAAAGAAAATCTAATGTTTATCAAATAGTTTATTTAACCTTTTGAATAGTATTCAAAACATTGACTATTTAATTAACTTTTAAGCAATGATAGAATTAAGTCGATACTTAAATCTTATAGTTTTGAAAACAACCTTTCCAAAATTAGATGTGGTCATTCTTTTCCAACATTTGAATTAATTGTCATCGTATGACTGAATGATCATATTGGATCGTATCCAATGTCATGAGCTTCCGCTTTCATTAATAATTAAAGCCTTGGAATACTCCATCAAATATGTAGTCTCATTGTCTCTAACTACTATAACGGGATTGCTCGTGTCATTGCTTATTTTAAAAGGATTATAATTACTTAACCATATTTGAGAACGTTTCTCAAAAGGTAACAGTCATAATCTGGTTTTACTAATCGAGAATAAAAACATAAATATAAAAGTTTGCTAAAACTACAACCTAAACTGAAAAATAAAAGAGTGTTGTTGTTTATACACGCAAAATCAAAAATGGACTTTTGGTTTATGATTTTTCTCCCACTAGTCAACTACTCCAATTGACTTTCAAGAATATTTCAAAAATTCTTTAGTGGCTGAGATCCAATCTAGTTACCTCGATTCCCGGTGGTGGTCGATCAACCAAGATAATTTTGAAAGGTAGGTAACTCTTTACAATACACATCTCTATGTGATTCTCAGTGGTTGACTAGTCAACTCTTTGGCGATACACATCACTATGTGTTAGTCAACCCCTTGTCTCTAAAGTCGAGGCGGCTACGGCGGTGGCCAATCACCGAAAGACTCTAGTCAAGTCATAACCCAATATTCACGAGATCTCATACGATCATATCTCAATAACGACGATATACCCGAGGTAGGTCAACTCCCGGCGGTGGTCGATCAGTTGGATCCGAACACAGGCTCTTCACCGTCGTTATAATATTGGGAGACAATATTTCGACTTGATTTTTGTTGTGGAAGTATTTATGTAAATTAATTCACTTAATTAATTTTAATTGCGGTCTCATCAAATATATCTATCTCTGTAGACATACATCCTACACATTTATCTAGATCGTGCCTAGTCATGCATCTATCGTATCATATAAAATAAATACAAGCACAAAATAAATAAATGCGTAAAATGACCGGTATGATCATGGACTTTTCCTATGTGCGGTTTCGAATACAAACTGACGAAACCGCGGGTCACAATCTAAGGATAGCTGCAACCGCCAATAGGATCTTTAATGCTCCATTCTCCAATGGGATCTTTATTTTCGTCTTTCTTTGGTTTTCATCTTCTGCACCATTCTTGTTACATTTAATTCTATCTACTAAAATAAATACACCCGCCGCACACGGGGGGAGCTAACGGGAATGGGATAAATGCAGAAAATAAACTAGGTCACATTCTTCATAATGCCCTAGGACAATTTTTAAACAAACAGAAAAATTAAATAATTCACATTTATCCTATCGGTCGAGTCCATTATCAATCGGGGTCCATATAATCATATTATATATACTATATCCATACAATAACATCTTATGAAAAAGATAAAATTAAAATTTAACTACTTGCGTCTTAATTAATCAATTAACATTGAATCTATTAAATAATTTTATCCAATCAATTAACTAATTAACATTTAATTAAAAAAATGATTTTAATCGAAATAAAATTAACGATTAATTTTAAACGATTTTAATTAATTAGAACTATTCCAAAAATAAATCAAAATTAAAATTAGATCTCTTTTGTTTCTTTCCTATTGATTCCTAATCAAAAGGGATGCCTTTGGTTTCCTTAACCAAAATGCATCTTCCTAAACCAAATTTGGTTTAGGCCTGGATACTTTCAAAAATCAAAATTTTGGAAGTGGCATAGGCCTTTTACAAATCAAATATTTGAAAAGGGCTTAGGCCTATTCCAAATCAAATATTTGGAAATGCCAGGTAATTTTGGTTTAGGCCTGGCACTTTCGAAAATCAAAATTTTGGAAGTGGCCTAGGCCTAGGCCTTTTGCCAAATCAAATATTTGGAAAGGGCCTAGGCCTATTCCAAATCAAAATTTGGAAAGGCCAAATAATTTTGGTTTAGGTCTGGCCACTTTCCAAAATCAAAATTTTGGAAGTGGCCTAGGCCTAGGATTTTTCCCAAATCAAATATTTGGAAAGGGCCTAGGCCTATTCCAAACAAAGTTTGGAAAGACCATTATTATTTTAATGTCATGTGGCATCTCAATGGCCCAAACTATTTGAACCATTGGTTAGCCACATGACACAACTAAACAAAGGAGATATCAATCTTAACTATGAACCATATTGAATCACAAAATACACAAAACAAAAGTTTGGAGATCCGCCAGCATTGACCGGTCAACCGACTGCCGGCCGTAGGCTGCCCTGCCGCCGCCGCCGCTGGGGTGGTGCCGCCGCCAGTCGGCCGAGCACCACCAGATCTCGTTTTTTTTTTTTCTTTTCGTGTATCAATTTTGCAAATCAAAAATCTTTCATCTTTTAATTACGTGATTTAAACGATAAAATTAACTACGCAAAATAACATGCTTATTGCTTAAGCTCAAAACTCGCTCTGATACCACTGTTAGGAAATCTACGCAATAACGCAGCGGAATTCAAAAATTTATTTCCTATCGACCCAAGATCGACTTCGTTTAAGCAATAAACAAACATGTAGTAGACGGTGGTTACCTTGGTTGATCTAAAAGATCGACGCTTTGACCGTCTAAGGAGAGTAGTTCTGCATAGAGCCGCCCAAGTGTTCGGCCTCTACCGCTAGTCCACACGAGCACCCCGCCGGAATCCCATCATGGATTGCTATTGGAAACTCCGGTTGCTAGACCGGCCTTTTTCCCCTCTCTCTAACTCTCCAAAAGATGCTCTCTATTTTACACAGGAACTATTAGTTCTTGGAATTGTGATGTACAAAATAGCTTGACACCCACCTCTTATTTATAGTAGAAGTGGCGTCCCTGACTAGAGTGGAGGAGAAGAAAACATTTTCCCAATAAAATAATTGATTGATTTATCTCATTTATTATAATATCTTAAATTAAATAAATTTAGGATATTGTCAATATCTTATGTTGAATATTTCCAAGATATTGTCAATATCTTATATTGACTATATTTATCTTATTACCATAAATCTATTTTTCAAAATCTATTAATATCGAATATTAATATTATGGTAATCTTATTAATTAAATTACACAATCCAAATATATCCAATATATTTAAAACTTGCGCCACATGCATACGTGCACATCTTTATTCACATGATCAACTAGTGTGGCAAACTCACGTGTATTGCATATATATATAATATATGTTTATTTAATTAATATAATACTATGATTAATTAATTTACAAAATACATGTGTATCATATACACACATAAATTTCGACACATACACATCAACTATGTATATTTAATTAATCAACATAATTAATATCTTGTATTATATTTATTCATAATAAATAAATAACACCATATTAATTTACCACTATAACCTTTATAGTCTCGAGATAAACTTTCCTTATTTGGTTATCATCTATAACCACATTTTTATCCGGCTAGATGTTCATATGTGTGTGACCCGATTGGCTTCCGAATATGTTGGCCGTAGTCACAAAGTGCAATTTACAAAAATGCCATTCATACCTAAAGATCACGGGATAGCGTCTAGGAACACACCGTGACCCCTAATCATCGGAAGAGTCAAATGCAATGACTACTACCTTTCATGTGAAACAGTTACCGTGTAACTTACAATCCTATCGCTGTAATAATATCCATACGGTCGTACATCGAGTGTCAAACATTAACTACCGTATCTTATAATCTGGATATCATGCTCTCTCTAAGTAACTTATTTACACCCACTTTGCAAAGATTCACGATAGCTAGACATTCCTTATAAGAAGGCCATTTCAGATATTCGATCCCAATCATAGGATACGCAATTCCTGGACGACCAATCAAGTATACTCCGCATTCTTCAGTATCATACCCAATCACTACCGCATGATCGCCCCGTGGCTAGGGGAAACCTCAATAGTGTCAAAGCATGACAATCCACACCGTGATGCCATGAAGACTCGGGTCAAAAGGATAATTACACAACCGTCACATAGTGTGACACTTATCCGTGAAAGTGGGTCAGTCTAACGTACGCATTCTCTAATACACGTCCACGTACAGTCCAAGTGTGTATACACTTCGATAGACTAGATATATCCCTGCCCTAAAGACAGAAGACATCTAAACTCGTGCTAGCCTGTTCATACTATCAATGCCCTGTTTAATAGTACATCAGCCTAGAGACATTTAAGTATCAAACTTGTTAAAGTGATTAGAGATCTCATCAACCATAATCGCCTATCATGGTTTCTCTATCACAGTTTAATACTAAGGACGTTATCATATAACAATTCATAATTGGTTCTTTAAAAGAACATATATATGACAACAGAAAAGCCATTTAATATATGTATAAACATAAAGAAATACTAGAAATGATCCGACCTGGTCGGATCCGGTCCAACCCGATTGGGTTTAGGACACTATTTCAACAGCTTGGTCAGTAGAAGGCGAGCAGAAACAAATCTATTGACGACCTTCCTATCCCAGGATAGCTCATTTTCCAGGAAGATGGTGGGGGCTCCCGCAGGATTATGCTTCCATTGCACCTCAAAGTAATCAGCTGTTATATTCTTCCTCTTAAGATCTTCAACATTGCTCGAGGATGTGTACTCATCTGGGCCCACTGGTGGATTGTGAACCCCATAATACTCATTGATCCGCTCGATTGAAAAGTCAACCTTTACTCCACAGACCATTGCAAAAGTAGCTCCAGGGTTGTGCGAAACATAAACATAAAAATCTCTTACCACCGTGGCATTGAAGCATGACGGTGCCTCGGACATATCGAAAATGTCTTGTATTTGTAAGGCTCGGGGTAAGATTTCACCGCAATCGTCTAACTCTATGCCCCGTTCTCGAGCAACTGGTCTTCCATTCCAATGCCTTCATAACGACTCGTAAATGAATGAAATTGCTCAACCTTGTCTATCAAGAGGTTAGCATCTCCATAAATACTCTGATAACCACTGGGACGAAGGACATATCGGCTACACTTAGGACCGATCCTGGATGATAACAGGACCTAAAAATAATACTGATTTTGGAAAAAGGTACCCTTGGTAAACCGGCAGGGGTTCTCGATTTACCGGCCTGACTTTTTTGGATTTCTGACCGGAGTGGGCTTACGGTAATGGAATGAGATGAAGCTATGACACTTCACTAGCACATCAGCACTAATCAGCAACAGCAATGGAGGAAAATGATATGGTTGGTGTTTTGGTTGGTAAAAAATGGACGAAAGGTATTGTTTTGGTGGAGATGTGGCGGTGATAGTGGTGGTGATGGTGGCCGAATTTTGGAAGAAGGAGAAATAGAAGAAGTTTGGTGATTTGGGGAGTTGATGGTAGATGAGAGTGATGATAATAGTGGTGGAAGAGTGGTTTAAATAGGAGAAATGATGGAAGGTGGAAGGATTTGGTGGGATGGTGGGTAGAGGAGTAATTAGGGTGAGGGATTTGAGGGGGTGATTGATGGGATTGAGGTGGAGTTATGGTGGAGTGTGGGAAATGATGAAAAGTTTGAAAAGAGGGGAAAATGGGACGATTTCTGCTTACTGGTGGTGTTTGATGCAACGTGTGTCCTCCATGTGTCTCTAAAAATTTAGCTTTTTAATATGACGTTTAGAAAACTGAAAATCCAGGCTCGGTAAACCGGAGGTGCTCCTCAGTTTACTGGGGCTTCTTTACCCCAGATTTCTTTGTCTACGTTCTCCGCACACCTTACTCAACCTCTCTGCTCAATTCTGACCTCAAATTGACTAATCTCTTACTCCTTTAGTTGCTATTTCCGACTCCATCCCAACCTACTCTCTAGAATCCATAATGAGTAAAAAAAACCTTCCCAACAACCATCAGTTTAAAGCCTAAGGGTGCACTAAGATGAAAAAAAGCTCGTCCCTTCATCCAACTACTTTTATTCATTCTTAATCTAACTAAGGTTTTAAGGGAATAGTTCTTAGTTTATAGTTGCCCGCTCAACTTTCTTCAGAATTTCGATCATTCAGTGGTTGGAGCTTTAACTCGCCAAACTTTTGCTCCAGAGGTTTGTATCTTTATAGCACATTTTTTAGCTCTCTTCCTAGCACACCTCTCTCTCTTAGCTTGTGTACTAGGTCAGCCTCTGTGTCGAGATTTAAATTTTATACCCAAGGACTCCATATTTTCCACTTTAGGCTCAAATCCATCACTACGCTACACGGAAGGACTAGCTTCCGTGAGCGTCTTGTTGTGGTCCTTCTCTTCTCTCTCTCTAAGCATTAGTCTCATGAATTCCTACTCAACGGTTTCTACTACAACCTCGTGATGCTTATGCACTTCCTTCTTTACTTCTATAATTTCCACCTTGCCTGAATCATACGTCATCTTGCAACTTTCCAGGCTATTATCTAGGGACTCTAAGATTTTGAAAGATACCGCATCATTATTCAACCTCCAAATGATCTCCCCATTATCAAAATCCATGACTGCTCTGCTTCTCGCTAAGAAAGGTCTTCCTAACAAAACTGGGGCACTTGGGTCCTCTAGTACGTCTATAACCATGAAATCAATTGGAAAAGTGAACCCTTCTACTTTAATCATGCACTTTCAAAGCAGACCGGTAAGCATATCTCTCATCATATCAACAAAAGTCATGGTTCAGGTTTGATTCATAATGACCGGAAGCTTAATTTTTTGGTAGAGGGAAAAAGGTAGAATGTTGCAACTTGAGCCGGAGTCGCAGAGACCTAATCCTACTGATATACCATAGCTAGAAATTAGGAGTCAAAACGTGCCAGGGTCTCCTAACTTCACCAGGGTGTCTGAGTCTGGGCAAATCCTCAGGCTCAGAGAACATCGTGTCGGGATCCTCTTTAGGATCATCAGAATCATAGTCCGAAGATGAAATTTCAATTAGCTCGATAGGGAACTCACCTGGCCGATACGTGTTATACTCTTTTAAGTTCTCTTCAAGCTCTTGCTTGATTGTTTCCTTCTTCTTTTCCACCCGCTTCTTATCCGCTTCATATTGCTCTTGATCGATGGCGCTCTAAATGGTACCAATAATTATACCTATATTCACCCCGAATTCTGCTTAAGAGAGGATAGATAGGCTCGTTATTGCTTAGAATATGTGTTAAATGCTATGGGAGTGTTTCTAGGATCGTAATTCTGCATCTATGCTATTTTCCCGATGTTTTGGTATTGTTTTGTCTTGTTTTGCGTGTTTTATAGGATGTACCAAAAATGGAGCATTGGAGAATGGATATGGACCAAAAGGAATGCATTGGACTGAGTGATTGAAGTCCAAGAAGAAGCCTGCTAAAGATAAAGAAGAATAGAAGGCCCGGTAACCTGAGGGTTAGGCCCGGTAAACCGGTGACTTATTCAACACAAAATTTATTCTGCCGCATTGTCTAAGTCGGTTAGGGTTTTAGAGAGTCTTAAGTCAGCTATTGTATCTATATAAAGCCGTATATACAGAGACAATTAAGAGGATTCATACATCTTGAATATCTTTGAATACATTACAATTATTATTATGAAATAAAGTTTCTTGAGCTTTGAAGAGTTGTTTTTGGTTTCCTCCCTTCTTCCATCATCTCTAGCTTGAGTAGATCAAGCTAGATCTCCATTGTTGAAGGTATGAAGCTTTGAACGCTTCTTTATTTTCTTCAATATGGTAGATCTGTTCGTATTTATGTGTTTTAGTTAATCTGCATATTTAACAACCCCCTAATTTAATTATTTTAATCGTATTGAGCAATGTAGATCCAGAAAGTAGCAAAAGCCGCCCCCGGTAAACCAGCGGTCTATACCGGTTTACCGAGGTATATTTTAGAAAACCTAAACTGGGATTCACTACAGCTATGTTGATCGGCAGGAATAATTAAAACGAGTAATAGGTCTGGCCAATCTAATATTCGTAATTTGTAAATTAACATGAAGGACCGCAAGTGAAGTGTTAATTAGGACATAGTCTTGATGGACCCTAGGAACGTGCTGGTCAATGTCGACAGCTGTCTAGGCGGGTAAGCGGTATGAGGTAACGCTCAATATCGGCAGCTCTAGTTCTATATGCGTATGGGCTATTACGGACCAATTAAGGAGGGTATCTTGCGTATAGATTGTCTACTGCAATTGTTGGAGTAGATAGGAGTAGGAATTGCACCCGTAGCTGATAAATATGATAATAATCATTAAAAGCTCATGATTAATATAAGGAAATTATGTGGGGAAGTAAACGTAACGATTAACTAATCCAAGTTAGTAGATCGGTGAGGAAAGGGAGAGGTATACCACGTTTGTTTACTTTTATGTTATTTTTGGTCAATGACCGCCTCTATGTTGCTTCTTAATTAGGTTAGAATCGTTTATACTTATAAGTTGCATTGTCTCTGTGGGATCGACCTTGATTCGCATTTACTATACTGCGATGTACCTAGTATTCTTGCAAGTAATATCGACGTTAGTGAATTACACGCGATCAAGATTTTTGGCGCCGTTGCCGGGGACAATGGCCAATTTATAAATATAAACGTTTTAATTCTAATTAAGAAGTCGTTTTTTTATTTTATTTTATTTTATTTTGAGTCTTGAGTCGTTCTGTATCAATCCTGCACATGTTAACTGCCAGAAAGAGAAAATTCAGGGCCGGTATCCTGAAGGTAATCTTCGAGTTACCGAGGCCTGGAAAATCGATTTCTAAGCGAGTTCTGTTATTACGTGTTATTATTTGTTGATTTTAGTTAGTAGGTCCGCATAGCGAGTTGGGATCACACCCAGCTGAAAAGAAAGTTGCTAAACTTTTCTTTGATTTATTTTGTCTTTTTGCAGGTTAATCAGAACACTTCAGAAATTCGATCCATTAAGAGGTGAAAAAGCACACACAAGTCAAACAATATGCCTAGAACAATCTTGAACATCACACCGATTTCCATGTATCCTGGATCTGAAGCACGAGAGCATTATGAAGCGATAAAACAACGGTTGGAAAAAGAAGAGAAAGCAATCAAGTAGGAGCCTGAAGATGACCAGAAGGAGTATAGCACGTATCGACCGGGTGAGTTTCCTTGTGAATTAATTGATATATCATCTTCGGATTACGATTCTAACGATCCTGAAGAGGATCCTGACACGATGTTTTCTGAGCCTGAGGATTACCCAGACTCAGACATCATGGTGAAGTTTGGAGACCCTGGCACGTTCAGACTCCTAGTTTCTGTCAATGGAATATCCGTAGGATTAGGTCTCTGCGACTCTGGCTCGAGTTGCAATATTCTACCTTTTTCCCTCTGTCAAAAGATAAGACTTCCGGTCATATTGAATCAAACCAGGACCATGACCTTCATAGATAGAACCAGAGACATGCCTGCTGGTCTGCTTAGAATGTGTACAATTAAGGCAGGAGGGTTCACGTATCCTATTGACTTCACGGTCATAGACGTACCTGAGGACCCTAGTGCCCCAGTTCTCTTAGGATGACCTTTCTGTTAGGTGTGATGCCCGAAAGACAATTTTGTAATTCTTTTATTTAATGAATGATTGAAATGGCATTATTATTCATATTTATTATTTCTCATATTCACCGATGTGACAATAGTATTTACACTATAAAAAATACTAAAGTATATCGTTTATGTAATCGCTTAACTCAGTGTATGGGATATACACAGGAGGATTGAGTTAGTGAAGATGTATTTAAAATACAATTAGCCCGTAGTGAAGTAAATCGAGAGTATCGGGTCTCTCCTTTAACGTGCTATTAATGCGCCCAAAACACAATAGGTGTGATTGTCTTATCCGGACATTCGGTTAAGAGAACCTAGTGGGGCATTTATATGTGATAGATATATCATATAGGGCTGGACCGTTTTGATTAGAGTTCACGATATTATTCCGTAATCGAGAAGTCTTATCGAATCAATCGATGATCATATTTATGGATATATCTTAATCTGAGGTGATCACGATCAACGACTTGAATCGAGATGACGTTTGACTTGGCGGTTAAGGATTTGCGAGTGTCGTAGTGCGAATTACCCCATCTTGGCATTGTCTTTGGATTGAGTGAGTAGTACGTGTTATCACAGATACGGAATCCATTCCTTCCATTTACGGAAGTAGATAGACGATTTCACTTATTTGTTAATCCTAGAAAGCGATCGATCCATGGAGTTCATTTTACACGATTAGCTACCCGGTGAGTTGTATGAATTAATTGATCACTAGGGGTTAATGGTAAATAAGGATAAGAGGTTCGAAAATGGTTAACGGTAACTTCCCGATTTAGAATGAGCGATCTATGGAGGATTAATCCATATGTAATGATTATATCAATGGGCGCTTATTATCATTCTCGTGAGGAGATAAATATAATATCATAATCGGAGGAGTGCAGTCACGGGATTATGGTGGCATATTCCTGTGATTGATTTACCAAATATAATTATTCTGTTCGTAAGATAATTATTTATTTGATTTATAGGAGCCGCTGATTATTAGTCCATGGTCCCCGACGTGCCTCCAATATAGCATAGCTATTCTCGGACGTCGAAGCCTAATAATATTAATTTAGTTCTTGTTAGAATTTAATTAAAGCGATATGTGAATTAATTGTTTAGTGAACTATTAAAATAGTTGGGCTAAATAATTAAATATGTGGAAAAAGGCATTTTTTCATAATCTTGGTCCAAATTGGTGTGTATAAGTCGAAATTATTGTGACTAGCTCACAAGGGTAAAATTTTGCCACCCTCTCATGTTTTATGGAACAAAAAATTAGTTTTCTTGTGTATTAATAAGACATATGTACAAAATATTTATTGGACAAATATTTATGGTAAAAAATAAAGATAAATATTATTCTAGATTTGTTCTAGAATATTATGGGATTATTTTTATTTATTGGATTTATTTATTTGCAAAATAAAATCCTTGGAGGACAATGATTACTCTCATATATAAAGAGAGTTCTCCCAAGCCTAATACACTAAGCACAATTTTCGACTTCTCCTCTTAGAGAGAAGAAGTAAAAATTTCGGCCAAGGGGTATAGATGGAAAATCTTGGAGGTTTTCCGGGTAGCATATCGGAGGGATTCGAGTCGAGGATTTCCTTCCACCGGGAGTTGCTCGGATCACACGTGCGGAAGATCGTGGGGCTCTTCACACCATCTTTTCTTTGTGGTTCTTCTACTTGGATTTTGAGATCCAAGAGGTATGTTCTACAACCCCCTTGTAGAGTAGATCTAGTTATTTTATTACGTGTAATTTATAGATCTAGAACCTTAAATCGCTTCCGTTGAGAATGATATTACTAACAGTGGTATCAGTCGCCTGGTGATCTATATTTATATGTATAAAATATTAGATCTAGGAGTGAAAATTGCATGTTTAGATTGCATTGTTTTTTTTTTCGTTTTTAAAATTCGAAAATCATGATGATGAATGCTTTGATATGTTGTGGTTGAAGAGATGGGGGTTGGTATTATTTACTCATTAAATCTATTGTAAACTCATATAAATTCATTTATATGAGTATAGGAAATTTTGTAATTTTAGTTTCCTAGAAGTAGATCTATTTTGTCTCTATTCATTTTTTATTCATTCCCGGAGATTGAGCCGTTGAAACGAGAATCCCTCCGGTCAGAATGAAAAATAAAATATGATGATCAATCCCTCAAAATTTGGTGTCGATTGGAGTCCTCTCGATATCAGATCGGTGCAATAAAGTTACTGCTGTAACAGAAAAGCACAGCAGCCATAAAAACCCTATCTGTGAGTTCGTCGAATTTCTGGAAGAGTTTGGAAAGTTGAAACATTGATCAGACCGTTTAGATTGACTATCATGGAGTTATAAACAAGCCCTAAAAATTTCAGGTCGATCGGGTTTTGTCTCAATGCCTGATCGTCCCCGAGAAGACACTGCTGCGCCGCGGTTATAAACAGATGCAGCAGTTGGATCAGCGGTTTACTGGGATCAATTGGGCCATCAAAACACAGATCAACCGTCCATATTCAAGTAGGAGGAGTGAAGAACAGGTCCACAAAGTTTCGCGACGATCAAAGTTCTTTTGGATGTCCGATCATCGATAATACGCAGCAGCAGCAGATCAGAAAATTGTAAACCCTAGTTAGGGTTTGTTTGTGTTTTTTTATAGGTTAGATATGGGGGTACCAACGATCCATCTCAGTGTTTAAATTTTCCGCAATTTATTTTTTTATGTGTTTGATCATAAAATAGATATAAAATCGGAATTGCCATGACATGCATCATATCATAAATCCACTCCATGCATACATGTAGAATTTTAATTTTGGTAATTAAAATAGGCATGTATACAAACTCGTGTAATTAGTTGAAATTTAATTAATACGTGGTAATTAATTAATTTAGTAACTAATTAAAGATCTGAGGATGGGTTATGAAATCGTTAAGTATTTTCGGTGAGTGTTCTCGGTGAACCGCCTTAAAAGCCCAAATGAGATCACGTTTTCGATTCGTAGTGTGTACGAGATTGAATGATGGTAAAAGAACAATAAATCTTGGATAACAACGGTTCGCCTATAGGTTGGGTGGTCAACAGAGCTAGGCTCGACCGACTTAACCCTCCTAGTGTGATGTATGCATGGGGGTCCGGCAAGACTAAGCTACATCAGCGAGCGGAGGGGTGATTCCTTCTTATCTCCATGGGGCTCTCTTGACCCGACTTCGTTCGACTGTCACATATGTTCCAACGAATAGGACAGGTAGGCTTGCCTACGTTACCGACACCATTCGGAATCCTTGATTTAATGTGCTTTTATGTTAACAGAAAAAAGAAGTGGTTAGTTAACCCACCACCACTTCCAAAAATATTGAGTGGGAGCGGGGGAGGCGACAGCCAACCCCACGGCCTCTACTATAGATACAAGTAAGTGAGAGAAGGGTGACGCCTCGTGGCGCTTTGATTTTGTCCCTCTAAGGATGGTTTTCACCCCTATCAACATTCATGGCTTGGTCTCCGAGAGGATAGGATTTCCGGGTACTCGTCGGGTCACTGACCTATCCTAAGACGGCACACTCGGGGCGTACCTAAGAGATCCGATATAGTGGGTCACACTCATAAAGAATGTTCTTGATAATATCTAGGCTAAAAAAGGAAGGTAGTCAATGAATAAAGGGATGTTCGATTCTCGTGGGATATTCGATTCTCACAAGTTATTCATTGATGAGATTGTCTCGATTTAACCGTCATCTCTTTGACCTACCCTAAGGTGGCACTGAGATGCGAGGTTAAAACCTTGGAAAGGTAGAGTAGACTTAATTTTAGTTTACAATTCCTAAAATAAAATTAAAAAGTACTGTTAAACTTGAATTAATATATGTCATTTTATTTACAACATTATATCCCTTACTAAATTGCTTAAAAATTAATAATTGACTAGTATTGACTTCGTTAAAAAAGTGGAAAGTAACTAGGACGTTGAACTAGTTAATCGATAATGCAATTATTTTTCGAAAGAGATATTTTCTCTTAAGCCTTTTAAAAACCATAGTGACATATAGGTATGTCACTAGTGTCATTCGTGTCAAACGGAAGACAAACATAGTTTGATCAAAGGTGATTTCGGACATTGAAATTATTCTAGAGAATTTTGAGTGTGTAGTAATTACACGAGTAATTTTCAAATTGAAAAATCGGAAAATCGGAAAATCATGAAGTGTTACTAGTTGGACGATATTTGGAATCGATGAATTAGTGGGAGCTTTATGATTTGTTGTTTTTCTACAACATTAGAAAAGTGTAACTGACTACACACGTAACCGTTCTAATTGAAAAACCGGAAAGTCATGAAATGTCGCTAGTTGGACGATATTTGGAATCGATGAACTAATGGGAGTTCTATGATTTGTTGTTTTTCTGGAAACATTGGAACTATGTACGAAAGATTTTCTAATGGAAAAAATCGGAAAATCATAAAAAATAAAGCATTGCTCGTTAGACGGTATTTGGAACCGATAAACTAGTGAGAGCTTTAATGCTATGATTTGTTGTTTTTTCTGGTATATTAGAAAATCCGGGAAGTCCCGACGAGTAACACTCGAAATAGACATCCCACGGTTCAAGAGTAGTGTCTACTCAAATGAACCGCTGGTTCAAGATTGTTTCCATTCACGGAAAGTCAAGAATGGGAGAATATGTCTAAAAGTGTTAGTCATCTAAACTGAGAAAACATTAAAATTTGAACGAAAATTAATTAAGCGAAAATCATAGGATAAGGGCGGTGATTTTGGATCACCAACCTATGAATCCTTGGCGATTTTCTCGAGCTAAGTTCTTTGGAAGAACAAGGTAGCAGTGCATTTAACGATTAAAAGAGTAAACAACGGGCAGTTAATTTTAGCTAAAATAGTGGAGTGATATAAGGAAATGAATCTCGGATTCAATCCTTGGATATCATGGAAAAATTATTTTCTGTTTAAGATTCGTTGGAACGAAAGGATTTACCTTCTATTCGATAATTTGTTTGTCGTATAGAAAATGAATATACCATTTTTAGTACGAATCCAAGACTCGGACTTTTGTTTGATAAAGTCAAAACCACTTACAACTGCTGAAATATGTATATAAAACACATCTTAAGAACTATTAAAAACAATTGGTTTCTATATTTAGATAAACACTTATTCATATTCCGTACTTAGTGCATAGTCCCTAAAAGACAAGAACTGAAGACTGGCTTAGGGTGATTCCTTTCACCCAGTCTGATTATACTGTCTCAAAGGTTCAATGACTAAGTTTCCTTTCAATCGGGAAAGGATAGTGGCTATAAAGAAGTAACATAGCTTGTTCATGACGACCTTCGGGGTCTGATGAAAGATACAAGCTAGTAGGAGCTTTCGAGTAGTGACTTCTTGTCTGATAACTATTCAAACATTCCGGTAAGTTTATCCAAAATATTTTGAGGCTTCTCTATTTTCAATGAGATAGATTATTCTATACTTGGAATAGGCCATTCATAGTCCTCGAGGCGATGCTCATTTGCCTTATTGTGACATGTTCTCACTAAGTGAGAAACCGTTAAATTGCCTTACATAGTTTTTAGATGTGTTACAATACACTGCTTAACTCAATAAAGATATTGGAAGCGAAATAACGGTTTACATTGAAATGTAAGACCGAGAAGTCTACCTAGAATATGCTTTGGAATTTACGGATAAGGTGTGGATTCGGTTCACCCCACTTCCATAAATATAAGCATTTAGCACACGGTGCTTGAAGGTAAGACTGGGAATTTCGCGCATACGTTCGGTCAATGACCATTCATGATATATCTTTTAACCTATTGTGTATAAAGGTTAGATTCTTGAAATCGGGAAGGGACAGTTATACTGTTGCATCCTTTTTGATAGTGTCCATGAACAGCAAAACCTTGAACCTTGAAGTACGTTTACTCATGGTAGTTACTAATTGATTAAAATCAGACCACATTCAACATCGGTTGTTGGTGATAACACTAAATACTACTAAACTAGATCAGAATTTCGATCCACCGAGTAAGTATTGGGAGTATGGTTTATCCATTACCCATTACGGGTTCTGCAGACTTTGTAGTCTTAGGATGGATTGATGACCTATGGCTCTTTTGTGAGCAGTATAGGATTCTGATAATAGAGGTTGGTTTAATAGCCATAACCCTGTGAATGGAGTTCGGTACTCCAGTTCTATTCATACTCTTGTAGAACCACCTGAGCGTCTCAGGTCCAGTGGTAGTAATTGGATCTACATAGAAAAGAGTAGAATGAATAGGAAAGTTTATCTTTCAGAGCAAAGATTGAGTGGTCTAGGGGTAATTCCCTAAGAAGTAGAGAGTTAATCAGACCTTGGACTCTCTTACCACTTAGTATTGCATGATTTCGTTCAAAAACAGAAAATAGGGGTGATTCCCTGAGACTTTTCTTGCCAAACAAACGGAGTCTGGATTTATTCGAAACAGAAGGGTATTGCCTTATGAACTTATGACAGGATGAATTTCAAGGCTTATGTCTTTTGTGGATAAAAAGCAAACCTCTCGGTCATTGGAAGTCATATATTTCTATAATATATGGATTTGACCAGAATACTGATAAGTCTTTTGTAGACTGGATATCAATTTTAGTACAGTAGTGAATATATACATTAGTGTTTGTGAAAGATAACACTGCACCAGTTGGAATCAACATGGGTGTGTTATCTGAAATCAAAATTTGACAATGCCACAATTCTCTGCAACAAAGATTTGGACAACATCCTAAAGAGTTTGACTCGGTCGAATTCATTAGAATCAGTCACTGGTTTCACATCCATCTTATTGGTTAAGATGATGCATCTGTGTATGAAACATTCAACGAGGAAGTTCTACCCTATGCCTCAGGAATGACTCTCTAAATCTTTGGATCAAGAGAAATGGGATAGATTCTCTTTCTAGTAAGAGATGGTCAGGTTATTGAACGTCAACTTTGATCGAATCTTAGATTCGGCGGTTAACAAAACAAGTTTAGTATGCCCTTTAGTATCTTGAAGAGAACGAGGAATAATATGCGGACATATTCATATGTGAACTTGGATATGTGTGATACACTGATTTTGATTTTAAGTCAGATTAAGGATGATCGTTAAGTCGATCTCGGGCTTAGTGTTTACTCTTGTGTTGAAGCTATTGCCTGGAGGAATCCAGCAATGCCAACTCGACTTTAACTAGTTGGGTGATTAGCGGCTTTTGTAGTAGCTAGAGAGGCGATATAGCTTAAGGATTTCCTTTTCAGATCTGGGAGTGATTCTAGATTTGGAAGCCGATACCACATCATTGTGCAAATGATGAAAGGGTAGCTTATAAGGATTTTCGAAATCATTAGAGGTCAAAAGCATATTGGGAAGGTACCACATGATTAGATGGACCGGTAACGTTTCGATTCTACGGATCGTCTCGAGCCGACAACCTGACTAATCATTAAGACCCATGATATTTAGATGTAGGTACTCCCCGAGTCACTGACCTATCCTACGACGGCACACTCGGAGTGTATTTTGTCATCTACAATGGTTATGATATGCTTAATGAGTACTAGAATACGGGATGGGTCTCCATTGCTTTAGAGCAAGTGGGAGATGTAGTTTGTTGTAGTTTAAATAATAGGGTGTGCTCTAAAACAATTAATCACATGCTTTCGTGCAAGTGGGAGATTGTTAGGTGTGATGTCCGAAAGACAATTTTGTAATTGTTTTGTTTAATGAATGAATTGGCATTATTATTCAAATTTATTATTTCTCATATTCACCGATGTGACAATAGTATTTACACTACAGAAAACCCTAAAGTATATCGTTTATGTAATCACTTAACTCAGTGTATGGGATATACACGGGAGGATTGAGTTAGTGAAGATGTACTTAAAATAAAATTAGCCCGTAGTGAAGTTAATCGAGAGTATCGGGTCTCTCCTTTACCGTGCTATTAATGCGCCCAAAACACAATAGATGTGATTGTCTTATCCGGACATTCGGTTAAGAGAACCTAGTGGGGCATTTATATATGATAGATATATCATATAGGGCTGGACCGATTTGATTAGAGTTCACGATATAATTCCGTAATTGAAAAGTCTTATGGAATCAATCGATGATCATATTTATGGATATATCTTAATCCTGAGGTGATCACAGTGAACTTCTTGAATCAGTATGACGTTTGACTTGACGGTTAAGGATTACACTGAGTCTGTGGTCTGAATTACCCCATCTTGGCATTTTACTGGATTGAGTGAGTAGTCTGTGTTATCACAGATTCGGAATCCATTCTTCCATTTCTGGAAGTAGTTAGACAGTTCCCTTATTTGTTAATCCTAGAAACTGATCGATCCATGGAGTTCATATTACACTGATTAGCTATCAGTGAGTTGTATGAATTAACTGATCACTAGGGGGTTAATGGTTAATAAGGATAAGAGGTTCTTAAAAGGGTTAACGGTAACTTCCCGATTTAGAATGAACAGTCTATGGAGGATTAATCCATATGAAATGATTATATCAATGGACGCTTATAATCATTCTCGTGAGGAGATAAATATAATCTCATAATCGGAGGAGTGAAGTCACGGGATTATGGTGGCATATTCCTGTGATTGATTTATCGAATATAATTATTTTGTTCGTAAGATAATTATTTATTTGATTTATCGGAGCCGCTGATTATTAGTCCATGGTCCCCGACGTGCCTCCAATATAGCATAGCTATTCTCGGACGTCAAATCCTAATAATATTAATTTAGTTCTTGTTAGAATTTAATTAAAAAGATATGTGAATTAATTGTTTAGTGAACTATTAAATTAGTTGGGCTAAATAATTAAATATGTGGAAAAAGACATTTTTTCATAATCTTGGACCAAATTGGTTTGTATAAGTCGAAATTATTGTGACTAGGTCACAAGGGTAAAATTTCGCCCCCCCCCCCCCTCTTGTTTTTTGGAACAAGAAATTAGTTTTCTTGTGTATTAATAAGACATGTGCACAAAATATTTATTGGATAAATATTTATGGTAAGAAATAAAGATAAATATTATTCTACATTTATTCTAGAATATTATGGGATTATTTTTATTTATTAGATTTATTTATTTGCAAAATAAAATCCTTGGAGGACAAGGATTACTCTCCTATATAAAGAGAATTCTCCCAAGCCTAATACACTAAGCACAATTTTTGACTTCTCCTCTTAGAGAGAAGAAGTAAAAATTTCGGCCAAGGGGTAAAGAGGGAAAATCTTGGAGGTTTTCCAGGTAGCATATTGGAGGGATTCGAGTCGAGGATTTCCTTCCACCGGGAGTTGCTCGGATCACACGTGCGGAAGATCGTGGTGCTCTTCACACCATATTTTCTTTGCGGTTCTTCTACTTCGATTTTGAGATCCAAGAGGTATGTTCTATAACCCCCTTGTAGAGTAGATCTAGTTATTTTATTCCGTATAATTTATAGATCTAGATGCTTAAATCGCTTCCGTTGCAGATGATATTACTAACACTTTCTTAGCGATGAGTATGGTGGTTATGGATTTTGATAAGGGTGGATTACTCTTACGATGAATAATGACGCTGTATCTTTTATGATCCTAGAACCCCTGGAAAACCGACCGGAGAGTTGTAAGATGACGTATGCTTCGGGGAAGGTGGAGATCTTGGGAATCGAAGGGCATAAGCATAGAGAGGTTTTCATAGAAACCGTTGAGCAAGAGTATATGAGATTAATGCTGAGAGAGAAAGAAGATAAGGACCTCAACAAGATGCTCACAGAAGCTAGACCTTCCGTGTTGCGTAGTGAACGAGTTGAGCTTGAAATGGAAAACGTGGATTCCTTGAGTTTAAAGTCTAAATCTCGATGCAGAGGCAGACCTAGCACGCAAGCTAAAAGGGAGAGGTGTGCTAGGAAGAGAACTCAAAAAGGTTCCTTAAAAGTACAAACCTCTGGAGCAAAAGTTTGGCAAGTTAAAGGTCCAACCCTTGATTGATCGGAGATCTGAAGAAAGTCGAGCTGGCGACTATAAACTCAGAACTAATTCTTCAAACCCTTAGGTAGTTTAGGATTGAATAAAAGTTGCCAGATGAAGGGACAAGCTTTTTTTCATCCTACCACAAACTTAGGCTTGAAACTGAATGGTTGTGGAAAGGATTTTTTACCTCGTTGCGGATTCTAGTGATGTAGGTTAGGTCTTGAGTCGGAAATGACGACTGAAGAGTAAAAGGGTAGTCAATTTGAGGTCAGAATTGAGCAGAAAGGTTGAGTAAGAAGTGCAGCAAAGGTAGATAAAAAATATGGGAAAAAGATACCCCCGGTATCTCAAGGGTAACCTCCGGGTTATCGAGGCTTGGTTTACAAATTTCTTAACGTCAGTCCATAAAGCTGAATTTTTAGAGACACGTGGAGGACACACGTTGCACCAGATATAGTCAGTCAGCAAAAAACGAACCATTTTCCCCTCTTTTCAAAATTTTCATCCTTTCCCACTCTTGATGTATAACATTTATATGATAAAAATTACGATGTTTTATATACGTTATCGACTATTTTTATATAAAATATAAGTAATTATAATAGATAATCTTATAAAATATTAATAGCTATGAATAAATCTAAATACTATAAAAATCTAGTAAAAATGATAAAAGTTATAAATTTTGTACCGGGTTAATAACCGGAGTGTCGTGGTCGATTCACGGGGTATTTTTGGTATTTTCTGGACCTTAGGTAAACCAAGACCCAGTGGCGACATTTTGTGGAGTAAAATCATATCTTTTGAAGGAATAAAGGAAGTGCCACGAGATTTAAAGTTCAAGTGGATCAATGGTTCGTGACGCCGTATCAAGTTATATTTTCGACGAACAAATGGCCCATCAAAAAGGCATTTTCTGAAAAAGAAGTCTTCATGGAAGTTGTAGATCTCCTCAAGAGCTTTCCAATGCATCTTGAATTATGTCATTTAGAGATCCAGAGCTCAAGTTATGATTTTATCAAGTTTCGGATTAAGATTGGAAAAAAATCTATCCGGATCGATCCGGATTTACCTCGGATCGATCCGAGGAAACATCATGATTAGACCAGCATGTGGCCTGCGCAGAGAATATCCAGGATAATATTTTTATTCCCGGATCGATCCGGCCCTTTCTCGGATCGATCCGGCTTGGGAAAATATGCCTATAAATAGAGCAGCTTGCAGGCACACATGGGGGGTACCAAATATATTTTCTTCACCTCTTTTTAGTAGTAGTAGTATGTATATATATAGGCCTTATGCCATAAATAAAGTAGTATCGTTATAATGCTCGAGAAATTATCAGAAGATCAATATTGTTGAAGTTGTTGTAGCATCCGGAAGAATACAGCTTCTAATTCAATCGTTGTAATCGGGTAAAAATTCTAAAGTATTTATGTTTGTTTTGTCTGTTTATATTTTCGTAAAATGTTAGTAGGCTAAATCTAATAACTAGCCAAAGTTATGTAATCGTTTTATATTGATCTTTTCGGTAAAGGAATGTTGTCTAAGTAAAATTGAATAAAATTGAGTTAATTGAATCTTTTTCTATTGATAAAGTTTGACTTGAAAGAATTCATAATCTAATTATGAATTGACACCTCGTAATTAAGTTATGAACTCGTTAATAGAAAAACGGAGGGTAAAATTGGCGAGTGAAAGCGTGACAACGGAACCCGATTTCCTACCGAGGCGGATTTGTCCTAAAAGATGAATCTTATTAAAATTTGTACTCAAGATCGTAATAATGTTAAAATCATCGTTTAATTGAAACTTAAACCGAAAGTTGAATCGCCCGCCTTGACAACCGGAGCCTTTAAATAAAATTGACCGTTTGACGAACGGAATGACTCCTTTTATCTAAAGGTAGAATCGCACTCGGGACTGCTCGAGAAAAACCGTAATGATTGTGGACTTTGGGTGATGACAATGGACATATGACAATTTCACACGCTAATGTGAGGATTAATTGTTAACCTTAGAGTGCACCGTTTCATTTACTCAATTGAACCTAAAGATCGAGCACATTCCATTCTTTGAAAAGATCGTATAAATCAATTATATAAACTTTGGCTAGTTTCTCTAATAATATATTTGGCATCTATATATTTATATCTATATATATACTTTGCAACTTATGCACATCTATATATATTTATATATCTATATATATATATTATATTAGAATAACTTTTAAATTACGTATTTATTTTATGTTGACTAGAATAGTAGTGATCTGTGTTATAGAATTGCGGTTTAGATCGAGTTAATAATGACTCTTTGGTGTTTAACCACACTTAGAAGAATTACAAAGTTCCCGAGGATACGATACTCGACTCACCATACTAGCACTACGATTTGACCCGATACAATTGTCGGTTAAGGGGTCGGTATTAGCACTAAAAGGCCACGTCGACTTTTACTGGCGCCGTTGCCGGGAACGACGCTAATTTCTTTTTGTGTCTATGGTTACTACTTATATTAGCTCAAAATTCTCGAGAATAAGTCAACACATTTCTTATCTCATTTCTAATTTTATTTTAAATCGGTACTTACCTTATAGGTAAGTTACCAATTTTTTTTTACTACTATCAATTTCGTGTTATTTTCTATTTTCGTTAGTTGATGACCGTAGTGGTAAGGCCCCACTCACTCCTTATAAGCCTGACATAAACACTTACGAAGGCGTTAAAGTAGAGAAAGCGTGGTCATACTAGTCGGGAAATCTGACGAATCATCTTCAAACAGTAAATACGAGAATGGTGAAATCGGTGATGAAACACACGAACAAGAATTTGGAACATGCTCTAGGGCATGGACAAAACCCGTTAACCTTAATAATCAAAATAATAATAATAATAGAAATAATCGAATCGGAACCAGAATAATCGTAACAACTTGAAGAAACCCAAGGCCTATCTCGTGACCAAACCATAAGAAGAAATCAGACTAATAATCCCATACTTTTACCTAATGAAGGAGCGAATAATTTCGAGATTAAATCTCATCTTTTGGTTTAATTGACGCAAGAGCCCAATTTCTAGGAGAAGATGATGAGGATCCGCATCATCATCTCTATCTTTTGAAGAATCTGTGCAATCTGACCAAAAGTCAAGGTGCTCACAAGGAATTAACAAGGATGACTATGTTTCCCTTTTTCTCTAAAAGGGCGAGGCCGAGATTGGTTTATGTCTCTTCCACATCATTCACTTACAAGTTGGGAGGAGATTCAAACTGAATTTCGAAACAATACTTCACTCTGGACGGAATTTGGAATTAAAAGTCGAGGTTGCTAATTTTAGACAAGGATCTCAAGAAACGCTGGGAATGCGTGGGAAAGATTTAAAAATTGTTAAGAGCGTGTCCCGACCATGGTTATTCCTTAGACATGCAAATTCAACTTTTCTGTCATAAATTAAGAAAAGATTCACGTGCTGATGTAGACCATGCATGTGGTGGTTCTTTAATGATGAGTGAGGCTCAATTAGTTTACGATGCCATAGAAAAGATTTCCAAAAATAACAGAATGTGGGAAACCGGTTCTAGCACCAGAAAAGTAGCTTTTGCAGGAGAATGTACGTCTAATACTGAAGTTCTAGCACATTTAGAAAATTTAAGTAGGAAATTTGATGGCCTACAATCAAACAAAAATCAAAGTTCAGAAAATAGTACACCAACTGAATACTCAAATCAGGATAAAATACCACTAGGGATTGAAGAACCGACAGGATACTCAAGAGAGGAGGTGAGTTTTCTTCAGCAGCATAGAAATTTAAACAATGCTTACTCAAACTCATTCAATGCTATTAGAAGAGATCACCCTACTTATCGATGGTCTGAAAACCCTAGCAAGCAAGGACAACCGCCCGTATCCATTTCATATAGGAACTTGAATAATAATCAAGTTTATCAAGAAAACACATCTAATCGAGAATTTACAATCATTACCTAGATCCTATCCTCAACATACTACTCAAAGTATACCAAGTAACTCAAAGTTCAACTCAACTGCTGAAGGAGTTGAAAAATGGGAAAAACTAATGGAAAATATGATGGGTGTAGTATCTACTCAAGCTAAAAATATAGAAACGATGGTGACTTCTATTGGTACAGTCACTAAGGATATGAGTTCAATGAAAACATCTATGAGTGGACATGATACCAGAATGAGAACGATAGAAGCCTCATTAAGGAATATGGAAGATCATTTGAGTAGGGAAGGTGAACGTAATAACAGCAGACCCCCAGGAGGATTACCAAGTAACACTGAAAGGAACCCAAGAGAGGTAAATGTTGTAGTTACGAGAAGTAGGAAGCTCAGTGGAAGTAATGGAGTTGAAAACTTTGGGAATAATGAAGTAGAAGATGACTTAGATGGTAAGAATGATAAAACTAAAGATGAACTTGAATTTACAGATGAGGAAGAAGAAATTATAGACAATTTCTTGAAAAGAAATAAAAGTTCGGAACCTGAAAGTGAAAGGAAAAATTGGGTAAAAATCCCAAGGATTCTGAAAGATCCCATGGATAAAGATTTAAGGACTTTATTTAAGGAACACATTAGAATGGAAGATAATGAAAACAAGGATGAAAAACAGGAAGAAATGAAGGAATCTGAAGTAGAGATTGATTCAGGGAACAATTTAAAAGAAAGAATTCAAGAACCTGAAACATGGCGACTGAGTAATACTCAAAGGTTTAAGGAAAAAGGAAAAGAGAAACTGACAAAGGAGCCAAGGGTCATAGATCTAGAATCTTTACCTTACCCTCCTAAAGATCAAATCAAAAAGGCAAAAACTGATAAGAAGTATGCTCGTTTCCTTGACACTTTTCGTCATATTCAAGTTAATATCCCTGTTATCGAAGCTCTGATTAATATACCTGCTTATGGAAAATTTCTGAAAGAAATTCTGTCAAACAAGAAAAAATTAGAGGAATATGAGAACATATGCCTAAATGAAGAATGTTCCGCAATTCTGCAGCATAAGTTACCACCTAAACTAAAAGATCCTGGTAGTTTTACCATTCCGTGTGAAATTGGAGGATTTCTGTTTAAGAAGGTCTTATGTGATCTAGGAGCGAGTATAAATCTCATGTCTTATGAGGATTATAGAAAGTTAGGCATAGGAAAGCTTACTAAGACTGAAATGACTCTGCAAATGGCAGATAGATCGATTAAGTACCCTAAAGGAATTATAAAGGACATATTGGTTAAAGTAGACAAATTCTATTTTCCAGTAGACTTTGTAGTTATGGAAATGGAAGACGGTTATTCAGCACCTCTTATTCTAGGTCGTCCATTTCTAGCTACAGGAAGAACTTTAATCGATGTTCAGAAAGGAGAATTAATCTTAAGAGTCAATGAAGACGAAGTTACTTTCAATATTTTCAAAGCTATGAATCATGCATCATCAGAATCATGTTCTTTTATAGAAGATATTCATTCTGTCTATGATAATCGATTACCAACTTTTGAAGACAGATTAGAAGAATGCTTAACTCGTCTATCTATAAAGAAGATGAGGAAGACATTGAAATGAAAGAGATAATTCTTTCTTTAGATCTGTAAAGTTTTACCTTTAAACCACCATGGCATAAGTACTTGGAATTAGAACTAGAAGGACCGGTTCTTAAATCGTCAATAGAAGATCCGCCAAAGAACACGGAATTGAAACCATTACCTTTAAATCAAATATGCTTTTCTTGAAGCGATAATCTATTACCGATTATTATTTCATCAACTTTAATCGAGCAACAAGAAGATCAATTACTTAGAATGTTGAAAAAGCATAAGAAAGCTTTTGGATGGACGATTCTTGATATTCGAGGTATTAGCCACGAGATTTGCGTTCATAAGATAATTCGAAGGAAGATCTAAGCCTTGTATTCAACCGCAACGCCGCCAACCCAAATTTGCAGTTAATTGTTAAGAAAGAGGTCATTAAGCTATTAGAGATGGGAATAATTTTTCCCATATCAGATAGTGAATGGGTAAGTCCAACTCAAGTGGTACCAAAGAAAGGAGGTTTCACAGTGAAAGAAAATGATAGGAATGAATGGATTCCAACAAGAGAAATTACAGGTTATCGAATGTGCATTGATTTTAGGAAACTAAATGATCATACTAAGAAAGATCATCATCCACTTCCATTCATAGTTCAAATGTTGGAACGGTTAAGTGGTCATAAATATTACTGTTTCTTAGATGGTTATTCAGGTTATTTACAAATTTTCATTGCAGCAGGAGATAGGGAGAAGACTACTTTCACTTGTCCTTATGGAACTTTTGCGTATAAAAGAATGCCGTTTGGTTTATGTAATGCTCCAGCTACGTTTCAAAGATGCATGATGGCTATATTTTCTGATATGGTTGAGAAATTCTTGGAAATTTTTATGGACGACTTTAGTGTTTACGGAGATTATTTTGGTAAATGTTTATCGCACTTAGAAAGAGTGTTACAACGCTGCGAGGATACCAATTTAATTCTAAACTGGGAAAAATGTCATTTAATGGTATCAGAAGGAATTGTTCTAGGCCATCGAATCTCTGAAATAGGAATTGAAGTTGATAAAGCTAAGGTTGAAGTAATTGAAAAATTACCACTACCAGTTAATCTAAGGACTCTAAGAGGATTTCTTGGACATGCAGGATTTTATAGGAGATTTATTGCAGATTTTTCAAAGATAGCGAAGCCTTTAAGTCATTTGCTTGAAAAGGAAGTACCTTTTAACTTCGATAGTAAATGTAAAGAAGCTTTTCAGACCTTAAAAGCGAGATTAACTACTGCACCAGTGCTAATAGCACCAGATTGGAATTTACCGTTTGAGATTATGTGTGATGCCAGTGATTTAGTTTGTAGGAGCAGTTTTAGGACAAAGATATAACAAAATTCTCAAAGCTATTTACTATGCATCTCATACGTTAAATGCGGCTCAACCGAACTATACAACTACTGAAAAAGAAGCTGTGGGTGTAATTTTTGCCTTAGATAAGTTTAGATCGTATATTGTTGGTTCTAAGGTAATAATTTATCTGAGACCATTCGACTTTGAAGTATTTCTTGAGTAAGAAAGATCTGAAACCACGTCTTCTTAGATGGATTCTCTTACTTCAGGAGTTTGATATTGAAATTAAAGATAAAAGGAAGTGAGAATGTAGTGTGAGATCATCTAAGTAGAATGGAAAATGATGAAGAAAAGGGAATAGAAATTAAAGATTCATTTCACGATGAGCAACTTTTAGAATAGATACTCCTTCAACCCATGCGATTATTAAAGAATAGAATTCCTTCTAAGGAAATGTCACCTGGTTTGGAGATAACATTAATTACTTAACTTTGTGATTATATTCCGTCTCATTGGACTTGGCAAACAGAAGAAGAAATTCTTTTATGACTTAAAATTTTATTCTTGGGAGGAACGGACCTTTTCCGTAAATGTTCGGATGGGATAATCGAGAAAGTGTGTGCCTGATAATGAAATTTTAAGTATTTTATCATTTTGTCATGATCGTGAGGCGGGAGGTCATCATGGAGGTTGGAAAGCTGCTTTTAAAGTTTTACAATGTGGTTTTTATTGGCCTACGCTATATAGAGATGCTTATAAGTATGTCAAATCTTGTGAATCTTGTCAAAAATGGGGAAATGTATCTAAAAACATGAAATGCCTATGCAACCTATTTTAGAATGTGAGTTATTTGATGTTTGGGGTATAGATTTCATGGGACCATTCCCTATATCTTTTGGAAAAAGATTTATTCTAGTAATGGTAGATTATGTTTGAAATGGGTAGAAAGTGAAGCTCTTCCCACTAATGATACCAAAGTTGTCATACGATTCCTTAAAAGAATATATTTACACGTTATGGCATTCCGAGGGCTATCATTAGTGATAGAGGTTCACACTTTTGTAATAGACCATTTACCAAGATAATTGAAAAATATGGTGTAACGCATAAGTTAGAACGCATACTATCATCCGCAAACCGGTGGTCGTGTAGAGGTGTCTAATAGAGAAATCAAAAGAATTGTAGAAAAGACAAGTGGATTCAAATCGAAAAAGCCAGCGATTAAACTAGGCGATGCATTATGGGCATATAGAACGACTTTTAAAACACCAATTGGTTGTTCTCCTATAAGTTAGTTTTTGGTAAGTCTTGTCATCTCCGGTTGAGTTAGAACACCGAGCCTTACGGGCTATTAAATTTTTGAATTTCGATCCTAAATTTGTCGGTGATCATAGATTGCTTCAATTGATGAGAACTAGAAGAATTCCGTCTCGATTCTTATGAAAGCGCTTTCGAATCTACAAAAAGGCGACGAAATCCTTTCACGATAAGAGAATCTATAGTCGTGAGTTCCATGTAGGTGATCGAGTGCTCTTGTACAATTCACGTTTAAAGTTATTTCGGAAAGCTTAAATCAAGATGGACGGAGTCCATTTAAAGTAACGAGTTTACAAATCTGAGAGTTATTGAACTAGCGATGGAAATACAACTTTTATAGCCAATGGCCATAGAGTAAATTTATTTGTGGAAGGAGAAGGAACGTGCATGAAAGAAGAAATAATGCTACTAAGCGATCCTCCGACAAAGTAAAAAGCAGAGAAATCAAGAAGCGAAAAGCGAGAGAGTTAAACTCGGCCGAATACTGTGTACTATCTATCTTTACTCTACTTTTATGTGTTTTATTTATGTTTAAAGTAGTTTCGTCTTTTACCGGATAGACGTAAAAGAAGCTGGATGTCTTTTTAGATAGAATAGGAATTTTTATGTTGCTTTTGAAATTAGGATTGGATAAAGATGTCGCGTTTAAAATAGAAGCTTGATTTTGAGAAAAACAAGCAATTGTTGAGAGAGATCGATTGAAAGAACTATGTAATGGAAAATCGAGAAGTTCGATAAAGAGAAGGGCAAAGTTTTTAAGAAGGTGTAGAAAATTTGTGGAAAAAGTGAGCATGAAGGAAATGTAGGAAAGCACAACCAAATCACGGGATGAGTGTTTGAATGTTGTTAAGAAGGAACGATTATGTGGTTATCCGAAAATCCCGATGGAGATCAAAGAGAAAATTCGAACGCCTCATTTCTTAAGGTTAGGTTGATAGAACGTTACATCGAACTCGAAAGATTTAGAAGCATTGGAATTAGGACCTCGTGAATTTTGTAATATTTATAAAATTTTTATATAACTTTTGAAAATTTTATAAATAGGATCTTTATGAAATTATTTAAAAGTTTTATAAAGTTTTATAAAAAGTTTTTTAAATTTTATTAAGTTTTAAAAAAAAAAAAAAAAAAAAAAAAATTGGTCGGATCGATCCGACCTAACCCCGGATCGATCCGGACCTAAAAAACCTAAAAAAGGGACGGATCCTCTTTCTTCTTCTTCTTCCATTTTTCTAAAACAGCCGCCTCCCCTTTTCTCCTCAATTCGAATTTTTTTCTTCAAATCATCACACAACATCACCATTAAACTACCTCACCTCTTATACTTTTCTCATTTTCCATTCCTCTCTTCAAACTTGCATTTAAATTGAAGAATTTTTCAAGGTAGCTTCAACTTTTATTCAGCGAAATTTCCATCTTTTCGCCAAATTTCAACCTTTTAAGCTTTGTAAGGTAACATTGTAGTCACTTATTTTCTTAATTTCGTTTTTTAAGCAAGTCTTTATTTAATTCCAAAATTTTGTGTAACTCATTTGTGTTGTTTTGTGTTGTTTTTTTGTTGTTTTGTTATTTTGTCATTATCGTAGAATGGCCGAATCATCAAAAGCTAGTAAAAAACGCAAACCGCATATCCCTACCCAAATTCGAGTTATAGAAACTAGGTCTTTAATGAAGAAGAATTGGCGAGTTAGTTTTGAAAGAACTGCGTCTCTTTGTAGCTAAGAAAGCATTGAAAAATAAATTTGGACGAGTGTTTAGTTGCGATCGAGAGGGTTTGGATTTTAAGGATTTGGGAAGGGAGGTGAAGGAGATTTTTGAAAGGCGGCATTGGATGGAATTAGCCAGTTTAAGGTCTGGAGAGATTAACACCACCTTAGTAGCTGAATTTTATTCTTTGGTAGCAACTCACAATGCTACGGAAGAAGGTGAGTTAACATCTGTCAACCTAAGAACTAGGACAGTGCCGTTTACTCCTCACATTATAAATGCTATTTATGGTATTCCTGATATACCAGAGAATGAGGACTATTATACAGTTTGGAATTTGGATGAACCAGCAGACTTTGATCATATTGTTTCGGTAGCCCAGAATGAGTTAGATCCCACTGCCGTCTGGCATGAAAACAGGTTTTCCTATGGGAAATGTATCCGGGATATGAAAGCCATTAAACGTTTTATTAGTCATACTCTTTTACCCGACTCGGCATTTTACATCTTTTGGTAAAGAGGATTTGTGTATTGCTTGGGCTATAGTTAATGATGTACTGTGGATATAGGCGAGTAATGTGTACAAGGGCCAAGGAATTTGCCACGATCGCTAGACTGTGAGGCGATCCACATGCCTTTTCCGTGTTTTATTTCTTCCTTGTGTCGTCAGATAGGAGTCCTTGAGCTCCCAAATGATAATTTGATGATGGTGGATGACACACTTATAGGTCCTAGTTTACCACTTAGGCCGGCAGGAAGAATAAACTTTTTGGACCCTAACCGTCAACGACCTCAAATTTACTCCATCCACTGCTGTCCCTCCTTCATCCAGTCAAACTCAAACTCAACTTCCGAATACCATCACTTACGACATGTTTCAATCCATGGCCTATGATGTTCATCGTGCTAATGCCAATATGGCTGTTTTTGCGGAAAGAAATAAATTATGGTCTGAAGATTTATGTCAAGGCATACGAGGTTTATATCAAATGAATATACTGCAAAACCCTACCTATGCCGAGATGGATATTCCGCAATGCCAAACCCAGCCTTATACCTTGCCCGATTTCATTCCACCGATGCCACCACCCTCAGATTTTCAACAAATGCCACATTCTTTTGGATTTCAAACTAGTGGTGTAGGGATTTTTCGACAGTACTACGGCGGTGCGACATCGAATGGACTGGATGCGGATCATTTGGCCATACCACGACGAGATGGGGAAGCACTTTTACGATATCACGAGAGAGATGAGCTCGATGGGACTAGATAATTCGGTGCGGATGTCAACTTATTTTCAAGATCCATCCCAAGAATCGACCCGTTCTCAAGCTATGCCAAGTTCAAGCCACGCCGAGCTGAGTGATGAAGAGGAGTGATTTTTAAACATTCTATGATTTTTGACATTAAAACATTTTACTTTAAGTTATTTTGATTTTGGAAGGATTTTATTTTAATACGATTTTCATGTTTTCATTTCATGTTATGGTATTACGCATCGTGTAGTAAAATTTATCGTTATAATAAAATGAAAATGAACCAAAACTAGGAAGAAAACTTATCCCCTAGAAAAAACTAGACATTTTTCAAGCAAAATCAACTCTGTCCGTGAACAGTAATGTTCCGGATCGATCCGGCTTTTCACCGGATCGATCCGATGTGAGTATACCGACCTGACAGCATTACTAGTTCAGAGGCCGGATCGATCCGCCCTTTCTCGGATCGATCCGGCAAGAAGTAAAACGCCGCGTAAAAGAGATCTTTTCTACTTTTGCTTGATAGATATATTTATAAAAGGAAAGAGCAATGACCATAAAACTTTGCTCATTCTTCCTTCCTTCTATTTTTAGTCTATGTATCAGAAATGTCTAACCGATCCTCTCCTCGGTTAATAGTTATGAACCACATACGCTGATGGTGTGGTTCCCGAAGGCGGCATGCCTCTTGTTTTCATAATAACGTCCGAGACATCTAAATTTTCGTCCGTTCTCCTATTACGATGGAGAAAGGCTTAAACACCGAAAAATTGATCGGTGGGGACGTAATCTAATCCGAGGTTGCGGGTGGAAAAAGTTGATAAGGACTCCCAGGAGGTCGAATAAACATTTCGATTGTTAGAGATTTCTTTGCGTCTCTCACTCGGATAACAGCGATAGCCTCGTCTCAACTTATTACGATTAGGGGAATCGTTATTTCATTTTCACGATCATCATAAATCAAATCTATCAAATCCCACCATGTACTTTTGATCGAAACCCACACTTTGAGTTTCTTTGGGAACTTGGGGATGCGTATAATGTTGTAAATCGATGCTGAAGCCTTTGATTCGTATTTCCGTTGTTTGATCATAACTATGATTCCTCAACTCTGGCTTTACCCCTCATTTAAGGCGTGGAAACGCTTCATTAATTTCGGATCTATCCAACTAGAGATTTTTATGGGGTTACGGATGATGAGATCTTTCTTTGTTGTATGCATTAAGCGTGGGAGCATACATTGATTGTGGAGTTTTGATTTTTAAGACCGCAATTAATTTTGCGGTAGAAAGACGTAATAGGGGAAGACCGCTACCATTTGCCAGGTTATCTCTCACCTTTGTATCCAAATCGAATCACGTGCTCGAGTTTGCTCTTGGCGAGATTTTTCCATCTCGTGATTCTCGATTAGGATTACTTCCGTGGATACTCCCGGATGTTCATCTACGGTTTGATAATCGGTTAGAAGTTATGTTGTTAAGTTGGTAGTTGTTTAAATTAGTTGTTTAATCGTTTTTGTTGTTTGTTACTTTTATTTATAGTTTGTAATAGTGTTTAATATATATGTCATTTTCTTTAATCAAAATAATATATGGTTGCCAAAAATAATAAATAATAATCAAAATCATATAAAATTTTAATTTTATTTGCAAACTACTTTTATTTACTCATGAACTTGGGACGATGTCATTTAAGTAAGTGGGAGTGGAAGTAAGTTAGTAAATAAAAATTAAAATTTTCTTATATAAATTTATACTTAATTGCTCAATACTTAGTTTAATTTTTCTTGGAACAAAATAATTAGATAGTATATAATTAGTATGAATAAAAACAATATAAATTGGTAAGAATAGATTTTAATTAAGTAAAATAAATTAGATATATTACAAGTATATTATATATGTCAATTTTAGATCTTTATAAGATTTTAAGTATATGTAACTATACATAAATATTATCAAGTAAGTTTCATATGAAATTTTAGCAAATATACTTATATTTATAATGAATTTTTAGAATAATTTTCTTTGTAAAACGAAATATGAATATGGAATCGGATTAGGAATGATGAGATTTTTGACACCATAAAAAATTACCTCAACCTTGATTAGAGTGATCAAGACCTCACTCGAAATAGCCATTTTTGATCATAACCGACCTTGGCTTATTTTGGTCTACATTTCCTAAAAAATCCACGAGTTTATGCACGTACTTATGAAAGGAGATGATAGCATGAAGCTAAGGATGGTGTATCTTTGAGGTGAAAAAAAAAAAAAAAAAAAAAAAAAAAAAAAAAAGATATATATAAGAACGAAGCACCATATTTACAGAGAATTAATCGAATACCAGGTATCTTCCTTATCTTTGATCGATGAGATATCGGTAGTAGCTTCCAATGATTTGAGTGCGGTAGGGTGTTATCTAGAAAGCGTCTATATCACTATGAGGTATAAAGCTCCCGATAAAAATTCGGATCATAAGATCTCAAGAATGATTACGAGTTTAAGGAAACCGGACTCGTAATTTTAGATCGAAAGAGTATTACTCCGATCAATCTTGATGAAGCAATGCTTATAAATTTGATTTTCTACACACACTCACGCTTTTAGTTCTTAATATGGAAAAAGAGAGAAAAATGAAAAATAGTTGGAAAAGGAGATATTATTAATTGAAAGCTGTTTTTGATCAAGCGTGAAGGTGTAAGTACGCATGCGACTTGCCTCTTTCTCTTTTGATTTCTTTTTCTATCTTTTCGATTAACCAATGTCCTATCCTAAAAGTATTAGCCATCTTGTCAATTACTTGACTTAGTCTTTGATTCCAAATATTTCATATAAGTTGAGATAGGAAAATAATTCTAGAATTTTAATTATATTTATTGAGTAGATTTTGTGAAATTTCATTTGAATAATAGTTGATAAATAATTTATCAAAGTTATCTACACTTTTTATCTTATTAATTTCTAAGAAAGATATAATTAATATGTTTATAATATTGAAATGATATTTTACTAATTTAAAATTTTATCTACCACTTTTATTATTTTATCGTAATTTTTATATATTACGCTTATTTTGCTCGAGGACGATCAAAGAGCTAAGTGGGGAGTAGTTGATGTATAACATTTATATGATAAAAATTACGATGTTTTATATACGTTATCGACTATTTTTATATAAAATAGTAATTATAATGAATAATCTTATAAAATATTAATAGCTATGAATAAATCTAAATACTATAAAAATCTAGTAAAAATGATAAAAAGTTATAAATTTTGTACCGGGTTAATAACCGGAGTGTCGTGGTCGATTCACGGGGGTATTTTTGGTATTTTACAGACCTTAGGTAAACCAAGACCCGAGTGGCGACATTTTGTGGAGTAAAATCATATCTTTTGAAGGAATAAAGGAAGTGCCACGAGATTTAAAGTTCAAGTGGATCAATGGTTCGTGACGCCGTATCAAGTTATATTTTCGACGAACAAATGGCCCATCAAAAAGGCATTTTCTGAAAAAGAAGTCCTCATGGAAGTTGTAGATCTCCTCAAGAGCTTTCCAACGCATCTTGAATTATGTCATTTGGAGATCCAGAGCTCAAGTTATGATTTTATCAAGTTTCGGATTAAGATTGGAAAAAATCTATCCGGATCGATCCGATTTACCTCGGATCGATCCGAGAAACATCATGATTAGACCAAACATGTGGCCCCGCATGAATATCCAGGATAATATTTTTTATTCCCGGATCGATCCGGCCCTTTCTCGGATCGATCCGGCTTGGGAAAATATGCCTATAAATAGAGCAGCTTGCAGGCACACATGGGGGGTACCAAATATATTTTCTTCACCTCTTTTTAGTAGTAGTAGTATGTATATATATAGGCCTTATGCCATAAATAAAGTAGTATCGTTATAATGCTCGAGAAATTATCAGAAGATCAATATTGTTGAAGTTGTTGTAGCATCCGGAAGAATACAGCTTCTAATTCAATCGTTGTAATCGGGTAAAATTTCTAAAGTATTTATGTTTGTTTTGTCTGTTTATATTTTCGTAAAATGTTAGTAGGCTAAATCTAATAACTAGCCAAAGTTATGTAATCGTTTTATTTTGATCTTTTCGGTAAAGGAATGTTGTCTAAGTAAAATTGAATAAAATTGAGTTAATTGAATCTTTTTCTATTGATAAAGTTTGACTTGAAAGAATTCATAATCTAATTATGAATTGACACCTCGTAATTAAGTTATGAACTCGTTAATAGAAAAACCGGAGGGTAAAAATTGGCCGAGTGAAAACGTGACAACGGAACCCAATTTCCTACCCGAGGGCAGATTTGTCCTAAAAAGATGAATCTTATTAAAATTTGTACTCAAGATCGTAATAATGTTAAAATCATCAGTTTAATTGAAACTTAAACCGGAAAGTTGAATCGCCCGGCCTTGACAACCGGAGCCTTTAAATAAAATTGACCGTTTGACGAACGGAATGACTCCTTTTTATCTAAAGGTAGAATCGTACTCGGGACCTGTTCAGAAAAACCATAACAGTTGTGGACTTTGGACTGATGACAATTTCACACGCTAATGTGAGGATGAATTGTTAACCTTAGGAGTGCACCGTTTCATTTACTCAATTGAACCTAAAGATCGAGCACATTCCATTCACTGAAAAGATCGTATAAATCAATTATATAAACTTTGGCTAGTTCTCTAATAATATATTTGGCATCTATATATTTATATCTATATATATACTTTGCAACTTATGCACATCTATATATATTTATATATCTATATATATTATATTAGAATAACTTTTAAATTACGTATTTATTTTATGTTGACTAGAATAGTAGTGATCTGTGTTATAAAATTGCGGTTTAGATCGAGTTAATAATGACTCTTTGGTGTTTAACCACACTTTGAAGAATTACAAAGTTCCCTGAGGATACGATACTCTGACTCACCATACTAGCACTACAGTTTGACCCGATACACTGTCGGTTAAGGACTGGTATTAGCACTAGAAAAGGCCATGTCAACTCTCCACCATAACTCCACCTCAATCCCATCAATCACCTCTTAAAATACCTCACCCTAATAACTTCTCTACCCATTATCCCACTAAACCATCCAAATTCATTCCATTCTTCCTATTTAAACCAAACCTTCATCACCAATATCATCATTCTTATCATTTTCATCTCTTTCATTCACCAAACTTCTTCAATTTCTTCCTTCTTCATATATTTCGGCCACCATCACCACCACATCACCACCATATCACCACCAAACCACCACCATAACCAAACCAATTTCCTTCCATTTTCCAAATCCTAAATAACCCTATTGCTGTCGTGTAGTACTGTTGCTACGGTGTAGTACTACAATTCTTCATCTTCCATCATCAAAAGAACAGGCCTAGAAGAAAATCAGAAAAGTTCAGGCCGGTAAACCGAACCCTACCTCCGGTTTACCGAGGTCTCTTTTTCAGAATCAACTTCAGAGTCTATTTCCATACTTATTCAGGATGGGTCCTAAGCGTCAATGGTCAGTTGTTCGTCCCAGTGGATATCAGACAGTGTATGGAGATGCCAATCCATTGATAGACGGGGTTGCGCAGTTCCATTCCTTAGCTATTTATGAGTCGTTCCGAGGCCATTGGAACATAAGACCAGTGGCTCGAGAACGAGGGGTAGATTTGGACGACTGCGGGTTGATATTTCCAGAGGCCCTATAAGCACAAGATTTATTGGATATGGCTGAGGCACCGGCAAGATTCAACGCCACGGTGGTAAGGGAATTCTATGCATATGTTTCACATAACCCCGGAGCCACATTTGCTATGGTCCAAGGAGGTAAGGTTGATTTCTCTATCGAGCGGATCAATGCTCATTTTATGATTAGAAATCCACCGGTGGGCCCGGATGAGTACACATCCTTGAGCAACATTGCCGATCTCGAGAGGATGGATATGGTTGCTAATTTCTTAGAGGTTCAATGGATGTGCAATCCTGCTGGAGCCTCCACCATCTTCATAGAAAATGAGCTATCCTTGGACCGGAAGATGGTCAATAGATTTCTTTGTGCTCGCCTACTTCTGATGAAGCACACTGTTTCTGTCACCACTTCGTGGGCAGAATTGATGTTCTATCTAGAGACGGGTGCCCCGATCAACATCGGTCTACTGATGCATAGCCGTATCCATGAGCTTGCCTCCACTTCTGAGCGAGAGCTGCTAACTTACGGGCCGATGATTGATATGTTTGCTCTAGAGGCCGAGGTGAAGATGTTTGTCAGTGATGAATGGGAAGATCCTGAGCCATAGCTCAGTTCACAGTCAGTTTCGAGAGTTCAGAGACGGGTTAGAGCAGAGAGAGAGCATACTCCGGTGCTGGGAGCACCGAGGACTCAGAGAGCCTTGCTTGGGGAGCACTCGCGAGAGATTGCGAGTCTACATCGCAAGATGGATCGGATTATTGACTTTCTAGGACTTCCGCCTGCTACCTCGCCACCTAGGATTGCCCCTCGTCATAGAGCATCCTCTTCCACCGCTGCCGCCTCGAGTGCTGCACCACCTCCCGGTTTTGAGCATGGAGTCTGCTGGGAGTGTTATTCTGATGATGACTAGCTTTTATTTCTTTCTCTTGTTGTTTTCCATTTTTCTTGTTTTTATTTTTATTTTTTTTATTTTCCTACTGAGTTGATGTTGTAGAATAATTTTCTATAATAATTTTGTTGGCTTAATTTGTTTTGGAGTATATTATTTTCTCTTTTACTGCCGCACTTTTATTATCCAATTTCTTGTCACCACTATTCTTCTTTGTTTTCTTGAGTTACTTAGCACAAATTTTTCATGGACTTCTTACATGAGCCTGATGATTTATACGATGATCCGTTTCTTCTTTGGTTCCACCCTTAACCAAAGGTAAGTTCCTTTTCATTTTTCATTTCACATCTTACACATTGGAGACAATGTTTCGATTAAGTGGGGGGGGGGGGGGGGTAGAGAAACGTCATTTAGCTTTTTAGCATTATATTCCATGAATTGCGTGATTGTCTTGATTCTCTTTGATGCACGATTCACCACTTAGACTTTGATTCCTTTCGACAGAATTTCAAAAAATTATGATATCTTTGATCTTTTCGAGTTAATTGACTTCATCTTTGTTTTACTTTGTACGAGTGAGAGAAAATGTCCACTTCTGAAGTAGTGGCGTATTAAGCGCATATTCTTTTATGAGCCACCATTTTAAGCACGTATAACTCACTTACCTTGGTGTGTAGTCGATAGCACATTGCTTTGACTAGAGTTGACCCTGACTTCATAACGAATCATGTTTCACTAACGCTTAGAAAGGAAAAGGAATTTCGGATTCGGTAGTTTATAATGAGTGGGGCCATGAGGATAGTTAAATCAATGGGAGTTCACCCGCCAAGAAAGAGAAGTGCATAGAAATATATACATCTATATTCTCTTTGGCAATATCTTAGTCGATGGAGCGTAAGACGCACGACTTTTGCATAGAACGATAAACGTGAGCCTAATAGTAATATAAGTTCGGTTCTCGATCCGCCTTGCCAGTTCAATTAGTTAACAAATACATGTTCTAGACTGGTTAGTTCGACTACGGGTTGACGTAATGTGAGATTGTCTGCATTTCTAAGCGGTTGTGTTTTCTTGACTTTTAATGTAAAGGGGGGTATATGCTTATGATGTAAAGGGGTTATTTTTAAATGGTGACAAAGTCTGTCTGATGAACATAGTACGGCTATATGCTTGGTACATAGGAAGCCTATGATGAACAAAGTATGGTATTTAATGTAACGGGGTTAATGTAAAAAATGGCAAGAGTGCTGCTGCAATTTAAAATGCATATATGCTTCCACAAATACATATATGCTAGCGCTGCACCCTGCCAGTGGGTGTACTCACTCAGTTTGGGGGGTTAGTAAAATTTGAAAATAAATATGACCATTTACCTTCACTCAGTTCCAAACCATAAATAAATGTAGTTAGGAAACAAACTTTCTTTCATTCACACAATAATTGACCGCAAAGAAAAGGCAAAGAAACATAAAGAATGCTAAGCTGGTTTTCATCCTATCACCAGAGATTAGCCATCTTGGTTCAACAATTGAAATAGCTTCTGGCAGAGAGGGATGAACATCTCTCCGTTTCAATCATCATCAAGATTTTACCTAACGATACAAGGTTTCCACCTTTGTAAAATCTCTATCCATTGATGATTTTTCTTCTTCTTCAAGGATAATGTTCATTGAGCTTATTCCAGATGCCATTTCTACTCAGCCCGGCCCTCTCTTTATGTACAAATTCATTGAATCCCATAAGGCTCAGGTGAGAGGGAATTTTTCCCAGCATACCACCATTTTCTGCTCCTCATCCCATGAATACCACCCAAGGCAAAAAAAAAAAAATTTGGGACGCGATTTTCTCCCATTTTTTCCACAAATGTGCACGATCTTAAGGTCCTTGAATCCCCTATTGGGTTCCCCTTCCCAATAGGGGTTTAGTTTGGTTCCAAAACACCTAAATCATAAAACGGGAGTGGTATTTGGGGAATGCGGTGGTAGTCTGAGAAAAAAGGTCATCTCAAAAGTGGTATTTGGGGAAATGCCTCCAGGTGAGAGGCTTTACAGCTGGAATTTCTACCTGTGAATCTGTTCAACTTTGTAGGGTTGTTGTAGATATGTTCTGTACCTTCACGATTGATGTTTCTAATGAGTTTGAAGTTTGATCGCACTAAAAAAGATACTGTAAATCATACCATTATCTGCCTCGAATTATGCTCAACTGATTAGTGATAGATGGAATATTGTACGAAATACTTGTCGATTGCCTAATGTTCCTCGGTTGCTTATTTTGCATCTTTCTATTTTATTCCGATATTTGGTACTTTTTTGCCTTGTTTTATGTGATTTTCAGGGATACCATAATATGTTCTAAATAGAGATGGATCCATATTAGGGGAAGAAACATCGGTCCGATGTCAGAAGAATTCAATACGAAGTCTGCTGGACCAGAAAAAGAGAAAAAGATCCGGATGCTGCGGAAACACTAGCCACAGCCTCGGCAACTTGGAGAGCAAGAAAGAGAAGAGCCGTGATATGCCATTAAGTCGGTTAGGTTAGAACCACTAGGTCGGTTACAGCTCTGTATAATGTTTTGCTAGTCTCTTGTAACAAATCATCAGTCATATATACGATTAGATACTCAATACAAAAATCTTATATTGTTTTCTATGAAATAAAAGTTCATCGCCATTGATAAAGGAATGAAGTTTTGAACGTTCCTTCGTATTTTTGATCATGGTAGATTTTGTTAGATTAACGTGATGTAATTGATCTGCATCGTAAATAACTAGATAATCAGAACAGAACGATGTCGAATTCTAAAATTAGGAACCATCGCCGCCGGTCCTGCGACGTTCTATATCGTAGCCGCGACAACCCTGGGTCCCCATAATCTGAATATTCAGAGTCAGCTACGTTGATCGAAAGATTTAATTAACAGTAGGATAGATCTGGTCAATCTGCTTATTGTAAACGTAAATTAACATGAAGGACTACCAACATGAGGTGTTAATTAGGACATAGTTTGATCAATCGCTAGGAACATGCTCGTCAATCCGTGATAACTGCTTAGGAAGGTTCTCGGTTTGTGCCAGTACTTTCTAATACTTACAGCATGTGAGTTATTACAACCAATGAAGGAGGTTAGCTACACACAGACGTCTACTGTCCTTTCAATGGAAGTAGATAAGATTAGGAAAGAGCACCCGTAGCTAAACTGAATTAGAAAATGATTTGGTTAATCTAGGAAATTTTGAGGATAAGTACACAAAAAGATGCATGACACCAAGTTAGGAGATCGGAAAGGAGAGATATACCATTTTCCTTTTCAGTATTTATGTTTGTCAAAGGCCATTGATTGTTTTCTTGTTAGATTTAATGTGTTTTATCTAAGTTGCATTGGTTTTGTGGGATCGACCTTGACTCGCATAAACTATACAATGATTGACCTTTTAATCTTGTTAGTAATTCGTGTGTAGTTGTGGCTTACACGCGGATCAAGTTTTTGGCGACGTTACCAGGGACAATGGCCAATGTAGATAATATATTCATTAAATTTGAATAAGAATTATTTGTTTGTTACTGAGTCTTAAAATTCAGAGTCTGTCATGTATCATCCTGCATCGTATTATGATTAGAAAAAGGGAACAGCTTCGGAAGCCGCGACAAGCCCTGCCACAGCCTCGAAGCCTATAACCCTGATTCTAATCCCTTTTGTTTTTCTGTGTTCATCCTATTATGTATTTAGTTCGTATGTCCGCAACAGTTGGGTCTGACCCAACTAAGGCGGGAAACTACTTACTGTGTTTTTGTTTTGTTTTGTCCAGCTAGCATGATGCCACGAAGAGTCATAAATTCCGTACATATCTTAATGTACCCAGGTTTGAAGGTATACAAGCAATACCAAGTGGGCAAGAGGAGAGTGGAGCAAGAGCAATAAGCTACCCTGAAAGATTATGAGACCTATAGATCATGTGAGATTCCTATCAAATTAATTGATGTATTTTCTACTGACTCCAATCCTGAAAAGGATCTGGATACCATGTTCACTAAATCAGAGGATTACCCTGATTCGGACTTGATAGAAAAATTAGGAGACCCCTGTACTTTTAGGCCCCCAGTCTCGATTGATGGAGTAAACTTAGGATAGGAGTGTACGATTCAGGGTCTAGTTGCAACATTCTCCCACTTTGTCTGTTTAAGCATGCAAAATTTAAGGTCGAGTTGACTGAGATGCGCAGTATGTGTTTTGTCGATCCCGAGATCGATATGCTCACTGAGAAACTACAAGCTCATAGTGGGAAGCTTCGAGTTCCCAGATGATTTTGTAGTAATGGACATCATCGACGATCCGAGTGCACACGTTCAGTTAGGACACCCTTTCTTAACAACCAGCCGAGCAATCCTGGACTACGACAACTATGAGATTACGCTTAGGGTCAACAATGATGCAAAAACCTATACGATCCTAGAGCCACTCATCAACCGACTAGGATAGTACCGTGTCAGCTCAAATTCCGGAGAGGTTAAAGTCATCCAGATAGAGGATATCCATGATAATATGAGGAAAAGGGTTGGTAGAGACCATAGAGTAGGAGTTCTTGATAGTTTGCTCCAAGAAAAGGATGAAAAGAATCAGGACAATGTGCCAAGGGAGACGGCCAGCCTTGCCAAATCTGCCCAGCGTAGTGACAGGTTGAGACCGAGGGTGGAAGAAGTGAATTCATTGGGAAAAAAGGGCAAGTCTCAGAGTAGGCAAGTGTAGGCTAGAAGTGCAAGGTTGAAGGCTCCAGGTTCTACTGAAAAGGTTCGAGGAGTAGGGCTTCTGGATGGAAAGGAGGAAAGCATCTACTTGGGAATAAAAAACCCAGGGAGAGCATTCATAGAAAAATAGGGAAGACGCACCTCGGTAAAAGCCTCTCGAGTGCAATGTTAGTGGGTGAAAACCCAAAAATCAGATTGAGTGAGAATCGAAGGAAACTCGAGCTGGCGAATCTGAATTCAGAACTACTTTCTTACCCTTAGGATATTTTGAGTCAAATAAAAGTAGTGGGATTGGGCAAAAAGATTTTTTCATCCTACCGCATCCCGAGGTTTTGTGCTAAATGATGGGGGAAGGGATTTTTACTTGTTGAGCAATCCGGTGAAGTAGGTTAGTCGAGTCGGAGGAGTCAGTGCTGATTGATAAGAAGCAAGGATTGAATGAGAAGGGAAGTTGTTTTAAATTTTAAGGAATTTGGAAAGAAAAATCTCAATAAGCCGAGAAGGTACTTCCCGCAGCCATGAAAGTACTTAAGCTTGGTTCCCAAGGTTTGACTAAATTCTGGGAAGTCGAGATGGTGTGTGGACCACACGCATTGACTCGGAAGTCTGATAGGGCAGGGAACCGTCCCATCCACACTCTCCACTACTCCATATTTTCTTCTTCCCTATTACTCCTCCATTACTCCACCTTTCATGAATCCCATCAATATCTCCCTCACTCCACTCACCCACCATTAATCCTTCCCACTCTTCCATACAACCATTTCAATTCAAACGATTTCAAATTTCAAATTGACCCCACTATCTCCTATATAAAACACCTTAACCTCACCATTTCCTTCATCATCAATACTATTTCCTCTCTTCTTCTTCTTCATAAATTTTGGCCAACACCACCACCATAATTTAGCCATATCCACCATTTCCATAAACTAAACCCTACATTTTCCTAAAATTGCCACTATAAATTTTCGATTTCTGTGAATCGACACCATTTCCGTTCATTAGGAGTTCCAGAAAGCTCCTAGAATTTCATAACCCAGAAAACTAAATCTCAGGAAGCAGCGAGACCACCTCTTGCAGCAGCGCCAGGCAGTTTTAGTAGAGACAAAGTTCAGTTCAGAGCAGTAATGGCAGGAAACCCGATTCTGAGACGTAGAGAGCACAACAAAGGCTTTAGGCCGGCAATGCCCACTATAAATGGTGTCGACCAGTTTGCTTCTGTTGCAATATATGAGTCATTCAGGACAAATGGGAACAATCGGACGGCTGTAAGGGAAAGAGGTGTAGACGTCAATAATTGTGTGGTGATGTGATACCACGGGTGCTTGGGTTTCACGGCATAATGGACATGGCTCTCATTCTGGCCACTTTTAATGGCACTATTGTTCATGAGTTCTATGCATAGGTAGCGGCCAACCCCAAGTCTCACATTGCAATGGTTCGAGAGGTGCCCATTGATTTCTCGATTGAGACTATCAATGCCCGCTATGGCATTGTCAATGCCCACTTCATGATAATGAGTTAACTACTGCCAACAGAGAGCGTGATCTGGAGGCGCTTGATGCTTATTGCTTGAATATTATGATGTGCGTGGGAATTGAGCCAACAATTTCAGACAACATTTTCTCAAACGAAGTGGCCTAGGGCGCTTTCGTATGTCGCCTAAATTTGTCATCACACCTCTTTTGCCCAATGCTCACACCGCTATGGTGACTTGTCTGAAAGCCAAGCTCATGTAGTATCTTGATATCGAGAATGACGTGAACATCGGTTTGTTGATACATAGGCAGATTCGCCAGGTTTTCGGAACAAGACGAGAGATTTTACCGTATGGAAATCTGCTAGATGCAATGGTTATGAAAGTAATGCGCCCAGTCTTGGTGGCTGGTGAGAGAGTTGAGCCACTGCCGATCCTTGATGGTGTGGCAGTTCAAAAGACAAGAAGGTGGAGAAGACGAGCTGCGATACCAGCACTGGGACGGGCTAGACCACAACACGAGTTTCAGGCTGAGATGATGAGGGAGTTGGCAGAGATGCAAGGAATTTTAACTCATATGACGGAGCATCTCCAAATTCCTCCCTATGCCTGACCACCATGAGCCCTTAGGCGTAATCGATCTTCGGAGGCCGGCCCTTCTTCTGCAGCACCACCTCCCGGTGACGACGACGACGCGGACATAGCCTCTGATTAGTCCCTAGTTCTAGTCATTTTTAGTTTTTCTTATTATTCTCCATTGTTGTTTTTATTTTGTTTTTTGTTTTTAAAGACTATGCAATAAATGACTTTTCATTTTTATAAATAATGTATTTTATGGCTTATATTTTTTGCAATTTACAATTTCATTTGCTTTCTGCCATTCTATATTTTATTATTGTGTCACCTCTACTTTCCCTGAATTTTGAATGTCAGAATTCATTAGCAGATGTTCGGATACTTTTTCACGACATTAAGCCCACGACGTGTTCGATACGAGTTCATATACTTCGATCCACGCTTAACCCAAGCTAAGTTTCTTTTCGTTATTAATCTTTTCATCATTGGGGGTCAACGCTTCGATTAAATAGGGGTAGGAATGTCACTTAGCAAGTGACTAAGAATTTAATCAATAGTTTTATTTATCACGATTCTTTTCGATGCATTTTTCACCACTCAGTCTTTCCGGGAAATCTGCAACACGAACGTGAGGATATGATAAAGTGACCATTTCCTTCATCATCAAAACTATTTCCTCTCTTCTTCTTCTTATTCATAAATTTCAGCCAACACCACCACCATACCACCACCAAAATTTAGCCAAATCCACCATTTCCATAAACTAAACCCTATATTTTCCCAAAATGGCCACTATCAATTTTCGATTTCAGTGAATCGAAACCATTTCCGTTCATTAGGAGTTCTAGAAAGCTCCCAGAATTTCCTAACCCAAAAAACCGATTAGGAAGAAGTGAAACCACCTCTCGCAGCAGCACTAGGTAGTTTCAGAAGAGACAAAGTTCAGTTCAGAGCAATAATGGCTGGTAAAGGCAACCCAATTTCGAGACACAGAGGAGCACAGTAGAGGCTTCAGGGCGATGCCATGCCTACTATAAATGGTGTCGACCAGTGTGCTTATATTGCAATATGTGAGTCATTCAGGACTCATTGGAACAATCGGATGGTTGCAAGGGAAAGAGGCGTACCCTCAATGATTGAAGTGATGTGATACCACGAGTGCTTCAGTTTCACGGCATAACGAACATGGCTCTCATTCCGGCCGCTTTTAACGCCACTATTGTTCATGAGTTCTATGCCAATGTAGTGGCCAACCCTGAGTCTCACATAGCAATGGTTCGAGGGGTCACTATTGATTTTTTGATCAAGACTATCAATGCCCGCTATGGCATTGTGAATGCCCACTTCATGGTTAGGAGTTCACTGCTGCCACAAGAGAGCGAGATCTGGAGCGCTTGAAGCTTATTGCTGAATATTATGATGTGTAGTGGGAATTCGGAGCCAACAATTTCCCGACTACCTTCTACTCAAACGAGCTGGCCTGGGACACTTGTACGCTGTACAAATTTGTCATCACCTATCTTCTACCCAATGCTCACGCTAATACGGTAACTTGTCCGCAAGCCGAACTCATGTACTATCTCGATGTCGAGAATGATGTGAACATTGGTTTGTTGATACATATCCGGATTCTCCAGGTTTGCGGAACAAGACGAGAGATTTTACCGTATGGCAACCTGCTAGATGCATTGGCTATGATAGTAGAGTGCCCAATCTTGGTAGCTGATGACCAAAGGATGGGAAGGCGGAGAAAACGGGCTACGATACCAGCATAGTGACTGGCTTAAACACAGCACGAGTTTCATCTTTGAGGTGAAGAGGCGTTAAGCGAGAGATGCAAGGAATACTAACTCATATGATGGCACATGTCCACATTCCTCCCTATGCCCCACAACCATGAGCCCCAGGCGTAATCGAGCTTGGAGGCGGCCCATGTTCTGCAGCGCCACCTCCAGGTGACGACGACGACGTAGACATAGCCTCTGATTATTCTCCATTGTGGTTTTTATTTTATTTTTCTGTTTTAACGACTATGCAATAAATGGCTTTTCCTTTTTTTATAAATAAAGTATTTTATGCCATTCTATATTTATTATTGTGTCGCCTCTACTTTGCCCGAGTTTTGTATGTTAGAATTCATTAGCAGATGTGCGAATGCTTTTTCACGACATTGTGCCCACAACATGTTCGATACAAGTTCATATACTTCGCTCCACGCTTAACCCAAGATAAGTTCCTTTTCAATTTAAATTTTTTCCGCATTGGGGGACAATGCTTCAATTAAGTGGGGGTAGGAACGTCACTTAACAATTGACTATGAATTTTGTCAATGCTTTTATTTACCACGATTCTTTTCGATGCATTTTTTACCACTTAGTCTTTCCGGGAAATCTCCAACACGAATGTGAGGATATGATAGCTTGATCATTTGAAGTTAGTTAACTATATCCGTGTTGTATAAACGAAATAAAAATCGTGTTACTTTTGAAGTAGGAGCGTATGAACCGTATTCTCTTTTTGTGGACCACTTTTAAAGTACGTATAACCCACAATCTTCGGTATGCGGTTAGATGTTTCTCATTTTGACTTATGGTGGACCCTAGTTTTTCGAGTTTTGTTTAACCTAGGTCATTTAGGTCAAGTTGTGGATCTTATAAGGGCTATGGAAAAACGGATTCGGTAGTTTATAAAATTGTAGACTGTGAGGATTGATAAATTTTTCAGAGCTTACCTGCCGATAAAAAGAGAAAATGAAAGAAAAATGATTATCAAGATTATAAGCTATTTCTTTCTCTTTGGCAAGAGGGAAGCAAATTTGATGGAGTGTAAAACGCACGACCCTTGCACAAAAATAGACCGATAAATAGCAAACTTCAGAGTAGTACTCGGTTCCTGATCCACCTAGCCCATTTGACTTGACCTATGCAATTAAAATAAAAATGTAAATAAAAAATGGAGTAAAGGATGGAACATTCTCGAGAGTACTAGCAAGATTTTGAGTTAGAATGATATGAGTCACGACATTCTTTTGTGGTCTGAAAGTTATTGCACACACACACACACTGGTTCATGAATTGAGAATTGTTTAATGCACTACTTATTAATATAAGTTGGCATGGTTCTTATCTCGGCTTGTGACGCATGGTTCTTTTTAATTAATCTTTATATTGGTCCGGTTTCATTATCTTTCCCCTTTTTGTTCGGGACGACCAAAATCTAAGTGGGGGGTAGTTGATCGCACTGAAAAAGATACTGTTGGTCCCTTGGAAAGGCTAACACAAGTTTAAAGGGGGGTGAATAAACTTGTCACCAAGAACTAATCTCACTTTGGAAAAGCCCAGGGCGAGTTTTTTTCAAACTCAAAGCGATCTTTAGTTCGATTTTGTTCACATCCCCTTAACTTGTGCGGAGTTCGATTAGGTCAAGCTGAATATAAGTTAATGCTGACTTATATTTAGTCTTGTCAACTGGCAGCGGATAAAATATTAGCCTTTAACAACTAGTTGATATGAAAACTATGTAATTAAAACTATAATGAAATAAATGAATGCATAAAGTAAATGGACAAGAATTATAGAGGTTCAGGTGGTGTAATCCTGTCAATCCTCTCTTCCCCTGTGATGCGGAGGAAAATTCCACTAGAACTTCTTTGAGATGGCCCGGTTACAAAAAGTTCTAAACTGATAGTCCTTGACTAATCCCTAGCTTCACTATCTAAACACTTGTAGAACAGGTAGGATTGCTACTCTTCAACTGTTTGAACCACTGGTCCTTGGAGGGTGGTATTGCCTCTTCACCAGCTCATCACAAACACAGTCTTCCTGACTGCACTCAACGGTCAGATAACACACCCATGTTGTTTCCAACTGTTTCAGTGTTACCATTCACAAACACTAGTCTACATACTACTTTACTAATATTGATACCCAGTCTACGAAAGACTTGTCAACATTCTGGTCAAGTCCACAAATTAATATATATGACTTTGAAATGACCTAGAGGTTTGCTTTAATCCCCAAAGGATATAAGCTATGGCAGGCATCCTGCCAAAGGTTCTTTTTGAATAAATTAAGATACCGTTAGTCTTGCAAAAAGGTCTTAGGGAATCACCCCTAATTTCTGCTTTGTAACGAATCTGTTATTTGTTCTAAGCTAAAACCCTTCTGTTCTGAATGAATTCAGATTCCGTTGTTGGGCAAGGAAGTCTCAGGGAATCACCCCTATTTCCCGCTTTCTGACGAAATCAAGCAAGACTGAGTAGTAAGATCAGAGATCACGGTCTGGTTAACTCTCTACCTATTAGGGAATCACCCCTAAATTACTCAGCTTTACTGTGAAAGTTAAACTTTCCTATTCATTCTACTCTTCTTTATGTAGTTCCAATTACTCCCACTGGGCCTGAGATGCTCAGGTGGTTCTACAAGAGTTTCAACAGAACTGGAGTATCAATCTCCATTCACAAGGTTATGGCTTTTAAAACAACTCTCATGATCGAGGATCCTACACGACCCACAAAGGACTATAGGTCATCAATACGCCTATAGACCGTAAGGTCCCGCAATGGGTAATGGACAAACCATACTCCCACGCTGCGTTCGGGTGGAGTGATATCTTGATCTAGTTTAGTAGTTTTTATTAGTGTTATCACCAAGCGCCGAGTTGGATGTGGGTGAACAAATCGATTAGTAACATCTTGAGTACAAATACTTCTAGATCTAAGGTTGTTATTTATAGACTCTATCAGACCGAGTTTGACAGTATTTTTGTCATTCTCTGAATTTACGAGTTTTTATAACCTACCTTTACTCAATGCATTAAGATCTTTCACGACCTAAACGTGTACGCAAAATTTCCAGTCCTACCTTCAAGCACTAAATGCTAAATGTCTATATTTACGGAAGTGAGGTGAACCGAATTCACTCTGTATCCACAAATGCATAGGCATCTTTTAGGTAGACTTCTCGGTTTTTTATTACAACCGTTATTTTGCGACCAATATCTTAAATGAGTTCAGCAGCGTATCGTAGCACATCAATAACTATATAAGGCAAATTTATGGTGTATCCCTTAGTGAAAACATTTCACTGGGAGGGAGGCCGAGCATCAGTCCCGAAGACTACGCAACAACCTATTTCTGAGTATGGAATACTTATCTCCTGAGTGAAATCAGAGATTTCCTCCTAATATTTTGGATAAACTTTCCGAGTTTTGAGTAGTTGTCGACTAAGATGTCACTACTCGTGAGGCTTCCACTAGCTTGTATCTTTCATAAGACCCCGAAGGTCAATATGAGCAAGCTATGTAACTTCTTTAAATCTATTACCCTTTCCCGATTGAAAGGAAACTTAGGCTTTCTTCCTTTGAGACAGGGTTCCTTTGATTTGGAAGATAGGAATCACCTAAGCCGGTCTGTGAGATCTTGTCGTTGGGGAATATGCACTAATTAATAGTATATAAAGAAGTGTTTATCGAAATACGGAAACCATTTGCGTTTATATTGTTTTAGATGTGTTACATATACCTATTCATCATTTCTTAGTGGTTCTGACTTTATCAAACAAAAGTCCGAGTCTTAGGTTCGTGCTACGAATGTTATATTTATCGTCAATAAGACAAACAAATTATCCTATTGAAAATGAATACGTTCGTTCCAACGAATCCGAAAATAGAAAATGAATTTTCTGTGATACTCAAGAATTGAATCCGAGATTCATTTCCTTATATCACTCCCACTAGTCTATCTGAGAATACCTGCCCGTTGTCTATTTTATTTATCGTTTAATGCAAAGCTACCTAGTTCTTTCAAAGAACTTAGCTTTCGAGAAAATTTCTAAGGATGCATTGGTCAGTGATCCGAAATCACTTTTCTTATCCTCTAATTTCCAATTCATTAATTTTTCGGTTTAGCCTTAAAACTACCTAGTTTGGATGACTGACACGTATAAACATTCTTTCCCATTCTCGACTTTCCTTAAATGAAAACTGTCTTGAACTAGCAGTTCGTTCGAGTAGACTCTATTCTTGAACAGTGGGATGTTCAGTGTTTCTTGCTTGGACTATCGATCGACAAATCATAAGACCAAAGCTCCCACTAGTTTATCGGTTCCAAATACCGTCTAACTAGAAATACTTTGTATTTATGATTTTTCAAAGATTAGAACATCACCTAGAACTAAGCTCCCACTAGTTTATCAGTTCCAAATACTGTCTAACTAGCAATGCTGTGTTCATGATGTTTCAAAGATTATAAAATCTCCAGAACTAAGCTCTCACTAGTTTATCAGTTCCAAATACTGTCTAACTAGTAACGCTTATTCTTGTTTTTCCAATGAATGGAGAAACTCTTGTGCATTCCATTACACATTTCTAATTATTCAGAAAAACAACAAATCATAAGACTAAGGCTCCCACTAGTTTATCGGTTCCAAATACCGTCTAACTAGCAACGCCTTACGTATATGATTTTTCAATTAGAAATTTGATGTGTAATTACACTTTTAAAATTCACTAATTGAATTTTATCTGATAGTCCTATGTCATCTTTTGTAAACTAAGTATGGTCGTCTCTCGTTCAACACAAGTGACACCCGTGACATACTTATACTATGTCACTTAAGTTTTTAAAGGCTTAATAGAAGAAAACTTTTCCGAAAAAATTAATTGCATTATGTTGATAATTACAACGTACTTGTTACATCCACATTTTATTTTATTTTTATTTTTTATGAAGTCCTATTTCTAACAGTTCAGTAGTCTAGAGATTAAAGTTGTAAAAAAAATATGACAGAAAGTTAAATTCAAATTTAAATTTTCACTACTAGATTTTTATTTTAGGAGTAATAAACTATAAAGTCTATCCTACCATTCCAAGGATTTAACCTCGTATAGTACTGTCCGTGAGGGTCGATATCAGTACTATGACGGTTAAACTGAGACAATGTCTCTCAATGATTAAGCTTCGAGAATCGAACATCTCACGGGAATCGAGACATCCCGGACATTTAATCATTGATTACCTTCCTTTTCTAGCCTAGATATTTGAAAATATCCACAAAGAGTGTGACCTACTATATCGGATCTCGAGTACGCCCGAGTATGCCTACGAGGCGGTCACCCACTAGAGTACCGATATCCTATCCTTTCGGAGACCAAGCCTTGAATTTTGATAGCGGTGAACACCATCCGAAGGGCGAAATCAAAGCGGCACGATGTGTCACCATTCTCTCACGTGCTTGCATCTATAGTAGAGGCCGTGGGGTTGGTTTGTCGCCTTCCCGCTCCCACTCAATATTTTGAAAAAGTGGTGGGTTTACTAATTACGGTTTTGGCCTTGACAATAAGAAACAATAAATCAAAGTACTCGAATAGGGTCGGTTATGTAGGCAAGCCTACGCCGCCTTATTCGTTGGAACATATGTGATGATTCAGGCCAATCCAGCAGAGAAGCCCGTTTAGCCGAAGGCTTATCGGCTATGCTAAGTCCTATCGAACTGCTGTAACGTACATCACACGTGGAGGGGAGTCGATTGAGCCGAAGCTCGGTTGAACTCGCCCAACCATGGTTAGACCATTTCCGAACCCATGTACTAAGATTCTCCGATTTCTAAGTTGTCCCCAAAGCGTAATCTCGTTTTTTGTTTAAGATGGGTTCACCGAGAAGCCATCACCGAAAAAGCTCAACGATTTATCCAAGTGGGATTCACCGAGAATCCATCACTAAAATCGTAAGCGATTGACATAAACCGGGTCCTCGGTTTTATAATTAGCTACTTATTATTTAACTACCACATATTAAATTAATAAGCATTCATACTAATTATTCGAGTTATACATGCCTAATTTATTCGAAATAAACTAGCTACATGTATGCATTGGAGTGGAATCATGAAGATGCAAGTCATGGCAATTTTCCGGTTTTAAGCACGTAATCTTGATCAAACAAAAAATTATACCGAAAAGTAAACACCGAGATGGACCGTTGGTACCCCCGACTAACTATTTTCTAAGGAAAAATAAAACTTAATCTATGTCTTCGAGTCTTGATCTTCAAATCTTGAACTCGAATCGCCGGATCACGAACCACGAACACCCGAGAGAAGAAAAGGCTTTTTAATCAAATAAAACCAATTTATTATAATTAAATAAAACCTTTTTTTTTTGTTTAAGTGCGGCTGTAAAAATTTACTTATTGTTATGAAATAATATATTAATGGATTATCTATTATTCTGATTGATTTACGTAGATTTTGGATTAATTCAGTTTATTGTGTTCACATTGTAATCTCTACTATAAATACCCTCTTATACCATTGGAATAACACAAGCAATTCTCTCTTTTTCTTTACTTGTATTTTCCCTTGTTCTTCCTCCAATATTTTCTTAGTTTTATAACACGTTATCAGCACGAGACTCTACCAACGAAGTATTCCATTGGTGTCCCTTTTGGCGGTTCAGGTAAAATTCTATTATTGTTCATCACTCTTCTTGTTTTAATGGCTAACATCACCAAACAAGACTTTGTACCCCTAAACATATCGGGGAAAAATTATTTATCATGGGCCATGGATGTTGAGATGCACTTGGTATCTATGGGTCTTGGCAAAACGATTGTCACAAATAATACTGAGACAAGCCAAGACCGTGCAAAGGCCATGATATTTCTCCGTCATCATCTGGATGAGGGATTGAAACATGAGTATTTAACGGTGAAAGATCCGTATGAATTGTGGAACCATCTGAAAGAGAGGTTCGACCACTTGAAGTTGGTTGTTTTACCGAAAGCCAGATATGATTGGCTCAACCTACGACTGCAGGATTTTAAATCTGTCACTGAATATAATTCAGCTATATTTAAGATCACATCACAATTGAAACTATGTGGTGAAAAGGTGACAGATGAAGACATGTTGGAAAAAACTTTTTCCACTTTTCATGCCTCGAATGTGCTCCTGCAGCAGCAATATCGAGAGAAAGGTTTTAAGAGATATTCTGATCTCATTGCATGCCTTCTGTTGGCTGAGCAAAACAATGAGCTGTTAATGAAAAATCATGAGTCCCGTCCCACTGGAGCCAGTCCATTCCCTGAAGTGAATGCGACACAATCTTCAAATTTTGGCCGTGGTCGTGGACGTGGTCGCAGTGGAGATCGTGGTAGAGGCCGTGGTCGTGGACGCGGTCGTGGAAAATATGCGACATATCACAATGAAAATTGTGGGAAGAAACGAAGCAATCCACCAAGATCGGATCATAACAACAAAGAAAAGAAAGTCCATGGTGACAAATGTTATAGATGTGGAATGGATGGACATTGGTCCAAGTCATGCCGCACGGCAAAACATCTTGTTGATCTTTATCTGGCATCTCGAGAAAGCGTAAAACGGTGTTGAGGCAAATCTTATTGATCAAAAGATTGATGATCCGAATTTTGATATGCCATTGATGTCACCAATGGAAGTTCTTTGATTTTTCAACGACACCGCTTGAAGGCTCGGTTTATTGTGTCTTTTGACACATTATTTCTTTGTCATTCTAATAAAGTTGTTTGTGCCCTTTTGCACTTTATTTCATGTCATCCCAATAAAATTGCTTTAGCAATTGTTTTGGTATTGTTTTATTTTGTCTTTGATTGAGGTTGATCTATGATGTAATATGAAGTTTTATTATTAATAAATCCAAGTGAGTATTTGATTATCGATCATTTCTAGTTTTTCCTTCGTTATAATTTATGTTGAAAACCAAAGGATACAATGCATTTATTATTAGTACATATACTTGATATCTAAGATGTATTGATATTTTTTAAATAAAACCGTATGTAATAAAACGCTCCCTTTATAAATAAAAAAAAAAATTTTCCAATGCGCGTCAAATTAGCGAGCCAATTATGAGTCATTTATGATCCAATATTTTTTGCTGACCCACGTAATAAAGAAAAAAAGGATTTGACATTTCTTTGGAAAAAAGATTTGATGTTTTAAATTGTAATAACTAATAGATTCAATTTTTACCTTTTCCTTTAGTGTGACTTAATTATGAATGTAGTGTTTGGCATCTATATAATAGATGAATATTTTTTTGAGAGGTATAATAGATGAATATTTAACAAATACTTTTACACTCTTTTCTCGATGTTTAAATATAGTATATATATATATACTATAAACATTATCATCATTCGTGTTAAATTGTTATTCTTCATTTATCTACATCAATTAACTCCTTTGTTTCCTTGACTAACATGTTATAGATTTTTTTTTCTTGAAAAAAATGGAAGCCATATTATTAATTTCTTTTGGTTGGTGTATAATACATCGGATTATACATTTCAATATCTAGAAGTGGATGTGACTAAACTCAATATTTACGATGTGTCCGTTCCTAGAAGCGAATGTAGATAATTAACTATTCTAAATGTGTTGAGATACACAAGTCAGTTCCCGGTGTGAACATGACAAAATCTAGATAATGTATACCGATATTTAAAGATGTATCGAATCACGTCAGTCAGTTCCCTGAAGTGAACATGACACATATGAGACTGTGATTTTAAAAATCATTATAGATGGACTTGGGGTTCATCAAAAGCTTTGAGGTGCTCATAGAAATGAATATGAAATTCATAGAAATAAATATGGACTCGGAGTCCATATGAAAAGGAATGATGTTCCTACGAAAGACTTAAAGTCTAAAATAAGAAAATCCAAGAAGAACATCGTGACACTACTTTAACCCGCGGAAAAGAAAGTTATTCATTGCGATAATATGCTATTGTATTGTAGCAATATTGAAGGAAGCGGTTTAAATTCAACAAAATGATTATCAAAGAATAATCATGAAACTCAATCCATTTGATCTAGTCCATTCCCGAAGTGCTTGTCACAGATTCATGAAAGTGGTTGAGGTCATATACATGTATGCGAATTCGTGGACAAAACTCTTGATTAATGTATCCTTGAAGGATATCATCAAATTTGTCTACTTGGAGGAAGGATTGTCCACCGAAGTGGAGCAAAACGAAATTAAATTCTAGATGAATGATGAAAATCGATTTTCATATTGTGGTATTGAAAGATCATCGATCGCGTGCTTGGCGACGGAGAATTGATTTTCACGATGTGGCATTAACAGGCCACTAGTCGCAGCATCTTGGTCATACGGCAAGATATCCGGTTGAGAATAATGAAGCTTCATATTTATAGTAAAAACAATATTATGAAACAAATACTATATGTTACGGTCATTATGAAAATGATCCGGATATATATGATAAATATTGTTTATCATTTTTCAAAAGTCTTAAACGCAATAAATTGTGCGACGTGGATATTAAATTGAGACATCGGAAGAATTTAAAAAGATATAGATCTCTTGAAGAGATAATATAATTCTTCCCGATTGAGTATATCTCGTAATGTTTGTTGATACTCATATAAATGGATACACATTGACATGTAGAATCCCACATAGGGATATCACATTAAAATGTTGAATCCCACAAAGTGGTTATTGCAAACTTAAGTAGATATGACTTGAGATAAAATGTTTTTCCAAGATTAGGGAGGAAAAGTAAACTTGGAGTTTATAAATCTTGTGGAAAAACATTGTATTAACGCACATTTAATCACCGGAGGCATTTAATTACTCTAGAAGAGTGAGCGTTTGCAAATGCTCGTTGGAATAAATGTTGCCAAAAGGTTTATCCTAGGAGGATAATATTTGTCCTAGAAGGACAGAAAAAGTCCGAGAAGGACATAATATGATACGTATCAAATTAATGAAGATAACGTTGTAAGCATCGAAAGACCAATTGGCTCGATAATGAAAATTCCTCAGAATGGGTTATGACTATATTTATGAGAACTTTGGAAGAATAAGCATATGCTCGAGCAGAAAATATATAGTCAAAGAAGCTCCGGAAGAGCAATGGAATACTACAGATGAGTAACGAAATCATAAACTTTGACGAGGTCAATGCTAGAAAATGCCAACAAGTGTTGATAAATAATATGGGTGGAACAAATAATATGCAGTTGTCATACATACATGAGGTTGGAGAAAATGAACCTGAAGTTCACTCCCTCGTGTTACTTTCTTGCGACTTCGAAGAAAATGTAATCTGAACCGCATATTCACCTCGCTTGTTAATTATGTTCACCGCTTGGAGCGTGAGATACCTTAATGTTCCAACAAATATAAATCTCTTAGTGTTGAGATAATGAATTAATGTTATCATTGTTTGAATTAATGAGATATGATAACAAATGCAACATTTTATGAAGCGAGGTTCATAAAGCGAGGCAAGTATGTTTTGATATGTCGAAATCATTGGGGAGCGATTATAGTGCCTCAAGCACATGAGATGTGTGAAGCATATAAAGTGTTTGAAAAGATGAAACACAAAGTATATAATACATGAGTGGTCCCCGAAGCGGGATAATTTGTTTGATCTGAGAATGTGTGGATCCATTGTGAGACTCCTGAAGAGTTACAAAAGATAATTGAATATGATTAATTGAGTTATATTATCAAGATCCGTTATATGCACAAGAAAAGATATGTTTTGGCCCTGAAGACCAAAGATTGTACTCTTTTTCCCTTTAACAAGTTTTTCCCATTGGGTTTTCTTAGTTAAAGGTTTTTAACGAGGCAATCAGTGCACTAGGGCGCATATGTCATGAATCATTTTTCCTTGACTGGTTTTTTTTCCACTGGGTTTTTCCAAGCAAGGTTTTTGGTACATGCCATATACGTTATAAAATCAGATCAAGCGGAAAGCATGTCGGGACTTGTTGAATTACGTGGTTGGTGGACATTTATCGAACCCCAAAAGGCAAGGCTTCAAAATTGGTTGTTCCTCACCAGTGGTGGTACATCGATTTCATAGTGCTGGACATAGAAAATTTTGGTCACAATATCCTCAAATCATGGCGAAATTGTAGCTATTCATGAAACAAGTCAAGAATTAACTCTCGTTCGGATCATTGGCACATCATACCCAAGACACTTGTGGTTTATTCATCAAGAAAGAGAAGCCGAGTTGATTATATGAAGATAATGCAGGGTGTACAGCTCAATTAAGTGGTGGCTATATAAATGACGATCGGATGAAACATACTTCACTAAATCTTCATAAGAAATGTGACATTAGTGTTCAAATGAGATAAGGTCAAGTGACAATCCAAACAGATTTATTCGCGAAGTCATTACTTACCGCTACGTTTGAGAAATTGATAAAGAAGATCGGAATGCATCGACTTAAAGACCTGAATTGATGCTTGGTTTAGGGAGTAAATTAAAGCAGATAAATATGTACTCTTTTTCCTTAACTAAGATTTTTTCCCACAGGTTTCTCTTAGTAAGGTTTTAATAAGGCATATCATATACATTTGTATTTTAATAATAGATATCAGGGAGTGTTATGAAATAATATATTAATGGATTATCTATTATTCGATTGATTTACGTAGATTTTGGATTAATTCAGTTTATTGTGTTCACATTGTAATCTCTACTATAAATACCTCTTATACCATTGGAATAACACAAGCAATTCTCTCTTTTTCTTTACTTGTATTTTCCCTTGTTCTTCCTCCAATATTTTCTTAGTTTTATAACACTTATTTATTTTTTTGATATTGTCGGCTACGTGCAGAATATTTACCAAAAACTTTTTTTTTTTTTTTTTTTGTTATTATTACAGCCGAAAGGCTGTTTATTAAAGCAAAAAAAAAAAAAATTTATGCATGCAGCCGCATAGAAAACCCTAGCCGCATGCTATGTTTATAAAAAAAAAAAAAACAGATTTTTAACCGTTTCTCCTCATTCATACCTTGGGTTTCGCCATGATGTTCAACTTTTCTTCAAGATCTTCATCTTTTCGAGCCTGGAACATCAAAATTACAATAAAAGATGCTATTTTTACATAATTTCGAAAAAAAAGACATAAAAAAATACAATTTCTATGCTCAATTATTACTAAACAAAAGAGCTACAAAATAGATCTACGGGTAAACAATACCAACCCAATCAATCTCTTCAACCACAACATTCAAAACATACATCATGACAAAATTTCGAATTTAAAAAAAAAGCGAAATAAAAACACCTAAAACATGCTTTTCCACTCCTAGATCTAAAACTCATATTCTTTGATCGTTAGATCAAAGGCTCTGATACCACTTGCTAGATGTAATATCGTCGGATCAATCATAGATTGACCCGATTACGCAGCGGAATGCATCAGATCTAGATCTAAACGAAACAAAAAACATAAATTTAAGATCTAAATCTACAAGGGGTTTAGGAGCCTACCCTTTTATGGTGCTTAACTCCAAGATCAAAAGGCTCCTTGAACACGTGATTGAGCGACCACCGTCTTCCAACGTGTGTCTCCCAAAGAACACCAAGTGGATGGTGTTTCCCGCCGCCGGACCTCCTTGATATGCTACCGAAAAATCCCGAAGATTATTCCAACTGAAACCCAAAGAAAGATGGCGAAAATTCTAAGCCACTTTCTTGTGTATATGGCGTGATTAGTGATTGTCAAAAGGCTTGGGAGAACTCTCTTTATATAGAAGAGTAAAACTTAAGCCCCAAGGATTAAATAATTAAGAGATAATTATTACATTAATCCTTTTTCAAATAAAAGATAAATAAAATAATTATCCCAAACAAATTAGGATAAATTATATTATTATCTAATATTCCATGAATTATCATTTAACAAATAAAAGATAAATCACATATTAAATAATTATCCAAGAAAACTAATTTCTTAATAATTAAATAATAAATCACAATATGCATGCGCACCTTTCTCTCTATATTTGACCAAAAATTAGGTCAACGCACCAATTCGGGCCGAGCCCACGAAAAATGTCTTTTCCGTGTATTTAGTTATTTAGTCCAACTAAACAATTAATCCACATATCAAATTAAATAGCCCAATCCACTATTTAATTATAATTGAGGTCCAACGACGAGAAACCTATATGCTATATTAGGAGCCACATCGGGGACCATGGACCCATATTCAGTAGCTACAATAAATTAGATAAAATTATTCGTCAGAGACGACGAATAATTATATCCAACCTATTAATTCGGGATTACACCACCATAAACCCGAAATTGAACTCTATCGAATATAGATAACTTACACTCAATTTATGAGTCGAAATCGTCCACTGATATAATCATTACATACGGATAAATCCTCCATAGACTGTTCACTTCGATTCGGTATATTTCCGTAAACCCTTCTCGAAACCTATTATCCTTATTTACCATTAACCCCCTAGTGATCAATTAGTTCACCACTAATACAGTATGAACTGGGCCCATCAATCAATTTCTAGGGTCAACAAATAAGTGGAGGCTGTCTGCATCTACTTCCCGAGGAAGGAATGGATTCCATATCAGTGATAACACAGACTACTCACTCATCCTAGAATAGAGCCAACGAGAAGCGTTGGACCACATCTTCTTGAAGTGATCCTTACTAACACATCAAACTCTACCCTAGTCTAAGCGTTAAATGCAGTGATCACCTCAGATTGATTAATCCATATATGATCATCTTGTGATTCGATAAGACTTCGATCACGGAATTATATGGAGAACTCAAATCAAATCGGGTCGATACTATATGATTATCATCATATATAAATGCCCCACTAGGTACCTTATTACCGGCAGTCCGGATAAGGCTGTCCACAACAGAAAGTGTTCAGGCGCATTAATAGCAAATTAATCATGAGACCCATACTCAGATTAATAAACGCTACGGACTAAGTTAATTTTAAGTACATCTCACTAACTCAATCCTCTTGTGTATAGCCATACACTGAGTTATGTGATTACATAAACGAGGTACTAAGGGTTTTCAGTAGTGTCTTAATTATAAGCATACATGCATATAATAAGATGAATTACTAATTCCGTCCTAAAACAATTATATAATTGTCTTTCGGGCACTACACCTTACAGATCCTGTGTCTTTTAGCAAGGACATGGATGATCGTGACAAGGATCAATAGGTTGACGCGATGAATCAAGAGATGGAGTCTATGTACTCTAACTCTGTCTGGAAACTTGTAGATTGCCCCAATGGAGTAAAACCTATAGGGAGCAAGTGGCTCTACAAGAGGAAGTGAGGAGTTGATGGTAAGGTGAAAACCTTTAAAGCACGTCTTGTAGCTAAGGGCTACACACAGAGAGAGGGTATCGACTATGAAGAGACCTTCTCACCTGTGGCCATGCTCAAATCCATCCGGATCCTCCTTTCTATTGCTGCATGCCTAGATTATGAAATCTGGCAAATGGATGTCAAGACAGCGTTTCTTAACGGCTTGCTTGATGAAGAAATCTATTTGCAGCAACCAGAAGGATACATCGAGGAAGGCCAAGAGCACAAAGTGTGCAAGTTGCTGAGATCCATCTATGGGTTGAAGCAAGCATCTCTGTCTTGGAATCATAGATTTGATGACACCATTAAGTCATATGATTTCGAACAAAATCCTGATGAACCCTGTGTATACAAGAAAGTCATTAAGGATAAGGTTGCGATACTAGTGTTGTACGTAGATGACATTCTCCTAATCGGAAACGACAAGGGGATGTTGTCGGACGTTAAAATTTATTTGACCAACCAATTCCAAATGAAAGATTTGAGAGAGGCGAATTATGTTCTCGGGATCCAATTAATACGGGATCATAAGAACAAGATGTTAACTCTTTCATAAGCCACTTACATTGATAAGGTGATGGCTAGATATAGCATGACAGACGCAAAGAAGGGTTACCTACCAACTCGTCACGGCGTCCATCTCTCTAAGACATAGAGTCCTCAGACTCCAGAGGAAATAGAGGCCATGGAAGGAGTGCCTTATGCTTCGGATATAGGTAGTCTAATGTACGCTATGATGTGCACTATACCTGACATCTGTTATGGTGTTGGACTCGTCAGTTGTTATCAGTCGAATCCGGGCAATAATCATTGGATTGCAGTAAAAAAACCTCTTAAAGTACTTCAAGTGGACTAGGAATTATATGCTGGCATATTCGGGTGTAAACCTGGATGTACAGGGGTACACTGACTGTAACTTCCAGTCAGATCGAGATTATTTCAAATCTACCTCAGGCTCAGTGTTTTCCATTGGTGGCGGTGCAATCATTTGGAGAAGCGTCAAGCAATCCAGCACGGCTGATTCTACTATGAAAGCTGAATACATAGCGGCCTCTTAGGTGGCTAAGGAAGCATTTTAGCTCAAAAAGTTCCTGAGTGGTTTAGGGGTCGCTTCAAATCACAACGATCCGATCACTCTCTATCGTGACAACAATGAGGCAGTATCAAATTCGAAGGAACCCCGTAGTCACCGCAAGTCAAAGCATATTGAGTGAAAATACCATTTGATCAGAGACATAGTCCAAAGAAGAGACATTTCCGTCAAGAAAATCGCCTCTGTAGACAACCCTGCTGATCCATTCACCAAGCCATTGCCGTTAGAAGTCTTCAACCGGCACTTGGAGTCTATTGGCATTAGGGACATGACTTAGTTGCTTTAGAGCAAGTGGGAGGTGTATTGCTGCAATATAGATATAGGGTGTGCTCTAAAACAATTAATCCACTTGCCTTTCGTGCAAGTGGGAGATTGTTAGGTTTTATGCCCAAAAGACAATTGTAATTGTTTTATTTAAATAAATGGTAGAATTTATTTCATCTTATTTATACGCATTTAATTCCTATATTAATACACTACAGAAAACCCTAAGTATATTGATTATGTAATCACATAACTCAGTGTATGGCTATACACAGGAGGATTGAGTTTGTGAAATATACTTAAAGATTAACTTAGTCCGTAGCATTTATTTATCTGAGTACGGGTCTCTAGATTAATTTGCTAATAATGCGCCTGAGAACACTTTAGGTGTGTGACAAAGATTATCTGATTTATCGGTAATAGGGTACCTAATGGGGCATGTATATATGGTGATAATCATATAGGGCTGGACCGATTTGATTTGAGTTCTCGATATAATTCTGTGATCGAGAAGTCTTATCGAATCACAAGATGATCATATATTGGTTAATCTCAATCCTGAGGTGATCACAGACGACTGCTTAGACTAGGGTAGGGTTTGATGTTAGTAAGGATCACTTCGTAGTATGTGGTCCAACACTTCTCGTTGGCTCTATTCTAGGATGAGTGAGTAGTCTGCACTATCACAAATATGGAATCCATTCCTTCCCTCGGGAAGTAGACAGGCAGTTCCCTTATTCGTTAACCCTAGAAACTGATCGATGGGCCCAGTTCATAGTATATTAGTTATGAACTAATTGATCACTAGGGGGTTAATGGTAAATAAGGATAAGATGTTTCGAGAAGGGTCTACAGAGATATCCCGAATCGAAATGAATAGTCTATGGAGGATTTATCCGTATGTAATGATTATATCAGTGGACACCTTATAACTCATAATTGAGTGTAAGTTTATATCTATATTCGGCAGAGTTCAGTTTCGGGTTTATGGTGGTGTAATCCCGGAATTAATAGATTGAATATTATTGTTCGTTCAGACGAATAATTTTATTCAATTTATTGTAGCTACTGAATATGGGTCCATGGTCCCCGATGTGGCTCCTAATATAGCATATTTGTTTTCTCGTCGTTTCACCTCAATTATAATTAAATAGTTGGATTGGACTATTTAATCGATATGTGGATTAATTGTTTAGTTTGACTAGATAATTAAATACATGGAAAAGAATTTTCCGTGGACTTGGCCCAATGTGATGGAAATTTCGTGTGGCCCTATTCCCTTAGGGTTTGGCCGAAATTTGCATATTATTATTTGTTGGGAAATTAGTTTTCCTGATAAAAAATAAGACATGTCATTAAATTATTTATTTGTTAAATAATTTAAGGGAAAGAAAATCTTTTATGTATCCTTATTAATTTAGGAATATTCTGGATTTATCTTTCTAGGAATATGATTATTTTAATTGATTTTGTATTAATTAAATAATGCCTTGGAGACTAGGATTTCTCTCCTATATAAAGAATGTTATCCCAAGCCTTTTAACATAGAACATCATACAAAATATTGGGAGCAAAAGAGCTTAGAATTTTCGGCTATTTTTCTTAGGGTTCGAGTTTAGAAAACTTCGGGTTTTCTAAGGCAGCATATCGAGGAGGTCCGGCGGCTTGAAACACCATCCACCTGTTTGTGCTTGGAGACACACGTTGGAAGACTTTGGCTTCTCAACTAGGCTCTCAACTAGCTTGGATTAACCTTTTGTTCTTGGCGTTCTTGCACCATAAAAAGGTTGGTAATCTAAACCCCCTCGTAGGTTTTGATCTAATTTAATTTATGTATTTTGATCATTTAGATCTAGATCTGGTATTCATTCCGCTGCGTAATCGGGTGGATCTTGATCCATCCGGTGATATTACATCTTACAAGAACCACTAGGTCAGTTACAGCTCTATATAAAGTTGTGTCAGTCTCTTGTAACTAATCATCATTCATATATACGAATAGATACTCAATACAAAAAACTTATATTGTTTTTTATGAAATAAAAGTTTGTTATTTTCTTTTGAGTTCATTGTGTGGTTATCTCTCCAATCCATCAACTTGCTTGAGTTGATCAAGCTAGTCGCCAATGACAAAGGTATGAAGCTTTGAATGCTCCTTCGTATTTTTGATAATGGTAGATTTAGTTAGATTAACGTGATTTGATTGATCTGCATGTCTAAATGAATTGTAATTAATCAGATAATCAGAACATAATGATGTAGATTTAAGAATTAGGAACCATCGCCACCGGTCCTGCGTAGGTCTATATCACAGCCGCGAAAACCCTAGGTCCCTCTAATCTGAAGATTAGGCGTCATCTACGTTGATCAAAAAAATTAATTAACAAGAGGATAGATCTGGACAATCTGCTTATTGTAATCGTAAATTAACGTGGACTTGCAAGGTGAAGTGTTAATTAAGACATAGTTTGATCAATTTCTAGAAACGTGCTAGTCAATCCACGATAGCTGCTTAGGGAGGTTCTTGGTTCTCGTATGCCTTTTCTAATACATATTGCGTGTGAGTTAATATAACTAACGAAGGAGGTTAGCTGCACATAGACGTCTATTGTCCCTTCAATGGAAGTAGATAAGATTAGGAAAGAGCACCCATAGCTAAACTAAATTAGAAAATGTTCTGGTTAATCTAGGAAATTATGAGGAAAAGTAGGCATAAAGATCCATGACACCAAGCTAGGAGATCGGAGAGGAGAGATATACCATTTACCTTTTTTGTATTTATGTAATACAAAGACCATTGTTTGTTTTCCTGTTAGATTTAATGGGTTTTATCTAAGTTGCATTGTCTATATGGGATCGACCTTGACTCGCATCTACTATACTACGATTGACCTAGTACTCGTTCTAGAAATTCATGTGTATCTGTGGATTACACACAGATCAAAGTTCCAAGCAATGTGTTTTAATGTTTCAATGCGTGCTCTTTGGTTCCATTTCCAAAGCCTTAACGGAAAATTTTGGGAAATATGTGTGGGAAATTAGAGATTCTTAGACAGCGTTAACCATCCCTGCTTTCCAAAATATTTTTCCTTTTATAAGATTCCATTCATTTCATGTAACAAAATCTGCATGTGTTTTTGTTGTTATTAAATGCAAACTTGGTTGAATTGACATTTGGTCCCACTGAGTGTTGTTTTGCATGAGAAATTCTGGTTTTTAATGTAAAGAGGGATATATGCTTGTGATGTAAAGAGGTGATTATTATATGGTGACAAAGTCTTCTTGGTACAAATGAAGCCTATGATGAACATAGTACGGATATATACTTAGCAGAGAGCAAGTGGTGGAAAATGTCTGGTTTTTAATGTAAAGGGGCTAATGTAGAAATGGCAAGAGTGTTGCTGCTATCTAAGAGGCATATCTTGTTCAAGATTTAAAAAATAAAATAAAAGCTCGAATAATCAATTCATCTAACATGATGCACCTTTAGTATTAATCTTTTTTTTTTCTTTTCTAACCCTTTTTCTTGGTTTCAAATGAACTATGAATAATCTGTGACTCCCACCAAACCATCTGCATAAAGAGATATTTCTTTAATAATTTTGGGATGTTTTCTTTTAATTATTTTGATCATGTAGCATTGTTTTCACTCTTATGCTAGCTCTCTTTTGTGTCTTTAAGTATCTCTCATATGCAACTTTAGTTTATTAGAGCTTGTAGCCTCTTAACTTGAACATCATGTCTAATAGATGTTTACAAGTGTTGGTTGGTTAACTTTGTTGGGGATGTGATATGTGTATATGGCATATGTTTTGCTTGGTGAGTATTTTTTTGGCAACAGTTAGATTTTTTTTTTGTTTTTTGTTTTAAATGAGCATACATCATTTGTTTTGTGAAATCGGTCTTGTATGTGCTGCACATACATGGTGGTGGAGTGTTTAGTAGTTTATTCCTGATTGTGGTTTACATATCCGTTTCTACTCCTTGTATGGTCTGTCTTTTTCGTGTTAATGACTCCTGCTACTGTTCATTTATCAGGTCTGCTATTACTCGTTCAAGATTTCAGATGGCTACTCTTGAGGTACTTTATTAACGTGGTTAATTTTCATATTTTTGGAGATTCGTTTACGCTATTTGTGTTCGCTTTTGTTTAGCACTATGCACATGTATGTGTTTAATCAATTTAATATGTCCAGCCTAAATGCTATGTGTATGTCGGATGGAACAACAAGTAATGTTTCACCAGTTAGGTAGGCTAGCTAAGTGGCGAGACAAAAGAAAGCAACTAAGAACAGGGTTTAAGCAGGGAAGTATGTGCATAGGCTTTGAGAGTATTTATGCCTTCTTGATATGATGGCCGTTTTATTAAGGTTTCTATGAAGCTTGAGATTTGTTATAGAGCTAAGTGAGCTCTTCTCAAGAGCATCGGCGTTGATAATAAGAGGCGAGACAATCCTCTCTTTTGTGTGTAATCATGTGTAGAAAACTAGATGTTATCCCTGTTTTGTAATGTGCTGCCCTTTTCAGGTGTGCCTATAATAAGCCATCTTATCTGTTTGATGTTATGTATAGAACAAATTCCAACCTATACATAAAATAAAAGACCTATATCAGAATGTTTGCACGCTAATTCATTTCTCGATGTATGCTCTTATTCAATAAACTCTAAAATGACTAAATTAAAAACACAAGATTTTTTCCGGTGCGCAATCTCTGACCCCTAGTCGTACTTATCAAATCATATGTATCTTCTGTTAAATATCTTATTTGTCCGTACTGGGCATATGTGACATATGTGAAAATGCGTCAGATGATTCAAAGGGTATGACACATTTATATAGAACACAAAGGGATGACATAAAATATACCATGGTTACACCCATGGACTGAATATTTAATATAAATAAATAATTAGAAAAAATTGGCCTGCTATTATTACACATAGACGCAGTAAGTGGATCTATCTATCCGCCTAACATCCACCCGAAATTACAAAGCCCTATGTGCGGGTGCACGTTATGGATATTGAGGAAGCTCAAGAACTCATAGCTAACATAAAAATGATGCCAATACGTAACAATGACCAATATGACATGCACAATGCATTTGATCATAATAGGCATCTAAAATTTCAACAGGGCATAAAATAAAATAATATTTGATGTACTGAAGAATTAAAAGTTGACTGGACCTTAATTACATTATCATGTACCGAGTACTGCAGGTAAAAAAGAAAATCCGTACATGTAGTGATATTTGGCCTTACCGCATAGGTGGTATTCCTACCACTGGGGTTGTGTAGCCCCAAGCCACCAATGGTAGCGCCGAATCACAAAATTGCTATAACCACCTATAACCACCTATAACCACCTATAAGTAAAGATCCGAATCTCATATATTTGCAAATTAAATATTTAAATTCAAAGGATTAAATGCATAACCACCTATAACAACCCAAATCATAGGAAAGGCCAAAGTTTGGGCTTCCACCCTTTCACGGTTAAACCATTTTGTCCCATGGGACAATACCTCCTCAAGTAGCATCAGCTCTTTTACCCCAAGGGACGATGCCTCCTCAGGCAGCAACAACTCCTTTGTCTTTAAAATTTACGTTTGATAATAATGTCTTTTATGGTAAAACATGTCCTTTTTTTTTCCCAAACAAATCGTTGGTAGTAAACGTTTGTTATTTTACTTATTGTGTCCTTAATGTCCCATTCCCTATGGTTTACTGATTGAATCAATTAATTAATATAGTTAATGTATGTCATAAATTTGTAATGATTGTGTAATAGGTCATTAAACTAATCAAATAATTTATTCTTGTAATATCCCAAAGTTTATCTTAAGTATTTGTAAATTCACATTCAAAATATTAGTAAGAATATGCCTTTTTCTTAATGTCGGTCGAGATTATTCACTGGTTTTTATTATATGATTGAATATCAAATGTCACTTGTTTACGAAGAAAAATTTATTCTTAGAATATTTTCTAAGTTTAGCTTGAGAAATAACTTCAAGATTAACTATATACTTCAAAAATATGGGCAAAATAAATTGGACGCATTTAATCTAGTACAATTATAAACTTATGGCCCCTTAAATTGATTTAATTTAATAAATTTTCCATAAATTATTAAAAGAGTAAGTTATAGACCATTCGAGAATTAAAAAAGATACATTTTGGCCTATTCGGTGAATTTTGAAAGAATATGCTTTAGAATATTCCGTCCAGTGAGATGCGTTGGACATTCCTATAGGGGTTAAAATGTCCACTCATATGATAAACCCTAATCCTCCAACGATTCTTTTCTATAGCTCCTCCGCCGCTGCTAAAATTGTGCCATAACCATGTCCTTTATAAGAGGACATTCTTTCGAGATTTTATAAGGAAAAAATAACCATGCCTTCTGATTTAAAAATTCAGGTGGAAACATTCTGGTTAGAACTAGTGATCATCGATCATGGCATATCATTTTTCCTGGAGCTTCATGTATAGGTAATCTTCCATTGTTTTGTGATTTATCATTTTATGCATCGTACTACTTGTTATGTTATCTGATATTTTGAAATGCAAGTACTACAAATTCAGGAAGCAAATCTAGAATAATCCTTCAAATTTATTTGGACATGCGATAATTATTTCCCTTGAGTGTTTAAGAAATGTGTGATTCTTCCGTTGCAGATTTTATAATTTTGAAGAAGAAGGATGAATAATAATAATTATGCATCTTTACACTTATCATCTTCTACCTCATGGATCCTGGTAGTAGACTTCTTCGTTAAGAATATGATCACTAGTTTATTCTGTTTTCTAATTTTGATATTCTGCAAGTTTAAATAATTATATCTCGTCACGTTTCCAGATGCTGCATAGAATAATGCACCTTGGAGCATAAACATTTTCTTTCTTTTGCTTGAATGTGCTAAAAAATTAAGAGCATAATTGAGTTGCACGCGAACATGATTAAAACTTTATTTTGCTACTCAAGCCGAGTTCATGCGTTAAAGTTTCAATGGGATGCTTGACCTGATATCAATAAATAAATACTTGATTCAAATTGAATCGTTTACGCTCTGAGTCAGACAGTAAATGCTTTGATGAATGATGATCTTTTCATGGCTAACTAACTGTATATTTATTTTTTTGAGGTATAGGATCTTTCAGTAATCTGGGGTTTGGCAATACAAGATCATATCAAGAGATGAATTTACCGATGAATATGCCAATGAATTATCGAGTAATACGATTAATCGTGAAATTTCTGGAGTCCCTTTTAGAAATTCTCTTGATTATACAACAAATTCATGAGGTGGTGGTGGTCAGAATGTTACTGATATGGCTCTGTTTGGGAACTTCAATAATTCAAATCGATTACCTGAAAGTTGGAACTCGTATGGAAATACGAAGAATAAAGTTGAATAAGTGTACCACAAAACATATTTGTTAAACATTTATGACATTCTACCTCCTCATAATTGTTCGACGCAAAATCACTATATAATGGAGATTGGAGGATCATACAGTGCGTTTGTGGACAGCCGATGAATATACCTTAAGCGTAGATTTATGTTACAATTTGGAAGTAGTTAGCGAAATTTCTGGTGTGAATGGAATGCTATCTCTTCTGTTTGATACTAGGCTCCTTTTTGATCCATTTGTGTAGCTAAAATAAATAAATAAATAGAAATGAATATATCATCATTTTTGGAGGATCATTCAACAAAAATAAGTTGTCTCTTACAACCACAAGATATTGTAATTCACAAACTTGTCAAAAGCACTGTCAATTTTTTAAAGTATTGTACTACCTCCGTCCCATAATAAGTGTCCACATTTTAAACAAACATTGTCTCATAAAAAGTGTCACTTTATATTATCAATACTTCATTTAATGTTTAGTTTTCAAACATACCCTTAGTCAAATATTTATTTAGTGCACTGGTTTCACATCCAAAACAAATATTTATTATTTGTTAGGGAAAGTATGTCAATATAGTGTAAAAACACAACAAATTAATTACATTTCTTAATATGTGTGAAAACTAAAAAGAGGGCACTTAATTTGGGACGGAGGTAGTAACATATTGCAAGAAGGACCACAAAGCAGAAGCAATCAAATCGTAAAATCAATCAAGAGCTGAAATACATCATCTAACGTGGTATCCAAGAATGTATGGATGGCAAAAAGGACGATTTAATTATCCACAGAAAGTTACACAAATGTTTTATCAACATGGAAATCATAGCCTTAGGAACCAAACCATAGCCGACAAAATGAACAAAAAATATTGGTCCCTTGAAAAGGTTTGAGACAAGTTTAATTGGAGGGTGAATAAACTGTCCTTTAAAACTTTACTTTTAAGTTCAATACCTAAAAGAACTTGGAGTTTAGATAACTCAACTTTAATCAATCTGCTATCTTCTTAAGAGAACTCAGTTGAATGCAGCAGAATATATTTTAAAGCCTTTTATTTTCGTAGTATCATTTTGTTAAATTCCCTTGAAATATGTTGTGAAGACTTTATTTTAATGGAGTTAACTGAGATTGTGCTATACTAGTTTATACAATAAAGTAAACAAACAAGAGCACAAATAAAAATGTTGTAAGTAAATGCGTAAATAAAGAACACGAAGTTTATTGTGGTTCCAGGTCGTGTAATCCTATCAGACCACTCTTCTCATGTGATGTTGAAGGAAATTCACTATGTTCTTGAGGTTTAAAGTTACAAGACACAGAGTAAATGACGATTGTCATTGACTATTCCCTAGCTCACAATCTGAGCCCTTAGCCCTAACAGGTTGAATTGTTGTATCACTATGTCTGCTCCACTGGTACATGAACGGTGTGATTTCTTCTTCACGAACTCAACCACATAAAGAGTCTCCCTGAATGCTCCTTAAATGTCCTTCACACCACTTTGGTGTTTCACAGTCTTTTACCTTTAATTAAATCAAAGTTGAGATGTGAATCAAGTAATTGATTCAACTTGTGGATGAGTTTCTTCTTATTGATGTATCTGATTAGCACAGTAAGATTTGTTTCTTCTAGTATAATAGGTCTTAATTCTTTCTTTGAAAGATCTTAATACTTCAAGTTTTCTTGATCTTGCAATATGTATTTAGCAGGTGTTTGTTGTAAGTATCACCCGAAAGACAATTTATTTAATTGTTTTTTTATAATTAATAAATGAAAGATTTATTCTCACTTTGTTATTTTCTTCGTGCTCATAAGTAATACACTACTGAAAACCCCAAGTCGTATCACATGTAGCCATATAACTTAGTGTGTGACACACGTGAGAATTAAGTTTATGGTGATACACTTGAACTGGTAGTCCCTGATGAACTTAATCAGTATGGGGTCTATTGATTAAACCACCATTAATGTGCCAAGAACAATTTATCGTGTGAGCGTATTATCCAGAGCGTCGACATTAGTTATCTAAGTGGGTATTTATATATGATGTAGTCATATAGGACATGACCGATTTAATATGAATTTCTTATATAATTCTGTAATTGAGAAATCTTATTAAATCACAAGATGATCATATATGGATTAACCTTAAACCTAAAGTGATTGCAGACTCATGCTTGATTCAAGATAGGGATTGATGTGTTCGTTAATGATTGCTAAGAGTCACGGTTGATGACGCTTAAAATAGTCTATCCTATGACATTAACATTCTATCCATTATGTGCTAAAAATAGTTGTTTCGACCTATAAATATGAATCAATTGAGTTGAATATCATATGTCGGGTTCGTGAGTCGAGTAATTTACATTTAACGCTTATTTTCCATTATTCGATATTATTTCGTGCATTATTGGATTATTTTTAGGAAACGAAATATCGGGCTGAGCATTGTAGACAATTTTGGAATGGACTGAACTAAAGGATTGTGCCCAGGTTATTCTAGAAACTTCCAAGCTAAGTCATTAGAAAGAAAAAGACAAAAATATCACCAGAATCTTCCGAAACGTGATTCCTTGTACGATGGGTAGTTCTAGGAGTTTCTAAGTCGGTTTATTTAGCTATAAATAAGAGGCATCGCCTCAGAATTCAGTGTGTACGATTTTCAAGACAAGTATTATGCAATAAAAGATCTTTGTTCTTTATTTTTTTTATTTTATGAGTTCTGGTCGGAGAGACGACGGAGTCGCCGCCTAGGAAGAGATCCAAGGGAGATCTACTCTCATCTTCAGTGGAGTACAAGCATACTTGGAAATTCAAAGAAAGGAAAGAAACAAAAACGGAGAAGTAAGAGTTCTAACTTGGTGACTAAATAAAAGCAGTGAAGGAGATCTCAACAGCAAAGGAAAATGATTCACTAAGCCGATCGTGCAACAGCTTAAAAAGAAAGTGAAGTATGATGTCCGCACTTATTCGTAGCGTGGAATTAATGAAGAATCGAGGATTAATGCAAAATCAATCAAGGACATATTTTTGATGGATGTTGAAGAAAATCCGGATCACGAAATTAAGGAGAGTATAATCAAGGAGAAATAAAGAATTAAATCAAGGATTACTCTTAAATACCCAAAGGACGAATTTTCAAATCAGGGAAAATCAAAGCTATAAATAGAAGGCATTTGAGACAAGAAAGATCTGAGATAACGATTAAAGAAAAGAGCAAAAACTCATCAATTTTCTAAGCCATCTCCTTGAACTTAAAAGAACACATCTAGAGATCAACTCAAGATTCAGATTATAAAGTTATATCGCTAATCGAGATTGATCAAAGACACATATGAATATCATTCACACCCATTTGCGACAATTGAATCACGAAGTCTGAGAAGGAGTTGCACCCTTTGTGATAGTCTTTGAAGGATTTGTTCTCAAAGAGCGTGTTGAAAAGGCCGAGTCATCAAGCTTTTGTAGCTGAGGAGTATGATCTTGGAGATTGTGAAGCTTGTGTAGCCAAGGACAATCACACTATTGTATTTGTGAAAGTCAACAGTGAATTCCTCCAATCAGCACAGGGGAAGAGTGGATTAACGGATTACACCACCCTGAACCACTATAATTATTTGTGCTCATTTACTTACAGCAGTTTATTCACAATCTGTGTGTGCATAATCTACTTTGAAATAACTTTTAAGAAGGGACATATCCGCTGCCCTAAATCTTTTAAAATAAGAAATGTTTTTGAAACTCCAGTATAGTCATTCACCCCCCTGACTAAAATATTACCCTTCTCTGGGACCAACAATTGGTATCGGAGCAGTGTTCCTAGTATCAGAACCTGTTCAGATCTGATTTCTGGAAACAAGGAGATCACATACTTCATATACTTTCAGTGTAGTTTCAAATCTGTGTTTTATTTATACATCTTTTTGTCTGTGTTCGTGGACTCTACAAATTTCATGTCTAAAGTACATGTATTCAATGTTAACAATTTCGATGAATATAAAATACGAATGTTATCTCATCTTGCGGCAACTCATGAGGAGATGTTGGATGTTATTAATGATGGCCCAATCAAGTTCATGACTGTGATATCCAAAGGTGCAGATCAAGGAAAAGAAATACCAAAGCTTAAGAAAGATTGGACCAAAGATGATAGAAGAAGAGAAAATCTTGATTTTGTTGAAAAAGATATAATTTTGAAGACTCTGGACAGTAATATGTTCATGAGGATCAAAGACTGCAAAACAGCTAAACAGATGTGGGACAAATTGGCACTTATCAATGTAGGAACAGAGGCAGTCAAAGAAAACAAATTATTTGTTGCTAAACAGAAATTTGAGAATTTCAAAATGAAGACTGGTGAATCCATTGATCAAATGGAGAACATATTCTCAAGCATTATCAACGAACTACAGCAACTTGGACATACATATTCACAGAAAGAAGTTTGTTTGAAAATCTTGAGAGGTCTACCTGAAAGATGGAAAATCTTCACATCAGTACTCAGAGGTACAATAGATCATGCGAAAACCGACACCTTGACTCTGATGTCTCAATTAAAAGCTCATGAATTTTAGATAAACGGTGAAGACGGTGTTCCAGCTGAGCCACACAAGGCCAGAGCATTGGTTGCACCCGATCAAAGCAAAGCGGCTGACACAAGCAGCAAAGAGACACAAGAGCTAAAAGAACAAATTGCTCTACTGATTAAATGCTTTGATAGGTTCAGCAAGAAAGAGTTCAAAGGAAGTTTTTCATCAAACAAGAAGTCAAATTCAAGCAAAGACGTGAAGAAAAAGGATGATGAATGTAGATGCTTCAACTACAAAAAGAAATGACACTTTAAAGCTGATTGTCCTGAAGAAAAAGACAAATATGAAGAAAAGAAGAAATACAAGTCATCAGATAAAAGAAGGAGCAAGAAAGCATTAAAAGCTTAAACCAGCAGTGAAAGTGATGAAGAATCATATGACGGTGAAGGCACCACCACAGACAATAACAAAGCCTATTTATGCTTAATGGAAAAATAAATTGAAGAAACAGAGGTACTATCTAGCTCATGCTCATATAAAGCATCCATATCTGACGCTGCACAATCTTCTATTTCTCCATTATATTCTGCAAACATAATTCAAAATCTCATGAGTAAATTTGAAGAAATTCAAATAAATCATGAGATTCTAGATTAAGAATGTGAGAATATAAGAAAAGAAAATAAAATATTAAAAGAAGAACTGGATAAGATACAAGCTGAATCAACTAGTAAGGAAGTATACTTAGATGATCAACAAGCAACAGATGATCATTCATCCGATCGATGCATCGACTAAAAGAAACCTCTCTACCAGCTAAGACCACCATTGCACCACTTGATGCACCAGCTTACAAACCCCCAAAAAGGTTTGGATCCAGATCTGGTCTTGTTTACAATAGTCAAGATGAAAGTAAAAACAATGGACAATCCAAATCTGAACTTAGGACCAAAATTCAGAAAAGGACATACAATAGTTTCCACAACTCATCCTGCACCAGTGAAGTCAAAACCCAGTGCAGTGAAGTAGCAGAGTAAATCATCTTACCATCCCACTAAGGGCAAAGGCTTACAGAAAGGTAACATAAGACTTTACCCTTCAGAAGATGATTGGAATGTTACACCCCCAAAATACAAAAAGAAACCACTTAACGTCATGCAACATGTGTTTAGGAAAAGCCAATACAGGCATGTTTCTGGATACAAGAAGCAGTATGAAAATAGGCTTCCTTCTGCATATTGGATTGTGAAAAGGATGTAAATGCACCTAAAGGTACAGAAATGTATCAGAATAATTGTATCAAGAAATATTCTTCCATGCCTTATACATATGAGGTTGATGACTTCAAACATCCAAGAAGAAGATACTTTGGATTTACACTTGGAGTAAGAGGCATGACTACTAATAACCAAACAGTGTTGGGTTCTTAAACCCGCTTAATTTGTTTTATAGGATGTCAGGTACATAGACAGTGGATGTTCCAGACATATGACAGGAAGTAAAGGATTGCTGACTGACTTTAAAGCTTTTGATGGACCCAAAGTTACCTTTGGAGGCAAAGAAAACCTTGGCAATATTAAAGGGGCAGGCATCATGTTGAAGAACAATCTGAAGATTCAGAATGTGTTTTTTTGTCAAGGGATTGAATTTTAATCTTCTAAGCATTAGTCAATTCCGTGACAAAGGCTACAATGTGCACTAGAGCAAAGAAGGATTGAAAATGATTCACAATCGAACCAGCACAGTTGTACTTGTATGAAAAAGAGAAGACAAAATGTATGTGGTAGATTGGAAGACAGCAAAGAAGAAACTTGTCTGTTTGTCAAGAACAAACAATCAACTTGTTGGATTTGGCACAAAAGAATTAACCATCTTAACTTGAAGACAATCAACAAGTTATCAAAAAAACAAGCTAGTAGAAGGCCTACATGACATTACCTTCAAAAAGGAAAGTCTAAGTGATGCATGTCAAAAAGGAAAACAGATCAAGAGTTCTTTCAAGTCAAAGCCACAACAATGAACAACTAGGATTTTGCTTCTCTTACACATGGATCTTTTTGGACCAGTTACACCTGTGAGTGTAAGAGGAAATAAATACACCATAGTAGTTGTTGATGACTTCTCCAAGTTTACTTGGACCATATTCATGAACAAAAAGAGAGAGACACTCAAGAAGCTACCAGATTTGCTGAGAAGAATTCAAAATGAAAAGGAGTTGAAGATCATCAAGATAAGATCAGGTAGAGGCACAAAATTCCTAAATAAAGTGATCAGAACCTACTATGAAGAAAATGGTGTGCTACATCAACTACCAGCAGCAGGAACAACAGAACATAATGGAGTAGCAGAAAAAAGAAACAAAACACTCAAGGAAGTGGTCAGAACCATGATAGCAGAAGCAAGCTTACCAAAGAGGTTATGGGCTGAAGCAGCAAACATAGCATGTTATACTCAAAATAGATCTATCATCAACAAACATCATGGAAAAACACCACATGAAATATGAAATGGAAGAAAGCCTAACATATCTCATTCACATATGTTTGGATCTAAATGTTTTGTTTTGAACAGAAATCAGTGAAATACTTTTGATGAAAAATTTGATGAAGCAATATTCATGGGATATACAGACACCAGCCAAGCCTTCAGAGTGCTTAATAAAAGAACTTTGGCTATTAAAGAATCAATTAATGTAGTGTTTGATGAACCAAACACCAGTAGTGAAGATTTGCACACTCTTGAAGAAGAAGCTGCACAAGAACAAGTTTACATGAATACAATAGTACCAGCTACCATTCTATATCACACTTTTGATAATGAAGATGAAGTACCAGTTTCCATAAAACAGATCCACCAACACAAGCTCAAGAAGTTAATGCTCAAGAAGGAACAGTAGAAAAACCAGAACAAGCTCAATTTCAACCTGACTTAAATTGGCTCAGAGATCATCTAGAAGAACAAGTCATTTGAGATGTTCATACATGTTTCAGAACCAGAAGACAACTGGAGAGCATGCTAACACAGGTGGAATCCAAAATAATAGATGATGCAATTCAAGATGTTGATTGGATTATAGCCATGCAAGAAGAGCTGAATAAATTTGAGAGAAATGAGGTTTGGGAACTTGTTGATAGACAAGACATGGCCAACATCATTGGAACAAAATGGGTATTCAGAAACAAGATGGATGAACAAGGAACTGTTGTCAGAAACAAGGCAAGACTAGTTCCAAAGGGATATTCTCAAACATAAGGCATAGATTATGACGAAACCTTTGCACCAGTAGCAAGATTGGAAGCAATCAGACTCCTCCTAGCTTTTGCAGCCCACATGGACTTCAAAATATAGCAGATGGATGTCATGAGTGCATTTCTGAATGGACTCATGAAATAGGAATTACATGTGGAGCAAGCCCCTAGTTTCCAACTCAAAGGAAAAGAAGACAAAGTGTATAAACGCAAGAAGGTGCTATATAGACTCAAACAGACACCTAGAGCCTATTATGAGACACTGTCACAATTCCTAATCAACAATGGATTCAGCAAAGGAACCATTGAAAAGACTCTTTTCAAACTAGAAGATGGAATAAACACTTTGGTAGTTCAGATATATGTGGATGATATCATCATTTGATTAGAAGATGAAAATCTATGTTAGAAATTTGCAAATCTGATGAAAAGTAAATTTCAAATGTGTATCTGATGAAGGATGGCAAATTTATCAATCAATCCAAGTACACAAAGGACCTGATACAAAAATATGGAATGGACACAAGTGGCACATCAGATGCATCTATGTGTGCAAGGACAGTTCTTGGAAAAGAAAATGGAAAAGATGTTGATTAGAAGCTATACAGTGGAATCATTGGCTCACTACTCTAATTAACTACAAGCAGACCTGACATTGCATTTGCAGTAGGAGTATGTGCAGGATTTCAAGCTCAACCTAAGAAATCTCATTTGCTTGCAGCTAAGAGGATCATCAAATATCTGAAGCACACAATCAATGTAGGAATTTGGTATGCGAAAGATGGTGGATTCAAACCGATATCTTATTCAGATTCAGACTATGCAGGATGTAAAATTGATAAAAATAGCACTTCACAAACTTGTCAGATGCTAGGCAGCAGACTAGTATCATGGTTTAGTAAATAGCAGAATTCCATATCCACTTCAACAGCTGAAGCATAATATATAGCAGCAGGTAGCTGTTGTGCACAAGTACTATGGATCAGACAACAGCTAAGAGACTATGGAATAGAAGAAAAGAAAATTCGAATCATGTGTGACAAAACATGTGCAATATCAATTACAAAGAATCCAGTGCTCCACTCAAGAACAAAGCATATTGATGTAAGAGTAGAAAATTCCTGAGCAATATCACTCTTGTGAGTCAAAAACAGATTCGAGGTATATCTAGAGTAGTCGTCATCAACGACAAGCTCATAAGACTTACCACTGAGACTCAAAACTCTACTAAGGCCAAACAAGTCAATGTGCAATGATTCTAGGATGCGAGTGGATGACACTTCACAAGTGTCAACTCATCCGTATCACAATGTTTGTAGACCACGTATGAGATTCTGTTTGCACAGTTTCTCAATAGTGGTGATACCAACATGACCTAAGCGACGATGCAAGAGATTTGTGTCATCATGTTTAGATACGAGGCATGCTATCTGGCAATTAGTGAGGCTGACCAGCTCGATCATGTAGAGATTATGCTCACGAAGACCAGTTAGGAACACTTTCCTAAATTTATCAGATATCATGCAACAATCCACATCAAACACAATTCTCACACCTGAGTCACTTAACTGTGATATGCTTAATAAATTATACTCTAAATGCCTGACTATAAGACATTATGAATGATAAGCAATTACGGTTACCGACGGATCCTTTACCAAGGATCTTGCCTTTTGAATTGTCTCTAAATGTGACTGACCCTTCATTTGGTATGGCTTTGTAATCTTGGCTCCAAGATTTTGATTGAGGCAGGTGAGGTTTGTGTATCGGATGACTCATCTACACAAACTGCCTTACCCTTTGAGTTCTCCGAAAATGAGGTTTACGACTTGAGTTTCTCAATTTGTACGTCATGTCCTGAAATGACTTGTTCAAGTGTTGCAACCTATAGCTTCAAACACTCTTTCATAAGTTTGGTTTCTTGGTGCTTAGTTATCAATCGACTTAGTTCATTTATAAAGGTAACACGTTCATCGTCATGTTGTGCCTTTATCTTGTTAAGTGTTACATTTTCCCTAGCTCGTTGTTCATTAAGTGCGTGCAGTTCATCCTTAGTTAGGGATATATCGGATACCTCACTATCGATTGAGTTCGTAAGTTATGAGAAACCCATAAAGAATAGATTTACCTTTTTAGATATCTCAGACTTGTTGTCGTTACTGATTCATTGCTTGCATCCCAAGTAGCAGCCATCGCCTTGCCATTTTTCTTGCCTTCGCCTTTCAGAGCATTTTTGTTCTTTTGACCAGATGTAGGCTCGGGCTTTCCATCTTTCTTATTGGATCACTCATTGGCGATGTGACCCTTTTGGTTGCATTCAAAATAAGTCATATTCGGTTTCCATCCACTTTTGTTTTGGGACTTGTTTCTCCCACCAGATTTGTTTCTTTTCTCATTTACTAGGAACCTCCTAAATTTTCGTACACGCATAGCAATTTCCCCATCGTTTTTTTCACTTTCGTCATCTGCTTGCTCATCTTCGGCTTCAGATTCAGACTCTTCACGAGCTTTTAGTGCTGGGATAGGCATCTCGCGATAGTTGTGCTTGGGAGTGTTTAGATGTTGTTCGTATGCTAAAAGCGTTCCGATAAGACTATCCTTAGTGAGGACCGAGAGATCCTTCGCTTCCTCTATGGCCGTAGCCTTAGGGTCCTATTCAGGAGGGAGGGAGCGAAGTATCTTATAGTTTTGATCCTCCATAGAGATGTCTTTACCAATAGCGCTAAGTGCATTGACTATATCTGTGAATCTATTATCCATGTCAATAATAGATTTGTTCGGTTTTCCTTGAAAAGACTCATATGCATGATTTAGCTAACTTATCTTGGACTTTATAACCTTATTGGTGCCCTCATGTCGTTTAATAAGAGCCTCCCAAATTTCTTTGGTAGTCTCGCATGCGGCAACAATTCGGTTCTCAGAGGGACTTAAAGGGTTTATTAGAATGGCGTCGACTTTAGCGTTTAAGGACATTTTTCTGCAGTCCTCTTCGTTAAATTTGTCCTCAGTCTTATTAACCTTTGTAGCGACTCCGGCATCGGTGATCTCTTCTGTGGGAACAAACGGACCTTTGTATGATAATCCACAGTTGATAGTCCGTTTGTTGCAATGAATCATCATCGAGCGTTTCCACTGAATAAATCCGGAACCGTCAAAGTACGGAGGACTTACCAAAGATAAGCCCTCCCTCGGGTTCATGAAGTTATTTAGGGAAGCCATTACAATGCAGTATGATGATATGCAACAATAATGTAATGCAAAAGTATGAATGAATTACAATGCAATTTATTTATTTATTTATATTTTTTTTTATAAAATATGAAGTGAATGAGTGTGTGGTTGTCAACCGTTATACCATTCTGTCAAACTTGATTTACATGGAATAGAAGAATTGCAAAACAATGTTGATCAAAGACCAAGGTAAATGAACGAAATAAAAGGCAATATGAATCACACCAAGTAATATCGTGAATATGATCGCTAGGTGACCAAGCACTGATACCAATTGTTGGATCGATAATGGCGCAAACACACTCTAGAGGGGGAGGGGGTGGGGGGGTTAATAGAGTGTTGGATAAATTGTAAACTCTTTTCGGTAATAACACAAGTACTAATAAATTAAGTGCGGAAGCTTACTTAATTTATTATTTGCTAGTGTTCTAAAAACCTTGAGTGATCAAATGTGATGTGATTAATTTATGCGATCAAGACAATGAAGCACGCTGCAAAGGGTTTCAAAAGATCAAAGCGAAAACGTCACTGTTTCCAGGTATATTAAAAGATCAACACTGATGGTATGAAGTCAACAGATTAAGGACTATATGCTTAATTGATAAATCAAAGTGCAGACTGTTATTAAGGCAATTAACAATTGTAGTGACAGTTAGAAGACGTTGCCAAAAGGTTATATCTTTAATGGTTGCAAAGGATGGCAGAGAACTAAAAGAGATGATCAAAAATATTTTGCAAGCTGAATTAAATTAGCCAATACTAGTAGTGGTGTTTTGCAAAAGTGTAACTAAAACATTAGTTGCAGCGATTCTAAAAAGCCAAGGTAGTGATCTTGGTGATCCCACCAAATCACTAATTTTAGACTTCCCAAACTTTCTACAAATTTGTAACTGAATGAAAGGATCAACAGACAGACTGTAAATCTGAACAACAGGCTTACATAGGTTCAGATTGCCTCTTAAATATGAACTACAAAGCCAATATCCTCCCAGGGCTTATATGCTAATTCAAGCTTTCAAGGGCAATTCCTGAACATAGATGCTAATAGCTTCAGATTAGAGTTCAACACAGATAGACCAAAAAGCAACTACAAATAAATACACAAAGGAGTTCAAACTAAACACACACAAACAGCAAAGTCAAACAAGTATGCCACTTCAGATTAGTTGTCTAAAACACTTACCGAAACAAGAGATATGATTCTAAAATTCTGTCCCATGTGAAAACTAGAATCACCACTCCTCCTTGAACCAACCAAGTGTTTTTCTCCAAGGAATTCAAAGAATTTGATACTGCCTTGTATCAATCTTGAACTGGATTCTGAACTCCTACTCAAACAAGAATAGACAGAGACTTTTTGAGTGTGTGTAAAATGTGGGATTGCTAATTTTCAACTAATGCAATCTAGAGAGTGTGACTGGCTATTTATAGCATTAGAGGTAGAGTTTGAACCTCAAGGTTCTGTGTGAACTCAATCAAAAGGCGATCTTTAAAAATCCGAGCCAGTTAATTTTTTATTATCCAGCCATGGTTTTACCAAACCTTTCCATTGGTTCAAGGAGTTAAGTATACCTTCTAGATAAATAGCCGCTAGGCAAGAGGGGAGAAGGTGATACTGCTCAATGAACCGAACCTATTGGTCAAACCAAGCAATCACTAAAATTCTTAATCCGATTGATTTACTTTTGACAGGGTTCTATAGCTCAGTGTAAGGGGCTCCCGAACACTGGTTCAAATTGAACCCAGGAATGACTCAGATACAAACAAAGAAGGCGATGATGCAAACCAAACTTGGTCTGACCGAGTTATTGTGGTTTGTTGGGCATCACTAGGTCACTACCCTCAACATTGACTCGACCCTTGACTTTCTAGGGTGTAAGATCCCCAGTCACTAACCTAATCTATACACCAGAGGGTCAATCCTTATAACTGAGCAAACACGGTTGGGATTCACCAGTTTGTTGATTGTTTAATTAGAGAAAGGAGAATCACCATCTTGTCAAAACGGCATCACTTCGAATTTCTCTGAATCCAGACTTAATTGGTGTAAGGATCCAGTCTTTATTTTCCAGAACTGTCATACCCTAAACCAAACACAAAAGGCTAGAAGATCAGGCATAGTCAAATTCAAATCAGTATTAAAGTCTGAATATACGATATAAGCATAAAATCAGAAATATACGACCTGATTAAATGCAGATACGATTTTCCTTCCATCTAGGGTTACCGAAAAAGAGAAGCATTCACACGAATAGCTCTTCCGTTGCTGCTCTGTCAATATTGCAATCGAATCAGCCATAAAGACTGAGACTTTACGAAATCGGAACCTTCCTGATCTGATTTTAACACATGGTTGTTTCGATTTGAAAGAGTCTTTTCTGGAAACAAACTTTCCTTACGCGGTTTTAAGCATATCGTAGCTTGAATAGTTAGAAAATCATAACGGACACCTGATATAATCGAAGAGAGACTGACTGTAGATTTCATTGGGTGAAATGAAGAGAGGATTTGGAGAATCAGGTTCAATTGAATGTGGTTAGGAAGAGAGAACGGCTGTTGAGTTTAGATAAATTAAGGTAAAAAGAAGAAGTCTGGCCGGATTGATTTATATATATAAATTATATAAATAAATTACTTAATTACCTAATTAACTCATAAAATTAATATAGTTAATTTTCATAAAATAAGTTGATAATTAAATAATTAATTATAAATTTTAATAAAGACTTGCAAAATCCAAATAAACACAAACATTTGCCATGTAAGCTTTAACTTCATGGCAGTTAGTGGAAGGGGCATTTTTGTAAGACAAGTATTATGAGTATTTTGGAAAATTAATCAAACATATATGTAACTGGGGCTCATAACTCAACTAGGAAGACCCTACATGAAGTCCACTCGGCTTTACTAAGGGTTTTGTAGGGGTTAGGCCCTACGTCTTCAAACCGAGCTGCCATGATCAACTCATCATACAGATGTTTCCACTCAATAGAGTACCCTGACTCATGGATCTTCTCCACTAGCTTCACGTCATGCTTGGCGCGTTCGTCCTTATTTAACTCCACCAAGTTCCATCAACTTAACTCTGGATGATGTTTGTGTTGGATAAAGAAGAATCATTCCTTCCACCACTTGTGAGACAAATCACCGATAGGGATTATAGGGACGTTACTCGAATGACCGGTTCTCCGGGAGAACTATTACCGGTCTGGGTGGTCCTTCACCCCCATGTGGTGGTGAAAATACCTAAACCTCATCACAGAAAACTTGATGTTAAGTAGCCGAAACCGAATAGAAAACCCATTGAAGTCCCCGACACCATTAGGTGCTATTTGGGAGATCCTTAGCTCATAATAGTGAAGTACGACAAGGAGAGCCTCCCAGAAGGGGAACCTGAGACCCACTTTGAAGTTCACTTTGAGGACAGCACATAACCCCTCCGGTGGGTCATGTGCGAATAGATGAGGATCAGAGGGAAACCTGGGTGCATATCTCTCCCTATCAATCTCATACAAATCACAGATCTTATCAACATCCCCCTGAGATAGAATAAAGTGGATACCTTTGTTGCCTATGACTACTTCATCGTCGCCCATTTATGGTTCTAGGGTTAAAGAAAATAAGAAAATTACAATCACCTAGTGGTTTGATGAAATAAATATTCAAGAAAAGATGATAACGGCTTACTAGCTAAAAATCGGAGAATAGATTAGTTGAATAACAAGAGCAACCAACAGCCGGGTTCCAATCCTCTGATTTAATAGCATGATGGTAAGAGACGATTGATATGACGGGGTTATAACCCCCAAACCATCTCAGAAACCATCACATTTCATAAGCAAGTGGGCACGATGCCTCGAATCCCGGGACAGTTATGACAACGTCATAACGGTGGTTGTTAGGAACATTTTATTATGTTTTGATAATGACCGTACTAGCTATTATAGCATGCCTGAAATAAGTTAAAAATATTTTTAAGTCTTTACTTAGAGTTTGACATGTTTTATATTTTATTCAGACAAATACACTACAAGTTGGTAGGATGGCCAAGTGGAACAGAAAATCAACAAAGTAAAGGCAACCAAGTACCAGCAGAATCGAACGAAGACATATAGTCTGACTTATAAGCATGAAAGTCTGTGATGACCTTGGATAAGTCTAAGATACTTCAGAAGTGATGAAATTCATTGTTTTAATATGGTGTACACTGATCTCACACAAATCAATATCAGTGAAGTGCATGTAATGCTTGAAAGATCAAAGAAATAAAGAAAGCAGTAAACCGGCAAAGTAAACTGTGTACTAGCTGAGTAAGGAAAGAAAATGGAAGATCTTTACAGATAAGTAAGAAGATTCACTTAAAAGGTCAAGGAACAGTCAAGTGAAAGAACAGCACAGCAATTTACACTTATTCAGCAGGTTGAAAATAAGGAGATCAAGCATTTAATACAGAATCAATCAAGGACGGATTTTATGATGGACGTTTGAAGAAAGCCCAGATCACTGAAATTCAGGAGAATAATATCAAGGAGGAATCAAGATTTAAATCAAGGATTATTCTCCACATTAATTAGCCAACGGATGGATTTTCAAATCAAGGGTTATCAAGGCTATAAATAGAAGGCTTTGACAGAAACTTGCACATGAAACACACACAAAAGATCAAGTTGAAAATCAGTCAAATTTTAGCCTTCTTTCTGAATCGAAAAAGTACACATCTTGGGATCAACTCAAAATTAGAGCATAAATCTACATCAAGCATGAAGATTGATCAACAAATCTGTGAATGCAATTCACACCTATTTGCAGCATTTGAATCAGAGAAATCTGAGAAGGAATTGCAACCTTTGTGATAGCTGCAGAAGGATTTGTTCCCAATTAGCCGTGCGTTGAAGACTGAGTCACTGATGCTTTTGTAGCCAAGGAATGATAGTCTTGAAGATTGTGAAGCTTGTGTAGCTAATGAGATTGATACTATTGCATTGGTGAAAGACAATAGTGAATTCTTCCAATCATCAATAGAGAAGAGTGGATTAAGGGATTACACCACCCTGAACCACTATAAATCTTTGTGTTCATTTACTTATAGCACATTCCTTTCCTGCATTACCTTATTGCATATTATCTATACTTTGTGTGTGCATAACCTACTTTGAAACAAGTTTTAAGAAGGGACTTAATCCGCTGCCCAAAAGCTTTTAAACTAACAATAGTTTTTGAAACTCCAATATAGTCATTCACCCCCCCTATGACTATATTCTTACCCTTATCTTCGACCAACAATTGGTATCAGAGCAAGTGTTCCTAGTATCAGAACCTGTTCAGATCTGATTTGTGGTAAACAAGGAGATCACATATTTTCAAAGTAGTTTTTAAATTTGTGATTTCTATATTTATATATTTTTTTCTTTTATCTGTGACTATTGATTCTTCAAATTTCATGTCTAAAATACATGTATTCGATGTTAATAATTTTGATGAATATAAAATAAGGATGCTGTCTTATCTTGTAGCCTCTCATGAGGAAATGCTCGATGTTATAAATGATGGACCAATCCAGATATAGAGGATAAAAAAAGATTGGACCAAGGATGACAGGGGATAGTAAATCTTGATTATGTTTAAAAATATATAATTTTGAAGACTATGGACAGTAACATGTTCATGAGGATCAAAGATTGCAAAACAGCAAAGGAGATGTGGGACAAACTGGCACTCATCAATGAAGGATCTGAAGCAGTCAAAGAGAACAAATTTTCTATTGTAAAACAGAAATTTGAGAACTTCAAATGAAGACTGGTGAATCCATTGATCAAATGGACAATAGATTCTCAAGCATCATTAGTGAACTTCAACAACTTGGCAACAAATACCCATAAAAATTGACACCTTGACATTGAAGTCTACTAGAAAGATAGAAGATCTTGAAGTCTACCAGAAAGATAGAAGATCATCACATCAGTACTCTAGAGGACAATAGATCTTGCAAAAGCTGACACCTTGACATTGATGTCTCAATTAAAAGCTAATGAATTTGAATTACACAATGAAGACAGTGCACCAGTAGAGTTACACAAGGTCAGTGCACTGGTTGCACCCCAGCAAAGCAAAACGGCTGATGCAAGTAGCAAAGAGACGCAAGAACTTAAAGAACAAATTGCTTTACTAATTAAATGTTTTGACAGGTTTAGCAAGAAAAAATTCAAAGGTTCATCATCAAACAAGAGGTAAATCTCAAGCAAAGACATGAAGAAAAAAGTTGATGAATACAGATGTTTCGATTGCAAAAAGAAAGGACACTTCAAGGCTGATTGTCCTGAAGAGAAAGAAGGAGCAAGGAAGAACTAAAACATGAAACCAGCAGTGAAAGTGATGAAGATTCTTCTGACAATCACTCAGCTGATGGACAAGACACCTGGTCAGACAATGACAAAGCTTGCCTATGTCTAATGGCTAAGGAAATTGAGGAAACAGAGGATGTCTGGTACATAGACAGTGGTTGTTCCAGACATATGACGGGAAATAGAGGATGGTTGACTGGCTTTAAAGCTTTTGATGGACCTAAAGTTACATTTGGATGCAAAGAGAGCCCCAGCAAAATTAGTGATGAAGGTGTCTACGGATTTTATCTATGCAAAACAAACAAGTAATAAATTTATAATCCGGTTATCCCCAAGTATAAGGATCGTAGTACTAGTGGTTAATGCCGGGTCGATCTTACGGGGAACTTGACGATTGTGGTTCCTAGTTTTTGTCTAACTAAGCTATGTCATGGAAAACTAAACTAAACAGCAATTAAACAAAACTAAACTGAACATATATGCTGAATATAAACTAGACAGAGGACGAATCCAAAGCTAGGGAGGTTTGGTTGCGAACAAATTACTCTAAAAGTGCAAAAGAAAATAAACTAACTAAACAGTTCAAGTCTCAAGGGTTAAATCAAGTTTAATATGGGCAAACGAGTAATCGATCCACCTATCCAACAAACACTAATCTCTCATCCCGATTATATTGCGGTTTCTACCAAGTTGTGGTTCATCTTATCAAAGGTATGAATCCTACTTTTCGTAGATGATTCGCCTATTAATTTCTATCTTTCGATTTACGGAAATTAACGCGTCATAACATAAACAAAGATGTAAACTTTAACGTTTTAACCTAGATTTTCAACCTATCAACTTTCGTTTGACATAGATTAAAGATCCATTCCTAAATCATGGTGATCTAATGTTTATAAAGACTTTCATCAAATATAAAACATCATACATGCACATCTTTCGATATAAATGCAATTAATCATCATAAGACATGATAAAGGAAGCAACTTGATTAAAACTTACAATATAGTCGAAGAATCAAAATCAATGAAAGTTGGATGGCTTCACAATGCTCGTTTGATTGGAGCCTAGCCTCTTAGCATCCTTGAATAGCTTGAATTGTTGAAGTAAATTGCATAAACTAAACTAATTTAATCTAGGAATTTAAGAACATAAAACTGGAAAAAAACTAAGTAAAAACGCAGCCTATAGCCGCCCCTAGGGTTTAGGGTTCGAGAATTGTCAAATTGGTATCTCAATGTGTGAAAATAGGCAAGTATTTATAGAGATTTGAGGCGGTTTCACTAAGTCGGCAATCGGACGCTAAATGCAGTTAAGTGGACTCGCCCAAGTGTTCGAACTCCAATGTAGGCGTTAAATGCGGATAGCGCCCAAACTCTCTCGATCTTCTTTTTGCACCTTGGCGCGCCGTGCGCTTCTTACGGACGTTCGCTCGAAGAAGTTCATGATGCCTCGAGATTGAATTCTTCCTCAGACGCCCGTTTAGATTGTCGACGCCCGCCCACTCACTCGGACGGGACTTGACGCCGCTTTAGCTGGAATAAAACTTGATTAAATCATCTCTATCTCTTTTCTGTCCACTCCATTCGATCATTATCTCTTCTTAAATCTTTATAGCTCGAATTTTAACCCTTTTGATCATCATTTGAGCACAATAAACATACCTATAACACATGGAAAACATCGCAAACTGTAATAAAGTCCAATTAATTATAATTCACGATGAAAACACATAATTTATTCAATATTGCGATTAAGTCCTTAAAAACCTAGTATGCTCAATATTTCCATATAAGGGCCATTTATTATGCAATTAATCCAATTAAGAGGGAAAATACCATAAAATATATCATAATAAAACATAGACTTTCACCCTTAACAACTCCCCCACACTTAGCTTTTGCTCGTCCCGAGCAAAACAAAACGAAAAATTAGGCTCGAGAAAGGAAAACATGCATCTAAGCAAATATAACATATATTCAATAACTTAGGTGTTCACCATCGTGTAAGTGCATAGCCATAGGAAACTTCCACTAAAACCAAACTTGAAAAACTCAAAGCAAAACTAGCTAATACCCCCTCGTAGAATAGTAATAAATGACACTCATAAGATGTACCCTACAAACGTGACATATCCCGAAAAGGATGATCGAATGAATCTAGGGCCTTTCTAAAATACTCAGAGGATAATCCCTACAGCATATCTATCAGTTTATACTGGGGATAAGATTAACGAAAACTAAGCCTTATTCATTTCATAACATATCTTAAGTTGATTGAATTCATTCACTTTAAACACACATTAGGGTGAGCTTTTGCCCTCATAGCAGAATAGGACATTTCGAGATAATCCCCTACCTTACTCCAATCATAAGGCAGCTTTTCCTAACTGTCGTGAGCTCTTAGTCATCATAGTGGTATAGGACATACGTGGTATACCCTATCGCACTCAAATCATCGACTAGCTTTCCGACACACACATAGATTCATTTAAATTTTTCAACTTCTCATTTGACATTAGTTACGTGTTACTTATCACATTCAAACCTCTAGATATTCACAGTATCTCATACTTCGGATCTAAATACAAACTATCATAAGTCTCAAGATATATACGTAGCACTAAGCACATGACTTATAAGTAAATCAAAAACCACTAATCCAAAACGGGGTATAACTTTATAAATTAGCTCATCATTCACTATGGCTCGTGAAAAATAGTGTCAGGTGAAACAACTAACTTATCAAGTACATGAAATATCGAAGATGACTATAAAAACAACGAACTTCAAATTGAATTGCCTACTCGGGACAAAACAAAAACAAAAGTGTCGGAAAATTTTGAAAAATTACGCTCATTTCGCATAAAACAACATCTAACGTACTAAACAAACGTGTACGCATAGGTAGAAATCGAACTATCCCCTCCCCCACACTTAAAAATGTAACATGTCCTCATGTTGTGCAGAAAGTAAAAGGATAAGAAACTTAGCTGTATGCGCGTAGAAAATCGAGATGTTGGTCAGGCCGGAGCATGAAATAAACAACACTCGCAAAAGCGTCGGAAAAAAACGTCCAAACCGAACTCAACCGAGAGCTCAACAAAAACTAGATCTGTAGTACTCGACAAAACAACAGAATCTCGGGGGAAAACGGGGTACAATAACGTCATAATGTGAAAGGAATGAATGAAAGAGATATAACAACAAGCGTCATCCAAAAATGATCATAATACCAACGAAATCGCAATCCAAGTACGTGGTGCTAGACAGCTTACATGATTTAAGAAAACATACGCCACGATAATCAACAAGAGCGAGAAAAATAGAAAGTACAGGAAATCATGGAAGCATCAAAAGGAAAGTAGTAATAGTCATCGTACAACCAGATCGAATGCGGATAAAAGGAAGAAATACATCAAGCAGAAAATGCATAAAAATCTCAAGATCACTCGGGCGGATCGGATCATCAGACGGAGGAATAACAGCAGAATCACCAGCAGGGGCATCAACATGAGGAGGATCTCGAAGTAAGTATGACAACGATGGGCGCGTGCCTGTGTAGCTCAGTCGCGCGTAGTAGAAGCGAGCGTGGTCTACCGGGGGCTCATCCTCCTCATCGTCAGACGACTCGCGAATCACAGTTGCAATCGCCTGCTCAATGTCGTCATCGAAACTATAATCCACCACGCTGTGGTCATAAATCCGCTCATCCCTCGGCAGTCTATCCTCAAGCACACACTGAAGCAAAGTGACAATGTTATTCTGCATGTTCCGCTGATCGAGCATCCACTGCCTAAAACTGTGGGCCATGCTGAGCCGCATCCGCATTGACGGAGGAATGGTAGGGACAGGAGGTATCGAAAATCGAACTCACAAAAACGTGAATTAAAACGAGAAAAGTTGTTGAAAACTTACGATTGAAGGTGAGTAGGTGATGATGATGCTGTGTAGAAACCCAAACAACGCAAATTCGACCCCAGAAATCCGATTTTTCCTTGAAATAGTCGAACTAGATAGGTGACTGATTCTCCAAATATGTGGAACGTTGGGAGAGTTGGAAGAGATAATCGAAAAGAAGGTGTTTAGAGTGTTCTAACGCACCTTGAAGCGCCCAATTTGGTGTAGAATCGAATGATTTAGGGCAAAAGGGAGGAGAAAAGTCGGTTTTTCGATTTTGAGTCCTGAAAAAATGAGGGTTCATGGCATGAGGGGGGTATATATAGACAGGTGGTGGACGCTCGTCCAACTCGGCGGACGGGCGTCTGATCGGAAATGTGATGAACTGGACGGGCGTCCCAAGTACCAGACGCTCGTCCAAAGGCTTGATTTGAATACAGGATTGGAGGGAATTATCCGGACGGGCGTTCATATTTTTAGACGAACGTCTGGTTAAAAAGATGAATACAGGATTGAAAAGCTTGTTTCCAGACGGGCGTCCCATAACTTGGACGGGCGTCCAGGAAAATCGAGGGCCGGACTGGCGTCCAGAATCACTAGACGGGCGTCCAGTCAAGAAAAATGCAAAATTGTCCTTTTCTAAAAATTATCATATAAAACAACTAAATGCGAAACTTTTATTACTGATAATTTAAAATTCAAAAGTACAATACGGAAATGCAACGAACATGAAAGAACTTGAAAATAAAACAAACACAAATAAAACAAAGGTTGCCTCCCACCAAGCGCTTCCGTTTTACGTCGGGGCTCGGACGAAAGCAAAACTAACTAAGGAAACACTAATCTGCGTGAGATCTCGTCCCAATCCTCTAAGCGAATGAGACGTCGAAGCATGTCGATAACCGGAGGGAAGTCGTACTCATCCCGCAAACACCAATCCTCACCACACTACCTCAACACCTCTAAAATGCTCGGCCCGCAATGACACTAGTGCCAAATCCGTCAAGATAGGATCATTAAGGATCGTGTAAGGACGCCCCATGGCCTCCTCTGCAACTCCTCGATCGTGAAATCGCTTGCCTCCCGAACAAGGTGGAACAATGATAACGCACGTGATGGTCTTAACCTGAGTGCTAATGTCGAAATCTACATGAAGAACTATAGTGCCTCCTGGTCCATCATCTCTTTCAGGATCAGGGATTCGACTAATGAGTGGGAACTCCTCAGGCGAACTCCGTAGAGATCCATATCTAGAAAGCAACTCTTGTGAGATAGAAACATAGAAGCTTAGTAAAACTAACCAAAATAACATACTAAAGCAAAAAGAACTAAGAAAAACTAAAACAAGATTGGATATCTAGGATGCCCCTAGTGGCGCTTTTGGTTTATGTCGTTAGCTCGACACCATTTAAGTTCACTGGTCAAGCCATTTGACTTTTCCGCCCGCCATTACCTCGTTTAAGTTCTGATCAGGATTGTGGCTGCAGAAACGACACTTAACGCATGGGATTAAAGGTTTGACAGTTTTCCAGATACGTTGAACCTTTCCCATGGTCGACTTTCTCCTTTGTAGATTTCTCTGCACGACGTTTGAGTTGTTGCTCCCTTGCATATTCCTCCATATCCCAACTACCGGCTAGAACTTCTTGTGATAGACCATTACCGTTATCCTCGTAAAAGCAGTTGGGTGAAATCTCGTCGAGTCTTCGACTTCATTAACACCACATCCAAGGATATCGAGAAATTTAACAATCAAAGGCTTGCTCTGTAGGTTCTCCAATGTAGTGTTTGCACCTCGACCATTAACTCAAACGGTGATCTTTATAACCGAGTAGTTCTAGAACGCCTCCAGGAATGATTTTGAGAATCGTAAAGGGGCCGGACCATCGTGTCCTCAGCTTTCCAGAAAACAGATGTAATCTGGAATTATAAAGAAGAACTTGTTCCCCTACTTGAAATTCTCTTTTCTTAATTTTTGCGTCATGGAGGAGTTTCATCTTATCCTTGCTCATCCTGGCGCTTTCGTAAGCCTGGAGTCGGAACTCGTCTAACTCATGCAGCTGCTGCAGTCGATGTTTTCCACAAGTTTGGGAATCAAAGTTAAGAAACTTCGTCGCCCAATAAGCCCTATGCTCTAACTCAACTGGCAGATGACATGGCTTGCCGTAAACCATCGATATGGAGATGTACCCATAGGTGTTTTATAAGCGATCCTATCGCCCATAGTGCATCATCCAATTTCAAACTCGAGTCCTTTCTATGACTGCTTTGTCTTTTCAGGATTTGCTTGATGCTTTGGTTGCTTCGCTCAACCTCGACCGCTAGTCATCGGATGGTATGGTGTGCGGTCTTATGGCGAACACCATACTTTTCAAGAACTTTCTCAGAGGTCGGTTGCAAAAATCGTTCCTTCATCATCGATCAAGGCTCGAGGACATCCAAATCTCACAAAGATGTTCTTCTTGGAAATTTCATGACCGTTTATGATCATTGTGAGGAGTGGCCACCGCCTCCACCCATTTGAAACATAATCAACGCAGACTAAGATGTATTTGTTGCCCACGATGATGGGAAAGGTCCCATAAAATCGATGCCCCATACATCAAAGACTTCGCACTCTAAGATGGGTTTTAAAGGCATGTCGAAACGCCTTGTCAGAGTTCCGGTTCTTTGACATCTATCGCAAGCTTTACAGAAGGCTTCTGTATCCTTAAAGATTGTAGGCCAATAGAAACCATTTGGAAGATCTTAGCAACCGTCTTCCAAGGACCAAAGTGACCTCCAGTGGGTCCACTGTGGCATTGCTCGATAATCTCTTGTTGGTCGGATTCAGGAACGCATCTCCTAAGCAAACCATCTTTGCAGACCTTAAACAGATAAGGTTCATCCCAAACGAAATATTTCATATCAGAGAAGAACTTCTTCTTCTCTTGATACGACATTTCGGGGTCAAGGTAACGGGCATGAAGGTAATTCACAATGGACGAATACCATGGAACATCAGGGGAGCGGCCATCGATCAACATGATGTTTTCTAGAGGAAAGTAAAGATCTATATCTTCAGGATCACCCTTTTCCTCACTTATCATCCTAGAAACATGATCCGCCACTACGTTCTCACTGCCCTTCTTATCTTTGATTTGAACGTCAAACTCTTGGAGGGTCAGTATCCCAACGAAGAAGCGGTTTAGCTTCCTTTTGGTCATGAGATAAGCATAAGCGGCGTGATCAGTCCACACAATCACTTGAGCACCCAAAGCAAGTAACTACGAAACTTATCCATAGCAGCAAAGACTACGGCTAGTAATTCCTTTTCGGTGGTCGTGTAGTTAACTTGAGAAGGATTCAATGTGTGGTGGCATAATAGATAGGTGGAACTTTCCATTAAGTTTGTTGTTCTAAGACTGCACCAACAAAGATAGTTGGATGCATCGCACATAAGCTCAAAGGTAAGTTCGATCAGGTGAAATAAGAATTGGAGCGAGAGATCAGGCGATTTTGAGCTCCTCAAGCGCGCGTGCTTGCGGCTATCATCAAAATCGAATTCAACGTCTTCCTTTAGTAAGGTAGGCAGGGCTTGGCGATCTTTGAAAAGTCACGGATGAACCTCCTATAGAAGCCGACATGTCCGAGAAAACCTCGGACTTCCCTAACATTCTTAGGATAACTCATCTTCTCAATAGCTTCAACCTTGGCTCTATCTACTTCTATACATTTGGCTGACACTTTGTGGCCAAGGACTATGCCTTCATCTACCATGAAATGACATTTTTCCCAATTAAGCACTAAGTCCTTTTCCACACATCTTGACAACACCTGATCAAGATTATCTAGGCAATCACCGAAGGATTGACCAAAGACCGAGAAATCATCCATAAAAATCTCCATGCACTTTTCAACTAGCCCGTCAAAGATTGCCATCATACACCTTTGAAAGGTGGCGGGCATTCTGAGAGACCAAATGGCATCCGCTTTGTAGGCGAATGTCCCGTAAGGCAAGTGAAAGTGGTCTTCTCTTGGTCAACCGGATCGATGGGTATCTGGAAGTATCACGAATATCCATCCGAAGCGATAAAATCGTGCCCGCCAGGCGCTCAAGCATCCGGTCAATGAATGGAAGGGAAAATGATCTTTCGGTGTGACCTCATTGAGTTTTCTATAGTCAATACTGAGACCTATAGCACATGTGAGCCTCAATGCTATCTCCTCTCCCTTCTCATTTTTCTCAATCGTAATTCCACCTTTCTTGGGAACTACTTGAGTCGGGGAAACCCATTCAGTGTCAGCAATGGCGTAAATGATACCCATATCTAGAAGTTTAATGATCTCCTTCTTGACTACCTCTTGCATGTGAGGGTTGAGCCTTCTCTCGAGGTTTGTCTAAGTCGTTTTGCACCCTCCTCGTCTTGATTTTGTGCATCTAGATGTCGGGAGATATCCTCGGATATCTCCCACCGCCATCAAAGGCTTTTTCATTTTTGCGCAAGGCGTTTAACAATTTAAGCTCTTCTATACGAGATAGCTTGGCGAGAGATGATCAAAGGAAGCTTGTCACCTTCTCTTAAAAACACATACTTAAGATGTTTAGGCAACGGCGAGTACCAAATCTACGGGAGGATCCTCTAGACTTGATTTAAGATCGCCACTCTTCAACTCAACATCATTGAGCTTACTTAGTGGTCCCATCGCCAAGGCTTCTTCTCTTAGCTCATCCTCAAATTCAGTTGCTAAGCGATCTAGATTGACCACACCATGATTATTTGATTATCAATTAGTCGCTCATATTACGATTCTACTGACTATGACTTGCTTATCCATGAAGTCATCGAAATCATCGAGAAGTCTCCTCAATGGAAAAGCCGGTTGGAGATCCGGAAGGTACATTGATAGATTTGGAAACACTATAACTCACCTCCTGGTCACCAACTCGAATGGTCACGTGCCCACCATCACAATCGATGAGGGCTCTAGGCGTAGATAGGAAAGGTCTTCCAAGAATCAAAGGGACATTTTCACTTTTCTCAATATCTAAGACGTACTACCAGCTGGAAAGGTAAACCTATCTATTTGAACTAATACGTCCTTTAGGATTCTGAAGCTTTTCTAGAAGATCTATCGTGACTGCAAATTCATGGTCGTGGGTTCTAGAAGACTTTGTAAACCAAAGCTGCTGCACTGAGACAATGGCATCAAGTCGATAGATGCACCCCAGTCACATAAGGAATTTGGGAAGACTAGGCCTCCCATCCGCAATGTGAGCACAAATTTTTCTGGTCGCTTCTCTTGATTGGTAAGCTTTCATTATTGACCAGAGAACACTCCTTACCAACCGCTTGATCCATTCTCGCTAACTTCTTCTTGGAAGATACAACATCCTTGATGAACTTTGTATACTTAGGCATCTCGACTAAGACCTCGGATAATGGCAGATTTACCCGAGTATTTTTTTGAAGGTTTAGCACCTTCTCGTACTTTTTGTCTTCAACCAATGGAATGTTGCTCTTCCTCGGTGGAAACGGAAGCTTCTTCAGATCACTCTCGGAAAGGACTCTCTTTGAGGATGCGCTGATAGCTTTGTCTTCCAAATCCTTCCATCGAACCGTCTTTTCAGAAGCTTTCATAGTCGAGGATCAGCCACGACTTTCTTTTCCTTTTCGGTCCTCGAGGATCGGCCACTTGAGGATTTCCAACTTGTTCACTTCTCGGGAACAGCCACCGAGGATTTCCAACCTTTTCACCTATCGAGGATCGGCCACTGATTACTTGCTTGCGACCAAGGGGATGATGGGTGCTCAACTTCCCCTCTGCCTTATCAATGGCGGGAGGGGGCTAGTGGTTTCACGAAAGCCATGGGGACCACTCGTTTGTGTACCGCTTCTTAAACTCATTGTATGCGGCCCCTCTTGTCCATAATGCATTGTTGGTGCGAGGTCGAAGACATTGGTCGCCGCTTAAATCGGCTGAGCAACATGACCGCCTTAGGATTTTTTTCGGTAAAATGGGCGGATGCCTGTGGGGTCTTGATGCTAAGCGCCACCACCGCCCTATCTGTCTTTCAAGGTTCTTATTGGTACTCATCAGAGTGAATGTTCTTGTTTTGCTCTCTTTGAATGAGTTCCATTCAGCCTGAGGTCATTGGAATTCGAGGGCCTTGAGAATTGGAAAAATTTTGATTTTGTGGTTGGTGGGCGATTTCGATAATTGGAATTGGAAATGGAGGCCAATTCGATTAAACCTTTGTGTTTGATTGGAAAAATTAGAGTTTTGGTTGAACCAAAACCGGGGTTTCTATTGAAGTTCGGGTTAGAATTGAAGTTTGAGTTTGGATTACGATTAAAACTCGGATTCGGCCGAAGCCACGATTTTGAGCATTATTTCGCCGAGAAGGTGGTTATTGAACCTAGGATTAGGCGGCGAAAAAGCATTCATACTGCATTTTGTCCAATCATGGGGACGAAGCGAGCAAAGATGTGCCTCGGATCATCACATACTTGGCATGTGATTGGATTATACTATCCATTATTATGAACAGCGTTGACTTGATGAGCAGAGGGGGATTGAAATTGACACTGGCTGGACACGTGGCCAGGTTGACAGCAATTTTTCGCAATCTGAACCCGAGAGTTCGTGGAACGAAAGAGTCTGATTACTCAGATTAGGAAAAGTTTGGGATGTTGTCAGTTGAGAGTTAGCCATTTGCTTTTGCAACATGGCAATCAGATTCTGCATAGTCACTTCCTCGACCTTGGGAGGAGGAGGAGGTGCCTGAATAGCTTGATAGGACGGAGCATAGTTATATTTGGCAATGTCTTCGAACAATGCCCATCCTTCGTCTGGAGTCTTCTTCAAAAACGCCCCGCCAGATGAACTATTGACCATGCCCTTAGTGAGCTCGGTCAATCCGCTAAAGAATGTATTGACTTGCCTTTGCATCGGCAAGCCATGGTGGGGACATTTTCGGAGGAGGGACTTGAACCTTTTCCAGCAATCAAAGAAAGACTCATTTTCCTGCTGACGGAACGTGAAGATTTCATTCAAATACTGGGCCGTCTTTGATGGAGGGAAATATTGACTCAAAAATTCTCTTTCAAGTCCGGCCCAGGTCGTAATGGATTCCGAAGGGAGAGAGTGATACCACTCTAGTGCTTCCCCCCGCAAGGAAAATGGGAAAAGTTTGAGCTTGATTGCGTCCTCACTTACACCTTGGATGCGGGTAGTACCGCATATGTGTAGAAATGTGTGTAGGTGAGTGTGGGGGTTCTCAGATTGATAGCCGTGAAAAATCGATGCATGCTGCATCATCTGAATAAGTCCTGGCTTTAGCTCGAAAGTTGGAGCAGTAATGGCCGGCATAACAATTGCGGGGTTGATGGTGACTGTGCCAGGCATGGCATAGTCGGCCAACGTCCGTCTATCTTCCGCTGCCATTATTACTATTCTTTCGATTTCTCCTGAAAGATAATGCTCAAATTCTTGATCTAGAGCGTTTCCTTCGTCGAACCGAAGTTTCCACCTATTGGGCCGGACTATGGTCCGCTCGGGGTCAGGGGAGTAGATTAGTGGTCCCCTCTGACTACGAGTTTGCATACACCGAGATCCAAGATCAAGATGTTGAGCAAGAAAGAAAGAAAGAGAGAAAGAGAACTATAAACTAAGAAACTAACGACTTAAACTAAAGACTTATAATCTAATCTAAGATCAAAACCTAGAGAAAAGAAAAGAAGAGAGAAAAGAAGAAGATGATAGAAGGAAAAGAGGAACGGACGGACGTCCAAAATTATGGACTAGCGTCTGACCAGTGTCCAGAATGGACGGGCGTTCAAAACATGAACGCTCGTCCGCTCTTTCAGAGTTCCTTTGGACGGGCGTCCAGAAGTATGAACGCTCGTCTGCAGGTCAGAATTTGATTCAGGATTGAAGAATTTTCAGCGGACGGACGTCCAGTAAGCTAAACGCCTTCGTCGATCGAAAATAGAAGCTGGGACGGGCGTCTAGTAAAGCGGACGCCTTTCGTCAAGCTCAAGCGAAAATCGATCGTAAAAAACAGAGCGTGATAGACAGAAAACAGAGTATAAACTAGGAGCAAGAAAATTTATATTGCCTACTAACAAAAAACAAAATTAGAACGACGGACAAATGAACAAAAACAACTAAACTATTAACCACAAACAGAAATTGAAAATATCTAACCTAAAAGCAGGAATTGAAAACAAAATAAAAACTAGAACAAAAACTAGGCAACCGTCCGGTTCCCCGGCAACCGTCCGGTTCCCCGGCAACGGCGCCAAAAACTTGTCTACGGATTTTATCTATGCAAAACAAACAAGTAATAAATTTATAATCCGGTTAACCCCAAGTATAAGGATCGTATTACTAGTGGTTAATGCCGGGTCGATCTTACGGGAACTAGGCGATTGTGGTTCCTAGTTTTTGTCTAACTAAGCTATGTCACGGAAAACTAAACTAAGCAATGATTAAACTAAACTAAACCGAACATATATGCTGAATATAAACTAGGCAGAGGACGAATCCAAAGCTAGGAGGTTTGGTTGCGAACAAATTACTCTAAAAGTGCAAAAGAAAATAAACTAACTAAGCAGTTCAAGTCTCAAGGGTTAAATAAAGTTTAATATGGGCAAGCGAGTATCGATCCACCTATCCAACAAACACTAATCTCTCATCCCGATTATATTGCAGTTTCTACCAAGTTGTGGTTCATCTTATCAAAGGTATGAATCCTACTTTTCAGTAGATGATTCGCCTATTAATTTCTATCTTCGATTTACGGAAATTGCGCGTCATAACATAAACAAAGATGTAAACTTTAACGTTTTAACCTAGATTTTCAACCTATCAACTTTCGTTTGACATAGATTAAAGATCCATTCCTAAATCATGGTGATCTAATGTTTATAAAGACTTTCATCAAATATAAAACATCATACATGCACATCTTTCGATATAAATGCAATTAATCATCATAAGACATGATAAAGGAAGCAACTTGATTAAAACTTACAATATAGTCGAAGAATCAAAATCAATGAAAGTTGGATGGCTTCACAATGCTCGTTTGATTGGAGCCTAGCCTCTTAGCATCCTTGAATAGCTTGAATTGTTGAAGTAAATTGCATAAACTAAACTAATTTAATCTAGGAATTTAAGAACATAAAAGCTGGAAAAAACTAAGTAAAACGCAGCCTATAGCCGCCCTAGGGTTTAGGGTTCGAGAATTGTCAAATTGGTATCTCAATGTGTGAAAATAGGCAAGTATTTATAGAGATTTGAGGCGGTTTCACTAAAGTCGGCATTCGGACGCTCGTCAGTTAAGTGGACTCGTCAAGTGTTACGAACTCCAATGTAGACGCGTTAAATGCGGATAGCGCCCAAACTCTCTCGATCTTCTTTTTGCACCTTGGACGCTCGTGCGCTTACGGACGTTCGTTCGGTAAGTTCATGATGCCTCGAGATTGAATTCTTCCTACAGACGCCCGTTTAGATTGTCGACGCCCCGTCCACTCTCGGACGGGACTTGGACTTGATTTTAGCTAGAATAAAACTTGATTAAATCATCTCTATCTCTTTTCCTGTCCACTCCATTCGATCATTATCTCTTCTTAAATCTTTATAGCTCGAATTTTAACCCTTTTGATCATCATTTGAGCACAATAAACATACCTATAACACATGGAAAACATCGCAAACTGTAATAAAGTCCAATTAATTATAATTCACGATGAAAACACATAATTTATTCAATATTGCAATTAAGTCCTTAAAAACCTAGTATGCTCAATATTTCCATATAAGGGCCATTTATTATGCAATTAATCCAATTAAGAGGGAAAATACCATAAAATATATCATAATAAAACATAGACTTTCACCCTTAACAGAAGGCACCATGTTCAAGAACAATCTAAAGATTCAAAATGTGGCTTATGTTAAAGGATTCTGTTTCAATCTTCTAAGCATCAGTCAGTTCTATGACAAAGGCTACAGAGTGCATTTCAACAAAGAATGATGCAAGGTGATTCACAATCAAACAAGCACGGTTGTCCTTGCAGGAAAAAAAGAAGACAACATGTATTGGTAGTTTGGAAGACAGCAAAAGTAGAAACTTGTCTGCTTGTCAAGATTAAGCAATCAACCAACGGGATTTGGCACAGAAGACTAAATCATCTGAATTTCAACACCATCAACAAATTGTCAAAGAACAAGCTAGTTGAAGGCCGTCCAGACATCACAGTCAAGAAAGAAAGTCTATGTGATGCATGCCAGAAAGGAAAGCAGATTAAAAGTTGTTTCAAGTCAAAGCCCCATCAGTCAACAACAAGGATCTTACACCTTTTGCATATGGATCTTTTGGACCGATCCACACCATGTAAGTGTAAGTGGAAAGAAGTACACCTTAATGGTGGTTGATGACTTTTCAAAGTGCACATGGACCATCTTCATGAACAAGAAAAGAGAGACACTCAAGAAACTACCAGATTTACTAAGAAGAATTCAAAATGAAAATAAGTTGAAGATCATACAGTGGGACAAAATTCCTAAATGAAGTGATTAGAACATACTGGGAAGAAAATAGAGTACTACATCAACTATCAGCAGTATGAAATCCACAACAGAATGGTGTAGCAGAAAGAAGAAATAGAACACTCAAGGAAGCTGTAAGAACCATGATTACCAAAGCAAGCTTACCAAAGAGATTTTGGGCTGAAGCGGGAAACACAACATTATATACTCAAAATAGATCTATCATCAACAAACTTCATGGAGTAACACCGTATGAAATTTGGAATGGAAGAAAACCTAACATTTAACATTTGCATTTGTTTGGATCTAAATGTTTTGTTTTGAACATGAATCAGCTACATACTTTAATGAAAAAGTTGATGAAGCAATATTCATGGGATATCCAGACACCAGAAAAGCAATCAGAGTGCACAACAAAAGAACCTTGGTGATTGAAGAGTCAATCCATGTAGTTTTTGATGAACCAAACACCAATGGAGAAGGCTTACACAACCTTGAAGAAGAAGCTGCACAAGGACAAGTCTATATGGATACAACAGTACCAGCAACAATTCTAGACCACACTTTTGGTAATCAAGATGAAGTACCAGTTAATACAACAACAGAGGCACCAACACAAGATCATGAAGTTGATGCACAAGCAGGAACTATGGAAGAACAAGATTAAGAGCAATTCCAGCCTGATTTAAATTGGCTAAGAGATCATCCTAAATAGCAAGTCATTAGAGATGTTCATATAAGAGTCAGAACTAGAAGACAACTGGAGAGTATTCTAACTTGTTTTCTGTCATAGGTTGAACCCAAAACAATAGATGATGCAATCCAAGATGCTGATTGTATTACAGTCATGCTTGAAGAACTCAATAAATTTGAGAGAAATGAGGTCTGGGAACATGTTGACAGACCAGAAAAGGCAAACATCATTGGAACAAAATGTGTGTTCAGAAACAAGAAGGATGAACAAGGAACTGTTGTCAGAAAAAAAATCAAGTTTATTGCAAAAGGATACTCTCAGGCTGAAGGCATAGATTATGATGAAACTTTTGCACCAGTAGCAAGATTGGAAGCAGTCCGACTTTTCTTAGGTTTTGCAGATCACAAGGACTTCAAAGTATATGAAATGGATGTCAAGAGTGCATTTCTGAATGGACTCTTAGAAGAAGAAGTATATGTGGATCAACCCCTTGGTTTCCAACTTAAAGGAAAGAACGACAAAGTATACAAGCTCAAAAAGACACTATATGGACTCAAATAGGCACCGAGAGCCTGGTATGAGACTCTATCACAATTCATAATCAACAATTTATTCAGCAAAGGAACTATTGACAAACTCTCTTCAAGCTAGAAGAAGGAACAAGCACCCTGCTAGTTTATATCTATGTTGATGATATCATTTTTGGATCTGAAGATGAAAAGCTGTGTGAGAAAATTGCAAATCTGATGATAAGTAAATTTCAAATGAGTATGATGGGAGAACTCAACTATTTTCTTGGCTTACATGTGAAACAAATGGAAGATGGCATCTTTATGAATCAAGCCAAGTACATAAAGGACTTGATACATAAATACGGTATGGAGACAAGTGGCACTTCAGACACACCAATGTGTGCAAGAGTCATTCTTGGGAATGATAAAAATGGAAAATATGTTGATCAAAAGTTATATAGAGGAATTATTGGATCTCTACTCTATTTAACTTCAAGCAGTCCTGATATAGCATTACAATAGGTGTTTGTGCAAGATTCCAAGCTCAACCTACGGACTCTCACTTGCTAGAAGCTAAGAGAATCGTCAAATATCTGACAAACACAATCAATGTAGGAATTTGGTACCCAAAAGATGGTGGATTCAAATTGATATCCTATTCATATTCAAACTATGATGGATGTAAGATTGATAAGAAAAGCACTTTAGGAACTTGTCAGAAGCTAGGTAGCAGACTAGTATCTTGGTTTAGTACAGGAAAAATTCTATATCCACTTCAACAGCTGATGCAGAATATATAGCAGTAGGTAGCTATTGTGCACAAGTATTATGGATCGGACAACAACTAAGTGACTATGGAATAGAAGAGAAGATTATCCAGTTATGTGTAACAACCCATGTGCAATATCAATCATAGAGAATCCTGTACTTCACACAAGAACAAAGCATATTGATGTAAGACATCATTTTATTAAAGATCATATGCAGAAAAGAGATGTTATCTTTAGATACATACCTACAGAAGATCAATTGGCTGATATCTTCAAAAAACCAGTCAGTCATGAATGATTCTGCAAGTTAAGAACTAAGTTATGTAAGATTGAAATTAATTAATTCAGAAGGAGCAGCTAATTGGAGTCATCAGTAGAGTGACTTCACCAGCTAACTGAACCTTTACCATTTTGGGTACGCTCACTTGGCAGGTAAGGCACCGGTATCCAGCGAAGTTCACTTCTCTGATTGTTAGGAACTGTTTTATATAACAGCCTAGTAAAGAATTAAGCCACTCATCTGGCCTAGTGACCAGCCAAGTCACTTCACCGATATATATTTGTATAAAACTACTAAGTAGAGTGTGAATAAAATTAGTCTTAACTTTGTGGAAAATCAGAGTGTTTATGGTGAATTATTTTATGGAATATTACCCACTTGGATTTTATATTATTCCATGGAGGTTATTAATTGAATTGAAGGAAAGACGGAAATGCCTCGATTCCCGGGATTGATCATTACATACCTTAATCCACTCCCCTACTACACTCAAAAACCATTATTTATAAACACTAAATCACGCAATTACTCCACAAAATCCTTCCATGTTCAACCACGTTCCCACTATCAAAATTCCTCCTATATATATACTGTTGGTCCCTTTGAAATGGAAATTCTAAGTTTAGAGTGGGGGTGAATAAACTTAGATAAGTTTTAAAACTTCTTAAATCTTTTCATAAAAGTGGCGTTCACATGGCTGAATTAATTCTGCTGAGTGTACAGCGGATAACACTTGATTTCAGCAGAGTGTAGTCTGCTGTTTTTGTGAAAATACAAGTGGATAAGATTCTATGTAACTATGAATTGCGATTAAAATACTGAAAGTCAATGCTAAAGGTAAATAGAGACAAAGATGTTATCGATCTTCGGAGTGGCGTAATCTTCTACTGACCGCTTCCCTTTGTGATGTAAGGGGAATCCACTATAGTTGTTCCTACAACAAAGATACAAATGATAATATTTCACTGAAACACCATTTCAGCTTATTTATCAGGATTGTCTATCCTTCACTGCCTTCCCAGCAAATTCACAAACCAAATCCTCCTGTTGATCCATCAAAGATCAACCAGATCTCCTTCTTCAACTATCACAAATTCTGATGCAACTCATTCACAATCCAACTGCTTCAATTGTTGTTTCTTCTTTGTTTGAAAAAAAAGGTTGAATCCTTAGATTCAAAGATGATCTTGATCTGTTTAGTATGACTGGAAACTCTGACATTGCCGAAAAAGATCCTTGATATTGCTGTTAATATTTAGAACAGAGTGAAGGCTTTTAGATTGCTTGATAATGCTTACAATATTAGTAATAATCTTGGTAATTTTTGCCTTCTGCATTGAGCTCTATTTATAGTTGAGTTCCAATGCTTTATGCCCGTTGAGATTTGAATTCAAACCTTGATAATCTTCTTTGATTGCTCCTTGATTCAAATCCTTAATTTTATTCTTTCCAAATATAGATTTTGACAGTTGAGTATTTGGAGTCCACTGAAATCACATGCCTACTGATTTCTTGAGTTGGCATAAATCTTTCCTTGTATGATATCATCCCTTGAATCTCTCCATCATTAATGCAGCTTTAAGTGAATTTCCCATATGAAAAACATGTCTAAATGATCTTCAATAAGTAACTGTAATATTGAAGTGAGTCTAATGATATTGCCTCTACTGAATCTGCTTTGCTGATTCAGTCCTGATGTTTTTGATCCTGCTATTTTACTTCTGATCACAATTGGTTAGATCAGACGACACCCTTTAATATAGATAAAAATAGTCACAACTTAAGCATACTTTAGTCCATCGAAAGACTTAACTAAAGTTGCTTGTCCATAGAATCAACTTTGGAACCTTGCCCTTTAGTCTGCTAGTATTTCGAGTCTGCTGAAAACCACTTTGGTGCCTCTTCTTAAGTTTTGGGTGTCAGCTAAATCTTGAACAAACATAATCTATTACAAAACTTGTCTGAAAAAACCTATACAATATTCAGACTCTATATAAAGCCTATACAAGAATCTATTTATCATTCTACTGATTTCTGTAACAGGTGATTTATATAACATCATCACAACTTGAATATGGCACTAAATGCATCCAACAATTTCCCCTTACTGATGATGTCAAAATCCTCACTTAAATAATCAGCAGAAATGAAAAATAAATAGAAAAGTTAGGAGAAAAGTTCTATTGATTTATAAAAGATATTACAGTGTAAACCAAAACATCTAGGCACTAATAGACTAGGCAACAGGCCAGTCTATATCCTAATGCCTCCTACTCAACTGTTCAATTCTAGCCTCATATGACCGGTTATATTCATTATTAATTTCCTTCCATTCAATCTAGTGGACTTCCAGTTCAACTCATTTTCAATTTTCTTCCTGAGCCAAATCAAGGAATTCTTTAAAAAAAAATCAAGTGATTCTTCTTTTTGTCAGCTTTCTTCCTTTTGATCAGTTCATTCACATATTTTCCTTTCAACCATAGTTCCAGACACTCAGCATAGGTTTTAAATTAAAACATTTTTTTGTTCCTTTTGTTACTCTATGCCTTTTCAAACTGTGTGAGAAACTCATCAGTTAAAGCCAATCTTTTAGGAGCAGCATGTCTATGTTGGTCCCAGAGAAGGGTAAAACTATAGTCAGAGGGGGGGTGAATGACTATAGTGGAGTTTCAAACACTTTTCTTATATTTATAAACATTGGGCAGTGGATAATTCCCTTCTTTAAATATTGGTCCAAAGTAGATTATTCAATCACAGATATAGAGTATGTAGTGAAATAAAGTACTGTAAGGTAAATTGCTGAATATAAATAGACACAAAGGTTTATAGTGGTTCAGGGTGGTGTAATCCCTTAATCCACTCTTCTCCTGTGATGATTGGAGGAATTCACTATTGTTTTCACAGATACAATAGCACGATTTGTTGGAATAGTGTCCTAAACCCAATCGGGTTGGACCGGATCCGGCCGGGTCGGATCATTTCTACTATTTCTTTATGTTTGTACATATATTAAATTGCTTTTATGTTGTCATATATCTGTTCTTATAAAGAACTAATTATGAATTGTTATATGATAACGTCCTTAGTATTAAACTGTGATAGAGAAACCATGATAGGCGATTATTGTTGATGAGATGTCTAATCACTTTAATAAGTTTAATACTTAAATGTCTATAGGCTGATGTACTATTAAACAGGGCATTGATAGTATAAACAGACTAGCACATATTAGATGTCTTCTGTCTTTAAGGGCAGTGATAGATCTGGTCTATCAAAGTGTAGTGACACTTGGACTGTACGTGGACGTGTATTAGAGAATGCGCACGTTAGACTGACCCACTTACATTAAGTGTCGCACTATGTGGCAGTTGTGTAATTATCCTTTAGACCGGAGTCTTCATGGCATCACGGTGTGGATTGTCATGCTTTGACACTATTGAGGTTTCCCCTAGTCACGGTACGATCATGCGGTAGTGATTGGGTATGATACTGAAGCATGCAGAGTATACATGTATGGTCGTCTAGGAATCGCGTACCCTATCAATAGGGGTGAATATCCGAAAGGGCCTTCTTATAAGGAATGTCTTACTCTTGTGAATCTTTGCAAAGTATAAGTAAAAGAGTTACTTCAAGAGAGCATGATATCCAGATTATAAGATACGATCATTAATGTATTGACTCTCCATTCACTATAAATATGAGGTGGGTGTCAAGCTCTTTTGCACATCACAATTCCAAGAACTAGTAGTTCTTGTGTAAAGTAGAGAGCATCCTATAGAGAGTTGGAGAGAGGGGAAAAAGGCCGGTCTAGCAACCGGAGTTTTCCAATAGCAATCCATGATGGGATTCCGGCGGGTTGTTCGTGTGGACTAGCGGTAGAGGCCGAACACTTGGGTGGTTCTATGCAGAACTACTCTCCTTAGACGGTCAAAGCGTCGATCTTGTAGATCAACCAAGGTAATCACCGTCTACTAGCTTATTTATTTATTGCTTAAACGAAGTCGATCCTGGTTAAAAGGAAATAAATTTTTGAATTCCGCTGCGTTCCCATGTACATTTCCTAACAGTGGTATCAGAACGAGCTTCGAGCCTAAGCAATAAGCATAATTTAATTACGTTGTAATTAATCGATAGATGCAAGATCTGTAATCGTGAAACGTTTAAAACAAAAAAAATAGGGTTCGATTGGGGGGCTCGGCCGACGGCGGCCCTCTCTCTCTCGCGCGGCGGCGGCTTTAGGGCCGCTGCCGTGGTCGTTACATTCTTCTTCCAACGGGGAGATCGACCCTTTTCATTTTGTGATATTTATTGTGTATAGATATCTCGTTTGTTTAGTTGTGTCATATGGACAACTAATGGTTCAAATAGTTTGGGCCGTTGGGAAACCATAGTGCCATATTAGCGAAAATATTGGCCTTTCCAAATATTTGATTTGGAATAAACAGGCCCTTTCAAATATTTGATTTGTAAAAGGCCTAGGCCTAGGCCACTTCCAAAATTTTGATTTTGGAAAGTGTCCAGGCCTAAACCAAAATTATTTGGCCTTTCCAAATACTTGATTTGGAATAGCTCAGGCCTTTTTCAAATATTTGATTTGTAAAGGCATTTGCTAAAGCCACTTCCAAAATTTTGATTTTGGAAAATGGCCAGGCCCAAACCAAATTTGGTTTTGGAAGATGCGTTTTGATTTAGGAAACCAAAGGCATCCCTTTTGATTAAGAATCAAAAGAAAATGAAACAAATTCGAGACCACATAATTTTAATTTTATTTTGAATAGTTCAAATTTAATAAAATTGAAATTAAAATCGATTTAAAATTAAATATTAATTTTATTTTCGATTATGTCATATATTAATTAAAAGTTATTTAATTATTTGATGTGATTAAATAAAGACACAAAAGTAGTTAAAAATTAAAATTTAATCTTTTCATAAGATATAATTGTATGAAGTAGATGTGTAGATATAATGTGATTATATGGACTCCGATTGATCATGGACTCGACCAATAGGATAGATGGGAATGTTTTCTTAATGTTGATTTTTTAAAAATTGTCCCAGGCGGTTATGAAGAACGTGACCTAGTTTACTTTTTGCATTTATCCCATTCCCGTTATCTCCCCACGTGTGCAGCGGGTGTAATTATTTATTAGATAGATTATTATGTAACAAGAATGGAGCAAGAAGATGTAGATCAAAGAGAGATAAATAACCCATTGGCGTACAGCAATAAAGATCCTATTGGCGGTTGCAGCTACCCTTAGATTGTGACCCGCGGTTTTATCAGTTTGTATTCGAAACTGCACCTAGGAAAAGTCAATGATCATACCGGTTACTTTACGCTTTTATTTATTTTGTGCTTGTATTTATTTTATATGATACGATAGATGCATGACTAGGCACGATCTAGATGAATGTGTAGGATGTATGTCTATAGTGATAGATATACTTGATGAGACCATAATCAAAATTAATTAAGTGAATTAATTTACATAAATACTTCCACCTCAAAAGAATCAAGTTGAAATTGCCTCCCCATATTATAATGACGGTGAAGAGCCCTTGTTCAGATCCAACTCATCAGCCAAAGTAGGGGGTTGACCTACCTCGGGTATATCGTCATTATAGAGATATGATCGTATGAGATCTCACGAATATTGGGGTTATGACTTGACTAATAATTTTCTCGGCCACCAGCCAAAGCGGGGTCGTTTAGATTTTAGAGGCAAGGGTTTGACTATTTCATAAGATGAAAATTGTCAAAGAGTTGACTAGTCAAACAACAAGTGTCGTATAAGATGCGATTGATAAAGAGTTGTCTACCTATTAGACTTTTTCGGCACACCGGCCAAAGCGGGGGTCGCGGTAGTTTAGTGGGATCTTGTCCACTAAAGAAAATTAATAATTCTTGAAAATCAATTGGGAGTAGTTGACTAGTAGGAGCAAAATCATTAACCAAAAGACCATTTTTTATTTTGCATGTATAAACAACAACACTCATTTATTTTCATTTTTATGTTGTAGTTTTAGCAAAAATTATATTTATGTTTTATTCTCGATTAGTAAAACCAAATTATGACTGTTACCTTTTGATAATCGTTCTCAAATATGTTTAAGTAATTTAAATCCTTTTAAAATAAGCAATGACACGAGCAATCCCATTAAAGTAGTTAGAGACAAGGAGACTGTCATGACGGATGGAGATAACTTCAGATCCAAGAAATAGAAACAGATGCAATCAAACGCAAATAATCAAAGGAGATAACAGAAAAACAAGAAGAACACAGATTTAACGTGGAAAACCCCTCTCAAAGTGAGAGAGATAAAAAACCACGGGCAGAAAAGAGTTCTTTATTATTATGCACTGAATTACAGATTTCACACACACAGACAATGCAACAACAATTGTATTTATAGGTACAAATCCCTAAACCCTAGCCATCAGGAATATTTGTCTGAAGCACCATAAATACCCATATACGTGTCCTCATTTTAATGACACTGTATAGCTGTCACATAACTGAATTAACAGATGTGGGACCCTGCTGTATTCAGTACTCAACAGACTTCACTCTGCTGACAGAAGCTTTAGTAGACTCCACCCTACTGACGCACAGAATTTGAATACACTTCTCAGCTGTCCATCACACAGTTGAGTCTTCAGATTGGTTCCACCAGATGTAGAGCTTAAGTCACTTTACTGACAAATATCCACCTTGGCTTCAACTCTCACCAGAGTCAAATAGATTGCATAACCAGATGTACTTGTATTAATGAATTCGTCAATGCCAGATGTAATTTCGCCCGCCCGTTTCATTTCCGTTCCAGAGGATTTGGGATTCGAACCCATGATACAATATTCTTGTATGTTGATTTAGCAAGCCAATGCCTTAAGCCACTCAACCATACCTCCAAGTTGTTGATCGGAATGGAATTGGGTGTGCGTACTTGTACAAGAAAATCTCCACAGCATCCACTCCACTAATATGCCCTTAATAGAGTTTCCAGAAAATGATTATAAGCTCTGAATATTTAGTAAGTCCAGTCAAAGCTGAAACTTACTCTGCTAAACTGGTTTAGTGAACATATCAGCAGGATTATCCTTGGTGCTGATCTTCTTCACTACAATCCTCTTCTCATTCCTCAAGAAATGATACCTGACATCAATATGCTTGGTTCTCTCATGATGAACCTGATCCTTGGCTAAACATATTGCACTTAGACTGTCACAATATATCTCAGCCTGATCCTAATGCAACCCTAAATCACTGACTAGCCCCTTCAACCAGATACATGTAGGATGTAATATCGCCGGATGGATCAAGATCCATCCGATTACACAGCGGAAAATACAAGATCTAGATCTAGTCAACCAAAATACATAAATACAATAGATCTAAACCTACGAGGTGGTTTAGATTGCTTACATGTTTATTGTGAATAAACACCAAGATCAATCCGAGATCCAAGATCCAAGTACTGAGATGAGAAGCCACAGTCTTCCAACGTGTGTCTCCAAGCAACACCAGGTGGATGGTGTTTCAATTTGCCGGACCTCCTCGATATGCTACCTTAGAAAAACCCGAAGTTTTTCTAAAACTCAAACCCAAGTACTTAGGCCGAAAATTCTAAGCCTAATACTTCTCAAGTATTTCGAAATTATGTGTTGCAAAAGACTTGGGAGAACTCTCTTTATATAGGATGAGAAAACATATTCATGTTAGGAGCCACGTCGGGAACCATGGACCCATATTCAGTAGCTACAATAAATTAAATAAAATTATTCATCAGACCGAACAATAATATTCAATCTATTAATTCCGGGATTACACCACCATAAACCCGAAACTGAACTCTGCCGAATGTAGATAACTTACACTCAACTATGAGTCGAAAGTGTCAACTGATATAATCATTACATACGGATAAATCCTCCATAGACTGTTCGTTACGATTCGGGATATCTCCGTAAACCCTTCTTGAAACATCTTATCCTTATTTACCATTAACCTCCTAGTGACCAAATAGTTCATAACTAATATAATATGAACTGCCCGCATCGGTCAGTTTCTAGGATTAACAAATAAAGGAACTGTTTGTCTACTTCCCGAGGGAAGGAATGGATTCCATATTTGTGATAGCACAGACTACTCACTCATTCCAGAATAGAGCCAATGAGAAGTGTTGGACCACATACTACGAAGTGATCCTTACTAACACATCAAACCCTACCCTAGTCTAAGCAGTCTTCTGTGATCACCTCAGGATTGAGATTAATCCATATATGATCATCTTGTGATTCGATAAGACTTTTCGATCACGGAATTATATCAAGAACTCAAATCAAATCGGTCCAGACCTATATGATTATCATCATATATAAATGCCCCACTAGGTACCCTATTACCGATAGTCCGGATAAGACTGTCACACCTAAAGTGTTCTGGGCACATTATTAGCAAATTAATCTTGAGACCCATACTCAGATTAATAAACGATACGGACTAAGTTAATTTTAAGTACATCTCACTAACTCAATACTCTTGTGTATAGCCATACACTGAGTTATATGATTACATAAATGAGGTACTTAGGGTTGTCAGTAGTGTCTTAATTATAAGCATACATGCATATAATAAGATGAATTATAAATTCTGTCCTGAAACAATTATATAATTGTCTTTCGGGCACTACTCCTAACAATACCCTCCTTAGCTTCTTCAGTAAGAGCCATGTATTCGCTCGAGAGTTGATAAGGCTCATGCATGAGTGAAGAGTAGCTTTCGGTGACCACAAGCATTTCCCAATGTAAACACATAACCGAGTCATTGATTTTCATCATCAACATCACCATCATAATCAAGATCATCACAAGAGCCTCGTGACTGCACTCCGATATCACATCCATAAATGAGACCAACATCATTTGTACCTCTCGGTACACCGAATATCCTTTTAAATGACTTTCCGGTGTTCCTTTCGAGGTTGAGCCATAAATCTGCGGACAACACTGACTGCTTGAGCCAAATCAGGCCTAGTGCATACCATTGTTAGATGTAATATCATCGGATCAATCATAGATTGACCCGATTACGCTAGCCGAATGCATCGAGATCTAGATCTAAACGAAACAAAGAACATAAATTAAAGATCTAAACTTACAAGGGGTTTGGGAGCTAACCTTTTATGGTGCTTAACTCCAACATCAAAAGTCTCTTAGAAGCGTGTATTGAGTAGCCCACGCCTTCCAACGTGTGTCTCCCAAAGAACACCAGGTGGATGGTGTTTCCCGCCGCCGGACCTCCTTGATATGCTACCGGAATAATCCCGAAGATTATTCCAACTCGAAACCCGAAAAAAAAATGGCCGAAAATTCTAAGCCACTCTCTTCCAATATGGCGTGTTGTATATATGTCAAAAAGCTTGGAAGAACTCTCTTTATATAGGAGAGTAAAACTTAACCTCCACGGATTAAATAATTAAGAGATGATTATTACATTAATCCTTTATTCCAAATAAAAGATAAATAAAATGATTATCCCAAACAAATTAAGATAAATCACATTATTATCCAATATTCCATGAATTATCAATTAACCAATAAAAGATAAATCACACATTAAATAATTATCCAAGAAAACTAATTTCTTTCTAATAATAACATAAAAAATGTGCCCCACCCTTATTGAATAAGGCCACACGCATTTTTCCCACACCTTGGGCGGAGCCCACGAAAAATTTCTTTTCCGCCATGTATTTAATTATCTAGCCCAACTAAACAATTAATCCACATATCAAATTAAATAGCCCAACACACTATTTAATTACAATTGAGGTGAAACGACGAGAAATCCATTTATGCTATTTCGGGAGCCACGTCGGGGACCATTGACCCATATTCAGTAGCTACAATAAATTAGATAAAATTATTCGCCAGACAGAATAATTATATCCAACCTATTAATTCCAGGATTACACCACCATAAACCCGAAACTGAACTCTATCGAATATAGATAACATACACTCAATTTATGAGTCGAAAGCGTCCACTGATATAATAATTACGTACGGAGAAATCCTCCATAGACTGTTCACTTCGACTCGGGATATTTCCGTAAACCCTTCTCGAAACATATTATCCTTATTTACCATTAACCCCCTAGTGATCAATTAGTTCATATTCAATATAATATAAACTCGGCCGATCGATCAATTTCTTGTGTCAACAAATAAGGGAACTGTCTGTCTACTTCGCGAGGGAAGGAATGGGTTTCATATATGTTATAACACACACTACTCACTCATTCTAGAATAGAGCCAACGAGAAGTGTTGGACCACATACTATGAAGTGATCCTTACTAACACATCAAACTCTACCCCAGTCTAAGCAGTCGTCTGTGATCACCTCCGGATTGAGATTAATCCATATATGATCATCTTGTGATTCGATAAGACTTCTTGATTATGGAATTATATCGAGAACTCAAATCAAATCGGTCCAGCCCTATATGATTATCATCATATATAAATGCCCCACTAGGTACCCTATTACCGACAGTCCGGATAAGACTGTCACACCTAAAGTGTTCTGGGCGCATTATTAGCAAATTAATCTAGAGACCCGTACTCAGATTAATAAACGCTACGGACTAAGTTAATTTTAAGTATATTTCACAAACTCAATCCTCGTGTGTATAGCCATACACTGAGTTATGTGATTACATAATCATTATACTTAGGGTTTTCTGTAGTGTATTAATATTGGCAATAAATGCGAATAAATAAGATGAAATAAATTCTGTCATTTATTTAAATAAAACAATTACAAATTGTCTTTCGGGCATAAAACCTAACAATCTCCCACTTGCACGAAAGGCAAGTGGATTAATTGTTTTAGAGCACACCCTATATATATATTACAGCAATACAACTCCCACTTGATCTAAAGCAAATAAGTTATGTCCCGAATACCAATAGTTTCCAAGTGCCGGTTGAAGACTTCTAACGGCAATGTCTTGGTGAAAGGATCAGCGGGGTTGTCAGCAGAGGTGATTTCCTTGATGGAAATGTCTCCTCTTTGGACTATCTCTCTGATTAAATGGTACTTTAGCTCCATATGCTTCGACTTGCGGTGACTACAAGGTTCCTTCGAATTTGATACAGCCCCATTGTTGTCACAATAGAGAGTGATCGGTTTGTTGTGATTTGGAGAGACCCCTAAACCACTCAGGAACTTTCTGAGCCAAACTGCTTCCTTAACTACCTCAGAGGCCACTATGTATTCAACTTCCATATTAGAATCAGCCGTGCTGGATTGCTTGACGCTTCTCCAAATGACTGCACCACCACCAATGGTAAACACTAAGCCTGAGGTAGATTTGAAATCATCTCGATCTGACTGGAAGTCAGAGTCAGTGTACCCCTGTACATCCAGGTTTGCACCCGAATATACCAGCATATAATTCCTAGTCCTCTTCAAGTACTTTAAGAGGTTCTTTACTGCAATCCAATGCTCATTGCCTGGATTCGACTGATAACGACTGACGAGTCCAACGCCATAACAGATGTCAGGTCTAGTGCACAGCATAGCGTACATTAGACTACCTACAGCCGAAGCATAAGGCACTCTTCCCATAGCCTCTATTTCCTCGGGAGTCTGAGGACTCTGAGTCTTAGAGAGATGGACGCCGTGACGAGTTGGTAGGTAACCCTTCTTTGCGTCCGTCATGCTATATCTAGCCATCACCTTATCAATGTAAGTGGCTTGTGAAAGAGCTAACATCCTGTTCTTATGATCCCTTATTAATTAGATCCAGAGAACATAATTTGCCTCTCCCAAATCTTTCATTTGGAATTGGCTGGCCAACCAAATTTTAACGTCTGACAACATCCCCTTATCGTTTCCAATGAGGAGAATGTCATCTACGTACAACACTTGAAACGCAACCTTATCTTTAACGACTTTCTTGTATAATAATTATTTTTTGGTAAATAATTACGTAACAGCCGTATGTCATAAAAAAAAAGAGGTTATGATAATTACAATAATACGTGTTTATTACGTGTTTGTTGGATGTAATATCGTCGGATGGATTAAGATCCACCCGATTATGCAGCGGAATAGTATAGATCTATATCTAGTCATCCAAAATACATAAAATAAATAGATCTAAACCTACGAGGGTGTTTAGATTGCTTACCGGTTTATTGTGAATAAACTCCAAGAACAATCTTCTATCCGAGCTATATGAGAGCCTAGTTGAGAAGCCAAAGTCTTCCAACATGTATCTCCAAGCACCACCAGGTGGATGGTGTTTCAAGCCGCCGGACCTCCTCGATATGCTACCTTAGAAAAACCCAAAGTTTTCCTAAAACTCGAACCCAAACAAAATAGCCGAAATTCCAAGCTATTTTCCATCCAATATTTCAAACTATGTGTGTGTCATAAGGCTTGGGAGAACTCTCTTTATATAGGAGAGTAAAACTTAAGCCCCAATGATTAAATAATTAAGAGATAATTATTAGATTAATCCTTATTCCAAATAAAAGATAAATAAAATCATTATCCCAAACAAAATTAGGATAAATAATATAATTATCTAATATTCCATGTATTATCATTTAACAAATAAAAGATAAATCACACATTAAATAATTATCCAAGAAAACTAATTCCTTGACAATTAATCAACAACAATATGCGCCTCCTTTAATTTAATTAAGGTCCACACACATTTTTGACACATTGGGCCGAGTCCATGAAAAATTTCTTTTCCATGTATTTAATTATCTAGTCCAACTAAACAATTAATCCATATATCATTTAAATAGTCCAATCCAACTATTTAATTATAATTTAGGTGAAACGACGAGAAAACATATGCAATGTTAGGAGCCACGTCGGGGACCATGGACCCATTTTCAGTAGCTACAATAAATTATATAATATTATCCGTCAGACCGAACAATAATATTCAATCTATTAATTCCGGGATAACACCACCATAAACCCGAAACTGAACTCTGCCGAATATAGATAACTTACACTCAACCATGAGTCGAAAGTGTCCACTGATATAATCATTACATACGGATAAATCCTTCATAGACTATTCATTTCGATTCGGGATATTTCCGTAAATCCTTCTCGAAATATCTTATCCTTATTTACCAATAACCCCCTAGTGACCATATAGTTCACCACTAATATAGTATGAATTGGGCCCATCGATCATTTTCTAGGGTTAACAAATAAGGGAACTGTCTGTCTACTTCCCGAAGGAAAGGAATGGATTCCATATCTGTGATAACACAGACTATTCACTCATCCTAGAATAGAGCCAACGAGAAGTGTTGGACCACATACTGCGAAGTGATCCTTACTAACACATCAAACTCTACCCTTGTCTAAGAAGTCGTCCGTGATCACCTCAGGATTGAGATTAATCCATATATGATCATCTTGTGATTCGATAAGACTTCTCGATCACGAAATTATATTGAGAACCCAAATCAAATCGGTCCAGCCCTATATGATCATCATCATATATAAATGCCCCACTAGGTACCCTATTACCGACAGTCCGGATAAGACTGTCACGCCTAAAGTGTTCTAGGCGCATTATTAGCAAATTAATCTTGAGACCCGTACTCAGATTAATAAACACTACAGACTAAGTTAATTTTAAGTACACCTCACTAACTCAATCCTCTTGTGTATAGCCATACACTGAGTTACGTGATTACATAAACGAGGTACTTAGGGTTTTCAGTAGTGTCTTAATTATAAGCATACATGCATATAATAAGATGAATTATTAATTCTGTCCTTAAACAATTATATAATTGTCTTTCGTGAACTACACCTAAAAATCTCCCAATTGCACGAAAGGCAATTGGATTAATTGTTTTAGAGCACACCCTATATATAATATCTACAACATTCTCGCACTTGCTCAAAACAAGTGAGACATATCCCCAAGATTCATACCCTCCAAGCGCATCTTAGTAATTCATCCTTCCAAGCACGACCGGAGTGTGCCGCAGGTAGGTCGGTGACCGGCGCTGCACTTAGAATCTGAATACCATGTGACTTGGTACACTGATCAAGTAGGTTGGCGGCTTGAGTCAATCTTTGGGATCGAAAATTCGCCTTTCCATCTAATCCGGTGGTACGAATGCAATATGCATATGACCTCTAGTGATTGCAAAATCCTTATGAGCTACCTCTCCAATGTTATCACAATGAAGTAGCATCGGCTTACAGGATAATACTTTATCACATGAGTAAACACTGAGACCGAGATCGACTTAACGATCATCCTCAATCTGACCTAAAGCCAGAATCAGTGTCATCACTTATATTCTAGTTTGCTCCTGAATATACTAGCATATTATTCCTCATTCTCCCGAAGATGCTTGAGGTTTCAGTAAACATCCCATTTCGTGTTCATCCTCAGGTTTAGATAACCATTCCTGAGAGGTAGGGTAGACTACATCGTTGAATGTTGCATAAATGCAAGAATATCTTAACCATGTGAATAGATGGGATTGCCAATGACTGATTCTCGAGAATTTGAGCGAATCAAATCCTTGAGTATGAATCCCGATGGCATGTCAGACTCTGACTTCATATAACACACCCATGTTGTTTCCAACTGTTTCAGTGTTACCATTCACAAACACTAATCTACATACTACTTTACTAATATCGAAGCCCAGTCTACGAAAGACTTATCAATATTCTGGTCAAGTCCACATATTAAAATATATGACTTTGAAATGACCTAGAGGTTTGCTTTAATCCCAGAAGGATATAAGATATGGCAGCCATCCTGCCAAAGGTTCTTTCTGAATAAATTAAGATACCGTTAGTCTCGCAAAAAGGGTCTTTGGGAATCACCCCTATTTTCTGCGTTGTAAGGAATCTGTTATTTATTCTTAGCTAAAAACACTTCTGTTCTGAATGAATTCAGATTCTGTTGTTCGGCAAGAAAGTCTTAGGGAATCACCCATGTTTCCCGCTTTCTGACGACATCAAGCAAGACTGAGTGGGAAGACAGATCACGGTCTAGTTAACTCTGTACCTTTTAAGGAATCACCCCTAAATTACTCAGCTTTGCATTGAAAGTTGAACTTTCTTATTCATTCGACTCTTCTCCGTGTAGTTCCAATTACTCCCACTGGGCCTGAGATACTGACATGGCCTTTTCTAGTGCTATAGCAGTCCTTAACCGACAGTGTATCGGGTCAAACTGTAGTGCTAGTGTGGTGAGTCAGAGTGTCGAATCCTCAGGGAAACTTGGTAATTCTTCTAAGTGTGGTTAAACACCAAAGAGCTGTTATTAACTCGATCTAAATCGCAGTTTTATCACACAGATTACTACTATTCTACTTAACATAAAATAAATGCGTAATTTAAAAGTTATTCTAATACAATATATATAGATATATAAATATATATAGATATACATAGATTGCAATATATATATATATATATATATATATAAATATATAGTTACCAATATATTATTATAGAACTAGCCAAAGTTTATATAATTGATTTATACGATCTTTGCAGTAAACGGAATGTGCTCGATCTTTCCTTTTATATTAGGTCCAATTGAGTAAATGAAACGGTGCACTCCTGAGGTTAACAATTCCTCCTCACACGAGCGTATGAAATTGTCATATGTCAAATTGTCATCAGTTCAATCTCCACAACTGCCCCATGCTAATCTTAGTTAGTCTGAACAGGTACCGAGTACAAATCTACCCCGGATAAAAGAGGTTATTCCGTTTGTCAGACGGCCGATGTTATTCAAAAGGCTCCGGTTGTCAGGCGGATCAATTTAACTTTCCGGTGTTAGTTTCAATTAAACCGTTGATTTTAACATTATTATGGTCTTGAGCATAATTTTAATAAGATTCATCTTTCCCAAGACAAATCTGCCCCCGGGTAAGAAATAGGATTTCGTAGTCACGCTTTCGCACGGCCAATTTTACCCTCCGGTTTTTCTATCTTTTATCTCATATCCTAACTTCTCTGATCAGTTCATCGTTAGGTTATATGGTGCGATTCATCTTGGTTAATTACGTCAATCCGAATATTATCAATACGTTGCAAAATAGAAAAAGATTCAATTAACTCAATTTTAGTTAATTTTAATTAGACAGTATTCCTTTACCGAAAAGATCGAAATAAAACGATTACATAACTTTGGCTAGTTATTAGAATTAACCTAATAACATTATAAAAAGATAAAAACAAACAATACAAACATAAATACTTTAGAAATTTTACCCGATTACAACTGTTGAATCAGATATCGTATTCTGGACGTTACAACGACTTCAACAACATTGATCTTCTGATAATTTCTCGAGCATTACAACGATACTATTTTTTATTTATGGCATAAGGCCTATATACAAATATACTAATACTAATTAAGAGAGGTTAGAAAATATATTGGTACACTTTGGCTGTCTGCAAACCTGCTCTATTTATAGGCAGAATTTCCCAGGGCCGGATCGATCCGAGGTGATGCCGGATCGATCCGGGAATAAAAAATATTATCCCCTAGATTATTCTCTGCAGGACCACATGTTTGATAATCATTATGTTTCCTCGGTTCGATCCGAGGTTAATCCGGATTGATCCGGGTAGTTTATTTTCACATCATGATCTGAAACTTGTTAAAATCATAACTTGAGTTCTGGATCTCCGAATGTCATAATTCAAGAAGCGTTGGAAACATCTTGAAAAGATCTATTACTTCAATGAAGGACTCTTCTTCAGAAAATGCCTTTTTGATGGGCCATTTGTTCGTCAAATATATATCTCGATAATAGTATCATGAACCGTTGATCCACTTGAACTTTAAATCTCATGGCACTTCCTTACTTCCTTCGAAAGACATGTTTTTACTTCAAAAAGTGTCGTCACTCGGGATCTTGGTTTACCTAAAATCTGCAATAAAATACCAAAAATACCCACGTAAATCGGGCACGACATTCCGGTTACTAAACCAGTACAAAATTTATAAATTTTTATTACTTTTACTAGATTTTTATAGTATTTAGATTTATTCATAACTATTAATATTTCATAAGATTATCGTTATAATTTCTTATATTTTATATAAAAAGAGTTGATAAAGTATATAAAACATCGTAATTTTTATCATATAAATGTTATACATCAACTACTCCCCACTTAGCTCTTTGATCGTCCTCGAGCAAAATAAGTGGTAATATATAAAAATTACAATAAAAATGATATACCTGGTAGATTAAATTTCAAGTTAGTAAAATATCATTTCAATATTATAAATATATTAATTATATCTTTCTTAGAAATTAACAAGATAAAAAGTGTATATAACTTAGATAAATTATTTATCGACTATCATTCCAATGAAATTCTGCATAATCTACTTAATAAATATAATTAAAATTCTATAATTATTCTCCTATCTCAACTTATATGAAATATTTGGAATCAAGGACTAAGTCAAGTAGTTGACAAAATGGCTTATACGTTTTAGGCTCAGGGTATTGGTTTAATCGAAAGGATAGAAAAGAAAATCAAAAGAGAAAGAAGCAAGTCGTACGTACTTACACCTTCATAATTTTGATCAAAAAATATCTCGATTAATAACAAATTTTTTTTTTTTCAGATTTAAGAACTAAAAGCGTGCGTGTGTGTAGAAAATCAATCTTACAAGCATTGCTTCATCAAGATTGATCGGAGTACTACTCTTTCGATCGAAAATTACAAGTCCGGTTTCCTTAAACTTGTAATCATTCTTGAGATCTTATGATTCGACTTTTTTTTTTTTTACATGCCTTCATTCCCAGCAATAGGACATTTCGAGATAATACCCTAGCTGGACTATTATCATCAGGCAATCGGGAGCTTTTAAACCTCATAGTGATATAGGACATTTCGAGATAACACCCTACTGCACTCAAATCATTGGTAGCTACAACCGATATGTTCTTTTTATTTTTTTACTTGTCGAACAAAGATAAGGAAGATACCTGGTATTTGATTAATTCTGCGAAAATATGGTGCTTCGTTCTTAATTCTTTTATAGAATATTAACATATCTGAACTTATTACCAAAATCGACTATCTTGCAAGCGTCATGAGGTAAGATCGAATATACTAATACTTATCTAATTTTTCCAATCTCAGCATACACCATCCTTAGCTTTTGTGTCATCATCTCCTTTCATAAGTACGTACAAACTCGTGGGATTTTCAGAAAATGTAGACCAAAATAAGCTAAGGGTCGGTTATAATCAAAATGGCTATTTCGAGTGAGGTCTTGATCACTCTAATCAAGGCTGAGGTAGGGACAAAAATTAGAAATTTATTTAGGTAGGCTATTTGGCTATAGTTTATACTTTTGTGGTGCCAAAAATCTCATCATTCCTAATCCGATTCCATATTCATATTTCGTTTTGAAAAGAAAATTATTCTAACATTTTATTATAGATATAAGTATATCTACTAAATTTCATAAGAAAATTACTTGATAATATTTATGTATAGTTACATATACTTAAAATCTTATAAAAATCTAAAACTGACATATAATATAATTATAATATATCTAATTTACTTTACTTAATCAAAATCTATTCTTACCAATTTATATTATTTTTATTCATATTAATTATATATTATCTAATTATTTTTATTCAAGAAAAAAATAAACTAAGTATTAAGCAATTAAGTATAAATTTATATGAGAAAATTCTAACTTTATATGAGAAAATTTTAATTTTTTTTATTTACTAACTTACCTCTACTCCCCACTTACTTAAGTGGCATCGCGTCCGATGTTCATTGAGTAAGTAAAAAAAAGTAGGTTCGAAAGAAAAATTAAAATTTTATACGATTTTGATTTTTATTATTTTTCTCAACATATATTACTTTGATTAAAGAAAATGACATATATATTAAACATTATGAAAATTATTACAAACTTAAATAAAACTGATTAAACAAGAGATTAAACTACTAACTTAATTGACTACCAACTTAACAAACTTTCAACTGACATCTATCAAACTGTCGATGAACATCCGGGAGTATCTACCGGAAGTAATCCCAAGCGAGAATCACGAGAAGGAAAAATCTCAAATCAGAGTGAACTCAGGCACTTGATTTAGATGAACACACGGTTGAGAGATAACCTGCAAATGGTAGTGATCTTCCCTATTACGCCTCTCTCTCGCAAAATTAATTGCCGTTTTGAACATCAATATCCCCAGGTCAATGTATGCCCTCACAATCGGTGCATAACAAGCAGAGATTTCATCATCAAGAACTCCCAAAAATCTCTAGTTGGATAGATCCGGGAATTAATGAAGCGTTTCCACGCCTCGGATGAGGGGTAAAGCGAGTTGAAGAATCATAGTTATGATCAAACAAGTGGAAACACATATTGAAAGGCTTCGCGCAGACGATTGACAACATTATAGCATTTCCGAGTTCCCATAGAAACTCGAAATGTGGGTTTTGATCAAAGGTAGATGGTGGGATTTGAAAGATTTGATTTATGATGACTGGAGAAAAGGATATAACGATGCCCCTAACAGTAATAAGATGAGACGAGGCTGTTGTCGTTATACCAGTAAGAGATGCATAAAAATCTCTAACAATTGAAATGTTAATTCTACCTCTGGGAGTCCTAATCAGCTTTTTCCATCCGCAACCACGGATTAGATTTCGTCCCCACTGATCGATTTTTTCCGTATTTAATCCTTTTTCCATCATAATAGGAGAATGGACGAAATTTAGACATCTTGGAACGTCATTGTGAAAACACGAGGCATGGCTTTCAGGAAGCACACCATCAGGTGTATGTGGTTCGTAACTATTAACCGAGGGGGAGGAGTGATTAGACATTTTTATCAGATAAAGAAACTAAGCTCAGACAGATAGAAGTAGAAAAGGAATGAGCAATGTTTGAAGGCTGCTGCTATTTCCTTTTATAGAAATGTATCTATCATGTAAAAGTAGAAAAGATCTCTTTTTTGGCGTTTTTGTACTTCCCGGATCGATCCTGAAAAGGGCCGGATCGATCGGGCCTAGCAGCTAGAAATCTTGTCAGGTCGGTACTCTCACGCCGGATCGATCCGGGGTTAGGTCGGATCGATCCGGGAACTCACTATTCACGGACAGAGTTGTTTTGGCTTAAAAAAATGCCCAAATTTTTTCTTAGTTTGATATGTTTTCTCCCTAACTTTGGTTTCTTTTTATTATGTTATCAAAATATTGATAACGATAAATTTTACTACACGGTGCGTAATAACATAAAATCAAACGAAAGTATAATAAAATTCTACGAAAATAAAATCAAAATAACCTAAAATCGTACGAAAATAAAATCGAAGTAACATAAAATCGTACGAAAAATAAATTGTTTTCAATGTCAATAAACATAAAATGGTTTAAATCAATTCTCCTCATCACTCATCTCGACGTGGCTCGAACTTGGCATGGCTTGAGAACTGGCCGGATCATAAGTCGAATCATGAAATGGTTCTTGAAAATGTGTCGACATCCTAACCGAGCTATCTAATCCCATCGAGCTCATCCCTGTCGTAACATCAGAAAAAGTGCTTCCCCATCCCGTCGTGGTATGGCTAAATGATCCAAATCCTTCCCAATCAGATGTCGCAGCTGCCGTAGTACCTGTCGAAAAATCCCCTATACCACTTGTTTGAAATCCAAAAGAATGTGGCATTTGTTGGAAGTTTGATCGAGGTGGCATCGGTGGAATAAAGTCGGGCAAGGTATACGGTGCGGCTTGGAAATGCGGAATATCCATCTCGGCATAGGTAGGGTTCTGCAGTATATTCATTTGATATATACCTCGCATGCCTTGACGTAAATCTTCAGACCACTGCATATTCCTTTCCGCAAAAACAGCCATATTGGCATTGGCACGATGAACATCATAGGCCAAGGATTGAAACATGTCATATGTGATGGTGTTTGGAAGTTGAGTTTGAGTTTGACTGGATGATGGACGAACAGTAGTGGATTGGGAAACATGTGGAATAGGCTGAGGTCGTTGGCGGTTAGCACTACAAGAAATTCGGTTTTTAATGAGGAGAATTCTCCTCATTAATTGTCCATTTCTCCTCATTAAAGACTTTTAATGAGGAGAAACCACTCCTCATTGCAACTTCTCTAGTTAAAGGTATATAATGAGGAGAATTGAATCTCCTCATTATTTATATCATACATTTAATGAGAATATATCCTTCTCATTAAAATATTTTTTATGATGACTAATCTCCTCATTAAAATATTTTTAATGATGACTAATCTCCTCATTATCAGGTCATTTACTCCTCATTAAATAAAGATCATGCGACAACATAACTCGTCATTACAGGGTTATTTGCTCCTCATTAAATCATTTATTATTAACAACAAATCCTCCCATTATAGAAAATTTTAGCCTCATTATAAGAATACAAATGTTCACAAAACAAGAAAACGGCTGGCGGGATATAACCACCCATCAAGCAAGCAAAAAAGGCCGGGCAGATCACATCACCATAGGACAAAAGAACTTTATCCATTATTCCAAAAGCATGTAAAATTACATCAAGTAAAAAAAACCAAAACCATATCCTCCGCACTTGAGGAATCAATCCTACAATGTTGCAAGATGGAATGTTTACCATAATGCATAACAAAAACAACAATAGAATCATCATAAGTGCCCCAGCCTTCCGCATTTTTGAAGTTGGAAGTTGGAAGTTGGATAGCCATATTTCAATATTTCATGATACACGAGTACTGGTGAGAGTACCTTGGTAGCTCCGGTCTTTCCTGGAAATGATGTTGAATGATATAGCATGTCCACCTATACAAATTGACCTTGCTTTATGGACCATCCATAGTCTTCTAAGCAAATTGAAATTTATATGAAAGGTAATTTTAAGAAACATAAATAGGTTAATGAACCCTATGCATAAAAATAGTTGAAACATAAACGCATTGGTAATCGAGTGCACAGTTGTCATAAGATCCTCCGCGATTCCAAATGCCATTGGAACCTGCAAAAGATTACGCAGTACAACTGAAAAGCAATAAACACAAAAAAAAGCTCTTGAAATGAAGCATCAACATACACTTATCCAGCAATAACTTAAACGGAAAAAAAAACGAATTGACTGTTGCAAACTCCACATGGATGAGATCCACCACAAGGAATATTACTACATAGGGAATGAGGGTACCTGTTGAGCTCATTCGACTATGGCAAACTCCACATGGCCAAAGCCTTTAAATGGACCATCGGGGAGTATGCCAAATCATAGACTAACAAGATCTCCAATAATCCTTGAATAAGCCCTTCCTACACCAAACTAAAATCATAACATGTCAACTTCAACTTTGATGCGCAAAAGCAGGAAGATCTAGAAGTAAATGTCTTCCTTTTCAATAGAGAAAGAAAGATTCCTGAAAAACAGAGTTTTGGAACTTGATGTTCGAGACTCTGAAAATAAAAAAAATCCATCACATGCCACAAAAAACCAATTACATCATGATATGGAATAAAAACAAAGTCTTGTGATTATTTTTATGCCTTTTCTCATCTTTGTTATGCCTAGTGTATAGTTTCTTCTTTCTACCCTTCATAAAAAAATGATTACAATGGAAACCGTCAAAGTTGCTGAATTGAATCAATGTTTCCTGTCTCAGTCCCTTTCCTTTGGTCTTCAATCTTTACAGCATATTCAATTGAACAAAATTACCAAATATAAAAAATAAATAAAAAAATAAGAGATTGCTATTTACAAGTTGATGTAGTTTGAGGGAATGTAAATTTACCATCAGTCCTCTGTAATTTCATTTTTACTTTGTCCTTGAAGCCTTCACAATGTATGTCCACTTTCAAGAAAACAATTCTGCATGGAATTGATTGTAAATTTGAGAAACAAGTCTAAAAATTTGAAGCACCTAAAATTCAAAGTAACATGAAACGTTCATGTATTATAGTAACTAGTAAAAAATGTGCAGTCTAAATTTGTAACACCGAGAAGGAAAAAAAAACCACCTACGCATTGCCTTTCACTTACTAGTAGCTACGAACTCTATTCTTGTTCCTACTTTACAGTAGCATATGAAGATTGATTGTCAACTTCTAAAATATAAAAAGAAAATACATAAACAAAGTCCAGAGTATATTTCATCATGTATTAGCATAAAGTTTAAAAGCATAAAAAATATGAGGAATAACTAATAAAGCTTTTCACAATATGGCCTAAACTAGCCCTCTCCTCAAAATTGCGCACTAATTGCTCAATGTCAGAACATAACAGAACAGAACAACAATATTCCAAGGATTTGTTTCAATGGAAGGATCTCTTTCCACAATAAATCTGCAACCATTTTAGCTGCAATTATATTACGTAAAAATAAAGATTAGCTGCAACTATACAATGGAAGGCCATCGCTAAGGACATGAGCTAACATAAGAAACGAAGCTTTTACTTGAATTTCAATATTAATACGAGGCAATTTACCATAAGAGCCTGCAACCAGAACCCAAACCAAGCTTATTCCAACCAAAGCAAAGCAATAAACTTATCGAATAAGCTATCGCTGAAACATATTCCACCAATATTCTTGAAAGAGTGTTCTTATAAACTGGCCGAGGGTGAATATCAAAGCACAATTCACTTTCGATACTTTTTATTTCTTTTTTATGTTAGACAGCAATCCATGGTTTTCAAATCAGAACGCATAGCGAATCAAGGTCTGCATTCACATTCCGAGAAGACAAAGTACTCTTGTTGATAAAAACATATTGCTTACTACACAATAGGTAGCTAAGTAACTAAAACATGAAGATACACCAACAGAACAAATGAATAACTCATAAAACATGTAAGACTCGTAACCGATTCAAATAGTTTCATATTGCAAGCATACAACATAGATAATACATGTAGATTATCCACAACTATGTAAATGAATAAAGCTTTACCTATCAAAACAAAACATGTGCTGGACTGAAACAGAGCTTCATAAGCAATTCTGGGCAAAAATGAAAATGAAAAAAATAGAACGACCAATGTCCTCGATTTGAAGCTTTGATTCATCTCCGTTTTCATACATGTCCACCACTAGCATAAGCTCCATTCCATTATCTACACAACCACAACAACTTAGCCCATTAATCTACAGTAGGAATTGGTTACAGCCAAGCTTCTTGCAGTCATTTAGGACATTTATCAAACACTTGCCACCATGATTGAAATATTCTTCACAACAATGAAAGAAAGAACATTAGAGAGCAGGGAGGTATCCTTGGTTAGGATCCATTGAGAAGTAAAATTCACAAACAAGCAACACCCCAAAGAATGAGAGATTGATGGAGTGGGAATACGGTGACAAATTTTTTTATAAGTCGGCATTTGAAGATATATGTCTCATAAATAAGACATCAAGTTGTAGGCTTTGTGGCATTTCATCGAGCACCTTATAGCCAACTTCTAGATGTTTAGACTTTGACCTGTAAGACAATATGGTTTCTCCATCCTCATATGAAACAATACGAATAGACCTAGAAAGACCATCATTTCCCAGACTCCTTTAAACCAAAAGAAGATAAATCAGTTTCTAAGGGTTTCCATTACAATCAGGACCATAAGTGTGAGAAAATAGAGAAATTGAAGCAAGAGAAGAAAAATCACCTAAGGATAGAGGATTTCGCACCCTTAGAAGAATAAGATCGCCGGCGACTGTGAATTAACTGTATTTCGCAGAGGATTCCAATGGAAACACGGGCATCATACAGATAGGGGAAGCTCTAATAGGATTACACATATTAGGGATATGAAGGAGATTGTAATGGATTCAACGGCGAAGGAGGAGAGGATTGAAGAGGAGGGGCGGAGGAGGAGGGGATGGAGGAAGAGAACGGCTTGCATTTCGAAAGTGCCTTTTTTTAACACAAAAATTAAGGTCATCTATTTGTTTAAAATGGAATTTGTGTTATTTAATAATTTGGTGGGAAATTTTACCCCAAAAAATTTGGTGTGGAATTTTAAATTTTTTGAATTTTTTTTTTTTTTGAGAAAGGAAAAAAAAAAAAAAAAACATTATTAACAAGTAATGAGGAGAATTGTTTTTGTTGTATCAGTAATGAGAAGAAATGTGATTAATAATGATGAGAGTTAGCATTTGGTCATCAAAAAACAACATCATTTAGGTCTCCTCATTAATACTATCATTTAGTGACGAAATTTCGGCTCCTCGTTGAATTCTCCTCATTAAAGACCCTTTTTCTTGTAGTGTAGGGTTCATAAAATCTATCCTTCCTGCCGGCCTAAGTGGTAAACTAGGACCTATAAGTGTTTCGTCAACCATAATCAGATTATCATTTGGAAGTTCAGGGACACCTATCTTGCGACACAAGGAAGAAATAAAACAAGGAAAAGGCATGTGAATGCCTGGTTTAGCAGTTGCGACAAATTCCTTGGCCCTCTTATACATAACCCTGCCTACATCCACAGGTATATCATTGACCATAGCCCAAGCAATACACAGATCTTCTTTACCAAAAGATGTCAAATGACGAGAAGGGTAAAGAGTCGAACTGATAAAACGTTTAATCGCTCTCATATCCCTTATACATTTTCCATATGAAAACCTATTTTCATGCCACATAGCTGTGGGATCTAACTCGTGCTGGGCTGTCGAGACTATATGGTCAAAGTCTGCAGGCTCATCTAAATTCCATACCGTATAATAATCCTCATTTTCTAGTATATCAGGGATACCATATATAGCATTTATAAACTGGGGATTAAACGGTACTATTCTGGTTCTTAGGCTTACAGAAGTTAACTCACCATTCTCTGTTGCATTATGAGTTGCTACCAGAGAATAAAATTCAGCTACTAAGGTTGTGTTAACTTCACCTGCCCTTAAACTGGCTAACTCCAACCACTGTCGTCTTTCGAAAATCTCTTTTACCTCCCTTCACAAATCCTTGAAATCCAAACCCCTCTCTATTGCAACTAAACACTGTCCAAATTTATTCTTTAAGGCTTTTCTAGCTGCTACAGACGCGGTTTTTTCAAAACTAACAGCCAATTCTTCTTCTGTTAAAGGCCTAGTCTCTATGACCGGGATTTGGGTAGGGATATGCGGCTTACGTTTTTTACTGGCTTTTGATGATTCATCCATTCTACGATAGTGACATAATAACAAAACAACACAAAACAACACAAATGTGTAACAAAATAGTTCAAATTAAATAAAAGATTGCATAAAAAACGAAATTAACAAAATAATTGACTACAATGTTACCTTATAGTGCTTAAAAAGTTAAAAAGTTGGCCGGATACGATGAATATCACCAGAGTGAAAGTTGAAGCTTTCCCTTGAAAATTTCTCCAATTTATATGAAAATTTGAAGAGAAGAGAGGAAAATGAGAATAGTGTAAGGATTGGAGTAGTTTTAATAGTAATATTATGTGATGATTTGAAGAAAAAATTTCGAATGGGGGAGAGGGGAGGGGCGGCTGTTTGAAAGAAATGAAAGAAGAAGAAGAAGAGAACCCGTTCCCTTTTTTTAGGTTTTTTTAGTCTCCGGATCGATCCGGGGTCATGTCGGATTGATCCGACAAAAATAATTTATTATTATTATTATTATTTTTTTAAAACTTAATAAAAAATTTATAAAACCTTAATAATAATTCTGCAAATTTTTAATTAAAACATTTTATAAAAAATTTATAAAACTTTTAATAATTTCATAAAGATCCTTTATATAAAATTTTCAAAAGTTATAAAAAAAAATTTATAAATTTTATAAAACTTATAAGGGTCCTAATTCCACTATTTCTAAATCTTCCAGGGTTCTGACATAACGTTCTATCAACCTAACCTTAAGAAATGAGGCGTTCGAATTTTCTCTTTGATCTCCATCGGGATTTTCGGATAACCACCTAATCGTTCCCTTCTTAACAACATTCAAACACTCATCCTGAGATTTGGTTGTGTTTTCTCCGCATTTCCCATCATGCTCACTTTTTCCACAGATTCTGCATCTTCTTAAAAACTTTGCCCTTCTCTTTATCGAACTTCTCGATTTTCCATTACATACTTCTTTAAATTTGATCTCTCTCAACAATTGCTTGTTTTTTTCAAAAATTAAAGTTTCTATAGCAAATGCGACATCTTTATCAAGGCCTAATTTCGAAAGTAAAATAAAAACTCCTATTCTATCTAAAAAAACATCCAGTTCTTTTACGTCTCTCAGGTAAAAGACGAGACTAGTTTAAACATAAAAAACACAGAAAAGTAGAGTAAAGATGGATAGCACCTGGTAATCGGCTGTTTTGAGTTTCTCTGCTTTTCAATTTCTTGATTTCTCTGCCTTTTCAATTTGTCGGGGGATCGGTCAAGAGCATTACTTCTCTCTTTAACGTGATTCCTTCTCCTCCACAAATAACTTCACTGTGGCCATTGGCTATAAAAGTCATATTTCCATCGCTTAGTTCAATGACTGCATTTGTAAACCCTTGTTACTTTAAATGGACTGTCCATCTTGATTTAAGCTTACTCGGAAATAACTTTAAACGTGAATTGTACAAGAGCACTCGATCACCTACATGGAACTCACGACTATAGATTCTCTTATCATGAAAAGATTTCGTATGCGTTCTTGTAGATTCGAGCATTTTCATAAGAATCGAGACGAAATTCTTCTAGTTTGGTTAATGAAGCAATCTATGATCACCGACAGCCTTAGGATCGAAATTTAAAAATCTAATAGCCCAAAAGGCTCGGTGTTCTAACTCAACTGGGAGATGACAAGACTTACCAAAGACTAGCTTATAGGGAGAACAACCAATTGGTGTCTTAAAAGCTGTTCTATACGCCCATAATGCATCGTCTAATTTAACTGGCCAGTTTTTACGATTCGAGTCCACTGTCTTCTCCACGATTCTTTTGATTTCTCTATTAGACACCTCTACCTGTCCACTGGTTTGCGGATGATAGGGCGTTCCTAACTTATGTGTTACACCATATTTTTCAACTATCTTAGTAAATGGTCTATTGCAAAAATGTGAACCTCTATCACTAATGATAGCCCTCGGAATGCCATATCTGGTAAATATATTCTTTTTAAGGAATCGTATGACAACCTTGGTATCATTAGTGGGAAGAGCTTCAATTTTCACCCATTTTGAAACATAATCTACCATTACAAGAATAAATCTTTTTCCAAAAGATATAGGGAAAGGTCCCATGAAATCTATACCCCAAACATCAAATAACTCACATTCTAAAATAGGTTGCATAGGCATTTCTTGTTTTTTAGATACATTTCCCCATTTTTGACAAGATTCACAAGATTTAACATAGTTATACGCATCTCTATATAGTGTAGGCCAATAAAAACCACATTGTAAAACTTTAAAAGCAGTTTTCCAACCTCCATGATGACCTCCTGCCTCACGATCATGACAAAATGACAAAACACTTAAAATTTCATTATCAGGCACACATTTTTCGATTATCCCATCCGAACATTTACGGAAAAGGTCCGTTCCTCCCAAGAATAAAATTTTAAGTCATAAAAGAACTTTTTTTTCACGCCAAGTCCAATGAGACGGAATATAATCACAGGTTAAGTAATTAATGATATCTCCAAACCAATGTGACATTTCCTTAGAAGGAATTCTATTCTTTAATAACTGCATGGTTGAAGGAGTATCTATTCTAAATAGTTGTTCATCATGAAATGAATCTTTAATTTCATTTTCTATTTCTTCACCATTTTCCATTCTACTTAGATGATCCGCTACTACATTCTCACTTCCTTTTTTATCTTTAATTTCAATATCAAATTCTTGAAGTAAGAGAATCCATCTAAGAAGACGTGGTTTAGCATCTTTCTTACTTAGTAAATACTTCAAGGCTGAATGGTCTGTATAAATTATTACCTTAGAACCAATAATATATGATCGAAACTTATCTAAGGCAAAAATTACAGCCAATAGTTCTTTTTCTGTGGTTGCGTAATTAAGTTGAGCAACGTTCAATGTGTGAGATGCATAGTAAATAGCTTTGAGAATTTTATTATATCTTTGACCTAAAACAGCTCCTACAGCTAAATCACTTGCATCACACATAATTTCAAACGGCAAACTCCAATGTGGTGCTACTAAAACTAGTGCAGTAGTTAACCTCGCTTTTAGGGTCTGAAAGGCTTCCATACATTTACTGTCAAAGTTAAAAGGTACTTCATTTTCAAGTAAATGACTTAGAGGCTTTGCTATTTTTAGAAATCAAGCAATGAACCTTCTATAAAAACCGCATGTCCGAGAAATCCTCTTAGGGTTCTTAAATTAATCTGTGGATGTAATTTTTCAATTACTTCGACTTTAGCTTTATCAACTTCAATACCTTCTTCAGAGATTCTATGACCTAAAACGATTCCTTCTGATACCATTAGATGACACTTCTCCCAGTTTAAAACTAAATTGGTATCTTCACAGCGTTGTAACACTCGTTCTAAGTGTAACACACAAACATCAAATGAATCTCCGTAAACACTAAAGTCATCCATAAAAATTTCTAAGAATTTCTCAACCATATCAGCAAATATAGCCATCACACACCTTTGAAACGTAGCTGGTGCATTACATAAACCAAACGGCATTCTTTTATAAGCAAAAGTTCCATAAGGACAAGTGAAAGTAGTTTTTTTCTATCTCTCACTGCAATGAATATCTCGTAAATATCTTGAATAACCATCTAAGAAACAGTAATACTTATGTCCACTTAAACGTTCTAACATCTGAACTATGACTGTAAGTGGATGATGATCTTTCTTAGTATGATCATTCAGTTTTCTAAAATCAATGCACATTCGATAACCTGTAATCTCTCTTGTCGGAATCCATTCATTCCTTTCATTCTCTTTCACTGTGAAACCTCCTTTCTTTGGTACCACTTGAGTTGGACTTACCCATTCACTATCTGATATGGGAAAAATTATCCCCATTTCCAATAGCTTAATGACCTCTTTCTTAACAATTAACTGCAAATTTGGGTTGAGGCGGCGTTGCGGTTGAATACAAGGTTTAGCATCTTCCTTCAGAATTATCTTATGAACGCAAATCTCAGGGCTAATACCTCGAATATCGGCAACTGTCCATCCAAAAGCTTTCCTATGCTTTTTCAACATTCTAAGTAAAATGTCTTCTTGTTGCTTAGTTAAAGATGATGAAATAATAACCGGTAATAGATTATTAGTTTCAAGAAAAGCATACTTCAGATTTAAAGGTAACGGTTTCAATTCCAGATTCTTAGGTGGATCTTCAAGTGATGGTTTAAGAACTGGTCCTTCTAGTTCTAATTCCAAATACTTATGCCATGATGGTTTAAAAGTAAAACTTCCTTTATCTAGAGAAAGAATTATTTCTTTCATTTCGGTGTCTTTCTCATCTTCCTTATAGATAGACAGAGTTAAGCATTCTTCTAATCTGTCTTCAAAAGTTGGTAACTGAATATCATAGACAGAATGAATATCTTCTATAAAAGAACATGATTCTGGTGATTTGTATGGATGGTTCATAGCTTTGAAAATATTGAAAGCAACTTCATCTTCATTGACTCTCAGAATTAATTCTCCTTTCTGGACATCTATTAAAGTTCTTCCTGTAGCTAGAAATGGTCGACCTAAGATAAGTGGCGCTGAATATCCTTCTTCCATTTCCATAACTACAAAAAGTCTTTGGAAAATAGAACTTGTCTACTTTAACCAATACGTCCTCAATAATTCCTTTAGGGTATTTAATCGATCTATCTGCCATTTGCAGAGTCATTTCAGTTTTAGCAAGCTTTCCTATGCCTAGCTTCTTATAATCCTCATAAGACATGAGATTTATACTAGCTCCAAGATCACATAAGACCTTCTTAAATAGAATTCCTCCAATTTCACATGGAATGGTAAAACTTCCAGGATCTTTCAGTTTAGGTGGTAACTTATGCTGCAAAACTACAGAACATTCTTCATTTAGGCATATATTCTCATATTCCTCTAATTTTTTCTTGTTTGATGAATATCTTTTGAAACTTTCCATAAGAAGGCATACTAATTAGAGCTTCGATAACAGGGATATTAACATGAATATGACGAAAAGTATCAAGGAAACGAGCATACTTCTGATCAGTTTTAATCTTTTTAATTTGATCTTTAGGTGGGTAAGGTAAAGATTCTAAATCTATAACCTTCGATCCCAAAGTCATTTTCTCTTTTCCTTTATCCTTAAACTTTGAATATTACTTGATCGCCAAGTATCAGGTTCTTGAATTTTTTCTTTTAAAACATTCCCTGAATCAATCTCTACTTCAGATTCCTTCAGTTCTTCTTGTTTTTCATCCTTGTTTTCATTATCCTCTATTCTAACATGTTCTTTGAATAAATTCCTTAAATCTTTATCCATGGGATCTTTCAAAATCCTAGGGATTTTTACCCATTTCTCACCTTCATTCTCATGTTCCAAACTTCTATTCCTTTTCAAGAAATTCTTTATAATTTCTTCTTCTTCATCAGTGAATTCAAGTTCATCTTTAGTTTCAACATTTTTTCCATCTAAATCATTTTCTACTTCATTATTTCCAACGTTTTCCACTCCATTACTACCACAGAGTTTTCTACTTCTCATAACTACAACATTTACCTCTCTTGGGTTTCTTTCAGTATTACTTGGTAATCCTCCTGGAGGTCTACTGTTGTTACGTTCACCTTCCCTACTCAAATGATCTTCCATATTCCTCAATGAGGCTTCTATCGTTCTCATTCTGGTATCATGTCCACTCATAGATGTTTTCATTGTACTCATATCTTTTGTGACTGTACCAATAGAAGTCATCATTGTTTCCATATTCTTAGCTTGAGTAGATACTACACCCATCATATTTTCCATTAGTTTTTCCCATTTTTCAACTCCTTCGCAGTTGAGTTGAACTTTGAGTTACTGGTACACTTTGAGTGGTATGTTGAGGATAGGATCTAGGTAATGATTGTAAATTCTGATTAGATGTCTTTTCTTGGTAAACTTGATTATTAGACATATTCCTATATGGGACTGGATATGGCGGTTGTCCTTGCTTACTAGGGTTTTCAGACCATCGATAAGTAGGGTGATCTCTTCTAATAGCATTAAACGAGTTTGAATATGCATTGTTCAAATTCCTATGCTGCTGAAGAAAACTCACCTCCTCTCTTGAATATCCTGTTGGCTCTTCGATTCCTAATGGCATATTATCCTGATTTGAGTATTCAGTTGGTGTACTATTTTCTGAACTTTGGTTTTTGTTTGATTGTAAGCCATCAAATTTCCTACTCAAATTTTCTAAATGTGCCAAAACTTCCGTATTCGATGTACATTCTCCTGCAAAAGCTACTTTTCTGGTGCTAGAACCGGTTTCCCACATTCTGTTATTTTTGGAAATCTTTTCTATAGCATCGTAAACTCTTTGAGCTTCACTCATCATTAAAGAACCACCACATGCATGATCTACATCCAAGACGTGAGTCTTTTCTTAATTTATGTGAGAAAAGTTGAATTTGCATATCTAAGGAATAACCATGGTCGGGACAAGCTCTTAATAGTTTTTTAAATCTTTCCCAGGCATTCCCAAGCGTTTCTTCAGATCCTTGTCTAAAGTTAGCAACCTCGACTTTTAATTCCAAATTTTATCCTGGAGTGAAATATTGTTTCAGAAATTCAGTTTGAATCTCTTCCCAACTAGTAAGTGAATGATGTGGAAGAGACATAAACCAATCTCGTGCTCGTCCTTTCAAAAAAAAAGGAAACATAGTCATCCTCGTTAGTTCCTTATGAGCACCTTGACTTTTGGATGTGTTGCACAGTTCTTCAAAAAGATAGAGATGATGATGTGGATCATCATCATCCTCTCCTAGGAATTGGGCTCTTGCGTCAATTAAACCAAAAAGATGAGATTTAATTTCGAAATTATTCACTCCTTCATTGGGTAAAAGAATGGGATTATTAGTCTGGTTTCTTCTTACGGTTTGATCACAGATAGGTCTTGGGTTTGGTGGGTTATTACGATTATTTTGGTTCCGATCTTGATTATTTCTATTATTATTATTTTGATTATTATTAGGGTTAATAGGGTTTTGTCCATGCCCTAGAGCATGTTCTAGCCCTTGTTCAGGTGTTTCATCACTGATTTCAGCCATTATCGTATTTTTGTTTGAAGATGATTCGTCAGGATTTCCCTGACTAGTATGACCACGTTTACTCTCTACTCTTAACTGCCTTTCGTAAGTGTTTATGTTAGGCTTATAAGGAGTGAGTGGGGCCTTACCGCTTCTGGTCATCAACTAACGAAAATAGAAGAATTGCTCGAAAAAGAAGAAAATTGGTAACTAAAAGAAAGTAGATACCAACGAAAAATAAACTAGAAATGAGATAAGAGAAAGTGTTGACTTATTCTTGAGAATTTTGAACTAATACAAGTAGTAACCATAGACACAAAGAAAGAAATTAGCGACGTTCCCCGGCAACGGCGCCAGAAAGCTGACGTGGCCTTTTCTAGTGCTATACCAGTCCTTAACTGACAGTGTATCAGGTCAAACTGTAGTGCTAGTTTGGTGAGTCAGAGTGTCGAATCCTCAAGGAAACTTGGTAATTCTTCTAAGTGTGGTTAAACACCAAAGAGTTGTTATTAACTCGATCTAAATCGCAGTTTTATCACACAGATTACTACTATTCTACTTAACAAAAAATAAATGCGCAATTTAAAAGTTATTCTAATACAATATATATAGATATATAAATATATATAGATATACATAGATTGCAAAATATATATATAGATATAAATATATAGTTACCAATATATTATTATATAATTAGCCAAAGTTTATATAATTGATTTATACGATCTTTTGCGAGAAACGGAATGTGCTCGATCTTTCCTTTTATATTAGGTCCAATTGAGTAAATGAAATGGTGCACTCTCGAGGTTAACAATTCCTCCTCACACACGGCGTATGAAATTGTCATATGTCAAATTGTCATCAGTTCAATCTCCACAAGCGCCCCATGCTAATCTTAGTTAGTACGAGCAAGTACCAGTACAAATCTACCCCGGATAAAAGAGGTTATTCATTTGTCGACGGCCAATGTTATTCAAAAGGCTCCGGTTGTCAGGCGGATCAATTTAACTTTCCGGTGTTAGTTTCAATTAAACCGTTGATTTTAACATTATTATGATCTTGAGCACAATTTTAATAAGATTCATCTTTTCCAAGACAAATCTGCCCCCGGTAGGAAATAGGATTCCGTAGTCACGATTTCGCACGGCCAATTTTACCCTCCGGTTTTTCTATCTTTTATCTCATATCCTAACTTCTCTGATCAGTTCATCGTTAGGTTATATGGTGCGATTCATCTTGCTTAATTACGTCAATCCGAATATTATCAATACGTTGCAAATAGAAAAAGATTCAATTAACTCAATTTTAGTTAATTTTAATTTAGACGATATTCCTTTACCGAAAAGATCGAAATAAAACGATTACATAACTTTGGCTAGTTATTAGAATTAACCTAATAACATTATAAAAGATAAAAACAAACAATACAAACATAAATACTTTAGAAATTTTACCCGATTACATTTGTTGAATCATAGATCGTATTCGGGCGTTACAAGCGACTTCAACAACATTGATCTTTCGATAATTTTCGAGCATTACAACGATACTATTTTTTATTTATGGCATCAGGCCTATATACATATATACTACTACTAATTAAGAGAGGTTATAAAATATATTGGTACACTTTGGCTGTCTGCAAACCTGCTCTATTTCTAGGCAGAATTTCCCAGGGCCGGATCGATCCGAGGTGATCCCGGATCGATCCGGGAATAAAAAATATTATCCCCTAGATTATTCTCTGCAGGACCACATGTTTGATAATCATTATGTTTCCTCGGTTCGATCCGAGGTTAATCCGGATTGATCCGGGTAGTTTATTTTCACATCTTGATCTGAAACTTGATAAAATCATAACTTGAGTTTTGGATCTCCGAATGTCATAATTCAAGAAGCGTTGGAAACATATTGAAAATATCTATAACTTCTATGAAGGACTCTTCTTCAGAAAATGCCTTTTTGATGGGCCATTTGTTCGTCAAATATATATCTCGATAATAGTATCACGAACCGTTGATCCACTTGAACTTTAAATCTCATGGCACTTCCTTACTTCCTTCGAAAGACATGTTTTTACTTCAAAAAGTGTCGTCACTCGGGATCTTGGTTTACCTAAAATCTGCAATAAAATACCAAAAATACTCACGTAAATCTGACACGACATTCCGGTTACTAAACTAGTACAAAATTTATAACTTTTTATTACTTTTACTAGATTTTTATAGTATTTAGATTTATTCATAAATATTAATATTTCATAAGATTATCGTTATAATTTCTTATATTTTATATAAAAAGAGTTGATAAAGTATATAAAACATCGTAATTTTTATCATATAAATGTTATACATCAGATACTCAGGTGGTTCTACAAGAGTTTCAACAGAAACGGAGTATTAAACTCCATTCACAGGGTTATGGCTTTTAAACCAACCTCTATGATCAGGATCCTACATAGCCCACAAAGGACTATAGGTCATCAATCTACCCTATAGACCATATGGTCCTGCAATAGGTAATGGACAAACAATACTCTCACTGCGTTCGGGGTGGATTGATATACTGATCTAGTTTAGTAGTTTTATTAGTGTTTTCACCAACTGCCGGTGGTGGATGTGGACTGAACAAATCAGTGAGTAACATATTGAGTACAAATACTTCAAGATCTAAGGTTGTTATTTATAGACTCTATCAGACCGAGTTTGATAGTATCACCATCATTCTCTGATTTTATGAGTTTTATAACTAACCTTTACTCAATGCATTAAGATATTTCACGACCTGAACGTGTATGCAAAATTTCCAGTCCTACCTTCAAGCATGAAGTGCTAAATGTCTATATTTTCGGAAGTGGGGTGAACCGAATTCACTCCGTATCCACAAATGCGTAGGCATCTTTTAGGTAGACTTCTCGGTTTTTCATAAACCGTTATTTTGCAACCAATATCTTAAATGAGTTCACCAGCGTATCGTAGCACATCAATAACTCTGTAAGGAAAATTTGTGGTGTATCCCTTAGTGAAATTCCACTGAGAGGCAGGCCGAGCATCAGTCTCGAAGACTACGCAATAACCTATTTCTGAGCATGGAATACTCTATCTCGGGTGAAACCAGAGATTTCCTCCAAATATTTTGGAGTTTCGAGTAGTTATCAGACAATATGTCACTACTCATAAGCTCCCATTAGCTTGTATCTTTCATATGACCCCGAAGGTCAATATGAACAGGCTATGTAACTTTTTTTAATCTATTACCCTTTCTCGATTGAAATGAAACTTAGGCATTGTTCATTTGAGACAGTGTTCCTTTGACTAGGAAATAGGAATCACCCTAAACCAGTCTTCAGATCTTTTCTTTAAGGAATGTGCACTAATTAATAGAATAGAAAGAAGCGTTTATCAAAATACGGACACCATTTGCGTTTATATAGTTTAAGATGTGTTACATATACCTATTCAGCAATTTCTTAGTGGTTATGACTTTATCAAACAAAAGTCCGACTCTTAGGTTCATGCTACGAATGTTATATTTATCGTCAATAGGACAAACAAATTATCCTATTGAAAATGAATACGTTCGTTCCAACGAATCCGAAAATAGAAATGAATTTTCTGTGATACTCAAGAATTGAATCCGAGATTCATTTCCTTATATCACTCCCACTAGTCTATCTGAAATAACTGTCCATTGTCTATTTTATTTATCGTTTAATGAAAAGCTACCTAGTTCTTCCAAAGAACTTTAGCTTTCGAGAAAATTGCTAAGGATGCATTGGTCAGTGATCCGAAATCACTTTCTTTATCCTCTAATTTCCAATTTATTAATTTTCCGGTTTAGCCTTAAAACTACTTAGTTTAGATGACTAACACGTATAAACATTCTTTCCCATTCTCGACTTTCCTTAGATGGAAACAGTCTTGAACTAGCAGTTCGTTTGAGCAGACACTACTCTTGAACTGTTGGATGTTCAGTGTTATTTGCTTGGACTATCAATTTTTCTAATCATCAAATCAGAAGACCAAAGCTCCCACTAGTTTATCGGTTCCAAATACCGTCTAACTAGCAACACTTTGTATTTTGATTTTTCCAAGATTAGAACATCACCTAGAACTAAGATCCCACTAGTTTATCAGTTCCAAATACTGTCTAACTAGCAATGCTATGTTCATGATGTTTCAAAGATTATAAAATCTCCAGAACTAAGCTCCCACGAGTTTATCAGTTCCGAATATTTTCTAACTAGTAACGCTTTATTCTTGTTTTTCCAATGGAAAAACTCTTGTGCAGTCCATTACATATTTCTAATTGATTCAGAAAAACAAGAAATCATAAGACTAAGGCTCCCACTAGTTTATCGGTTCCAAATACCGTCTAACTAGTAACGCCTTATGTATATGATTTTCCAATTTTTGAATTTAGAAATTTGTTGTGTAATTACACTTTTAAAATTCATTAAATGAATTTGTCTGATAGTCCTATATCATCTTTTGTAAACTAAGTATGGTCGTCTCTCGTTTAACACGAGTGACGTCCGTGACATACCTATTCTATGTCACTTAAGTTTTTAAAGGCTCAAAGGAAAAATCTCTTCCGAAAAATTAACTGCATTCTTTTGATAATTACAACGTACTTTTTACTTCCACATTTTTAATGAAGTCCTATTACTAACAGTTTAGTAGCCTAGAGATTTAGTTGTAAAATAAACATGATAGAAAGTTAAATTAAAAAAATAAATTTTCATTACTATATTTTTTTATTTTAGGAATAATAAACTTGTTAAAAAGTCTATCCTACCATTCCAAGGATTTAATCTCACACCACAGTGCCGCCGCAGGGTCAGTCAAAGAGGCGTCGATCAAACTGAGACAATCTCTCTCAATGATTGAACTTTGAGAATCAGACATCTCATGGGAATCAGATATCCCGGTCTTTAATCATTGATTACCTTCCTTTTCTATCCTAGATATTTCTAAAATATCCATAAAGAGTGTGACCTATTATATCAGATCTCAAAGTACGCCCCGAGTGTGCCGCCGCATGGTCGGTCAGTGACTCAACGAGTACCCGAAATCCTATCCTTTCGGAAACCAAGCCTTGAATTTTGATAGGGGTGAACACCACCCGCAGGGGGGCGGAATCTAAGCGGCTCGAGGCGTCACCCTTCTCTCACGTGCTTCCATTTATAGTAGAGGCCGTGGGGTCGGCTGTCGCCTTCCCCGCTCGCACTCAATATTGAAAAAGTGGTGGGTTTACTAATTACGGTTTCGGTCTTCACAATAAGAAACAACAAATCGAAGTACTCCGAATATGGTCGGTTATGTAGGCAAGCCTACGCCGTCTTATTCGTTGGAACATATGTAACAGTTCAGATTGATCCGGCAAGAGAAGCCCCGTTTAGCCCGAAGGCTTATCGGCTATGCTAAGTCTTGTCGAACCACTACAACATACATCACACGTGGAGGGGAGTCAATTGAGCTGAAGCTCGGTTGAACTCACCCACCCATGGATAGACCATTTCCAAACCTATGTACTAAGATTTTCCAATTTCTAAATTATCAACCAAAGCGCAATCTCGTTTCTGTTTAAGGTGGGTTCACTGAAAACTCAACGATTTATCTAAGTGGGATTCACCGAGAATCCATCACTAAAATCGTAACGATTGACATAGCCCGGTGCCTCGGTTTTTAATAATTAGTTACTTAATTAATTAACTACCACATATTAATTAAAAAAGCTTTTAACTAATTATACGAGTTATACATGCCTAATTTATTCGAAATAAACTAGGTACACGTATGCATTGGAGTGGAATCATGATACGATGCATGTCATGGAAATTTTCTGGTTTCTATCACATAATTTCGATCATACACGAAAAAATAAGGGAAAAAATAAACACCGAGATGGATCGTTGGTACCCCCGTATCTAACCTATTAAAAAAAACACAAACCCTAACTAGGGTTTTCTATTTTCTAATCTACTGCTGCCGCGTTGTATCGATGATCGGACATCCAAACGAACCTTGATCATCACAAAACTATATGGACATGTTCTTCACTCCTCCTACTTCAATCTGAACAGTTAGATCTTCGTTTCAACGGTCCGATTATCTCCAACAATCCGCCGATCCAACTGCTGCATCTGTTTATAACTGCGGCTCTGCAGTGTCTTCCCGGGGTCGATCGGGCATCGAGACAAAACCCGATCGACGTGAAATTTTTAGGATTGACTCAGGATGAATTACTAAGATGCGCTTGGAGGGTATGATTCTTGGGGATATGTCTCACTTGTTTTGAGCAAGTGGGAGAATGTAGTAGATATAAATATAAAGGGTGTGCTCTAAAACAATTAATCCACTTGCCTTTCGTGCAAGTGGGAGTGTCCCGGATTTTATCAATACAAAACAACAAGTAATAAACCGGTTAACCTCAAGTATAAGGATCGTAGTATGGAGGCTAATGCCGGGTCGATCTTACGGGGAACTAGACGAATGTGAATCCTAGCTTTTGTTTTTAACTAATTATTGTCACGAATCTAACCTAACGAACAACTAACCTAAACAAATATGCAGAAAAAGTAACTAGACAGAGGATTGCTCCAATGCTAGGCAAGACTGAAAGCGATAAAAACTAAACTAAAGTGCAGGAAAAGTAAAACTAAAGCTAAGCAATTCAAGTTTAAAGGATTAAAATCAATTTATAACGAGCGAACAAGCAATTGATCCACCTATCCTATCAACATTCACTTAATCCGGATTATTTCGTGATCTCTACTCAAGTCGTGATTCACCTAATCGAAGGCATAAACTCCTACTCTAAGTAGGCGAGTTCGTTTTCTAATGTTTTATCTTTCGATGTTAAAGATTACGTCTTTCTAACCTAGGCGTGAAATCTTTCAATTTCTAATCTAGAGATTCAATCTAATAACTTTCGTTGTGATTAGATTAAAGGTCTAAACTTTTATCATGGTGTTCTAAGGTTAACATGACTTTCATCAAGCAAACAATAAACAAAAGCACGGATCTTTCGATATAGCATGCAATCAACATATAAAAACATGATAAAAGTAACAACTTTAATAGATACTCACAAAATAATCACGAATCAAAACTGAATTGTTGAAGGAAGGCTTCACAACGCTTGTTCAAGGAGGATTTAGCCTCCTAGCATCCTTATGCAAACTCGAATTGATGAATAAAAGTACATGAAATTATCTAATCTAATCTAGAAGTTTAAGTGCATAAAACTAGAGAAAAACTGAAGGAAAAACGCAGCCAAGCTGCCCCTAGGGTTTAGGGTTCGAAATTATATGTTTAGGGTTTGGTGAAACGCGCCTATTTATAGATTTTTAGGTCGGTTTCGCTGAGTCGGTGCCGTGGACGCCCGTCCACTATCTTGGACGCTCGTCCAGCCTCTATGAACGGAGAATGAACGCGCTCGTTGAGCAGCGTCAACTCTCACGAATGTAAAATACGATTCTGGACGCCAGTTCACTTTTATGGACGCCCGTCCACTACTCAGCTCCAGTATTTTGCTCATAACTTCACTTCTAGGGCTCCAAATGAGGTGATTCAACATGCGTTGGAAAGCTATTTCAATCCTCTACAACTTCCATCAAGACAACTTTCCCTGAAAGTGCCTACAAGTGTGGACAAAATCCCCATGAAGTGCCTGGTTCCGGTTTCTTCAATGATTCTTCACTTAAACATCTTCCAACTCTTCCATCTTCATGTGATCATCGTTTAAGCTCCTTACTCATCATGAAAACGTATCTACCAACATGATAGAAACATGCAAAATGTAACATCATACGAATAAACATAAAACACCGATAAAATCACGTAAATATCTCGATTTTGCATTTAAACACATTTAAAACTCGTTTACTCAATAATTCGATAAAACCAACACTTTTCTATAAAAAGTACTAAAATACCAAGGATATTGTTATGGGAATAACGTCATATAAATCATAAATTTCACCCTTAACAGGGAGATTGTTGGGTGTAGTGCCCGAAAGACAATTATGTAATTGTTTTAGGACAAAATTAATAATTCATCTTATTATATGCATGTATTCTTATAATTAAGACACTGCTGAAAACCCTAAGTACCTCTTATATGTAATCACATAACTCAGTGTATGGCTATACACAAGAGGATTGAGTTAGTGAGATGTACTTAAAATTAACTTAGTCCGTAGCGTTTATTAATCCGAGTACGGGTGTCATGATTAATTTGCTATTAATGCGCCCAGAACACTTTAGGTGTGACAATCTTATCCCCACTGTCGGTAATTGGGTACCTAATGGGGCGTTTTTATATGATGATAATCATATAGGGCTGGACTGATTTGATTTGAGTTCTCGATATAATTCCGTGATCGAGAAGTCTTATCGAATCACAAGATGATCATATATGGATTAATCTCAATCCTGAGGTGATCACAGACGACTGCTTAGACTAGGGTAGAGTTTGATGTGTTAGTAAGGATCACTACGTAGTATGTGGTCCAACACTTCTCGTTGGCTCTATTCTAGAATGAGTGAGTAGTCTGTGTTATCACAGATACGGAATTCATTCCTTCCCTTGGGAAGTAGTCTGTCCTACCAATTTATTCTAATAATTATCTCTTAATTATTTAATCCTTGGGGCTTAAGTTTTACTCTCCTATATAAAGAGAGTTCTCCCAAGCCTTAGTGACACACTTATTTTCGAAATATTGGAAGTAATAGAGCAAGAATTTTCGGCTCTTTTACTTGGGGTTCTAGTTTTAGAAAAACTTCGGGTTTTTCTAAGGTAGCATATCGAGGAGGTCCGGTGGCTTGAAACACCATCCACCTGGTGGTGCTTGGAGACACACGTTGGAAGACTTTGGCTTCTCAACTAGGCTCTCATAAAGCTCGGATTGAAGATTGTTCTAGGAGTTTATTCACAATAAACTGGTAAGCAATCTAAACCCCCTCGTAGGTTTAGATCTATTATTCATGTATTTTGGTTGACTAGATCTAGATCTATACTATTCCGCTTCGGGTGGATTTTGATCCATCCGGCGATATTACATCTAACAAGTGGTATCAGAGCCTTTGATCTATCAATCAAAGTATATGAATTTTAGATCTAAGGAGTGGAATAGAATGTGTAGATTGCTTTATTTTCATTTTATTGATTCGAAAATATCATATATGTATGCCTTTGTGATTGTCGTGGTTGAAGATATGGATTGGGGTTGGTATTGTTTACTCGTTAGATCTATTGTAAACTCATATAAATTCGTTTATATGAGTATAGGAAATTTTGTAATTTTAGTTTCCTAGAAGTAGATCTGTTTTGTTTCTGTTCCGTTTTTGTTTTATTTCCGGAGATTGAGCCGTTGAAACGACAATCCCTCCAGTCAGAATGAAGAATAAAAGTTGAATAACAGGCCCTCAAAATTTAGTGACGATCAGAGTCCATATCAACGTCCAATCGCTGCAATAAAGTTGCTGCTGTAACAGAAAAGCACAGCAGCCATAAAAATCCTAGCTGTGAGTTCGTCGATTTTCTGGAAGAGTTTGGAACGGCAAAACGAAGATCCTACCGTTCAGATCGATCACCATGGAGTTAAGAACAAGCCCTAAAAATTTCACGTCGATCGGGTTTTGTCTCGATGCCCGATCGACCCCGGGAAGACACTGCAGAGCCGCAGTTATAAACAGATACAGCAGTTGGATCGGCGGATTGTTGGAGAAAATCGGACCGTTGAAACGAAGATCTAACTTTTCAGATTGAAGTAGGAGGAGTGAAGAACATGTCCATATAGTTTTGTGATGATCAAGGTTCGTTTGGATGTCCGATCATCGATACAACGCGGCAGCAGTAGATTAGAAAATAGAAAACCCTAGTTAGGGTTTGTGTTTTTTTTAATAGGTTAGATACGGGGGTACCAACGATCCATCTCGGTGTTTATTTTTTCCCTTATTTTTTCGTGTATGATCGAAATTATATGATAGAAACCAGAAAATTTCCATGACATGCATCGTATCATGATTCCACTCCAATGCATACGTGTACCTAGTTTATTTCGAATAAATTAGGCATGTATAACTCGTATAATTAGTTAAAAGCTTTTTTAATTAATATGTGGTAGTTAATTAATTAAGTAACTAATTATTAAAAACCGAGGCACCGGGTTTGTCAATCGTTACGATTTTAGTGATGGATTCTCGGTGAATCCCACTTAGATAAATCGTTGAGTTTTCGGTGAACCCACCTTAAACAGAAACGAGATTGCGCTTTGGTTGATAATTTAGAAATTGGAAAATCTTAGTACATAGGTTTGAAAATGGTCTAACCATGGGTGGGTGAGTTCAACCGAGCTTCGGCTCAATTGACTCCCCTCCACGTGTGATGTATGTTGCAGTGGTTCGACAAGACTTAGCATAGCCGATAAGCCTTCGGGCTAAACGGGGCTTCTCTTGCCAGATCAGCCTGAACTGTCACATATGTTCCAATGAATAAGACGGCGTAGGCTTGCCTACATAACTGACCCTATTCGGAGTAATTTGATTTGTTGTTTCTTATTGTCAAGACCGAAACCGTAATTAAAAAACCCACCACTTTTTCAAAATATTGAGTGGGAGTAGGGAAGGCGACAGCCGACCCCACGGCCTATACTATAGGTGCAAGCACGTGAGAGAAGGGTGACGCCTCGATCCGCTTTGTTTTCGGCCCCCTACGGATGGTGTTCACCCCTATCAAAATTCAAGGCTTGGTCTCCGAAAGGATAGGATTTTGGGTACTCGTTGAGTCACTGACCGACCCTACGGCGGCATACTCGGGGCGTACTTTGAGATCTGATATAGTAGGTCATAGTCTTTATGGATATTTTCAAAATATCTAGGCTAGAAAAGGAAGATAATCAATGATTAAGGTCCGGGATGTCTGATTCCCGTGAGATGTTCGATTCTCGAAGTTTAATCATTGAGAGAGATTGTCTCAGTTTAACCGTCACCTCTTTGACCTACCCTACGGCGGCACTGAGGTGCGAGGTTAAATCCTTGGAATGGTAGGATAAACTATTTTTTACTTTATAATTCCTAAAATAAAAATGTAGTAGTGAAATTTTAATTTTGAATTTAACTTTCTGTCATGTTTATTTACAACTTTAATCTCTAGGCTACTAAACTGTTAGTAATAGGACTTCAATAAAAAAAATGTGGAAAGTAACAAGTACGTTGTGAATTATCAACAAATGCAGTTAATTTTCGGAAAAGATTTTCTCTTGAGCCTTTAAAAACTTAAGTGATATAGTATAGGTATATCACGGGTGTCACTCGTGTTGAACGAGAGACGACCATACTTAGTTTACAAAAGATGACATAGGACTATCAGATAAAATTCATTTAGTGAATTTTAAAAGTGTATTACACAACAAATTTCTTAATTGAAAAATTGGAAAATCATATACATAACGCGTTGCTAGTTAGACGGTATTTGGAAGCGATAAACTAGTGGGAGTCTTAGTCTTATGATTTGTTGTTTTTCTGAATCATTAGAAATGTGTAATGGACTGCACAAGAGTTTTTCCATTCATTTGAAAAACAAGAATAAAGCGTTTCTAGTTAGACAGTATTTGGGACTGATAAACTAGCTGGAGCTTAGTTCTGGAGATTTTATAATCTTTGAAACATCATGAACAAAGCATTGCTAGTTAGACAGTATTTGGAACTGATAAACTAGTAGGAGCTTAGTTCTGGGGGATTTTCTGATCTTTGAAAAATCATAAATACAAAGTGTTGCTAGTTAGACGGTATTTGGAACCGATAAACTAGTGGGAGCTTTATTATGATCTCTCAAACCATTCGAACAAAGTGTTGCTAGTTAGACGGTATTTGGAACTGATAAACTAGTGGGAGCTTTGGTCTTATGATTTGTCGATTAGAAAAATCGAATAATCCAAGCTATAACACTATCATTAGGCGTCCCACAGATCAAGAGTTGGTCTACTCAAACGAACTGCTAGTTCAAGACTGTTTCCGTTTAAGGAAAGTCGAGAATGGGAAAGAATGTTTATATGTGTTAGTCATCTGAACTAAGTAGTTTTAAGGCTAAACCGGAAAATTAATTTGAAATTAGAGGATAAGGAAAGTGATTTCGGATCACTGACCAATGCACCCTTAGCAATTTTCTCAAAAAGCTAAAGTTCTTTGGAAGAACTAGGTAGCTTTGCATTAAACGATATATAAAATATACAACGGGCATTTATTTCAGATAGACTAGTAGGAGTGATATAATGAAATGAATCTTGGATTCAATTCTTGAGTATCACAGAAAATTCATTTTCTGTTTTCGGATTCGTTGGAACGAACGTATTCATTTTCAATAGGATAATTTGTTTGTCTTATTGACGATAAATATAACATTCGTAGCATGAACCCAAGACTCGGACTTTTGTTTGATAAATTAAGAACCATTAAGAAATACTAAATAGGTATATGTAACACATCTTAAACAATATAAACGCAAATGGTTTCCGTATTTGGAGAAACACTTCTTTATATACTATTAATTAGTGCATATTCCCCAACGACAAGATCTGCAGACTGGCTTAGGTGATTCCTATCTCCCGGTCAAAGGGACCCTGTCTCAAAGGAACAATGCCTAAGTTTCCTCTCAATCGGGAAAGGGTAATAGATTTAAAGAAGTTACATAGCTCGTTCATATTAACCTTCGTGGTCATATGAAAGATACAAGCTAGTGGGAGCTTTTGAAGTAGTGACATCTTGTCAGACAACTATTCGAGACTCCGGTAAGTTTATCCAAAATATTTGGAGGAAATCTCTGATTTCCCCAGAGATAGAGTATTCCATACTCAGAAATAGGCTATTGCGTAGTCTTCGGGACTGATGCTCGGCCTGCCTCCCAGTGAAATGTTTTCACTAAGGAATACACCATAAATTTTCCTTATATAGTTATTGATGTGCTACGATACACTGCTGAACTCATTTAAGATATTGGTTGCAAAATAACGGTTGTAATGAAAAACCGAGAAGTCTACCTAAAAGATGCCTATGCATTTGTGGATAAGGAGTGAATTATGTTCACCCCACTTCCGTAAATATAAGCATTTAGCATTTAGTGCTTGAAGGTAGGACTGGAAATCTTGCGTACACGTTCTGGTCGTGAAATATCTTAATGCATTGAGTAAAGGTTGGTTATAAAACTCATAAAATCAAAGAATGACGGTGATACTTTCAAACTCGGTCAGATAGAGTCCATAAATAACAAGAGATCTTGAAGTATTTGTACTCAAGATGTTACAAACTGATTTGTTCAGTCCACATCCAACACCAGCAGGTGGTGATAACACTAATAAAAACTACTAAACTAGATCAATATATCAATCCACCCTGAGCGCAGTGGGAGTATGGTTTGTCCATTACCCATTGCAAGACCTTACGGTCAATAGGGTTGATTGATGACCTATAGTCCTTTATGGGCTGTGTAGGATCTTGATCATAGAGGTTGGTTTAAAAGCCATAACCCTGTGAATGGAGTTTGATACTCCAATTCTGTTGAAACTCTTGTTGAACCACCTGAGTATCTCAGACCCAGTGTGAGTAATTGGAACAACACAGAAAAGAGTCGAATGAATAGAAAAGTTTAACTTTCAACGCAAAGTTGAGAAAAATTTAAGGGTGATTCCCTAAAAGGTAGAGAGTTAACCAGACCGTGATCTCTCTTACCACTCAGTCTTGCTTGATTTCGTCAGAAAGCCCTAAGACTTCCTTGCCGAACAATGGAATCTGAATTCATTCAGAACAGAAGGGTTTTAGCTAAGAACAAATAACGGATTCGTTACAACTCAGAAAATATTGGTGATTCCCTAAGACCTTTTTGCGAGACTAACGGTATCTTAATTTATTCAGAAAGAACCTTTGGCAGGATGTCTGCCATAGCTTATATCCTTTGGGGATTAAAGAAAACCTCTAGGTCATTTCAAAGTCATATATTTTAAATATGTGGACTTGACCAGAATATTGATAAGTCTTTCATAGATTGGGCTTCGATATTAGTAAAGTAGTATGTAGATTATTGTTTGTGAATGGTAACACTGAAACAGTTGGAAACAACATGGGTGTGTTATCTGAAGTCAGAATCTGACATGCCATTGGGATTCATTCTAAAGGATTTGATTCGCTCAAATTCTCGAGAATCAATCATTGGCAATCCCATATATTCACCTGGTTAAGATATTCTTGTATTTATGCAACATTCAACGATGTAGTCTACCCTACCACTCAAGAATGGTTATCTAAACCTGCGGATGAATACTAAATGGGATGTTTAGTGAATCATCAAGTCTCTTCGGAAGAATGAAGAATAATATGCTAGTATATTCAGGTGCGAACTAGAATATAAGTGATAACACTGATTCTGGCTTTAGGTCAGATTGAGGATGATAATTAAGTCGATTTCGTCCTCAGTGTTGAATCAAAGGCATATTGAAATCATACCACCGGATTAGATGGAAAGGCAACGTTTCGATCCCAAAGATTGACTCAAGCCACCAACCTACCTGATCAGTGTACTGAGTCACATGGTATTCGGATTCTAAGTACGCACCGGGTCACTGACCTACCCTACGGCGGCACACTCCGGTCTTGCTTGGAAGGATGAATTACAAAGATGCTCTTGGAGGGTATGATCTTGGAGATATGTCTCACTTGTTTTGAGCAAGTGGGAGAATGTTGTAGATATAGAAATAAAGGGTGTGCTCTAAAACAATTAATCCACTTGCCTTTCATGCAAGTGGGAGATTGTTAGTTGTAGTGCCCGAAAGACAATCATGTATGCTTATAATTAAGACACTACTGAAAACCCTAAGTACCTCGTTGATGTAATCATATAACTCAGTTTATAGCTATACACAAGAGGATTGAGTTAGTGAGATGTATTTAAAATTAACTTAGTTCGTAGCGTTTATTAATCTGAGTACGGGTCTCATGATTAATTTGCTATTAATGCGCCCAGAACACTTTAGGTGTGACAGTCTTATCCGGACTGTCGGTAATAGGGTACCTATTGGGGCATTTATATATGATGATAATCATATAGGGCTGGACCGATTTGATTTGAGTTCTCGATATAATTCCGTGATCGAGAAGTCTTATCGAATCACAAGATGATCATATATGGATTAATCTCAATCCTGAGGTGATCACAGAGGACTGCTTAGACTGGGGTAGGGTTTGATGTGTTAGTAAGGATCACTTCGTAGTATGTGGTCCAACACTTCTCGTTGGCTCTATTCTAGAATGAGTGAGTAGTCTGTGCTATCACAGATATGGAATCCATTCCTTCCCTCGGGAAGTAGATAGATAGTTCCCTTATTTGTTAACCTTAGAAACTGATCGATGGGCCCAGTTCATACTATATTAGTGGAGAACTATTTGGTCACTAGGGTGTTAATGGTAAATAAGGATAATATGTTTCGAGAAGGGTTTACGGAAATATCCCGAATCGAAGTGAACAGTCTATGGAGGATTTATCCTTAGGTAATGATTATATCAGTGGACCTCATAGTTGAGTATAAGTTATCTATATTCGGCAGAGTTCAGTTTCGGGTTTATGGTGGTGTAATCCCGGAATTAATAGATTGAAAATTTAATGTTCGGTCTGACGGATAATATTATTTAATTTATTGTAGCTACTGAATATGGGTCCATGGTCCCCGACGTGGCTCATAACATAGCATATGTTTTCTCGTCGTTCCACCTCAAATATAATTAAATACTTGGATTGGACTATTTAATTTGATATGTAGATTAATTGTTTAGTTGGACTAGATAATTAAATACACAGAAAAGACTTTTTTCATGGACTCGGCCCAAATTAGTGTGTTGACTTTTTGACCTAATTGGTCAAATATAGAAATGTGCGTGTGACCTTTAATTTTAAGGGGTGGGGCGCATATTTAATGTTAAATATTATTAAGGAATTAGTTTTCTTGGATAATTATTTAATGTGTTATTTATCTTTTATTTGTTAAATGATAATTCATGGAATATTAGATAATAATATGATTTATTCTAATTTATTTGGGATAATTATTTTATTTATCTTTTATTTGGAATAAGGATTATTCTAATAATTATCTCTTAATTATTTAATCCTTGGGGCTTAAGTTTACTCTCCTATATAAAGAGAGTTCTCCCAAGCCTTATTGACACACTTATTTTCGAAATATTGGAAGTAATAGAGCAAGAATTTTCGGCTCTTTTACTTGGGGTTCGAGTTTTAGAAAAACTTCAGGTTTTTCTAAGGTAGCATTTCGTGGAGGTCCGCCGGCTTGAAACACCATCCACCTGGTGGTGCTTGGAGACACACGTTGGAAGACTTTGGCTTCTCAACTAGGCTCTTATAAAGCTCGGATTGAAGATTATTCTTGGAGTTTATTCACAATAAACTGGTAAGCAATCTAAACCCCCTTGTAGGTTTAGATCTATTATTCATGTATTTTGGTTGACTAGATCTAGATCTATACTATTCCGCTGTGTAATTTGGTGGATCTTGATCCATCGGCGATATTACATCTAACAAGTATTATTCTGTCATGATTCACAAGTATCAGAGCGTATCAGTCCGGATTTCAGTAGTGTCATAATTATTCCTAAACCTGAGGATGAATATGAAATGGGATGTTTAGTGAATCCTCAAGTCTCTTCGGGAGAATGAGGAATAATATGCTAGTATTTTCAGGTGCAAACTAGAATATAAGTGATAACACTGATTCTGGCTTTAGGTCAGATTGAGGATGATCGTTAAATCGATCTCTGTCTTAGTGTTTACTCATGCGATAACGTATTATCCAGTACCATCTCATTGTGAAAACATTGGAGAGGTAGCTCATAAGGATTTTGCAGTCGCTAGAGGTTCTAAGCATATTGAAATCGTACCAACGGATTAGATGGAAGGGCGATGTTTCGATCAAAAGATTGACTCAAGCCACCAACCTACCTAATCGAGTGTACCGAGTCACATGGTATTCGGATTCTAAATGCTACTGGGTCATCGACCTACCTCATGGTGGCACACTCGGTCATGCTTGGAAGGAAGAATTACTAAGATGCGCTTGGAGGTATGATTTTAGTGGGATATGTCTCACTTGTTTTGAGCAAGTGGGAGAATGTTGTATATATATATATATATATATATATATATATATATATATATATATATATATATATATATATATATATATATATATATATATATATATATATATATAAAAAGGGTGTGCTCTAAAACAATTAATCCACTTGCCTTTCGTGCAAGTGGGAGATTGTTGGGTGTAGTGCCCAAAAGACAATTATGTAATTGTTTTAGGACAGAATTAATAATTCATCTTATTATATGCATGTATGCTTATAATTAAGACAATACTGAAAACCCTAAGTACCTCGTTTATGTAATCACATAACTCAGTGTATGCTATACACAAGAGGATTGATTTTGTGAGATGTACTTAAAATTAACTTAGTCCGTAGCGTTTATTAATCCGAGTACGGGTCTCATGTTTAATTTGCTATTAATGTGCCCAGAACACTTTAGGTGTGACAGTCTTATCCGGACTATCGGTAATAGGGTACCTAGTGGGGCATTTATATTTGATGATAATCATATAGGGCTGGACCGATTTTATTTGAGTTCTCGATATTATTCCATGATCGAGAAGTCTTATCGAAACAAAAGATGATCATATATGGATTAATCTCAATCCTGAGGTGATCACAGACGACTACTTAGACTGGGGTAGAGTTTGATGTTTTAGTAAGGATCACTTCGAAGTATGTGGTCCAACACTTCTCGTTGGCTCTATTCTGGGATGAGTGAGTAGTCCGTGCTATCACACAGATATGGGATCCATTCCTTCCTCGGAAGTAGACGAACGATTCCTTATTTGTTAACCCTAGAAACTGATCGATCGGCCGAGTTCATATTTAGACTAATTATCTACTAGTCAGATATGTGAACTAATTGATCACTGGGGGGGTTAATGGTAAATAAGGATAATATGTTTCGAGAAGGGTTTACGGAAATATCCCAACTCGAAGTGAACAGTCTATGGAGGATTTATCCGTATGTAATGATTATATCAGTGGACGCTTTCGACTCATAAATTGAGTGTAAGTTATCTATATTTGATAGAGTTCAGTTTCGGGTTTATGGTGGTGTAATCCCGGAATTAATAGGTTGGATATAATTATTCTGTCTGACGAATAATTTTATCTAATTTATTGTAGCTACTGAATATGGGTCCATGGTCCTCGACGTGGCTCACGAAATAATATAATTGGATTTCTCGTCGTTTCACCTCAATTATAATTAAATAGTGTGTTGGGCTATTTAATATGATATGTGGATTAATTGTTTAGTTGGACTAGATAATTAAATACACGGAAAAAGAAATTTTTCGTGGGCTCGGCCCAATATGTGTGTAAAATGCGTGGCCCTTATTTCTAGGGTATATGGGGCGCATTTTTTGCCAAATAATTAGAAAGAAATTAGTTTTCTTGGATAATTATTTAACATGTGATTTATCTTTTATTTGTTAATTGATAATTCATGGAATATTAGATAATAATATGATTTATCTTAATTTGTTTGGGATAATCATTTTATTTATCTTTTATTTGTAATAAAGGATTAATGTAATAATTCTCTCTTAATTATTTAATCCTTGGAGGTTAATTCAGTTTTACTCTCATATATAAAGAGAGTTCTTCCAAGCCTTTTGACACAACAAAAACATGCCATATTGGAAGAAAGAGCTTAGAATTTTCGGCTATCTTTGTTCGGGTTTCGAGTTGGAATAATCTTCGGGATTATTCCGGTAGCATATCAAGGAGAGGTCGGCGGGGAAACACCATCCACTGGTGTTCTTTGGGAGATACACGTTGGAAGGCAGTGGCTTCTCAATACACGTGTTCTTGGAGATCTGTCGTTCTTGGAGTTAAGCACCATAAAAAGGTAGGCTCCTAAACCCCCTTGTAGTTAGATCTTTAATTTATGTTCTTTGTTTCGTATAGATCTAGATCCAATACTTTAGCTATGTAATCGGGTCAATCTATGATTGATCCGAGGATATTACATCTAACAAGTGGTATCAGATCCAGGTTAATCGATGGGATTGCCAATGATCGATTCTCATGAATTTGAGCAAATCAAATCCCTTAGAATGAATCCCGATGGCATGTCAGATTCTGACTTCAGATAACACACCCATGTTGTTCCCAACTGTTTCAGTGTTACCATTCACAAACACTAATCTACATACTACTTTACTAATATTGATGCCCAGTCTACAAAAGACTTATCAACATTCTGTTCAAGTCCACATATTAAAATATATGACTTTGAAATGACCTAGAGGTTTGCTTTAATCCCCGAAGGATATAAGCTATGGCAGGCATCCTGCCAAACGTTCTTTCCGAATAAATTAAGATACAGTTAGTCTCGCAAAAAAAGTATTAGGGAATCCGTTATTTGTTCTTAGCTTAAACCCTTCTGTTCTGAATGAATTCAGATTCCGTTGTTTGGCAACGAAGTCTTAGGTAATCACCCCTATTTTCCGCTTTCTGACGAAATCAAGCAAGACTGAGTGGTAAGAGAGATCATGGTCTGGTTAACTCTCTACCTTTTAGGGAATCACCCCAAAATTACCCAGCTTTGCATTGAAAATTAAACTTTCCTATTCATTCGACTCTTCTCCGTGTATTTCCAATTACTCCCACTAGGTCTGAGATACTCAGGTGGTTCTACAAGAGTTTTAATAGAACAGGAGTAACAAAACTTCATTCACAGGGTTATGGCTTTTAACCAACCTATATGATCAGGATCCTATACAGCCCACAAAGGACTATAGGTCATCAATCTACCTTATAAACCGTAAGGTCCTTCAATGGGTAATGGACAAACCATACTCCCACTATATTCGGGGTGGATCGATATACTGATCTAGTTTAGTAGTTTTTATTAGTGTTATCACCAACTGCCGGTGTTGGATGTGGACTGAACAAATCAGTTAGTAACATCTTGAGTACAAATACTTTAAGATCTAAGGTTGTTATTTATAGACTCTATCGGTGAGTTTGTGAAGATCACCGTCATTCTCTAATTTTACGAGTTTTATAACCAACCTTTACTCAATGCATTAAGATATTTCATGACCTGAAAGTGTACGCAAAATTTCCAGTCCTACCTTCAAGCACTAAATGCTAAATGTCTATATTTACGGAAGCGGGGTGAACCGAAGTCACTCCTTATCCACAAATGCATAGGCATCTTTTAGGTAGACTTCTCGGTTTTTCATTACAACCGTTATTTGCAACCAATATCTTAAATGAGTTCAGAAGCGTATCGTAGCACATCAATAACTATATAAGGCAAATTTATGGTATATCCCTTACTGAAAACATTTCATTAGGAGGCAGGCCGGGCATCAGTCCCGAAGACTACGCAATAACCTATTTCCTCCATATATTTTGGATAAACTTACCGGAGCCTCGAATAGTTGTCAGACAACATGTCACTATTTCAAAAACTCCCACTAGCTTGTATCTTTCATATGACCCCGAATGTCGATATGAACAAGCTATGTAACTTCTTTAAATCTATTACCTTTTCCCGATTGAAAGGAAACTTAGGCATTGTTCATTTGAGACAGTTTTCCTTTGACTGGGAGATAGGAATCACCCTAAGCCAGTCTTCAGATCTTGTCTTTATGGAATATGCACTAATTAATAGAATAAAAAGAAGCGTTTATCAAAATACGGACACCATTTGCGTTTATATAGTTTAAGATGTGTTACATATCTCTGTTCAGCATTTCTTAGTGGTTCTGACTTTATCAAACAAAAGTCCGAGTCTTGGGTTCATGCTACGAATGTTATATTTATCGTCAATAAGACAAACAAATTATCCTATTGAAAAAGAATACGTTCGTTCCAACGAATCCGAAAACAGAAAATGAATTTTCTGTGATACTCAAGAATTGAATCCGAGATTCATTTCCTTATATCACTCCCACTAGTCTATCTGAAATAACTACCCGTTGTCTATTTTATTTATCGTTTAATGCAAAGCTACCGAGTTCTTCCAAAGAACTTTAGCTTTCGAGAAAATTGCTAGGATGCATTTGTCAGTGATCTGAAATCACTTTCCTTATCCTCTAATTTCCAATTTATTAATTTTCCGGTTTAGCCTTAAAACTACTTAGTTTAGATGACTAACACGTATAAACATTCTTTCCCATTCTCGACTTTCCTTAGATGGAAACAGTCTTGAACTAGCCGTTCTTTTGAGTAGACACTACTCTTGAACTGTGGGATGTTCAGTGTTACTTGTTTGGACTATCGATTTTTCTAATCGAAAAATCATAGGACCAAAGCTCCCACTAGTTTATTGGTTCCAAATACCGTCTAACTAGCAACACTTTGTATTTATGATTTTTCAAAGATTAGAACATCACCTAGAACTAATCTCCCACTAGTTTATCAGTTCCAAATATTGTCTAACTAGCAATGCTGTGTTCATGATGTTTCAAAGATTATAAAATCTCCAGAACTAAGCTCCCACTAATTTTTTCAGTTCCAAATACTGTCTAACTAGCAACGCTTTATTCTCGTTTTTCCAATGAATGGAGAAACTCCTGTGCAGTCTATTACACATTTCTAATGATTCAGAAAAACAACAAATTATTAGACTAAGGCTCTTACTAGTTTATCGGTTCCAAATACCGTCTAACTAGCAACGCCTTATGTGTATGATTTTCCAATTTTTCAATTCAGAAATTTGTTTTGCAATTACACCGTTTAAAATTCACTAAATGAATTTATCTGATAGTCATATATCATCTCTTATAAACTATGTATGGTCGTCTCTCGTTCAACACGAGTGACATCCGTGACATCCTATACTATGCCACTTAAGTTTTTAAAGGCTCAAGGGAAGAAATCTCTTCCGAATAATTAACTGCATTTATTGATAATTACAACATACTTGTTACTTTCTACATTTTTAATGAAGTCCTATTACTAACAGTTTAGTAGCCTAGAGATTTAATTGTAAAAATAAACATGACAGAAAGTTAAATTCAAAGTTAAAATTTCACAACTAGATTTTTATTTTAGGAATAATAAACTTGTTAAAAGTCTATCCTACCATTCCAAGGATTTAACCTCGCACCTCAGTGCCCCCGTAGGGTAGGTCAAAGAGGTGATGGTTAAACTGAGACAATCTCTCTCAATGATTAATCTTCGAGAATCAAACATCTCACGGATATCAGACATCCCTGACCTTAATCACTGATTACCTTCCTTTTTCTAGCCTAGGTATTTCAAAATATCCATAAAGAGTGTGACCTACTATATCAGACCTCAAAGTACGCCCCGACTATGCCGCCGTAGGGTCGGTCAGTGACTCAACGAGTACCCAAAGTCCTATCCTTTCGGAGACCAAGGCTTGAATTTTGATAGGGGTGAACACCATCCGTAGGGGGCCGAAATCAAAGCGGCTCGAGGAGTCACCATTTTCTCACGTGCTTGCATCTATAGTAGAGGCAGTGGTGTTGGCTGTCGCCTTCCCCGCTCCCACTCAATATTTTGAAAAAGTGGTGGGTTTACTAATTACGGTTTTGGCCTTGACATTAAGAAACAATAATTCAGAGTAATCTGAATAGGGTCGGTTATATAGGCAAGCTTACGCCATCTTATTCGTTGGAACATATGTGACAGTTCAGGCCAATCCGGAAAGAGAAGCCCCGTTTAGCCCGAAGGCTTATCGGCTATGCTAAGTCCTGTCGAACTGCTGTAACGTACATCACACGTGGAGGGGAGTCGATTGAGCCGAAGCTCGGTTGAACTCGCCCAACCATGGTTAGACCATTTCCGAACCCATGTACTAAGATTCTACGATTTCTAAATTGTCACCGAAAGCGTAATCTCGTTTATGTTTAAGGTGGGTTCACTAAGAAGCCATCACCGAAAAGCTCAACGATTTATCCAAGTGGGATTCACCGAGAATCCGTCACTAAAATCGTAACGATTGACAAAACCCGGGTCCTCGGTTTTTATAATTAGCTACTTATTATTTAACTACCACATATTAAATTAATAAGCATTCATACTAATTATTCGAGTTATACACGTCTATTTTAATTCGAAATTAAAAAACTACGTGTATGCATTGGAGTGGAATCATGAAGATGCAAGTCATGGCAATTTTCCGGTTTTAAGCACGTAATCTTGATCAAACACAAAATTATACCGAAAAGTAAACACCGAGATGGACCGTTGGTACCCCCGACTAACTATTTTCTAAGGAAAAGTAAAACTTAATCTATGTCTTCGAGTCTTGATCTTCGAATCTTTAACTCGAACCGCCGGATCACGAACCACAAACACCCGAGAGGAGAAAAAGCTTTTAAATTAAATAAATCAAATTTATTTGATAAATAAAACTTTTTTTTTTAATTTTTTATATTTGCTGTTATTATAAAGAAATAAAACAGACTTTTATAAAAGGAAATTAAACAAAAAACAGCCGCCATCTTCCCAAACCCTAGCCGAGAAAAAAAAAATATTATTTCAGGCTTTTAGTGACGAAACTGTCACAGAAAAAGGTTTGGAATCCTGATTTTCATAGAACAGTGCCTGTTGCGACAGAAAAGTGTCGCAAAAGGTGCTGTAAATTGCAAAAAATAAACATATTTATAAGGGTTTTAAGCCGTTTCTCCTCGTTCATACCTTAGGTTTTGCCTTGATATTCAACTATTCTTCAAGATCTTCATCTTTTCGAGCCCGGAACATCAAAATTACAATAAAAGATGCTACTTTACATTGAATTTCGAAAAAAAAGACAAAAAAATATACAAATCCTATGCTCAATTGTTACTAAACAAAGGAACTACAAAATAGATCTACGGGTAAACAATACCAACCCAATCCATCTCTTCAACCACAAAATTCACAAGCATACAACATGATTAACTTCGAATTTTACCAAAAAAAAAACGAAATAAAACATCTGAAGCATGCTTTTCCACTCCAAGATCTAAAATTCATATATTTTGATCGTTAGATCAAACTACAAGGGGTTTTGGATTTAACCTTTTTCGGTGCTTAACTCCAAGATCAAATTAGTATCCACGCAATTTGAGAAGCCACAGCCTTCCAACGTGTGTCTCCCAGCAACATCAGGTGGATGGTGTTTCCTGCCGCCTGGCCTCCTTGATATGCTACCAGAATAATCCCGAAGATTATTCCAACTCAAAACCCAAAGAACTATAGCCGAAAAATCCAAGCTATATTCTTTTGAATATGGCGTGTTTTTGATGTGTCAAAAGGCTTGGAAGAACTCTCTTTATATAGGAGAGTAAAACTTAACCTCCAAGGATTAAATCATTAAGAGATAATTATTAGATTAATCTTTTATCCCAAATAAAAGATAAATAAAATGATTATCCTAAACAAATAAGATAAATCACATTATTATTTAAAATTCCATGAATTATCAATTAAAAAATAAAAGATAAAAGATAAATCACACATTAAATAATTATCTAAGAAAACTAATTTCTCTCTAATTATTACATAAAATGATGCCACCTTTATTAAATAAAAAGGTCCACATGCATTTTGCCACACCTTGGGCTGAGTCCACGAAAAATATATTTTTCTGTGTATTTAATTATCTAGTCCAACTAAACAATTAATCCACACATCAAATTAAAAAGCCCAATGCACTATTTAATTATATTTGAGGTGAAACGACGAGAAATCCAATTATGCTATTTTGGGAGCCACGTCGGGGACCATGGACCCATATTCAGTAGCTACAATAAATTAGATAAAATTATTAAATCGATGTAATAATTATATCCAACCTATTAATTCCGGGAATACACCACCATAAACCCGAAACTGAACTCTATCGAGTATAGATAACTTACACTCAATTTATGAGTCGAAAGCGTCCACTGATATAATCATTACATACGGATAAATCCTCCATAAACTGTTCACTTCGAGTCGGGATATTTCCGTAAACCCTTCTCGAAACATATTATCCTTATTTACCATTAACCCCCTAGTGATCAATTAGTTCATATCCAATATAATATGAACTCGGCCGATCGATCAGTTTCTACGGTCAACAAATAAGCGAACTGTCTGTCTACTTCCCGAGGGAAGGAATGGATTCCATATATGTGATAGCACAGATTACTCACTCATCCTAGAATAGAGCCAACGAGAAGTGTTGGACCACATACTCCGAAGTGATCCTTACTAACACATCAAACTCTACCCTAATCTAAGCAGTTATCTGCGATCACCTCAGGATTGAGATTAATCCATAAATGATCATCTTGTGATTCGATAAGACTTCTCGATTATGGAATTATATCGAGAACTCAAATCAAATCGGTCAAAGCCCTATATGATTATCATCATATATAAATACCCTACCAGTACACCCTATTAACGTGATACCGGATAAGACTGTTATAGCGTAAAGTGTTCTGGGCGCATTATTAGCATATTAATTCGGTGTTTACCGGTTTATTGTGATTAAACGTCTAGAACAATCCGAAACCCGAGATCCATGATCCAAGAATTGAGAAGCCACCGTCTTCCAGCATGTATCTCCAAGCAACACCAAGTGGATGGTGTTTCAAGCCGCTTGACCTCCTCGATATGCTACCTTAGAAAAACCCGAAGTTTTTCTAAAACTCAAACCCAAGTATAGGAGCCGAAAATTCTAAACTCCAATACTCCCAAAAGTCAAAATTTATGTGTGTCATTTAGGCTTGGGAGAACTCTCTTTATATAGGAGAGTACTCCTTGTCCTCCAAGGATTTAATGATTAAAAATATAATTATTAGACCGAGCTATATGAGAGCCTAGTTGAGAAGCCAAAGTCTTCCAACGTGTGTCTCCAAGCACCACCAGGTGGATGGTGTTTCAAGCCGCCGGACCTCCTCGATATGCTACCGGAATAATCCCGAGGATTATCCCAACTCGAAACCCTAAGTAAAAGAGCCGCAAAAAATTCTTGCTCTATTACTTCCAATATTTCAAAATTTGTTGTGTGTCAAAAGGCTTGGGAGAACTCTATTTACATAGGAGAGTAAAACTTATGCCCCAAGGATTAAATAATTAAGAGATAATTATTAGATTAATCCTTATTCCAAATAAAAGATAAATAAAATAATTATCCCAAAAAAATTAGGATAAATAATATTATTATCTTATATTCCATGAATTATCATTTAACAAATAAAAGATAAATCACATATTAAATAATTATCCAATAAAACAAATTCCTTAATAATATTTAATATTAAATACGCGCCCCACCCCTTAAAATTAAAGGTCACACGCACATTTCTATATTTGACCAATTAGGTCAAAAAGTCAACACACTAATTTGGGCCGAGTCCATGAAAAAAGTCTTTTCCGTGTATTTAATTATCTAGTCCAACTAAACAATTAATCCACATATCAAATTAAATAGTCCAATCCAACTATTTAATTATAACTGAGGTGAAACGATGAGAAAACGTATGCTATGTTAGGAGCCACGTCGGGGACCATGGACCCATATTCAGTAGCTACAATAAATTAAATAAAATTATTCGTTAGACCGAACTATTATATTCAATCTATTAATTCCGGGATTACACCACCATAAACCCGAAACTGAACTCTGTTGAATATAGATAACTTACACTCAACCATGAGTCCAAAGTGTCCACTTATATAATCATTACATACAGATAAATCCTCCATAGACTATTCGTTTCGATTCGGGATACTTCCGTAGACCCTTCTCGAAACATCTTATCCTTATTTACCATTAACCCCCTAGTGATCAATTAATTCATAACTAATGTAATATAAACTGGGCCCATCGATCAGTTTCTAGGGTTAACAAATATGGGAACTGTCTGTCTACTTCCCGAGGGAAGGAATGGATTCCATATCTGCGATAGCACAGACTACTCACTCATTCTAGAATAGAGCCAACGAGAAGTGTTGGACCACATACTACGAAGTGATCCTTACTAACACATCAAACCCTACCCTAGTCTAAGCAGTCGTCCGTGGTTCGATAGGACTTCTTGATTACGGAATTATATCGAGAACTCAAATCAAATCGGTCCAGCCCCATATGATTATCATCATATATAAATGCCCCGTTAGGTACCCTATTACCGACAGTCCGGATAAGACTGTCACACCGTAAAGTGTTCTAGGCGCATTATTATCAAATTAATCATGAGACCCGTACTCAGATTAATAAACGCTAAGGACTAAGTTAATTTTAAGTACATCTCACTAACTCAATCCTCTTGTGTATAGCCATACATTGAGTTATGTAATTACATCAATGAGGTACTTAGGGTTTTCAGTAGTGTCTTAATTATAAGAATAAATGCATATAATAAGATGAATTATTAATTCTGTCCTAAAACAATTACATAATTGTCTTTCGGGCAATACACCTAACAATCTTCCACTTGCACGAAAGGCAAGTGGATTAATTGTTTTAGAGCACACCCTTTATTTCTATATCTACAACATTCTCCTACTTGCTCAAAACAAGTGAGACATATCTCCAAGAATCATACCATCCAAGCGCATCTTAGTAATTCATCCTTCCAAGCACGACCGGAGTGTGCCGCCGTAGGGTAGGTCAGTGACCCGGCGCGTACATAGAATACGAATACCATGTGACTCAGTACACTGATCAGGTAGGTTGGTGGCTTGAGTCAATCTTTGGGATCGAAACGTTGCCTTTCCATCTAAAAAGTGGTATCGGGGCCTTTGATCTATCAATCAAAGTATATGAATTTTAGATCTAAGGAGTGTAATAACATATGTAGATTGCTTTATTTTCTTTTTATTGAATCGAAAATATCATGTATGTATGCCTTTGTGATTGTCGTGGTTGAAGATATGGATTGGGGTTGGTATTTTTTACTCGTTAGATCTATTGTAAACTCATATAAATTCGTTTATAAGAGTATATGAAATTTTGTAATTTTAGTTTCCTAGAAGTAGATCTGTTTTGTTTCTGTTCAGTTTTTATTTTATTCCCGTAGATTAAGCCGTTGAAACGACAATCCCTCCGGTCAGAATGAAGAATAAAATTGGAAGAACAGGCTCTCCAAATTTCATGACGATCGGAGTCCATCTCGATGTCCAATCACTGCAATAAAGTTGATGCTATAACAGAAAAGCACAGCAGCCATAAAAACCCTAGCTGTGAGTTCGTCGATTTTCTGGAAGAGTTTGGATAGTCAAAACGAAGATCCGACCGTTAAGATCGATCACCATGGAGTTATGAACAAGCCCTAAAAATTTCAGGTCCATCGGGTTTTGTCTCGATGCCAGATCGGCCCCGGGAAGACACTGCAGAGCCGCAGTTATAAACAGATGCAGCAGTTGGATCGGCGTATTTCTGGAGAAAAATGGACCGTTGAAATGTAGATCTAACCGTTCAGATTGAAGTAGGAGGAGTAAAGAACAAGTCCATAAAGTTTCGTGACGATCAAAGTTCATTTGCATGTCCGATCATTGATACAACGCGGTAGCAGCATATTAGAAAATAGTAAACCCTAGTTAGGGTTTGTTTTTTTTTTTTTAATATGTTAGATACGGGGGTACCAACGATCCATCTCGGTGTTTATTTTATCCGTTATTTTTTCGTGTATGATCGAAATTATGTGATAGAAACCGGAAAATTGCCATGACATGCATCATATCATGATTCCACTCCAATGCATACATGTAGCTAGTTTATTTCGAATAAATTAGACATGTATAACTCGTATAATTAGTTAAAAGGTTTTTTTTAATTAATATGTGGTAGTTAATTAATTAAGTAACTAATTATTAAAAACCGAGGAACCGGGTTTTGTCAATCGTTACGATTTTAGTGATGGATTCTCGGTGAATCCTACTTGGATAAATCGTTGAGTTTTCGGTGATGGCTTCTCGATGAAGCCACCTTAAACAGAAGCGAGATTACGCTTTGGTTGACAACATAGAAATCGGAAAATCTTAGTACATGGGTTCCGAAATGGTCTAACCATGGATGTGAAGGATGCAGGTTCTTAGATCTAAACGAGTTAGATCTATGCGCAGCGGATGGATCACGATTTATATGACACAATACATAATTAAAGGACTTAAACTACTACAAGGGGGTTTAAGATCATGTTACCAATAACGGGAAGAGACGCCTTGATCTTCCGATGTGTTCTCCAAACGGCGGTTGGTGGACACCCTACTTGATACATGAACCTCCTTGATATGCAACACCAAGAAAAACTTAGAGTTTTTTCTTCTACTAAAACCTAGACAAGAAAAACTAATTTTTCTCTTTTGATGTGGTGAAGTCGAAATTTCCAATGCCATTTACCCTTGGAATAACTCTCCTTTTATAGGAGAGTAAATTCTTGGTCTCCAAGTATTAATTAATTAAACAAATAATTAATTAAACAAAATAAAAAGATATTTTCCTTAATGACTAATTGTGACATGTATTGACCAATAGGAAATCAAATAACAAGTCATCCAACCAATCATATAACAAGAATATCTTTTATTTTCCATAACACAAGAAAATTAATTCTTGTGCTAAAAAGGACTTAAAAATGGCGCCACATTAGGGTATAAAAAGCCCACATAAAATGTCTTTTATGTGTATAATATTATTTAGTCCAACTAAATAATATCCATGCATATCAATTAATTAGCCCAGCCAATTAATTATTTCTGAGGCCCAAATAACAAGAATATCATTCCGAATTACAGAAGCCACATCGGGGACCATGGACCTATAACCAGTAGCTCCAATAATTAATTATTCATCGAACAGAATAAGTACATTAATTATTAATTCCGGGATTACGCCACCATAAACCCGAAACTGAACTCTACCAATTATAGATGTGTACTTATACTCAACCCATAGAGTGAATAAGCGTCCATTGATATAATCACTACATACGGATTAACCCTCCATGATTTGTCCATTACGTGTGGGAAGTCTCCAGTGAACCCGACTCGAATATCTTATCCTTATTTACCATCAACCCCACGATGATCAATTAGTACACATATCGACTAGTAGCTAATTAGTCAAATGTGAACTCCCGGGATCGATCACTTTCTTAGGGCTAACAAATAAGGGGATTGTCTCTACTTCCCGAGGAAGGAATGGATTCCATGTCTGTGAAAATCGAACTACTCACTCATGCGGAGATAGTGCCAATGAGAAGTGGCTTGGAACACATATTTAAGTGAACCGTAACTAACACATCAAACACTACCCCGGGACAAGCAGCACCCTGTGATCACCTCAGGATTAAGGTTGATCCATATATGATCATCTAATGATTTAATAAGATTCCTCGATTACGGAATTATATCGAGAAATACAGATTAAATCGGTCCAGTCCTATATGAATGCCATCATATATAAATGCCCCACGTAGGTACCCTCTACCGATAGTCCGGATAAGACTATCACACCCTAAGGTGTTTCAGGCGCATTATTGGTGTTTTAATCAAGAGACCCTAAACTCGATTAAGTTCACCACGGACTAACGATTTAAGTATATCACCACTAACTCAATCCTCACGTTCATGCCATACACTTGAGTTAAGCGGTTACATCTTGATATACTTAGGGTTTGCTGTGATGTATTATTTACAAGCACAAAGCAAGTAATAAGGTGAGATAAAATCATCATCCATTACTAAAAACAATTACACAAATTGTCTTTCAGGGCACTACACCTAACAATCTCCCACTTGCGAAATGACAAGCAACGATTGTTTTTAGAGCACGCCACTTTCTCATCTTATTCACAACACTCTCCCACTTGCTCTAAAAGCGGATGAGACATATCCATCAATGCCGTACCCTCCAAGCACTCGACTTGGTACACTCGATTAGCTAGGTTGTCGACTCGAGGCGATCTTTAGGATTGAAGCGTGGCGGTCCTTTCAATCAAAGCGGTACTCTCTCTCAATATGCTTTTGACCTCACGGTGACCGAGAAGATCCTTCTAAGCTATCTCTTCACTTTGTTTTCACAATGAAGTGATATCGAAACTTATCGAGACCTAGAATTACTCCCAGGACCAAGAAGGAAATTCTAAGCACTATGAGTAAACACCGAGCCCGAGATCAACTTAATGATCATCCTTAATCGACTACAAGTCGAATCGAGTGTAGTCAACCATATTCAAGTTTGCACTGAATATACAAGCATATGATTCCTCGTTCTCTAACGATACTTGAGGGCGTACTAAACCGCTACTTATTGCTTGAATCCAAGATTTGATTGCAATTGACTCGTTACAACTGACTTGATGTTATCCAAGAGAGACTACATCCCATTTTCTCTTTATCCGAAGATTTAGAGAATCATTCACGAGAGGTATGGTAGGACAACTCTCGATGAATCTTTGCAACCATGTATGCATAATCATCTTATTCAATAAGATCGTGGGATAGCCAATGACTCATTCTCGTGAATTTTACCGAATCGATTCTTAGAACATAGTCCATTCTCTCATCCAGAGAATCTTGGCGTGTCGATTTCCGACTTGGATAGCACACCCATGTTGTTTCCAACCGTTTTAGTGTTATCATTTATGAACACTAATGCTACTACTTTACCAATATTGATATCCGGTCTACGAAAAACTTATCAATATTTTGGTCAAGTCCACATATCTTAAAACATGTGACTTTTAAATGACCGAGAGGTTCTCTTAAATCCACAAAGGATATAAGCCATGGCGAGCCTCTCTACCAAAGGTTCTTTACGAATGAATTAAGATATCGTTAGTCTCACAAAAAAAGTCTTGGGAATCACCCCTATCTTACGCTTTGTAACGAATCGGTTATTCATTCTCGGCTAAAACCCATACATTACGAATGAATTGATTCCGTTGTTCGGCAAGAAAGTCTCAGGGAATCACCCCATTTTATGCTTTCTAACGAAATCTAGCAAGGCGAGTGGTGAGAGAGTTCAAGGTGCGGTTAACTCTCTAGTTGTTAGGGAATCACCCCTATACCACTCAACTTTCTTATTTGAAAGTTTAAACTTTCCTATTCATTCGTTTCTTTTCTATGTAGATCCAATTGCTCCCACTGGGCCTGAGACACTCAGGTGGATCTACAAGAGGCTGAACAGAACTGGAGTACCAAAACTCCATTCACAGGGTTAAGGTTTTCAAACCAACCTCTATAATCGAGAATCTATACACCCACCAAGAGCCATAGGTTATCAATCACCCTAGCAGATTATAAAGTCCACAAAATCACAATGGGTCAACGGTTAAACCATACTCCCACTGTGTCTTGGGTGGATTGACATTCTGATCTAGTAGCATTTATCAGTGTAATCACCAACAATTAATGTTGGACGTGGTCTGATTAAATCAGATAGTAACTACATTTGGGAAACCGTACTCCAAGGTTTAAGGCTGTTTTTTTTATAGATTCTATCAGAAGGCTTGTGACAGTTCAACCGTCACTTTCTGATCTCAAGAATCTTATAATCAACCTTCACTCGTCTCATTAAGATATTTAACGAGCAGTCACAATCACGAGCGTATCATAAAATCGATCCTACCTTCAAGCATTAAATGCTAAATGCCTACATTTACGGATGTGGTGTGAACCGAATTCACTCCTTATCCATAAACTCACTAGCATCTTCTAGGTAGACTTCTCGGTTTACATAATAATGTTAACCGTTATTTTGCAACCAATTATCTTAATCGAGTTTAGCAGTGTATTGTAGTACATCAATAACTATATAGGGCAAGTCTATGGTTTCTTTTTCAGTGAGAAACATTCCACTAGGAGGCAGGGTGAGCATCAGTCCCAAGACTATGCTATAGCCTATTTATGAGCATGGAATACTCTATTCTCTGCTAAAATCAGAGACTCCTCCTCATATTCTTTTGATAAACTGAATCACGTTTGGAGTAGTTATCAGACAAAATGTCACCACTCAAAAACTCCCACTAGCTTGTATCTCTCACTAGACCCGAAGGTCACTTTGTGAACAAGCTATGTTACCTCTTCGAATCTATTACCCTTTCCCGATTGAAAGGAAACTTAGTCATTGTTCCTTTGAGATAGTGTTCTTAGACTGGGAGATAGGAATCACCCTTAGCCAGTCGTCAGGTCTTATCTCTAGGATATATGCACTAATTAATAGATATTGAAGGGTCGTTTATCGAATCTGAAACCTTTTACCTTTAATAGTTTTAGATGTGTTACACATACCTATTCAAACTTTTCTTAGTGGTTTGTCTTTATCAAACAAAGTCCGAGTCATGATTCGTACTACAAAAGTCATCTTCACTTTGTTTAAGGCAACTGTAGTATCGAGATGAAAGTGAATCCATTTGTTTCAACGAATCTGTAAACATAAAAATAAATTTTTCTGTGATATTCAAGGATAGAATCGAAATTCATTTCCTTATATCACTCCCACTATTATAGTGAAATTCGCCCGTTGTTACTCTATTAATCGTTAATGCACGACTTCCTTGTTCTTCCAAAGAACTAAGCTACCGAGTCAAGTTACTCGGTTAAGAAAGTCGCTAAGGTTTCATTAGTGATGCGAAATCACTTTCCTTATCCTATACTTTCTTTAATTAATGTTTCGGTTTAGCCTCAAAACTTTAGTTAAGATGATTAACACTTATAGACATTCTTTCCCATTCTCAACTTTCCTTAAAAGGAAATAGTCTTGAACTAGCAGTTCAATTGAGTAGACACTACTCGTGAAGCGTGGGATGTCTAATAAAAGCGTTACCAGTGGGACTAATTTTCTAATAAATTAGAAAAACATAAGATAAAAGCTCCCACTAGTTTATCGGTTCCAAATACCGTCTAACTAGCGACACTTTAACTTATGATTCTCCAATTTTTCTATTAGAAAATTTCTCGTATAGACACTACACAATTAAAATTCACTAGAATAATTTTATCGTCCCAATCATCTTTCAAACTAATTACAGTCGTCTCTCGATCAACACGAGTGACAGCAGTGACATGTCTATTTACGTCACTTAAGTTTTGAAGGCTTCAAGAGAAATATCTCTTCCGAAAAATTAATCGCATGTGAGATTAATAAATACAACGTTCTAGTTACTTACCACTTTTTAACGAAGTCATTACTAGTCAATTTTACACTAGCAGTCTAGCACCTTAGAGATATATATAACAGTTGTAAATAAAATTGACAGAAAATAAATCCAAATCATACACTACTAAAATTTTAGGAACATAAACTAAGTACTTATAGTCTATCCTACCGTTCCAAGGATTTAATCTAATGCCTCAGTGCCGCCTTAGGGTAGGTCAAAGAGGTTTCGATTAATATTGAAGATCAGATTGAGAATCGAACATCTCATTTGTGATCGTCAATTACCTTTTTCTTTTTCAGCCAAGGTACAACCAAAAATACCCTTTATGAGTGTGACCTCTTGTCTCAGATTTTTAGGTAGACCCGAGTGTGCCGCCTTAGGGTCGGTCGGTGACCCGACAGTACCCAAAATCCTATCCTTTCGGAGACCAAGCCTTGAATTTTGATAGCGGTGAAGGCCTTCCTTAGGGAGGCGGTCCCGAGCCGCACGCGGCGTCACCATTCTCTCACGTTGCTTGTGTCAAGCAGTAGAGGCCGTGGGGTCGGTGTCGCCTCTCCGCTCCCACTCAATATTTTGAAAAAGTGGTGGGTTTCTTGATCACGTTTTTGGACTTGATGTTACATTAAGGAACAATAAATCATAGGCCCGAATGTTGTCGGTTATGTGGGCTAGCCCACCCGACCTATTCGTTAGAACATATGTGGCCGTCGGACGGGTCAAGGCTAGGAGAGGTCCGTTGAGCCGTAGTGGCTCTTCGGATGGCTCGATATTTGCGGACCCGTGCAAGCGCCACTGCGTGGAGAGGTGAAGTCGATTGAGCCGTAGCTCTTGTTGACCACCCAACCGTGGTTAAACCACTTTCGAACCTGTTTGCCCGTGATTATCCAATCCTTAAACATCAAACTTTCACGTAGACACTACGGAACAAAAGCGTAATCTCGTCTTAGGTAAGGTGGAATTCACCGAGAATCCAACACCTTAACCACGAGGTTTGAGATTTTACTCCTTATGCTTTCGTGAGTGGGATTCACGAGAATCCATCACCCAACCTCGGCGATTGAAAAAACCCGTGTTCCTCGGTTTTTACCTAATTAGTTTCTAATTAATATCAAACAATTAATTAAAACTAATCGTGTGTTTTATACATGCCTAACTAATTCCTCGAATTAATTTCTACATGTATGCATATGGAGTGGAATTCATGATATGATGCATGTCATGGCAATTTTCCGATTCTACTCATACAATCTACACATGTATACTAGTGCGGAAAATAAACACTGAGATGGACCGTTGGCACCCCCGTAACTAATCTATTCGAAAATAAATTTAAAAAAAAACCCTAATCTGCAGCTGTTAAGAATCTTCGACGATCGGCATATCAAACGAACTTGGATCGGGATGAAACTTTCCAGATCTGATCTTCATTCTTCGGACTTCAAGATGGACGGTCGGATCGGAGCTTTGACTTGTCAATCTTTCTCAGTGAGCCGCCCAATTTGCTGCTGAAACAGACTCTCACAGCAGCGCATCATATACTTCCCGAGATCGATCGGGGATGAATATAAATCCCGATCGTCCTGAAAATTTTATCTCACGTCCAAAACTCCATGATTTTCGATCTGACCGGTCGGATTTTAATTTGAACGGTCCAATTGTTCCCAGAAAATCGAAGAAGTCACAGTTAGGGTTTCTGTGAATCCTGCGTTTTTCTGTTACAGCAGCCATTTCGCAGCAACGAACGGAAATCCAAACGGACTCTGATCGACACTAAAATTTGTGGGATTGTTCATCAACTTCCAATCTTGATTCTGACAGGAGGGATCTTCGTTTTAACGGCTCAAACAACGGAAAAAAAGAAAAGACTAAACAGCTAATGTACAGATCTATTTTCTGGAAATTAAAATTGCAATAATACATAAATTACATAATTTCCTATACTCATATGAACGAATTTTCATCGTTTATATGAGTTTACAATAGATCTAACGGGAAAACGGTGCCAACCCCAATCCATCTCTTCAACCATAGCAATTTAAAAATTATTAATGCATAATAATAAGTAAAATATCACCTACATGCAATTCCACTCCTTTAAATCGTTTAATTACGATTATGACTATATAAATCGTGGAACCTTTCTACGATACCACATGAAGGATGCAGGTTCTTAGATCTAAACGAGTTAGATCTATGCGCGAATGGATGGATCACGATTTATATGACACAATACATAATTAAAGGACTTAAACTACTACAAGGGGTTTAAGATCATGTTACCAATAACGGGAAGAGGCGCCTTGATCTTCCGATGTGTTCTCCAAGCGGTTGGTGGACACCCTACTTGATACATGAACCTCCTTGATATGCAACACCAAGAAAAACTTAGAGTTTTTTCTTCTACTAAAACCTAGACAAGAAAAAACTAATTTTCTCTCTTTTGATGTGGTGAAGTCGAAATTTCCAATGCCATTTACCCTTGGAATAACTCTCCTTTTATAGGAGAGTAAATCCTTAGTCTCAAGTATTAATTAATTAAACAAATAATTAATTAAACAAAATAAAAGATATTTTCCTTAATGACTAATTGTGACATGTATTGACCAATAGGAAATCAAATAACAAGTCATCCAACCAATCATATAACAAGAATATCTTTTATTTTCCATAACACAAGAAAATTAATTCTTGTGCTAAAAAGGACTTAAAAATGGCGCCACATTAGGGTATAAAAGCGCATAAAATGTCTTTTATGTGTATAATATTATTTAGTCCAACTAAATAATATCCATGCATATCAATTAATTATTGACCAATTAATTATTTACGAGGCCCAAATAACAAGAATATCATTCCAATTACTGAAGCCACATCGGGGACCATGGACCTATAACGAGGTAAGCTCAATAATTAATTATTCATCGAGCAGAATAAGTACATTAATTATTAATTCCGGGATTACGCCATACCATAAACCCAGCTGAACTCTACCAATTATAGGTGTGTACTTATACTCAACCCATGTAGAGTGAATAAGCGTCCATTGATATAATCACTACATACGGATTAACCCTCCATAGATTGTCCATTACGTGTGGGAAGTCTCCGTGAACCCGACTCGAGAATATCTTATCCTTATTTACCATCAACCCACGATGATCAATTAGTACACATATCGACTAGTAGCTAATTAGTCAAATGTGAACTCCGGGATCGATCACTTTCTTAGGGCTAACAAATAAGGGACTTTGTCTCTCTACTTCCGCGAGGAAGGAATGGATTCCATGTCTGTGAAAATCAGAACTACTCACTCATCCGGAGATAGTGCCAATGAGAAGTGGCTTGGAACACATATTTAAGTGAACCGTAACTAACACATCAAACACTACCCGGGACAAGCGGCACCCTGTGATCACCTCGGGATTAAGGTTGATCCATATATGATCATCTAATGATTTAATAAGATTCCTCGATTACGGAATTATATCGAAATACAGATTAAATCGGTCGATCTATATGAATGCCATCATATATAAATGCCCCACGTAGGTACCCTCTACCGATAGTCCGGATAAGACTATCACACCTAAGGTGTTACAGGCGCATTATTGGTGTTTTAATCAAGAGACCCTAAACTCGATTAAGTTCACCACGGACTAACAGATTTAAGTATATCACCACTAACTCAATCCTCACGTGCATGCCATACCTTTGAGTTAAGCGGTTACATCTTGATATACTTAGGGTTTCTGGTGATGTATTATTTACAAGCACAAAGCAAGTAATAAGGTGAGATAAAATCATCATCCATTACTAAAAACAATTACACAAATTGTCTTTCGGGCACTACACCTAACAGGATGGGCGAGTTCAACCGAGCTTCGGATCAATCGACTCCCCTCCACGTGTGATGTATGTTGCAGTGGTTCGACAAGACATAGCATAGCCGATAAGCCTTCGGGCTAAACGGGGCTTCTCTTGCCGGATCAGCCTGAACTGTCACATATGTTCCAACGAATAAGACGGCATAGGCTTGCCTACATAACCGACCCTATTCGGAGTACTTTGATTTGTTGTTTCTTATTGTCAAGACCAAAACCGTAATTAGAAAACCCACCACATTTTCAAAATATTGAGTGGAAGCGGGGAAGGAGACAACCGACCCCACGGCCTCTACTATAGGTGCAAGCACATGAGAGAAGGGTGACGCCACGAGCCGCTTGGATTTTGGCCCCCTACGGATGGTGTTCACCCCTATCAAAATTCAAGGCTTGGTCTCCGAAATGATAGGATTTTGGGCACTCGTTGAGTCACTGACTGACCCTACGGCGGCATACTCGGGGCGTGCTTTGAGATCTGATATAGTAGGTCACACTCTTTATGGATATTTTCGAAATATCTAGGCTAGAAAAGGAAGGTAATCAATGATTAAGGTCCGGGATGTCTGATTCCTGTGAGATGTTCGATTCTCGATGTTTAATCATTGAGAGAGATTGTCCCAGTTTAACCGTCTCCTCTTTGACCTACCCTACGGCGGCACTGAGGTGCGAGGTTAAATCCTTGGAATGGTAGGATAAACTTTTTTTTTAGTTTATAATTCCAAAAATAAAAATCTAGTAGTGAAATTTTAATTTTGAATTTATCTTTCTGTCATGTTTATTTACAACTTTAATCTCTAGGCTACTAAAGTGTTAGTAATAGGACGTCAATAAAAAAATGTGGAAAGTAACAAGTACGGTGTGAATTATCAACAAATGCAGTTAATTTTCTGAAAAGATTTTCTCTTGAGCATTTAAAAACATAAGTGATATAGTATACGTATGTCACGGGTGTCACTCGTGTTGAACGAGAGATGACCCTACTTAGTTTACAAAAGATGATATAGGACTATCAGATAAAATTCATTTAGTGAATTTTAAAAGTGTAATTACAAAACAAATTTCTAAATTGAATAATTGGAAAATCATATACGTAAGGCGTTGCTAGTTAGACGGTATTTGGAACTGATAAACTAGTGGGAGCTAAATTCTTATGATTTGTTGTTTTTCTGAATCATTAGAAATGTGTAATGGACTGCACAAGAGTTTTTCCATTCATTGGAAAAACAAGAATAAAGCGTTACTAGTTAGACAGTATTTGGAACTGATAAACTAGTGGGAGCTTAGTTCTGGAGATTTTATAATCTTTGAAACATCATGAACAAAGCATTGCTAGTTAGACAGTATTTGGAACTGATAAACTAGTGGGAGCTTAGTTCTGGGGGATTTTCTGAACTTTGAAAAATCATAAATACAAAGTGTTGCTAGTTAGACTGTATTTGGAACCGATAAACTAGTGGGAGCTTTGGTCTTATGATTTGTCGATTAGAAAAATTGAATAGTCCAAGCTATAACACTATCATTAGGCGTCCCACAGCTCAAGAGTAGGTCTACTCAAACGAACTGCTAGTTCAAGACTATTTCCATTTAAGGAAAGTCGAGAATGGGAAAGAATGTTTGTACGTGTTAGTCATCTAAACTAAGTAGTTTTAAGGCTAAACCGGAAAATTAATTGGAAATTAGAGGACAAGGAAAGTGATTTCGGATCACTAACCAATGCATCCTTAGCAATTTTCTCAAAAAGCTAAAGTTCTTTGGAAGAACTAGGTAGCTTTGCATTAAACGATAAATAAAATAAACAACGGGCAGTTATTTCAGATAGACTAGTGGGAGTGATATAAGGAAATGAATCTCGGATTCAATTCTTGAGTACTACAGAAAATTCATTTTCTATTTTCGGATTCGTTGGAACGAACGTATTCATTTTCAATATGATAATTTGTTTGTCTTATTGACGATAAATATAACATTCATATACGAACCCAAGACTCGGAATTTTGTTTGATAAAGTCGAACCACTAAGAAATCTTTGAATAGGTATATGTAACACATCTTAAACAATATAAACGCAAATGGTTTCCGTATTTTGATAAACACTTCTTTATATACTATTAATTAGTGCATATTCCCCAATGACAAGATCTGCAGACTGGCTTAGGGTGATTCCTTTCTCCCAGTCAAAAGAACTCTGTCTCAAAGGAACAATGCCTAAGTTTCCTCTGAATCGGGAAAGGGTAATAGATTTAAAGAAGCTACATAGCTTGTTCATATTAACCTTCGGGGTCATATGGAAGATACAAGCTAGTGGGAGCTTTTGAAGTAGTGACATCTCGTTTGACAACTATTCGAGACTCCGGTAAGTTTATCCAAAATATTTGGAGGAAATCTCTGATTTCACCAGAGATAGAGTATTCCATACTCAGAAATAGGTTATTGCGTAGTCTTCAGGACTGATGCTTGGCCTGCCTCCCAGTGAAGTGTTTTTACTAAGGAATACACTATAAATTTGCCTTATATAGTTATTGATGTGCTACGATACGCTGCTGAACTCATTTAAGATATTGGTTGCAAAATAACGATTGTAATGAAAAACCGAGAAGTCTACCTAAAAGATGCCTACGCATTTGTGGATAAGGAGTGAATTCGGTTCACCCCACTTCCGTAAATATAGACATTTAGCATTTAGTGCTTGAAGGTAGGACTGGAAATCTTGCGTACACGTTCAGGTCGTGAAACATCTTAATGCATTGAGTAAAGGTTGGTAAAAAAACTCATAAAATCAGAGAATGACGGTGATACTGTCAAACTCGGTCTTATAGAGTCCATAAATAACAAGAGATCTTGAAGTATTTGTACTCAAGATATTACTAACTGATTTGTTCAGTCCACATCCAACACCGGCAGTTGGTCATAACACTATTAAAAACTACTAAACTAGATCAATATATCAATCCACCCTGAACGCAGTGGGAGTATGGTTTGTCCATTACCCATTGCAGGACCTTACGGTCTATAGGGTAGATTGATGACCTATTGTCCTTTGTGGGCTGTGTAGGATCCTGATCATAGAGGTTGGTTTAAAAGCCATATCCCTGTGAATGGAGTTTGTTACTCCAATTCTGTTGAAACTCTTGTAGAACCACCTGAGTATCTCAGACCCAGTGGGAGTAATTGGAACTACATCGAAAAGAGTCAAATGAATAGAAAAGTTTAACTTTCAACACAAACTTGAGAAAAATTTAGGGGTGATTCCCTAAAAGGTAGAGAGTTAACCAGACCGTGATCTCTCTTACCACTCAGTCTTGCTTGATTTTGTCAGAAAGTGGGAAATAGGGGTGATTCCCTAAGACTTCCTTGCCAAACAACGGAATCTGAATTCATTCTGAATAGAAGGGTTTTAGCTAAGAACAAATAAGGGATTCGTTACAACGCAGAAAATAGGGGTGATTCCCTAAGACCATTTTGCGAGACTAACGGTATCTTAATTTATTCAGAAAGAACCTTTGGCAGGATGTCTACCATAGCTTATATCCTTTGGGGATTAAAGAAAACCTCTAGGTCATTTCAAAGTTATACATTTTAACATGTGGACTTGACCATAATATTGATTTTTCGTAGAAAGGGCTTCGATATTAGTAAAGTAGTATGTAGATTAGTGTTTGTGAATGGTAACACTGAAACAGTTGGAAACAACATGGGTGTGTTATCTGAAGTCTGAATCTGACATGCCATCGGGATTCATTCTAAAGCATTTGATTCGCACAAATTCTCGAGAATCAATCATTGGCAATCCCAACGTGTATTTTACGGTGCTTAACTCCAAGATCAAAAGTCTCCTAGAACACGTGTATTGAGCAGCCACAGCCTTCCAACGTGTCTTTCCCAGCAACACCAGGTGGATGGTGTTTCCCGCCGCCGGACCTCCTTTATATGCTACCGGAATAATCCAAAAGATTATTCCAACTCAAAACCCGAAGAAAGATGGCCGAAAATTCTAAGCCACTCTCTTCCAATATGGCGTGTTGTATATATGTCAAAAGGCTTGGAAGAACTCTCTTTATATAGGAGAGTAAAACTTAACCTCCAAGGATTAAATAATTAAGAGATAATTATTACATTAATCCTTTATTCCAAATAAAAGATAAATAAAATGATTATCCCAAAAAAATTAAGATAAATCACATTATTATCCAATATTCCATGAATTATCAATTAACAAATAAAAGATAAATCACACATTAAATAATTATCCAAGAAAACTAATTTCTTTCTAATTATAACATAAAAAATGCGCCCTACCCTTATTGAATAAGGCCACACGCATTTTTCCCACACCTTGGGCCGAGCTCACGAAAAATTTCTTTTCCGTGTATTTAATTATCTAGTTCAACTAAACAATTAATCCACATATCAAATTAAATAGCCCAACACACTATTTAATTACAATTGAGGTGAAACGACGAGAAATCCAATTATGCTATTTCGGGAGCCACGTCGGGGACCATTGACCCATATTCAGGAGCTACAATAAATTAGATAAAATTATTCGTCAGACAGAATAATTATATCCAACCTATTAATTCCGGTATTACACCACCATAAACCTGAAATTGAACTCTATCGAATATAGATAACTTACACTCAATTTATGAGTCGAAAGCGTCAACTGATATAATCTTACATACGGATAAATCCTCCATAGACTGTTCACTTAGACTCGAGATATTTCCGTTGACCCTTCTCGAAACATATTATCCTTATTTACCATTAACCCCTAGTGATCAATTAGTTCATATTCAACATAACATGAACTCAGCCGATCGATCAGTTTCTAGGGTCAACAAATAAAGGAACTGTCTGTCTACTTCCTGAGGGATGGAATGGATTCCATATCTATGATAACACAGACTACTCACTCATTCTAGAATAGAGCCAATGAGAAGTGTTGGACCACATACTACGAAGTGATCCTTACTAACACATCAAACTCTACCCCAGTCTAAGCAGTCGTCTGTGATCACCTCAGGATTGAGATTAATCCATAGATCATAATCTTGTGATTCGATAAGACTTCTCGATTACGGAATTATATCGAGAACTCAAATCAAATCAGTTCAGCCCTATATGATTATCATCATATATAAATGCCCCACTAGGTACTCTATTACCGACAGTCCGGATAAGACTGTCACACCGAAAGTGTTCTGGGTGCATTATTAGCAAATTAATCTAGAGACCCGTACTCAGATCAATAAACGCTACGGACTAAGTTAATTTTAAGTATATTTCACAAACTCCATCCTCGTATGTATAGCCATACACTGAGTTATGTGATTACATAATCAATATACTTTAGGGTTTTCTGTAGTGTATTAATATTGGCAATAAATGCGAATAAATAAGATGAAATAAATTCTGTTATTTATTTAAATAAAACAATTACAAATTGTCTTTTGGGCATAAAACCTAACAACCATGGCATACATTAGACTGCCAACTGCACTAGCATAGGGAACTTTTGACATATACTCCTTCTCTTCAGCTGACTGTGAAGCATAAACAGACTAATGAACATTAGATGACATAGGAGTATCTATTGGTTTTGAGCAGACATCCCAAACATGGCCAAAATCTTCTACACATAACCCTTCTGAGACAAAAATAGTTTTTTCTTACTTCTATCTCTCCAGATCTCCATCCCCATGATTTTCTTGGCTGCACCCAAATCCTTCATTTAAAATTCAGCACTGAGAAGGTTCTTCAGATTTTGAACATCATACTTCCTTGCAGCAGCAATCAACATGCCATCCATATACAAGACAAGATAGATATGAGATCCATCTTTGTAGATGTGGTATACACATGATCATAAGGACTTTGTTGTAACCTCTTTGAAGCATAAATCATCAAACCTTTAATACCACTGCCTTGGAGCTTGCTTCAAACCATACAATGATTTCTTCAACTTGCAAACATAATTTTCCTTGCCAGGAACTTGAAAACCCTCAGGATGTGTCATATATATCTCCTTATCCACCTCACCATGTAGAAAAGCATTTTTCACCTCTAATTGCTCAAGTTCCAGATCCTGTTGTGCCACCATTGCTAGTAACACCCTGATTGAAGTGGATCTGACAACTGGTGAAAATATTTCATCAAAGTCAACCCCTTCCTTTTGACCGAATCCTCTTACAACCAAACGTTCCTTATACCTGACCCCTTCTGCCTTAGTTATTCCTTCATTTTTCTTGAAATTCCATTTACAAGTCACAACTCCCTTGTCAGTAGGCTGTTTGACCAATTTCCAAGTCTGATTCTTCAACAATGACTCCATTTCATCTCCCATGGCTGCATGCCACTGAGATGCTTCGGTACATGTCACTACTTCCCTATAAGTAGTAGGTTCAGCAACCTCTACCTCTTCTGCAACTTGGAGTGCATATCCAGCCAAATCATCATACCCATATCTCCTTGGAGGTATCCCAACATTAGATCTTCTAGGCCTACTGGCAGCTAGACTCTGCTGATCAATGTTTGTATAACGCCCTACTGAGGTCTCAGTAGGCTGGCTTGGATCAGATTCTGGTTCGTATCCAGATCAGTATAATGTTGATTTGGATCCACCGATTGTTGCATATCAGTAGACTCCACCTGAAGCTCTACCGGTTTCTTAACACTATCAAATTCAACACTGGTTTCAGACTCAGTAGACCTCCCCACTGATGAGTTTAACATAGAATTTTCATCAAACACAACGTCCCCCTACTGAGGATTACTCTGGACTCTGCTGATGACCAAATCCTATATCCTTTCACTCCATCACCATACCCCACAAACACACCCTTCTTGGCTCTTGTCTCCAACTTCCTTCACTAACATGATAGTAATTTGTACTTCCAAAACCCTTAGAATCGAGTAGACAAAGAGGCTTGCGACCACATCTCAAATGGTGTCTTGAGATTGATTCTGTGTGTGAGGACTCCTATTGATTAAGTAGCAAGTTGCTTTTCTGACCTCTGCCCAAAATCTCCTTGATAAACCAGCTTGAGAAAACATACATCTTGCCCTCTCCTATAGAGTTTGATTCATCCTTTCAGCTACACCATTCTGCTGAGGTGTATTCCTTACAGTATGATGTCTGGCAATACCCCCAACTGCACAAAATGAATCAAAATCCGTCAGTAATTCAGACCATTATACATCGAAGCTTCTTGATTTTCTTGCCTAACTGATTCTCCACTAGGGCCTTCCACTTCTTGAAGTTACTGAATGCATTACTTTTGTTCTTCATCATCACCACCCAAGTCATCCTTGAACAGTCATCTATGAATGACACAAAATATCTGTGACCACCGAATGGCTCAACTTTTGATGGAACCCAGCAATCTGAATGGGTATAATCAAGTGATGCCTTTGTGTTGTGCAACCCTGCTGAGAACTTACTTCTATGCAATTTCCCAAACACACAATCTTCACAAAAGTCTAGATTATTGACCTTATATCCCCCAAGAAAGAATCTGCATACCCTTTTCACCTATGTGACCAAGTCACGTGTGCCCACGACCAGTCTGCTTGAGGCCCGGTGAACTACTGAGGATGCAACAAAGAAGAAGTGCTGAGATCTGATGAGATCTTTGTAATATATACAAGGTTACCCTCTTGATGCCTTTGAGGACTACAACTGAATCTTTGAAGACATTCAGCTGTCAACCTTCACCCTCAAAATTGAACCCCTTGCTGTCCAGTAGACTAAGAGATACCAAATTCATGGTCATCTGTGGAACATGTCTTACATCTTTCAGTGTACAGAATTTACCATCCTATGTCCTTAACTTTACTGAGCCAATTCTCACAACTTTGCAAACCTTGCTGTTGGCCATATATATTTGACCACCATCTATCTGCTCATAAGTAGAAAACCACTCCCTGTTTGGACAAATATGGTAGGATGCTCCAGAATCAAGTATCCAGACATCATTATGGTGTGTAGAATCCCCTGCAACTAGAACCAGATCCTCATCAGATTGCTCAGTAGCCAAGGCTACTGTGCCAGAATTGCCTTCCTGCTGTTTCTTCTTCCTTGGACAATTGGACTTCCAATGTCCATGCTCCTTACAATAATTACAGACATCAGTAGACTTAGGACCTTTGGACCCTGACTTCTTTTTCTTCTTATGTCCATATCCTTTTCCACTATTGCTGCTAGCTACTAGCCCAATGACTGTTGTCTGTCTCGCTGACCTTGTGTCTAAGCTTCATGGCATGTAAAGCGCGGACCTCACATCCTATAAAGCTATTGTATCCTTCCCAACTATGAAAGAGCGCACAAAGTTTTCATATGATGCGGTAATGACACCAACTGGATTAAGGCTGCATCTTCATCCTCAATTTTAACATCAATATTCCTTAAATCAAGTAATATTGTGTTCAGCTGGTCAGGAAGGTCCCTTAGTGGACTCCCTTCATGCATCTTCAAACTGAACAACCTCTGTTTCAACAACAACTTGTTGGTCAGTGACTTGGTCATATACAGGCATTCAAGCTTCTTCCACAACTTGGCTGCGGTGTCTTCCTCAGCAACCTCAGTGATAACATCATCAGATAAGCACAACATGATGGTTGAATGTGCTTTCTCTTCCAGACTGGCATAATCTGTTGCACCTGTATTTGGTTTGTAAGATAAAGGACTCCACAAACCCTTCTATTTCAACAGTGCATGCATCCTGATTTTCCACAGACCAAAACTGTTCCTTCCTGTAAATTTATCGATTTTCACGTTTACTGCTGACATCTTTTCTTGCTAAAGATCAGAACTTTATCATAGATCCTAGCACATTACTGAAGGTCTTGGTAAAGATGAAGTTTATCGTACATATTGTTTTCTCCAGAATCTTTCTTTGATACCACTTGTTATAATGGATGGAGATAACTTCAGATGCAAGAAATAGAAACAGATGCAATCAAACACAAATAATCAAAGGAGAAAATAGAAAAACAAGAAGAACATAGATTTAACATGGAAAACCCCTCTCAAAGTGAGAGAGATAAAAAACCACGGGCAGAAAAGAGATCTTTATTATTATGCACTGAGTTACAGATTTCACACACACAGACAATGCAACAACAACTTTATTTATAGGTACAAATCCTTAAACCCTAGCCGTTAGGAATATTTATGCGAAGCACCATAAATACCCCTATACGTGTCCTCCTTTTAATGTCATGTATAGCTTTCACATAATGTAATTCAACAGATGTGGGACCATCTTTGTATTCAAGACTCGGCAGACTTCACTCTCTCTTGTGAAGCTTGATGAGACTCCACCCTACTTGACGCTTATTGAATTTGAATACACTTCTCATTTGTCCATCACACAGTTGAGTCTTCAGATTGGTTCCACCAGATATAGAGTTTAAGTCACTTTACTGACAGAGACTACATATTTGAGGCAGTACTCCAAGACTTTAATTATTAAAACCGGAAGCTCATGACATTGGATACGATCTAATATGATCATTCAGTCATATGATGACAATTAATTTAAACGTTGGATAAGAATGACCACATCTAATTTTGGAAAGGTTGTTTTCAAAATTATAAGATTTAAGTATCGACTTAATTCTACCATTGCTTAAAGCTTAATTAAATAGTCAATGTTTTGAATACGATTCAAAAGGTTAAATAAACAATTTAACAAACTTTAGATTTTCTTTATGAAAGGAAATTAAGGACATGGCTCTTGTGATCTTTCTTAAGTCTTATGAAGTCTACAATAAAAAACATTTTTCAAGTGCTTAAAGGATTAAAAAGGAAAGTTAGTGCATTAGCTTAAATAGAGAACTTATTGAAGTTTCTATTCTAGGCAAGAGAGTTGAGATAAATCTATCTAAATTCAAGTCAACTCTAAGATATATGATATCTTGCGAGTGTGATTAAATTGGAAAGATTGAATACATATATGGAAAGTGAAGCAAACGTTGTAACACTTACCACGTTCTGGATCTAGTAAACTGATAAGGGAACTAAATAAATGTTATTATGTTCCGGTTCTTTTGAAGAACATACTTTCAGTTATTTGTTAGGATTTAATAGATTCAATTGTAAAGAATAAATGTTATTCCGATAAAGTTGGAAGGTCATTGAATCTAACATACTAGATTGATGTCACTATATAGTTGATATATGTGATGAGATCTCAACTAAGTATTTGTAAGGCTGTTATCCTTGATATTTGTAGTTGTTCTATATGTCGACTCTCTGGAAGAGAAACATATAATCAAATGTCATTTAGATGATGTCTGAACCATTTGATTATGAATCATGTGGGTGATACGTATCCTATATAAAGATGACTAAAATACCCTTTTATGAAAAGGTTATAAAGTCTAGAAAAATTATGCAAGCCTAAACATACCGATGTTTGTTGGCTTATGACAATTAATGCCACAAATAATTGTTTGTTAATCTCTATGACTAATTTTAGAAATAGTCAAGTGTAGTCAGTGAAGTGCATAATTCGGAAAGCCGGAAAAGTTCGAGCTAAATGCGAATATGAGATTGATGAGCTACTTAGGAATTAACCTTCAAATGATTTGAAGTAATTAATACCTGAAGGGTGTTTCAGAAGTCGTCTGAAAAGGAATAAGATTCTCCCTTGAAGGATACCATTTTTGGGATACACAATTGGATTGTGTTCTTGAAATGGAAACAACACATTTTATGATAAAGGTGTGATGCAATCCATGCGAAGTATCCTTTACCCGTTTCGGGATAGTGCCCTTATACTTAACCGAGTTCCAAAGAATAAAAGTCGAATAAATTCCATATTAGGTATGGAAGAGGATAATGTCGAATCTATCTTAACCGATGATTTGAAGTTGTCATAGGCAAAGTCAGAAAGGCTTGGAGCCTAGTACGACATATGCGACTTTGTGGAATATCTTAGCACGTACGCTAGTTATTATTTACTTGTCCGTGGAGCAAAATGTTTGTCTCCAAACATGCTGTCTTCTAGAGGAAGTGTTTTTTACAAAAGAAACAGTGGGAGTAAATTGAGATCTCAAATGTAGTTTGAGAACCACAAAGATATATTCAACCAATAGGAACACGAGCAGACGCCGCATAGCGATGATGTGTAGAACACTGCTCAGTGCACACAAAAGTTCTGTAAGTCTGTAGATAACCTCAGGCCTGAAAAAACTGTTGGCATGTTCATCTTGAAGAATGAATATCTCACGACTTATGTTTGAAAGGCAAGATTGAAAGATATGGCCAGGAGCCATAATATCTGAATTAGATTCCATCAGTGACAACCAGGTTATGAACCTAGTCTATCTTACCTAGAGGGAATGTCCCTGTAAGGCTGAGCCTAGTTCTATTCAGACTATGCTTGTTGTAATTTCGTATCATGGCTATATGATAGTGTTGAAGACGTTGGGCAGACAACTCAATGTTCATAGACGATAACATGATATGTAAGACCACGCGATCCATTTATGGACTCAAACAAGTTTCTCTAGACGTTTTCTTTGTTTGACAATCAAAGGAGTTTGATTTAGTCAAAAGAAGGGGGTGTTATGATTTTTGAGCAAGGTATTGGATATCTCTCTCGAGAATTACCACCCCATGTCATTGTAATGTTTGGTAGTTCAAGGTCTTTACGAAAGCACTTGGATTGGCCATTCTTATTTTTGGAAATAAGAATATATAGCGATAGATTTAACTGCTGTTAGATTATAGTTTACCTATATAGATGTGATGCTAAAAGATTTTAGCATAGATCGCGACAGGGGATACTGCTAGCCGGTGTTCTCAAGATCTATCTATGTTAGGACGTTAGTTCTAAAGATGAGGTGAAAGATGATGCTTATGGAAGGTTTCCTTCGCTACTGCGATGGGAACCATCATAAAGGTAATGCCGGATGTTCATAGTCCATGAATGATCATTATCAAGTATGAAAGTAAATCTGGTGAATGCCGAGAATATCCTCAAACAAGTTAAGGATGGTTTCCTAGTTTATCGAAACTTGGAAGCGATTAAATATAGTAATACAGACGTATATCCTGAGTCTTATGAAGGCGAGTGGGAGTTACAGTCTGGGTTTGCAGTCACATTGATTAAGTGATACAGTGAGCTGGAAATGTTCTTGGCTATGGGTCGCTGTAAATTCTACATCCTTGTATGGTTGTTCCACCTTTTCTATATAGCTGATACAGTAAGTGGATTCATTGCTTAAAGCAAGGACCAGGGTCTCATTAGAGATTCGTGTGTGTGTTGAGGCGGTTTCTTTGACTTGGTCATTTGGAACATGATATGAAGATAGTCTGAGTCCCCACGGATAGCGATCCGCTCACGGCTAGGGTTGGTTGCTAGTATTGCATGAGATTCTTGTGATTCAACTTGGTCTTGTGTGTGCGAGTGATTGGTTTTAGGCCAAGTGGGAGATTGTTGGAATAGTGTCCTAAACCCAATCGGGTTGGACCGGATCCGACCGAATTGGATCATTTCTACAATTTCTTTATGTTTGTATATATATTAAATGGTTTTTTTGTTGTCATACATCTGTTCTTCTAAAGAACCAATTATGAATTTTTAAATGATAACGTCCTTAGTATTAAACAGTGATAGAGAAACCATGAAAGACGATTATGATTGATGAGATCTCTAATCACTTTAATAAGTTTGATACTTAAGTGTCTCTAGGCTGATGTACTATTAAATAGGCCATTGATAGTATAAACAGACTAGCACGTATTAGATGTATTCTATCTTTAAGGGCAGTGATAGATCTTGTCTATCAAAGTGTAGTGACACTTGGACGGTACGTGGACATGTATTAGATAATGCGTACGTTAGGCTGACCCCCTTATATTAAGTGTCACACTATCTGCAGTTGTGTAATTATCCTTTAGACCGGAGTCTTCATGGCATCACGGTGTGGATTGTAATGCTTCGACACTATTGAGGTTTCCACTAGTCACGGGGCGATCATGCGGTAGTGATTGGGTATGATACTGAAGCATGCGGAGTATACATGTATGGTCGTCTGGGAATCGCATACCCTATCAGTAGGGTTGAATATCCGAAAGAGCCTTCTTATAAGGAATGTCTTACTCTTGTGAATCTTTGCAAAGTGAAAGTAAAAGATTTACATCGAGAGATCATGATATCCAGATTATAAGATACGATCGTTAATGTATTGACACTCGAGATACAATCGTATGGATATTATTGCAGCGACAGGATTGTAAGTTACACGGTAACTGATTCACATGAAAGGAAGTAGTCATTGCATTTGACTCTTCCGATGATTGGTGGTCATGGTGTGTTGCTAGACTCTATCCCGTGATCGTTAGGCATGAAGGGCATTTTCGTAATTTGCACTTTGTGTCTATGACCAACATATTCGAAGCCTATTGGGTCACACACATGTGAATATCTAACGGATTAAATTGTGGTTATAGATGATAACCAAATAAGGAAAGTTTATCTCATACTATAATGGTTATAGGGGTAAATTAATATAGTGGTATTTATTTATTATGAATAAATTAAATAGAAGATATTAATTATGTTGATTAATTAAATATGTATATTGATACATATAATTTGATATATATATATATATATATATATATATATATATATATATATATATATATATATATATATATATATATGATATACATGTATTTTGTAAATTAATTAATCATAGCATTGTATTAATTAAAGAATGTTCGGAAGTCAATAATTGGCTATATGGGGCGCCACATTGAAGTTTACAAGATACACTTGGATTGTGAAATTTAATTAATAAGATTACCATATATTAATATTAGATATTAATGACTATAGTTTTGCACACATGTGTAAATTGATTTATAGTAATATGATAAATATAGTCAATATAAGATATTGACAACATATTGAAAATATTTAATATAAGATATTGAATATTAATGAGATAAATCAATCAATTATATTTTCCTTATTTTATTAGGAAAATGTTTTCTTCTCCTCCACAGTTAGATGGGGCGCCCCTCTCACTATAAATATGAGGTGGGTGTCAAGCTCTTTTGCACATCACAATTCCAAGAGCTAATTGTTTTTGTGTAAAGTAGAGAGCATCCTACAGATAGTTTGAGAGAGGGGAAAAAGACCGGTCTAGCAACCGGAGTTTTCCAATAGAAATCCATGATGGGATTCCAGCGGGCTGTTCGTGTGGACTAGCGGTAGATGCCGAACACTTGGGCGGATCTATGCAGAACTACTCTCCTCAGACTGTCAAAGTGTCAATCTTGTAGATCAACCAAGGTAATCACTGTCTACTAGCTTATTTGTTTATTGATTAAACAAAGTCGTTCCTGGTTAAAAGGAAATAAATTTTAGAATTCCGCTGCGTTCCCGCGTAGATTTCCTAACACGATTGTCCTTGACTACACAAGCTTCACAATCTGCAAGACTATCACTCCCTGGCTTCAAAAGCTTCAGTGACTTACTCTTTATCACTGCTCCTTGAGAACAAATCTTTTAGCAGCTATCACAAAGGTTGCAACTCCTTCTTAGATTCCTCTAATTCAATTGGCTCAGTTGATGTGAATTGCATTCATATACTTGTGATCAATCTCAGTGCTTGATGTGGAATTTGAGCTCTGATTTCTGAGTTGATCTCTAGAGGTTTCTTTTCAGTACAGAGAGAAGGCTTTTCAAATTGACATAGTTTTTGCTTGTTTCTTATCAGATTCAATCGTTGTTCTTCTTGTCTATAAATGCCTTCTATTTATAGCCTTGATAATCCTTGATTTGAATTTCCGTCCGTTGGCTATTTAATGTGGAGAATAATCCTTGATTTAATTCTTGATTTCACCTTAATTATATTCTCCTTGATTTCACTGATCGGATTTTTTCTTCAAACGTTTATCAGAAAATCAGTCCTGATTGATCCTCAATTGATTGTGCATTTAATGCTTGATCTTCATCATTTGAAATCTGAACGAGTAAAGTTTACCGGGCCGTTTCCTGAACGGTTAAGTGATCCTTCTGACTTTGCAGTTTAGATCTTCCTTCACTGCTTTGTCTTTACTCGGCTGATAGTCTGTTTACTCTGCCGGTTTACTACTTTGTTATTTTATTTGATCTTTCAGGTACTTCTTGTACTTCACTGATCCTTTGATTTGGGTGAGATCAGTGTACACAATATTTGACATTGTACTTCATCATTTGAATTATAACTTAGACTTATCCAAGGTCATCACAGAGTTCCTTGGTTATATGTCAGATCAGTGTCTTCATGCTTGTCTGCTGGTACTTGGCTGGCTTCACTATGCCGAATATCTGTTTTACTTCCCCATCCAACCAACTAGTACAATAATTTTCTGACTCAACTTATAAAATATGTCAGACTCTAAGTAAAGACTTATACAGAGAATTCTAACTTATTTCCGGCTTGCTATAATAGCTAGTATGGCCATCATCAAAACATAACAAAATGTTCCTATCAATTTCCCCCTTTTGATGATGCCAAAACCCTCATAATCCTGAACAAAATTATACAAGAAAATTCTTAATAATCAATAGAATAAAACCCAAATTTTATTCATCCATTCAAGGGCAATAAGAAATTGCATCTTTTTTCAAAAAAAAATCACAGGCATAGAATAAATTCAACAATATTTATTTGAGGGTTACTTCTTCTTTTCTTCAAACCTGATGCCCTTGCCTTTAATGCCTTGCCCTTGTCTGTTGGGATTTCCTTCTTTCCACTGGAGCTTTCAGGCTTGCAACTCCCTTCCCCCATTTTGGCATCACCAAATTGTTCTTCCAAAATTTTGTTGGCTGCTTCAAATTTTGGGAGAGGGCCAAATCTTTCCTCAAGAATGTTCTTTGTGGATCCAGTGGCATTGAGTAGGGTGTTGAGTTGCTTTCGAAAGTAATCCATAACCTCAACCACATGGTGAATTTGTTGTGTATGAGCATTCAATGTATCCACCAGAGTTTTGAGATTTCCATCAATCTTGCCAGCAAGAAACTCAAGATTTGTTTGGACATGGTAGGGGATGAGATGGTGTAGGTTGCAAAGTAAGTTGCCTTGTCTCTCCATTACCTCATCTGGAACCTTAATGTGACTGATGAGGGCTTCAATTTTGTGATTTAAGGAGGTTTCATCACTCCTTAATACAGTTTTCAGATTTTGCCTATTGTGGAATTGCCTTTCCATGTCCACAATCAGGGGTTGAATGTCCAGATTGAACAGTCTATCGGAATCATCTTCTGCTGGTGCTGATGCATCATTCATCTTCTTCATCTTCAGTTTGGGAAAATGCATCACCCTACTCTTCTTCCTCTTCCTTTTCCTCGTCATTCTTTTTTTCTTTTTCTTCAGCAATCTCATGACCAGATATAGATTGTTGAAAATCGCTTGCATCTCCTAGTCCTTGTGAGGACTGTCCTTCTTCTCCGTGTGCTGGAGACCCAGTTTCTTCTGCTGGTGTTCCTCCTTGATCAATGTTGGGGGTGTTGACAAGTTCAGTAGAGTGAGTTTTATCAGCTGGGTCACTCGGCTGTTTGTCAACTTTGCTATTGATCCTGAGATTTACCTCTTGAATCGTCAGGTCATCATCAGAAAGATCTATCTTTTCTTGATCATCTTCAAGATGATCTCCTTCCTGTGGCACTTCCACCATTTTGTCCTCCTCATTGTCAGTATCATCTTCCTCTGCTGCTTCATCAGAGGATGTAATTTGGTATCTTTCTTCACCATCTTCCAGATAGGTGACCGCTTCTTGTCTCTCTGCTTCAGTTGCTGTATCATCACTAATCACCATGAGACATTCCTTGTTACTGGTACTGGTCATAGGAGTTCCATCATGTGCCGTTTGAGATCTTGTTATTCTCCCCACTCTTGATCAGCTGCTTTCAGGATCTTTTCTTTTACATCCGGCGGTGGTTTTGGTTTTCTGGGATGCCTTTACATAGGTAAACATCACCTTGGCCTTCTGTGGAGGGTGCAGATAGATGGGTGTCACTTTGATTTGATCGAATAGATGTTGAAGTGGTATCCCATATGATTTCCTTTCCTAAAACTCACCTTTCTTCTGGAAACCCTTGCTTGGTGCCGTAATTGCCAGATCAATTTCCTTCTGGATTTGACCTTTCAACCTTTTGAAGACAAACAGTGACCAGTCAAAGGAGATACCTTGATAGATAATCGCCATTAATTTGATCCATAGCTCACTCAAATTCTCCATCGACCCTTTTCTTCCTTCAATGTTTCTGGTGATGACTGGAGCAAACTCAGCAAATGTTCGTTTGAGTACTGATCTGGGTAAGTTGTATTTCTTCATGTTCCTTTTGCGGTTCTTTCCAATATCGTTCCAGAATGCATTGATGTCGATCTGCATCTTCGTCACATCGACGGGACCTGTATTAGGTAGATTTAAGAATCTATTGAGGATTCCAGGGGTAATGACTACTTCTTTCTTGAATATTCTACTTACAATACGATCTGGGTCACTTTTCTTGGTGCTAGGAATGAACTTTGTATTCTTCCAAAATGCAATCAGGGTTTCATACCATATTCCTGTGATTGGAGGGTTTAGGAAGGTCATCAACACCAAATTAGTACAGCCATCAACTAATCATCTTGCCTGTGCATCATTTTCGTAAAATGGTAGATAGTGTTCAGGCTTGAAAAACGATCCAGTAATGATCGATTTTTCTTAATATTTTTCTGTGGCAGACTTTGAAGAAGAAGATGCCAAGAAAAAAACTTTGATTTTGCAGAGAGAGTTGGGTTTATGATTTGCAAGAGAATGTAAAGATTTCTGAAAAATCTCTAAGTGTAGTTTAAATAGGATGATTTTTTGGTAGTGTGAATGTGGTTGAATATGGAAGGATTTTGTGACGTAATGGCGTGATTTTATGTATATAAATCATGGTAGTGGAGTGTAGGGGGGAGTGGATTGAGGTAAGTAATGATAAATCATGGGAATCGAGGCGTTTGTAATTTAAAAAATAATGCACTTACCTCCATGATTAAAAATTGATCTCCACGTGGGTAATTTTCTACAGTATAATCCTCCATAACTTCTTGATTTTCCACATGTGTAAAACTGATTTACTTCACACTTTAGTTTGCTGTTTACTTCAATGTATAGTTCGGTGGAGTGACTTGGCTGGTCACTGGGCCGGTGAAGTGACTTCTTTACTGAGCTGCCGTATACACTTGTTCCTAACAATCGGTGCAGGTAACTTCGCCGAGTACCAGTTCATTACTTGCCTTAGGCAGCTGGTGAAGTTGTTAGATGTAATATCCTCGGATCAACCATAGATTGACCCGATTAAGCAGTGGAAGTATCAGATCTAGATATAAACGAAACAAAGAACATAAATTAAAGATCTAAACCTACAAAGGGGTTTAGGAGCCAACATTTTTATGGTGCTTAACTCCAAGATCAAAAAAGTCTCCTAGAACACGAGTATTGAGCAGCACAGCCTTCCAACGTGTGTCTCCCAGCAACACTAGGTGGATGGTGTTTCTCGCTGCTGGACCTCCTTGATATGCTACCGCAATAATCCCAAAGATTATCCCAACTCGAAACCCTAGAAAAATAGCCGAAAATTTCAAGCTATTTTTCTTCCCAATATGGCGTGTTTAAGTGTATGTCAAAAGGCTTGGGAGAACTCTCTTTATATAGGAGAGTAAAACTTAACCTCCAAGGATTAAATAATTAAGAGATAATTATTAGATTAATCCTTTATTCCAAATAAAAGATAAATAAAATGATTATCCTAAACAAATTAAGATAAATCAAATTATTATCTAATATTCCATGAATTATCAATTAACAAATAAAAGATAAATCACATGTTAAATAATTATCCAAAAAAACTAATTTCCTGATAACTAATTAACATAATGCGCCCTAACCTGAACTAAATAAGGTCCATGCGCATTTTTCTACACCTTGGGCCAAGTCCTCAAAAAAATTCTTTTTCTGTGTATTTAATTATCTAGTCTAACTAAACAATTATTCCACATATCAAATTAAATAGCCCAATCCACTATTTAATTATAATTGAGGTGAAACAACGAGAAAACTAATTATGCTATTTTGGGAGCCATGTCGGGGACCACGGACCCATATTCAGTAGCTACAATAAATTAGATAAAATTATTCGTCAGACAGAATAATTATATTCAAGCTATTAATTCCGGGATTACACCACCATAAACCCGAAACTGAACTCTATCGAATATAGATAACTTACAGTCAATTTATGAGTCGAAAGCGTCCACTGAAATAATACGGATAAATCCTCCATAGACTGTTCACTTCGATTCTGGATATTTCCGTAAACCCTTCTCGAAACTTATTATCCTTATTTACTATTAACCCCCTAGTGATCAATTAGTTCATAACAAATATAATATGAACTCGGCCGATCGATCAGTTTCTAAGGCTAACAAATAAGGGAACTGTCTGTCTACTTCCCGAGGGAAGGAATGGATTCCATATTTGTGATAGCACCGACTACTCACTCATTCCAGAATAAAGCCAACGAGAAGTGTTAGACCACATACTACGAAGTGATCCTTACTAACACATCAAACTCTACCCTAGTCTAAGCAGTTGTCTGTGATCACATCAGGATTGAGATTAATCCATATATGATCATCTTGTGATTCGATAAGACTTCTCGATTACGGAATTATATCGAGAACTCCAATCAAATTGGTCCAGCCCTATATGATTATCATCATATATAAATGCCCCACTAGTTACCCTATTACCGACAGTCCGGATAAGACTGTCATACCTAAAGTGTTCGTGGCGCATTATTAGCAAATTAATCTAGAGACCCGTACTCTAATTAATAAATGCTACGGACTAAGTTAATTTTAAGTACATTTCACAAACTCAATCCTCGTGTGTATAGCCATACACTGAGTTGTGTAATTACATAATCAATATACATAGGGTTTTCTGTAGTGTATTAATATTGGCAATAAATGCAAAATAAGATGAAATAAATTCTGTCATTTATTTAAATAAAACAATTTCAAATTGTCTTTCGGGCATGAAACCTAACAATCTCCCACTTGCACGAAAGGCAAGTGGATTAATTGTTTTAGAGCACACCGTATATTTATATTACAGCAATACAACTCCCACTTGCTCTAAAGCAAATAAGTCATGTCCCTAATACCAATAGTTTCCAAGTGCCGGTTGAAGACTTCTAACGGCAATGTCTTGGTGAAAGGATAAGTGGGGTTGTCAGCAGAGGCGATTTTCTTGACGGAAATGTCTCATCTTTGGACTATCTCTCTGATTAAATGGTACTTATGCTCGATATGCTTCAACTTGCGGTGACTACGGGGTTACTTCGAATTTGATACAGCCCCATTGTTGTCACATTAGAGAGTGATCGGATCGTTGTGATTTGGAGAGACCCCTAAACCACTTAGGAACTTTCTGAGCCAAACTTCTTCCTTAGCTGCCTCAGAGGCCACTATGTATTTAGCTTCCATTGTAGAATCAGCCGTGCTGGATTGTTGCTTGACGCTTCTCCAAATAACTACACCGCCACCAATGGTAAACACTGAGCCTGAGGTAGATTTGAAATCATCTCGATCTGACGGGAAGTCAGAGTCAGTGTACCCCTGTACATCCAGGTTTGCACCCGAATCTACTAGCATATAATTCCTAGTCCTCTTCAAATACTTTAAGAGGCTCTTTACTGCAATCCAATGCTCATTGCCTAGATTCGACTGATAATGACTGACAAGTCCAATGCCATAACAGATGTCAGGTCTAGTGCACAACATAGCATACATTAGACTACCTACTGCCGAAGCATAAGGCACTCTTTCCATAGCCTCTGTTTCCTCAGGAGTCTGAGGACTCTGAGTCTTAGAGAGATGGACGCCGTGACGAGTTGGTAGGTAACCCTTCTTTGCGTCTGTCATGCTATATCTAGCCATCACCTTATCAATGTAAGTGGCTCGTGAAAGAGCTAACATCCTGTTCTTACGATCCCGTATTAATTGGATCCCGAGAACATAATTCGCCTTTCCCAAATATTTCATTTGGAATGGGCTGGCCAACCAAATTTGAACGTCCGACAACATCCCCTTATCGTTTCCAATAAGGAGAATGTCATCTACGTACAACACTAGAAACGCAACCTTATCATTTATGACTTTCTTGTATACACAAGGTTCATCGGGATTTTGTTAGAAATCATATGACTTAATGGTGTCATCAAATCTATGATTCCAAGATGCTTGCTTCAACCCATAAATGGATCTCAGCAACTTGCACACTTTGTGCTCTTGGCCTTCCTCGATGTATCCTTTTGGTTGCTGCGTATAGATTTCCTCGCCGAGAAAGCCGTTAAGAAACGTTGTCTTGACATCCATTTGCCAAATTTCATAATCTAGGCATGCAACAATAGAAAGGAGGATCCGGATGAATTTAAGCATGGCCGTAGGGGAGAAGGTCTCTTCATAGTCTATACCCTCTCTCTGTGTGTAGCCCTTAGCTACATGCCGTGCTTTAAAGGTTTGCACCTTACCATCAACTCCTCGCTTCCTCTTGTAGAGCCACTTTCTCCCGATGGGTTTTACCCTTTCGGGGCAATCTACAAGTTTCCAGACAGAATTAGAGTACATGGACTCTATCTCTTGATTCATCGCGTCAACCCATTGATCCTTGTCACGTCCATGGCCTTGTGAAAAGACACTGGATCATCTTCCACACCATCAGAGACGGCTACGTTCGCCTCTGATTGTCCATACCGATTTGGTGGCCGAACCACTCTCTCAGTACGCCAGGGTGGATTAGGATTAGGGGTGATGTAGCATTCGTACTGTTGTCTACAGTGACACTAGGTGGCACTTGTGGTCTGACCTTATCAGAAAGTAACTCCTCAAGTACGACTTTACTTCGAGGCTTGAAGTCTGTATATACTGATCCTCCAAAAACATGGCGTTAGTAGAAACTATCACCTTGTTATCTTCCGGATCGTAAAACAAACCTCCACGTGTTCCCTTGGGGTAACCAACAAACAAACATACTTTTGCACGCTTTTGTAGTTTTGTGGTCTTGTCCACCATAAATGTGCGGAGACAACTTTGATCGGGGTCAATCAGTTATAATATACTTGACCACCATAAACCAATACTAGCAAGAGGACTAGGCCCATCGTAGTATAGCTATAGTGAATCAAGGTCGATCCCACAGGAACCAATTGTGGATCATCTTATATACAAACAATTAATTAAACATGTCAAGGACATAGAGGCGGTCTCGACCAACATAAGACAAGAAAGGTAAAGACACGACTCGACACAAGCGTAATTAACCTCCCGATTATAGTCTTTATCGTTTGGACCTAGATAATTTATATAATAAAGCTGAACTTATTAAGCGTCAATCCGTTTGTATCTATCTTAGATTGGCTACGGGAGTCATCCTCTTTAACTTGACTTAGCACCGGTTAGGTTGCTAGATCAACGTGCTACATTACGTGACTTCACCTTTTGGGTATCCATCTCATATAACTTGCACGCTTACGACACTAAGGATGCCGATATTAATCGTACACCTCGTCTAAGCAACATTCCTATGGTTAGGCGTACTGATACTTCCTAAACGATTACTCAAGCTCTCGTCCAACTAGCAATTACCAAGTTATAGTCTCATGCTAATCTACGACGTATGTATAATCAGGTGCATGCAATTCCTAAATATAAACCTACCTAGATATTGTTGAACGTCCGTGAAGAGCAATTCATAAGCCTACATAAGAGTTTTATATTGGTATTTCCTTTTTACACGTTTTAATTAAACTAAGCGAGTAACGTAGCCATAGCCATACCTACTGAGATAATAAATTCAACTAGGCTAAACCTACCATAAAGACGTGGCAGAAATAACTGATGAAATAGGGCTCGGTCGACCGAGTGTAAGGCCTCGGTCGACCAAATGACACCTTTCGGTCACCCGAACGATTTCAACCCAGAATACATCTTAGAATATATCTCTCGGCGTTTCATCATACGAGCAGTTAAGCGATAATTGCACGATATTCATATAAACTAACATAGATACGCATTAATTAAATCAAGTAGATTCATGAATAAATACTAAGTGTATGACGTAGGTTATGGGATCCCCATAGATAAGGAGTCGCCACATTCCCTAACGTCATAGCCTAGATCTACCTCATCTAGCTATGATTAACTAATTCAAACGATAAAACATAATTGGGAGGGATTAATTACTTAAAAGAAAGAAACAGAAAATAAAGGCTTACATATTGCAGCCCTTAAATTGCTGGAAACCCTCAAATTATTCTACATTGTATCAAAGTTATATTATGAATTGTAAGATTGAAGAAAGAATGAAGGGATTGTATGTATGTCTAAGGTGTGTTCTTACAAATTTTGTAGCTGCTGCTTATATAGAGGTTGTAACCGACCTAGGGAGGATCTAGAAGATATACACGCGAAAATCCCGTGAGTGACCGAACCGACATACTCGGTCGACCAAATTATAGGGCTCGGTCGCCCGAGCCTCCCTCGCTCGTGTTAAACGCGCTGCGTCTATCTTGTTCCCCACTGCATCCTTCCGTGCTGATCTGATTCCTCTTATTTATCTCTTGATTAATTCTCCGATTTTCTTCCTTATTATCTCGAGATTTATTGATTGAATGACATTTATCCTCTCGATTTGTCGTGATCTGCAAAATCAGCATTTATCGCACAATAAATCGGTCTTTTAATAATAAAAACAGCTAAATACCAAATATCATATTAATAATCACTTAACATTAAATAATAAATATAAACGAGTGATTTAATATGAAATATACATTATTAATCTTGATTTAAGGTCAACGTTGATGACTTTTATGGGTATAATTTGACCGTCATCAACTACCCCCCACTTAGACTTTGATCGTCCCGAACAAAGCATCAATAAGTCATTCCCCAAGACAACATTTTCTATGGTCAAATCATACTTACACAAGAAACTCAAGTCAACTCATACTAGTCATGCTCATAGGATATCAATTATTCACTACTTACTATGAATCGAAGTGATGTGTGCATGTGCATTTAGTTTTATATATTCGTGGCAAGATTAGAGTTTATGCTAACTACGCAATCTCAACCTACCAACCTCAGCATTCATACTTCTTATGCCTCGCAATGGTTAGAGCATTAGAGCAATAAGCAAGAGCGTATCTATAGGGATTTTGGACTTGGAGACCGAGTACTACTCCAAGCCTCTTAAAAGTTGAATTTCTTCAATTCTTCATATTTTTCAAATACTATCAATCTCAAGGAAGAAAACTTTTTAGAGTATCCCCCTATCTTAGATCATGTATAGCATCGAATATTACCCCAAGCGCGGGGCTACTTTGGTAATGTCACTACAAGCCTGAGTGTCTAACATTTTGCTAAAACACAGTACGTCTCAAGCTTATTACTCTGCTTTAATGGCTAAAAGATAAGAATGCATCGTGAGATAGATATTTATACTAAGTTCACATAACCAATCATCTATGCAATGTACACATAATTTAAATGATTATTATGATTTGCGTGGTATACTCGATTCACAGATTGAGTAATTGAATAATAAATAACTACTTGCAAAAGCGGGCATGAATATCCTTAAATTTACATAACATAAGTATAAAATGATCGTGTACTCATGAAACTTGGTTCCTTTCCTATCAATCTTAGCTAGGAACTCACAATTCTAAAGTGCGAGATACATAATATGGTATTTATTCAATTTTTTCAATCATGTGCCGTTTCATTCAATTTTCAATTATAACATAACATGGCTAAGTCTCCTACCCCCCACTTAAACATGGCATTGTCCTCAATGACAAAAATAAATGAGAATTTAAGAAAAAGACTTAGCTCTGGAACGGGTCCAAGTAAAGGAAAAAGATCGGAGTAAATTTCAGCACGTCGTGGAGAGATAGACACATCCTGTATAAGCAAACAAACTCCACGAAACCATCAAATACCATGTCTATGGAAGTTATAAAATAATGTGGCAGTAATGAGGTATAAATACCTAAAAACAGTTGAAGCCACTTTATTTTATACAACCAATGACAAGGGAAACCAAAAAGAAAAATACTAAATAGAAAGAAAAATAAACAAGCAACTAAAGATGGTGGTCTTCATCTACAACCTCCACCGCCTAAATATTCTTAAAACCGGGTGGAGAAGACAAAGATCAAAAAGCATTACCCGACGCGGGAAAACACGAGGGTGACTCGATCGAAAAGGTATTCAATCCAGGAAAGAGAAACTTGGTAAGGTATAGCAGTTGAATGCGACCTATTGGCTAAAGATAAAATCAAATACTTAACGCAGAAACTTCTCGCTTGCATTGGATATCAACAACTTAGGGAGATGTAGCTACTCCTCGAAATTACTAATAACCCAATGTATCACGTAAAAGTCATAACCGTCATCAACAAGGTCGGATCTGTGTGATAGTTCAGAACAAAACTTATCATCTAGAAATGCCGTAATAGTCCGAAAAGTGTGAAATTTAAAACATCCAGTAGAAAGATAGGTTGTATTTTGATTGAACCAAAAACTCTTAAAATCTAGCTAGGTTCAGAGCTACACTTACCCCAACTAGTATCATGAAAATAAAAATGATAAAAGATAATCATTAAAGCTTAGCAATATTTCAAATTCCGCAAAACATAGGTATTGTGTAAACAAAATGGAGGTTGAGACTATGATGGGTTTAGAAAACGATACACATAAGGATGGGAAGAAAAGATAAAGGGTGGGTAAGAAATTGTGTTTATGCGATTGAGAATTGTTTAAAGGAATGGTATTGGGTGGGAGAGTGAAACGGATGGAAAGAAAGAGAGGCGATGAAAGAATGGTTAGAAATGTGAACTGTTGGGGTAGATTGGTGAGAGGATCGAAAAGTTTGAAGGTGAAAAAGTGTAAAGGGAAAGATAAGGATAATTGCAGAATGAATTGCACACTACTTTGGATTTTCACTTGGATCACCTTTCTAAAAGGTTTTAGAAGTTGACCAAAATTGTTCTTGTTCACACCAATCATTCTCTCATTACATTTTGATAATTCTCAAGTTCTCTTAATGCCTCCATCTTAAGGTGGATTGCTAAATTTCCTTTTCTTTAGCAATTTCTTGACTCTCCTACGGAACTCTATTTCACGTGGCCTATATTGAGTAAAAAAGTTTTGCACATCCTTAGCCCAATGGCCATCGGAACATGGCAAAATAAAAAAACTCAACATATGTCACGTTACTTTTATTTGACTCAAAGAAAACAAAACCTAAAATCCTAAAAAAGAAATCCTAAGGGTTTTAAAAAGTAGTTACGAGTTTAAAGTCCTCGGCTCGACTTTCCAAAAATTATCCTTATCGAGTTATCATTCTTGGATCTTGGACTTTGACCCTTCGCGCACTATAAGAGGTGGGCTTGTTGCTTTTCTGGATTAATACCCTTCCACTTGGTTGTGAGACCTAGGAAGCGACATTTATCCATACCATTTATCCAAAGCTCTTACCTCGGCTCGTTTTAGGAATTAGTGAATTCTAAGAAACTCGGTTAAAATTACGGTTTTGGCCTTGACAATAAGAAACAATGAATCAAAGTACTCCGAATAAGGTCGGTTATGTAGGCAAGCCTACGCCGTCTTATTCGTTGGAACATATGTGACAGTTCAGGCCAATCCGTCAAGACTAAGCCCCGTTTAGCCCGAAGTCTTATCGGCTATGCTAAGTCTTGTTGAACTGTTGTAACATACATCACACGTGGAGGGGAGTCGATTGAGCCGAAGCTCGGTTGAACTCGCCCAGCCATGGTCAGACCATTTTCGAACCCATGTACTAAGAGTCTCCGATTTCTAAATTGTCACCCAAAGCGTAATCTCGTTTCTGTTTAAGGTGGGTTCACCGAGAAGACATCACCATAAAACTCAACGAAAGCAGAAGATTGTGTTCTCTCAAAACTCAACGTCTTCTTTAGATTGTGAATGCTTAAACTACAAATTTGTTGCTCCCATGGCCAGTAGAAGCAATCTCATGCATAGGTCAATGAGATTTTAACAGAACTAAGAGGAACTATTTTTTCACTGCTTCCTTTCAACTACTACATGTTTCCCTACACCCTCTAGATGAGAAAGATATGGGGCAAAACCTTCGACACTAATAAAATTAATCTTACAAACCAACTCCGGGCTAAGATTCATACTAAGGTTCATGTATAGGCTAACTTACGCTCAAAAAACCAAAAGGTAGTAAAACATAAGCAAAAAAGGTAGTACCTTCCCTTCAACATTGTACCACGAAGAATTTAAGCCTTTAAAATTTTTTCGGAGCCATCTTGGTGCTTTAAAGGTATTGCTTCCATCGCTTTTCCCATCTTAGATTCGTAGCTCCATATGTTTCTTTGGGTTATTTTCTCGGCGCCCGTGAAAATTATCGACTCAGATTATTGTTTCCCTGGTTTCGCAAGCGGAAGAAAAACAAAACAGACCGTAGATCGATTTTAACATGGTTTCCCATGCTGCTATCGAGACCACGGATTAAACATCTGAGGATAAACAGACACGCGAAGTCGAGAGAAAATAGAACCAGGCTCGGCGGCGAGAAGCGATCTCATTTGGGAAGCGAAGCTTGGTATTCCAGATTGCGGAATTTTACAATAGCTTGAGACAACCGAGAGGACTCAAAAACAAACTCTAAAACAAAAAACTCGACATGAATAAGAAAATTATTTATATATAAAATTGACCGTTGGTTCCCCGGCAACGGCGCCAAAAACTTGGTCGGGGTCAATCAGGTTATAATATACTTGACCACCATAAACCAATACTTGCAAGAGGACTAGGCCCATCGTAGTATAGCTATAGTGAATCAAGGTCGATCCCACAGGGAACCAATTGTGGATCATCTTATATACAAACAATTAATTAAACATGTCAAGGACATAGAGGCGGTCTACGACCAACATAAGACAAGAAAGGTAAAGACACGACTCGACACAACGTAATTAACATCCCCAATTATAGTCTTTATCGTTTGGACCTAGATAATTTATATAATAAACTGAACTTATTAACTGTCAATCCGTTTGTATCTATCTTAGATTGGCTACGGGAGTCATCCTCTTTAGCTTGACTTAGCACCGGTTAGGTTGCAAGATCACTATGCTACATTACGTGACTTCACCTTTTGGGTATCCATCTCATATAACTTGCACACTTACGACACTAAGGATGCCGATATTAATCGCACACCTCGTCTCCAGGCAACATTCTATGGTTAGGCGTACTTATACTTCCTAAACGATTACTCAAGCTCTCGTCAACTAGCAATTACCAAGTTATAGTCTCAAGCTAATCTCACGACGTATGTATAATCAGTGCATGCAATTCCCAAATATAAACCTACCTAGATATTCTTTGAGCGTCCGTGAAGAGCAATTCATAAGCCTACTAAGAGTTTTATATTGGTATTTCCTTTTTACACGTTTTAATTAAACTAAGCGAGTAACGTAGCCATAGCCATACCTACCGAGATAATAAATTCAACTAGGCTAAACCTACCATAAAGAGGTGCCGTAAATAGCGATGAAAGCGGGCTCGGTCGGCCGAGTGTAAGGCCTCGATCGACCGAATGACACCTTTCGGTCACCCGAGCGATTTCAACCTGAATACATCTTAGAATATATCTCTCGGCGTTTCATCATATAGAGCAGTTAAGCGATAATTGCTTACAGTATTCATATAAACTAACATAGATACGCATTAATTAAATCAAGTAGATTCATGAAAAAATACTAAGTGTATGACGTAGGTTATGGGATCCCCATAGACAAGGAGTCGCCACATTCCCTAACGTCATAGCCTAGATCTACATCATCTAGCTATGATTAACTAATTCAAACGATAAAACATAATTGGGAGAGATTAATTACTTAAAAGAAAGAAACAGAAAATAAAGGCTTACATATTGAAGCCCTTAAATTGCTGGAAACCCTCAAATTATTCTACATTGTATCAAAGTTATATTATGAATTGTAAGATTGAAGAAAGAATGAAGGGATTGTATGTATGTCTAAGGTGTGTTCTTACAAATTTCGTAGCTGCTGCTTATATAGAGGTTGTAACCGACCTAGGGAGGATCTAGAAGATATACACGCGAAAATCCCGTGAGTGACCGAACCGACATACTCGGTCGACCGAATGATAGGGCTCGGTCCCGTGAGTGACCGAACCGACATACTCGGTCGACCGAATGATAGGGCTCGGTCGACCGAGCCTCCTCTCTGCTCGTGTTAAGCGCGCACCGTCTATCTTGTTCCCCACTTTGCATCCTTCCGTCTTTGATCGATTCCTCGATTTATCTCTTGATTAATGCTCCGATTTTTTTCCTTATTATCTCGATATTTATTCATTGAATGACATTTATCCTCTCGATTTGTCGTGATCTGCAAAATCAGCATTTATCGCACAATAAATCGGTCTTTTAATAATAAAAACAGCTAAATACCAAATATCATATTAATAATCACTTAACATTAAATAATAAATATAAACGAGTGATTTAATATGAAATATACATTATTAATCTCGATTTAAGGTCAACGTTGATGACTTTTACGGGTATAATTTGACCGTCATCACAACCCCAAATTCGAAAGTGACGTATGCTTTCGCCACATCCCTTCCAAAGTTCCAAGGGTGTCTTACTGACAGACTTAGACGGAACCACATTCAAAATGTGTACCGCTGCTTCTAGAGCATATCCCAAAAAGGATATCGGTAGCGAGGCGTAGCTCATCATTGATATGACCATGTCAATCAATGTTCTATTTCTCCTTTCAGCAACTCCATTTTATTGAGGTGTCCTAGGCGCAGAACATTGGGAACAGATCCCATGTTCAAGTAGGTAGTCAGTGAATTCAGTATCTAAGTACTCTCATCCGTGATCAGAGCGAAGGCATTTCAAAGACTTGCCTAACTGCCTTTCGGCTTCTGCTTGAAATTCCTTAAACATGCCAAAAGTCTTGGATTTTTTATACAGCAGATAAACATATCCGAACCTCGAGTAATCATCGATGAAAGTCACAAAATACACGAATCCGCTTCTAGCTTGCACATTCATCGGACCACAAAGGTCTGAATGTACTAACTCTAGAGGTTCTTTGGTCCTATTCTCTTTTGACGAGAAGGGACTCTTAGTCATTTTTCCTTCCAGGCAAGATTCGTAAACAAGCAATGAGTCAACAGATAACTCTTTTAAGGTATCACCCTTAGCCAGTCGTTTGAGTCTTTTCGAGGAAATATGACCTAGCCTAAGGTGCCAAAGATATGTACTATCTTCTTTATGAGAAATTTTCAGCCTTTTAGCAGATTTTTGATGTGATACTTTAAACATTTTAGTATTTAACAGGGGAGCTTGCGTGGGTTTAATGAAATACAATCCGTTTTCTAATACAGTAGTACACAAAGTAAAACCATTCATTGAAATAGTAAACTCATTATTCATAAAAGAAACAGAGTACAACTGGTCTTTCAAAGCAGAATATGAAATCAAATTTCTACGAAATTGGAATGAAATAAACATTGTCTAAATGTAAAACTTTATTTCCAAAATGTAAAACCACAGCTCCCCCTGCTTTTGCTGAAACAAATGCCCCGGTGCCGACTCTCATAACTTGAGCTCCTTCCTCTAGCTCCTGAAATGAACTAAGGATCTGCAAAGAAGAACATAAATGGTTAGTAGCTCTAGTATCCAGTATCCAAATTGATACATCTTTAGCTACATTGAAAGATTCTAAGACAAGTAATTCAGAATTACATTTCTTATCTTTCCCATTGCTAGCCTTAACTTTCCCATCCTTTACATCTTTGAGATATACGGGGTGTGACGCCAGTGCCCTATCTCATTGCAGTAATGACACTTGCCCTTGGGCTTGGATGGTGTATTCGGCTTAGCCTTTTTCTTCATAGGTTTAGGTGCCGGCGCAGTTTGTTTCTTATTCTTTTGCTTACCCTGCTAGTTAGACTTAGACGCCTTGGCTACGATCATATTGCCCTCAGCCTTCTTTTCCTGCTCTTGGTATTTATCTTTCAAAGAAAGACCCTCGAAGACTTGAAGTTCGTTGATCAACTCCGTAATGGAAAGGTGAGCCTTAGACATGACGTAGCTAGTCCTGAACGTTAGGAAATCAGATGTCAATGGTTTGAGAATCACGGACACTTTGGTAGCATCGTATATAGCCACACCATGAGTTTCTGCTTCAGTAAAGTAACTAACAATGTTCATCACATGACTAGTAACCGACTGACCCCACCTCATCTTGGCATTGACAGCCTTCCTCACGGACTCGTGTCTTGCATGATCAGATGGTTTGCCAAACATATTGGTTAAATGCTTTAAGATTTCTCGTGCAGTATTAAAACCCTCAATCTTGCTCCGAATGACATCCGACACGGAGGCTAAGAAGATTCCTCTTGCCTTATTATTCGCCTCTGTCCATTTTTTATGTTGATCGCAAATACGTTCAGTAAAGTTTTGAGGGGGAAGAACAGGGCACTCCTCAATCAAAACAAACTGCGCATTCTCAAATACGAGCACCACGTTTACGTTACTTTTCCACTTAGTAAAATTGTCGCCATTTAGCTTATCATTCAGTAAAGTTTGAATTTGCGAAGACATGTTACTGTAAATAAAATGACAAAAATTTAATCAAATGTACACTACTATATCTTGTATTTTAGGAATAATAAACTATATAAAGTCTATCCTACCATTCCAAGGATTTAATCTCACACCTCAGTGCCGCCACAGGGTCAGTCAAAGAGGCAACGATTAAATTGAGACAATCTCTCTCAATGATTAAGCTTCGAGAATCGAACATCTCACGGGAATCAGACATCACGGACCTTAATCATTGATTACCTTGTTTTTCTAGCCTAGATATTTCGAAAATATCCATAAAGAGTGTGACCTACTATATCGAGATCTCAAAGCACGCCCGAGTATGCGCGCAGGTCGGTCGATGACTCAATGAGTACCCGAAATCCTATCCTTTCGGAAACCAAGCCTTGAATTTTGAAAGGGGGGAACACCACCCGCAGGGGGCCGGAATCAAAGCGGTTCGAGGCGTCACCCTTCTCTCACGTGATTGCATTTATAGTAGAGGCCGTGGGTTGGTTGTCGCCTTCCCCGCTACCACTCAATATTTTGAAAAGTGGTGGGTTTACTAATTACGGTTACGGTCTTGACAATAAGAAACAACAAATCAAAGTACTCCGAATAGGGTCGGTTATGTAGGCAAGCCTACGCCGTCTTATTCGTTGGAACATATGTGACAGTTCAGGCCAATCCGGCAAGAGAAGCCCCGTTTAGCCTGAAGGCTTATCGGCTATGCTAAGTCTTGTCGAACTCATCAGTAACGCATATCACACGTGGAGGGGAGTCGATTGAGCCGAAGCTCGGTTGAACTCGCCCAACCATGGTTAGACCATTTACGAACCCATGTACTAAGATTCTCCGATTTCTAAATTGTCACCCAAAGCGTAATCTCATGTCTATTTAAGGTGGGTTCACTAAGAAGCCATCACCGAAAAGCTCAACGATTTATCCAAGTGGGATTCACCGAGAATCCATTACTAAAATCGTAACGATTGACAAAACCCGGGTCCTTGGTTTTTATAATTAGCTACTTATTATTTAACTACCACATATTAAATTAATAAGCATTCATACTAATTATTCGAGTTATACACGTCCATTTTAGTTGAAATTAAAATCTACGTGTATGCCTTTGGAGTGGAATCATGAAGATGCAAGTCATGGCAATTTTCCGGTTTTAAGCACGTAATCTTGATCAAACACAAAATTATACCGAAAAGTAAACACCGAGATGGACCGTTGGTACCCCCGACTAACTATTTTCTAAGGAAAAGTAAAACTTAATCTATGTCTTCGAGACTTGATCTTCGAATCTTGAACTCGATCCGCCGGATCACGAACCACGAACACCCGAGAGGAGAAAGGCTTTTTTTTAATTAAATAAAACCAAATTATTTTAATTAAGTAAAACATTTTTTTTAAAATTTTTTTTATTCTTTCGGCTGTTACAAAATTATATCCAAAAAAATATTTTTTTTTTTATTATTGTGTCGGCTGAATAAGTCGGCCATTATAAAAAAATATTCAGATTAAACAAAAACGACAGCCGCAAGATTTTTACCCTAGCCGCAAGCTCGGGTTTTAATAAAAAAACTTTTGCGGCGGCAGTAAGCGCCGCTACAGGTGCTGCTGCAGCCTATTTAAAAAAACAGAAGCTGTTGTGACGATTTTAGCGCTGCTAAAGGTGCTGGACAGCCTTTAAAAAACAAGGTTTTTAGCCGTTTCTCCTCGTTCATACCTTGGGTTTTGCCTTGATCTTCAACTATTCTTGATCTTCATCTTTTCGAGCCCGGAACATCAAAATTACATTAAAAGATGCTACTTTTACATGGAATTTCGAAAATTGCATAATTAAAGCTACAAATCCTTTGCTCAATTGTTACTAAACAAAGGAGCTACAAAATAGATCTATGGGTAAACAATACCAACCCAATCCATCTCTTCAACCACAACATTCACAAGCATAAAACATGATTAATTTCGAATTTTACCATAAAAAAATGAAATAAAAACATCTAAAACAAGCTTTTCCACTCCAAGATCTAAAATTCACATACTTTGATCGTTAGATCAAAGGCTCTGATACCACTTGTTAGATGTAATATCCTCGGATCAACCATAGATTGACCCGATTACGCAGCGGAAGTATCGGATCTAGATCTAAACGAAACAAAGAACATAAATTAAAGATCTAAACCTACAAGGGGGTTTAGGAGCCAACTTATTTATGGTGCTTAACTCCAAGATAAAAAAAGTCTCCTAGAACACGTGTATTGAGTAGCCACAGCCTTCCAACGTGTGTCTCCCAGCAACACCAGGTGGATGGTGTTTCCCACCGCCGAACCTCCTTGATATGCTATCGGAATAATCTCGAAGATTATCCCAACTCGAAAACCTAGAAAAATAGCCAAAAATTCCAAGCTATTTTTCTTCCCAATATGGCGTGTTTAAGTGTATGTCAAAAGGCTTGGGAGAACTCTCTTTATATAGGAGAGTAAAACTTAACCTCCAAGGATTAAATAATTAAGAAATAATTATTAGATTAATCCTTTATTCCAAATAAAAGATAAATAAATTGATTATCCTAAACAAATTAAGATAAATCAAATTATTATCTAATATTCCATCAATTATCAATTAACAAATAAAAGATAAATCACATGTTAAATAATTATCCAAGAAAATAATTTCTTGATAACTAATTAACATAATGCGCCCCAACCTTAACTAAATAAGGTCCATGCGCATTTTTCAACACCTTGGGCCGAGTCCACAAAAAAATTCTTTTTCCGTGTATTTAATTATCTTGTCCAACTAAACAATTAATCCACATATCAAATTAAATAGCCCAATACACTATTTAATTATAATTGAGGTGAAACGACGAGAAAACTAATTATGCTATTTTGGGAGCCACGTCGAGGACCATGGACACATATTCAGTAGCTACAATAAATTAAATAAAATTATTTGTTAGACAGAATAATTATATCCAAGCTATTAATTCCGGGATTACACCACCATAAACCCGAAACTGAACTCTATCGAATATAGATAACTTACACTCAATTAGTTCATAACAAATATAATATGAACTCGGCCGATCGATCAGTTTCTAGGGTTAACAAATAAGGGAACTGTCTGTCTACTTCCCAATGGAAGAAATGGATTTCATATCTGTGATAGCACAGACTACTCACTCATTCCATAATAGAGCCAACGAGAAGTGTTAGACCACATACTACGAAGTGATCCTTACTAACACATCAAAATCTACCCTAGTCTAAGCAGTTGTCTGTGATCACCTCAGGATTGAGATTAATCCATATATGATCATCTTGTGATTCGATAAGACTTATCGATTACGGAATTATATCGAGAACTCAAATCAAATCGGTCCTGCCCTATATGATTATCATCATATATAAATGCCTCACTAGGTACCCTATTACCGACAGTCTGGATAAGACTATCACACCTAAAGTGTTCTGGGTGCATTATTAGCAAATTAATCTGGAGACCCGTACTCTGATTAATAAACGCTATGGACTAAGTTAATTTTAAGTATATTTCACAAACTCAATCCTCGTGTGTATAGCCATACACTGAGTTATGTGATTACATAATCAATATACTTAGGGTTTTCTATAGTGTATTAATATTGGCAATAAATGCGAATAAATAAGATGAAATAAATTCTGTCATTTATTTAAATAAAACAATTACAAATTGTCTTTCGGGCATAAAACCTAACAGAAGTTACTTACCGATTACTCAAGTTAGATGCTCCTTTGTACTTAGTCAATTTCTATCATTCCCAACTCAGTTCTCAAGTTGCTAAATCTTTCATGAATGAGTGGTTTTGTGAAAATGCCAGCCAATTGATCTTCAGTAGGTTTGTATCTTAGAATAATATCTCCCTTTTCAACATGATCTCTGATAAAGTAATGTCTCACATCAACATGCTTTGTTCTTGAATGCAATAATGGATTTTCAGTAATAGATATTGCACTTGTGTTGTCTCACATAATTGGAATTGTCTTCTCCTCCATTCGATAATCCCTTAGCTGTTGTCTAATCCATAGTACTTGTGCACATCAACTGCCCACTGGTATATATTCTGCTTCTCTGTTGATATGGATATAGAGTTTTGCTTTTTGTTGAACCATGATACTAGTCTGCTGCCTAGCATTTGACAGATTCCAGAGGTGCTTTTTCTATCTATCTTGCATCCAGCATAGTCAGAGTCTGAATATGATATCAACTTGAATCCTCCATCTTTTGGACACCAAATTCCAACATTGATGGTGTTCTTCCGGTATTTGATTATTCTTTTGACTGCTAGAAGGTGTGATTCTTTTGGTTGAGATTGAAATCTTGATCATACTCCTACTGCAAATGCTATATCAGGCCTGCTTGCAGTTAGATAATGTAGGGATCCCATTATTCCTCTATAACGTTTCTGATCAACATCCTTTCCACTTTCATCTTTTCCAAGAATAGCTCTTGCACACATTGGTGTATCAGATGTGCCACTTGTGTCCTTACCATACTTGTGTATCAAGTCTTTTGTGTACTTGACTTGATTAATAAAGATTCCATCTTTCATTTGCTTTACTTGTAGTCCAAGAAATTAAGTCGATTCTCCCATCACGCTCATCTGAGATTTGCTTTTCATTAAGTTTGCAAATTTCTCACAAATCTTCTCATCTTTTGATCCAAAGATAATGTCATCAACATAGATTTGGACTATAACAAGGTGCTTGTTCCTTTCTCTAGCTTGAAGAGAGTCCTATCAATGGATCCTTTGTTGAATCCATTGTTGATCAAGAATTGTGATAGTGTCTCATACCAGGTTCTAGGTGCCTGTTTGAGTCCATAAAGTGCCTTTTTGAGCTTGTATACTTTATCTTCTTTCCCTTTGAGTTGAAAACTAGGAGGTTGTTCCACATATACTTTCTTCTTCCAAAAGTCCATTCAGAAATTCACTTTTGACATCCATTTGGTAAACTTTGAAGTCCTTGTGGGCTGCAAAGGCTGGAAAGAGTCTGATTGCTTCCAATCTTGCTACTGGGGAAGGTTTCATCATAATCTATTCCTTCTGCTTGAGAGCAGCCATTTGCAACTAGCCATGCTTTGTTTCTGACAACTGTCTCTTGTTCATCCATCTTGTTTCTAAATACCCATTTTGTTCCAATGATGTTGGCTATGTCTGGTCTGTCAACAAGTTCCCAGACATCATTTCTTTCAAATTCAATTAGTTCTTCTTGCATAGCTGTAATCCAATTAGCATCTTGGATTGCATCATCTATTGTTTTGGGTTCCACTTGTGATAAAAAAACATGTTAGCATATTCTCCAGTTGTCTTATGGTTCTGACTCCTGTGTGAATGTCTCCAATGACTTGATCTTCAGGATGGTGTCTTAGCCAGTTGAGGTTAGGTTGAAGTTGCTCTTGACTTGGTGCTTCTACAATTTCAGTTTATGCATCAGATTCATGTTTTTGTGTTGGTGTCTCTTGTATTGTGTTGATTGGTGGCTCATCTTGATTTCCAAAATTGTGATTCAAAATGGTAGCAGGTACTGTTGTATTCATATAAACCTATCTTTTACTTGCTTCTTCTTCTTCAAGTTCTTGGAAGCTTTCACCATTTGTGTTTGGTTCATCAAAGACTACATGAATTGATTCTTCAATCACCAAAGTTCTTTTGTTGAGTACTCGGAAAGCTTTGCTAGTGTCTGAGTATCCCATAAAGATTGCTTCATTAGCTTTTTCATCAAAAGTATACAGTTGATTCATGTTCAAAACAAAACATTTAGATCCAAACGTATCCAGGTTTTCTTCCATTCCATATTTCATATAGAAGTTTTTCCATGATGTTTGTTGATGATTGATATGTTTTGAGTATATCATGTTGTATTTGATGTTTCAGCACAAAATCCATTTGGTAAGCATGCTTCTGATAATCATTGTTCTCACTGCTTCTTTGAGTGTCATGTTTCTTATTTCTACTACACCATTTTGTTGTGTAGTCCCTGCTGCTGATAGTTGATGCAGTACTCCATTTTCTTCACAATAGGTTCTTATAATTTCTTTTTGAAACTCTGTGCGTCTATCTTATCTGATCTTGATGATCTTTAGTTCCTTTTCATTTTGAATTATTCTTACTAGATCCGACAGTGTTTTGAGTGTCTCTCTTTTCTTTTTCATGAATATGGTCCAGGTGAATTTGGAAAAATCATACACCACTACTAGAGTGTATTTCTTTCCACTTACACCGACTAGTGTGACTGGTCCAAAAAGATCCATATGAAATGATGTAAGATTCTTGTTGTTGATTGATAGGGATTTGACTTGAAAGAGCATTTGATTTGGTTCCCTTTTTGACATGCTTCACATAGACTTTCCTTTTTGAATGTGATCTATAGTAAGCCTTCACCTAACTTGTTCTTTGACAGTGTGTTGATGGTTTTGAAATTGAGATGATTCAATCTCCTATGCCAAATCCAGCTGGTTGATTGTTTACTTTTGACAAGCAAACATGTTCTACTCTTGTTGTCTTCCAATCTACTACATACATGTTGTCTTCTCTCCTTCCTACAAGTACAACTGTGTTGGTTTGGCTATGAATCACTTTGTATCCTTCCTTGTTGAAGTGCACATTGTAGCCTTTGTCACAGATTTGACTGATACATAGCAAATTGAAGTTTAAACCTTTAACATAGGCTACATTTTGAATCTTCAAGCTATTTTTGAGCATTATGCCTTCCCTTTAATTTTCCTTAGGTTTTCTTTGCCTCCAAATGTTACATTGGGTCCTTCAAAAGCTTTAAAATCATTCAACCATCTCTTATTCCATGTCATGTGTCTGGAACACCCACTATCTATGTACCAGACATCGTACAAAACAAGATAAGTATGTTGAGGTACACAACACTGTTTGGGTCCATGCCTGTTACTCCAAGTGTGTATCCAAAGGGTATTCTTTTTGGATAATTGAAGTCATCAATTTCATATGTATAAGGCATGGCAGAATAACTTCTAATATTTCTACTAAAGGTATTCTGATACTTTTCTCTACCTTTTGGTGCATTTTCATCCTTTTTCACTCTCCAATATGCAGGAGGAAACTTGTTTTTAAGTTGCTTCTTATGACCAGGAATGTGCCGTTGGTTGGTTTTTCTTAAGCACAAGATGCATAGCATGAAATGGTTTTTTTTGTATTTTGGGGGTGCAACATTCCAATCATCCTCAGAGGGGTAAAGTCATCCCTTACCTTTCTGAAATCCTTTGCCTTTACGTGGCTGGATTGATGATTTGTTCTGTTGTTTCACTACACTAGGTTTTGACTTTATTAGTACAGGATAAGTGGTTGAAACTTTGGTCTGTCCTTTTCTGAATTTTGGTCCAGTCTTGGTCCTGGATTCAAAATTGTGTAGTCCATAGTTTCTATTTTCATCCTGACTATTGTAGCCAAGACCAGATTTGGATCTAAACCTTTTTAGGGGTTTGTAAGCTGGTTCACTTAGTGGTGCAGTGTTGATCATAACTGGTAGGGAGGTTTTCTCAGCTGGTCTTTCAACACCAGATGTATGTACATCTGCTGTTTGTTGATCAGGTGAGTTTACTTCCTTACTTGTTTGTTCACCTTTTAGTTCATCCAGTTCTTCCTTTAGCCTTTATTTTCCTCTCTTAGATTCTCACACACCTATTCCATAATTTCATGAGTCATATCAATTTTTTCAAATTTAGTCATAAGATTTTTGATTAGGTTTGCAAAATCTAATAGGAGAATAGATGATTGTGCAATGTCAGATGTGGATGCTATTGATGATGAATATGAACTAGAAGTTACCTCTGTTTCATTTGATTCTTTAGCCATAAGGCATAAGTAACCCTTTTCATTGACTGAGCTGACAGCTTCATCATCATCAGAATCATTTTCAGATAATTCTTCATTCCTTTCACTGCTAGTTTCCGCTTTGAGTGCCTTCGTACTCATTCTATTTTAAGTTGTCTTGTACTTCTCTTATCCTCATCTTTGTATTTTTCTTCAGGGAAATCAGCCTTTGAATGACCTTTCTTCTTACAGTTGAAGCACTTGTATTCATCATCCATTTTCTTCATGTCTTTGCTTGAGCTTGACGTTTTGTTTGATGATGAACCTCCTTTGAATTGCTTCTTCTTGCTAAACCTGTCAAAACATTTAACCAGTAAAGCTACATGTTCTTTCAACTCCTGTGTCTTTTTTCCGTTTGCATCAGCTGTTTTACTTTGTTGTGGTGCTACCAGTGCACTGGCCTTGTGTGTCTTTGCTGGTGTACTATCTTCACCGTTCAACTCCAATTCATGAGCCTTTAATTGAGACATCGAAGTCAAGGTTTCATTGTTTACAAGATTTGTTGTCCCTCTGATTACTGATATGATGATCTTCCATCTCTTAGGTAAGCCTCTTAGGATTTTTAGACAAACTTCCTTCTGTGGATATGTATGTCCAAGCTGCTGCAGTTCACTGATGATGCTTGAAAATCTATTGTCCATTTGATCAATGGATTCACCAGTTTTCGTTTTGAAGTTCTCAAATATCTGTTTTGCAACAGATAATTTTTTTCTTTAACGGCTTCTGATCATTCATTAATCAATGCAAATTTGCCCCATATCTCCTTTGTTGTTTTGCAATCTTTGATCCTTATGAACATGTTACTGTCCAGAGTCTTCAAGATCATGTCTTTTGCAACAAAGTCTAGATTTGCTCTTCTCCTGTCATCCTTGGTCCAATCTTTCTTGAGTTTATCTATTACTTTTCCTTGATCTGATTCTGTGGTTATCGCATTTGTGATCTTGATTGGGCCATATTGATTACATCCAGCATCTCCTTATCAGTTGCTGCAAGATTAGACAACATCTTTATTTTATATTCAACAAAATTATTAACATTGAATTCAGGTACCCTTGACATAAAATTTGAGGAATCCATAAGTCCAAATAAGAGATATATATAGAAAGCACAAATTTGAAAATTACTTTGAAAATATGTGATCTCCTTGTTATAAGAAATTTGATCCGAACAGGTCTGATACTAGGAACACTGCTCCGATACCAATTGTTGGTCCCAGAGAATGGTAAAACTATAGTCAGAGGGAGGGGGGTGAATTACTATAGTGATGGTTCAAAAACTTTTCTTATATTTAAAAGCTTTTGGGCAGCAGATAAGTCCCTTCTTTAAATGTTGGTTCAAAGTAGATTATTCAATCACAGATATAAAGTATGCAGTGAAATAAAGTACTGTAAGGTAAATTGCTGAATGTAAATAGACACAAAGGTTTATAGTGGTTCAGGGGGGTGTAATCCCTTAATCCACTCTTATCCTGTGATGATTGGAGGAATTCACTATTGTTTTCACAGATACAATAGCATGATTGTCCTTGACTACAAAAGCTTCAAAATCTGCAAGACAATCACTCCCTGGCTTCAAAAGCTTCAGTGACTCAGTCCCTATCACTGCTCCTTGAGAACAAATCTTTTAGCAGCTCTCACAAAGGTTGAAACTCCTTCTCAGATTCCTCTGATTCAATTGCCTCGAGTTGACGTGAATTGGATTCACAGACTTGTGATAAATCTCAGTGCTTGATGTGGATTTTGTGCTCTGATTTTTGAGTTGATCTCTAGATGTTTCTTTTAAGTACATATAGAACGCTTTTCAAATTGACAGAGTTTTTGCTTGTTTCTTATCAGATTCAATTGTTGTTCTTCTTTCTGTCAATGCCTTCTATTTATAGCCTTAATAATCCTTGATTTGAATTTCCGTCCGTTGGCTATTTAATATGGAGAATAATCATTGATTTAATTCTTGATTCCCCCTTAATTATATTCTCCTTGATTTTAGTGATCGGATTTTTTATTCAAACGTTTATCAGAAAATCCATCCTTGATTGATCCACAGTTGATTGTGCATTTAATGCTTGATCTTCATCATTTGAAATCTGAACGAGTAAATTTTATTGGGCCATTTCCTGAACGGTTAAGTGATCCTTTTGACTTTGCTGTTTAGATCTTCCGTCACTGCTTTGTCTTTACTCGGCCGATAGTCAGTTTACTCTGCGGTTTACTGCTTTGTTATTTTATTTGATATTTCAGGTACTTCTTGTACTTCACTGATCCTTGATTTGGGTGAGACCAGTGTACACCATATTTGACAATGTTCTTCATCATTTGAATTATAACTTAGACTTATCCAAGGTCATCACATACTTCCTTGGTTATAAGTCAGACCATTGTATCTTCATGCTTCTTGTTGGTACTTGGCTGGTTTTACTCTGCCGATATCTATTTTACTTCTCCATCCTACCAACTAGTACAATACTTTTCTGAATCAACTTATACAATATGTCAGACTCTAAGTAAAGACTTATACAGAGAATTATAACTTATTCCAGGCTTGATATAACAGGTAGTATGGTCATCATCAAAACATAGCAAAATGTTCCTAATAGTCTACATCTTGCAATAGCTTGTTGTGCAGTCTGAGTTGGTTGACCAACAATTATAGTAGTTCTCTGTTGACTTTATCCACCACTATCCTTATATTGCCTAGGATGCCCTGCTGATAGTCTTTGTTGATTGCCACTTGGTTGAAATTCAGTTTTGTATCTTGAGGTGTTATTTCTGCTGGTTTCCTTTCCTCTTTTTGACATCAGCAACTAACATGTTGAGAATGGATGTGTTCACCTATGACTGACTCTCTTGAAACTTTAGTAGATTGAGATTTATCTCAGTAATGTTGGTGCTCAATCTTTCAAGATTAGCCTGAATTCTATCCAGCTTATCATCTCTTTGCTTTTGAAGTTAATTGTCCCATATCTCCTTTGAAACCCTTAACCAATTGCTCTATCAGATTGCATCTTCTAGTCATATTCTGAATATGTTCTGCCATTTTTTTTCAATTTTCATTCTGTCATCCATGAATAATGCTAAATCTATGAAAGTCTTGTCATGTCTAGACAACTGAGACATAATGACTTTCAGTTCATTCTGGATACTTTATTGCTCCAACTGATTCTCTATGGGAATGCCCAAAATGGTCCAAGTGCTCTGCAAGTGTTCAAATTGCCAAATTATGCCTCCAAATTGTCAAAGAAATCTCTTAACAAACTGGTTTCTCCTTGTTGTCCTCCATCCTCTACATCTTAAAAAAGATTGCTGATGGATTGAGAGCAAACAGTAGGTTGAATGATCCTATCAGGAAACAAAGAATATTCTTTCCCTTTAGATTTGAGGTGTGAGACAACTTTTCTTTTAATGGTTCAGCTATCTGAAATTCAGTCTGACCATGCTCTTGCATAACCACTACAACATCCACACTTGATGGTATGATGGTTGGATCCCAATCACAACATCAAACTCCACTATTTTTTGTTGTTCCACTTCTACTGGCAACTCTGTTGATTTTGGTGTTTCAGTAGATGTAGGTGCCTCAACTAAAATTTCAGCAGGTTGTTGGTCTGTTGAAACATTTGATCCTTGAACTATTGGCATCATTTCAGTTTGGTGATCATGACTATTACCATCATTCTGATCATCATCATCATTGTTAGCTTTTGTTTCATCAGCTCCATCCTTTTGAGCTTTAGTAATACTCCTCCAGATTATCTATGTAAGACAGACATCAATGATGTCTCTAAAATCAAAACAATCATCAATATTGTCTCTTCTTGCCAATTCCATCACCAATTCTTCTTCATAGTGCATCTCATCAGCTAAAGCCACATTTTCTATGAATCTGCTGACTTTCCATTTTGCCCAATTGATCACTCTGACTTCATCTGGGATATACTTGACTGCCTTTAGAGCAAACACAAACTCTTTGTCCAAATCGAGGTTCCCATCACTCTGTAATTCCATCACTTCTTCAGCTTGTCTATCCATCACATTAGTAGTAGATGCTCCTACTGGTTTTGGCAGAGGATTCTGGATTTTACTTCTTTCTTTGCTCTATCAGCCTTTCCTGAGTTTTAACAAGAAGAGTGTTCTCAGAATCCTCTTGTTCTTCAAATTCAGCCACTAAAGTATCAGCAGGTCTCTTCTTTGATTTCTTGGGGCCCTGCTGATCCAGTGGTTGTAATGTAACAACCACTTCTTGCAAATCTACATCTTTCTTCTTAGGTCTGCTGATTTTGGATGGTCTGACTCTTCTACTTTGTTAATTGGCCAAGAATTAGACCAATGACAAACTGAGCCTAGTTGAATTCCAGTTAATACCAGATGACTGCCATTAACCTTAATGTGACTGTTGTTATGGCATTGTAGTTCCCAGATTTGCCTACAATGTTCATTGCTACCAAAGTTGAGAAATTTTTTAATTCCAGTTTCAGAATAGTATTAGCACATGTATAGACATCTTTGGGTGATTAATCATTAGCTATCACCTTCCAAAAAGCTTTATCATCAACTTCTAGATTCATCGGATCTGAGATTTCTCCATTTTTAGTTTTTGGAGAGTAGACAGCAAAGTTGCATCGATTTGCAGAGCTTGATCATTGACAATGGACGCTATATGATTTGCATCTCCATGAACAAAAGCATTTTTCCAAAATTCCACCAAATTATCATAACAGATCTCTGTGATATCAAAATGAATGATATCCTCCAACGTTTCTCTCCTCAATCGTCTTCCAATACATTTTGCTATCTCTATGTCACCATAGTCTTTCATGAAACCATCGATGTTTATAGAAACACTAGTGATAACTTCATCATTAGGGAGCCATTTCGATAAAAAAGATAGGAAATTTGGGATAAAATGATCTGAAGTGTAGTTTTTCAGAATGCCCATTTGTAATTAGGGTTTGTGATATATATATACACTTTTTGAAATTATAGAACTCCCTCCATCTTTTGTGAAAAATATGATTTATTAATCAAATATTTTTTTTGATTTACCCGTAACATCCTATTAAGCACCATTTTATTCCTTAAAACCTATTAATCAAGCATATCAAGAATAAAATTTGTATAAAAATACTTGATCAACATGAAAGGGTATTTACCTCCAAAGATCAATGGCTGAGATTCGTTGACTGGTTTGACTTTTGATAAAATAGAAAACCATGCCTTGGCTGAATTATATCAACTGAAGTTCATTTTGCTGAAATGTCTCTGACTGATTTCCATAATTAGCTAAAATATGTGTCCTACTAAAGTATATTCAATAGAGATGTATGTGCTAATTTCTTCAAAGTTCTTTAAGATAGCTTTTAATCAAATTTTGGATCAATCAAATGAGTGCCTGACCTGCCAAGTGAGCTCACCCATCATGGCAAAGGCCAAGACCCACTCATTATCATCAATCCAAGTGAAATAGCGTGAGGCATCCAACAACCGGTCTTCAGATGGAAATTATGCACAAATCTCATCTTAGTTTTGTAAATCTCTCAACTTGTAGTGTTTTGGTAAAGATGTCTTCTAGTTGATCTTATGTGGGGATATATTCCACCTTGATGTCACCTTTTTCCACATGGTTTTTGATAAAATGATGTCTCATATCAACATGTTTGGTTTTTGAGTGTAAGACATGATTTTCAGTGATGGCTTTGGAACTTATGTTATCACACAGGATTGGTATGCCATTTTCTTCAATGCCATAGTCTTTGAGTTGTTGTCTAAGCCATAATACTTGTGCACACCAACTTCCTGCAGCTATATATTCAGCTTCAACAGTGCTTATTGAAATAGAATTCTGCTTTTTGCTAAACCAAAAAACAAGTCTCTTTCCTAAAAGTTGAAATGTGCCTGAGGTGCTTTTTCTTTCCACTTTGCATCCAGAAAAATCAGAGTTTGTGTAGGATACTAACTTGAAATACCCTTGAATAGGATACCAGATTCCAACTTCTAATGTGTCTCTAACATACTTTAGAATCTTCTTTGTAGCACTTAAGTGACTTTCTTTTGGTTGTGATTGAAATCTTGCACGTACACAACCTACATAGGATATATCAGGTCTACTTGTTGTTAGATATAGTAAAGAACCAATAATACCCCTATACAGTGTCTGATCAACTTCCTTTCCTTCTTTGTCAAGATCTAGCTTTTCATTATGACTCATAGGAATTGTTGATTTGCCACTTGTTTCCATGCCAAACTTCTTTATCAGATCTCCTGTATATTTAGCTTGATTTATGAAGATGCCATCTTTCATTTGTTTGACTTGTAATCCCAGAAAATAATTTAGTTTTCCCATCATGCTCATCTGAAATTTGCTTTGCATGAGTGCAGAGAATTTCTCACAAAGTCTTGTATCTTCTGAGCCAAAAATAATGTCATCAACATATATTTTTACTAACAGTTGACTTGATCCATCTTACAACTTGAATAGGGTCTTGTCAATAGTTCCCTCATTGAAACCATTCTCCAACATGAATTGAGAGAGTGTTTCATACCATGCTCTAAGTGCTTGCTTAAGTCCATATAGAGCTTTCTTTAATTTGTAGACTTTATCTTCTTTGCTTTTGACTTCAAAACTAGGAGGTTGTTGAACAAAAACTTCTTCTTCAAGAATTCCATTTAGGAAAGCACATTTCACATCCATTTGAGATACTTTGAAATTCTTGTGGGAAGCATAAGCTAGGAACAGTCTTATGGCCTCCAATCTTTCCACTGGTGCATAGGTCTCATCAAAGTCTATTCCTTCAGATTGTGAGTAACCATTTGCAACTAATCTTGCTTTGTTTCTGACAACTTTGCCATGCTCATCCATCTTGTTTCTAAATACCTATTTGGTGCCAATGATGTTGACATTCTTTGGTCTGTCCACCAATTCCCAGACTTGATTTCTTTTAAATTCATTGAGCTCATCTTGCATTGCCACTATCCAGTCTGGATATTCAATTGTTTCATCAATTATTTTTGGTTCTACATGAGGTAAGAAACAACAGTACATAGCTTCAAGTTGTCTTCTAGTTCATACTCCAGCTTGTAAATCACTAACTTCATTTTCTTCGGGATGATCTTTTAACCAAACAAGATTTTGTTGATTTACTAGAGTTTCCTCTTGTTCAGTAGTTTCTTCTGATTATCCTTGCAATTAAGCAGACTAATAAGACAAGTTTCAGCAACAGCTGTGTTTCAATCTGCAATGTACATATTCTCTTTTATTTTGCCTTGGATTACCACTTATTTAGTCTTTAGATTTTTCAGTTCACACTTCTTCTATGTAAATGTGATGTTGTAGCATTTATCATAAAATTGACTTATGCTGAGAAGGTTAAAATTGAGTCCTTCCACAAATGCTACATTTTGGATCTTTAACACATTCTTGCTGAAGGTTCCAATCCCTTTGGTTTGTCCAGGTTTGTCATGACCTGCAAGGTTGACTTTTGGTCCTTCCTTTTTCCTTGAAATCCTCCAAGTGCATCTTTGACCCTGCCATATGCCTTGAACACCCACGGTCAAAGTACCAGGTGTTCTGCATTCACAAAATTATGTAGTTTTATGTACCTAAATCTTTTTGGGTCCACGAGGGTCAGCTGCCAGGTAAATTCCTAGACCATAAGTCTTAGATGTTTTTTTAGAAAAATTGAACCTGTCACCTTCATATGTAAAGTTCATAGTGTTGTAGGTGGTCCTACTATGCTGATTTCTCTTTACATATGGTTTTTGGCCTTAGGTTCAAAGCTACGCATGTGTGCCATACCATTGTTAGTTTTGTCTTTATAAACAGTTTTAGGTTTATACTTAGGTACAGCCTGCTGAAATGGTTGTTTCTTAGTATAATCTTTTCTGTTTATATTAGCTTTATTAGCAGACGGTATAGACGTGTTCCAATCATCATCTGTGGGGAACAATCTTCCTTTCCCCTGACGTTGGTTGTCTTAGAATGCTGAAGATTCTTGGATGTACTTTTGATTGAATGCTTCTTGTTCTTGATTAGATTTACCCTTGTTTAAACTAAGTCTGTTGAAATCCTAGTGTTGGATTTTGGTGCAGCAACAAATTTGGGACCTGAACCGGTGCCTTCATTGGTTGATTTACCCAATCCAGACTTAGATTTAGCATTGCCATCATATCCTAGACCAGTCCTGTCACTAGGTAGTCTTCTAGATTTGAAAACAATGGTGTTTTGTGATGATTCTGGAATTTCAGCTGATTGTTCAGGGTCTGCTGAAATTTATGTAGTTTCACCAACACCTTTTGTTTTTCAAACATGAGTAACTCCAACTCAGATAGTAATTTTGATACTTGTGATTTGAGATCACCTCTTTCATTTTTGACAATTTTATTACTGTCCTGAATAGTTTTCAGATCAGTCATGAGATTGTCTAAATTATCACCTAAATCCATATTATTTCAAATTCAGAATCTGAACAAGAGTCATATGTAGATAAAGGTTCTAATTGAGAATTTACCTCATTATTTCCAATTGCCATGAGACAATTGGGATCATTGTTTTCTGTCAAACACGTCAGCGCATTATCATCAGATTCATCATCTGAGCTGTCAAAGCTTGATATGCTTGAAGAGTCATCTGCCATATCAGCCTTCAATTCCTTTCTGGATTTATGTTTCTGCTTGTGCTTTTCATCAACTGCATTAGATTGCTTTTGGGGGAGTGGAAAATCTCATTTGAAGTGTCCAGGCTTCTTACAGTTGAAACACATATACTCCTCATCTTTATTTTGATTTTGTTGTGATTTGTATTCTATTGAACTCCTTTTGTGAAAATCACCTCTTATCACTTGTTTTGCAAACTTATGGAATTTGTTGACTTTCCTTATCAACAGTGCCATATCCTGCTGAATTTTATCTTCAGGTACATTGGGGCTTCGTTGTGTACTTTTTTGTATAGGAGTGGCCACTAATGCGGAGGTTTTTGGTACTTCCACCTCCATACTGGCCTCCTCTTCTTTTAGCTCATACTCGTTTGCCATTAAATCTAAAAACAACAAAAAAGTAATCTCAGTATCTAATTTTCTGGATTCAGTCATGGCTGTTACCTGCATTTTTCATTCAGATTGACCATGTTCTCCATTTGATCAACTGTTTCTCCAGGCTACATGTTAAATGCTTCAAATTTAGCAATAGCCATTGTAAGCTTTGTTGTCTTGATTGATTCAGATTCTTCAGATATGAGACTGAGTTATTTCCAAATTTCTTTTGTTGTCTTGCATTTCTTCACCTTTTGGCATATGCTACTGTCTAGAGTTCTTAAGATGTAGTCAATTGCTAAGTAGTTAAGATTGTTCCTCTTTCTGCCTTCTACAGTCCAATCTTTCTTAGGTTTTGGCACTTGTTGTCCTACAGTTACAGTTGATGTGCTGGTATACATGATCTGGATATTTACTTCTATGAAAATATCAGGTAACTCCTCATGAATAGCAGCTAAATGATTATGCATTCGGAATTTATACTCATCAAATCTATCCATTGAAAATGTCAACCGTTTGCTATCATACTGTTGAGATTACATGATGCAAGTGTGTGAATAAAACTTTGTAAAATCTTGATTTTAAAAATGGATCTACAAAAGTAATCAGTAACAAGTGACAATTAACATATACTGATATTTGCACTTGCTCTGATACCAATTGTTGTTCCCATTAAAATGGTAATTCTAAGCATAGAGTGGGGTGAATAAACTTAGATAAGTTTTAAACTCTTTTAAAATCTTTTCACAAAAGTGGAATTCACTTGGCTGAATTAATTCAGCTGAGTGTGCAGCAGATAATACTTGATTTTAGTAGAATGTACTCTGCTGTTTTTGAGAAAATGCAAATGGATAAGATTCTATGTAACTTTGATTTGCAAAAATTAAAATACCGAATGTAAATGCTGAATGTAATTAGAGACGGAGATGTTATCGATCTTCAGAGTGGCGTAATCTCCTACTGACCTCTTCCCTTTGTGATGTAAGGGAATCCACTATAGTTGTTCCTACAACTAAAATACAAATGATAATCTTTCACTGAAACTCCCTTTCAGCGTCTTTATCTGGATTGCCTGTCCTTCACTGCCTTCCCAGCAATTTCACAAACCAAATCCTCCTATTGATCCTTCAAATATCCACCAGATCTCCTTCTTCAACTATCACAACTTTTGATGCAACTCCTTCACAGTCCAACTGCTTCAATTGCCGTTTCTTCTTTGTTTGAAACAAAAGGTTGAATCCTTAGATTCAAAGATGATCTTGATCTGCGTGAGTGTGACTTGGAACTCTAAGATTGCATAAGAAGATCCTTGATATTGCTTTTAAGTTTTAGAACAGAGATTTGAATCCAATGCTTTCAATGCTTGCAATACATGTAATAATCTTGGCATTTTTTGCCTTCTGCATTAAGCTCTATTTATAGTTGAGTTCCAACGCTTTCTGCCCATTGAGATTTGAATTCAAACCTTGATAATTTTCTTTGATTTCTCCTTGATTCAAATCCCTGATTTTATGCCTTCCAAATATAGATTTTGACCGTTGAGTGTATTTGGAGTCTGCTGAAATCACATGTCTGCTTATTTCTTGAGCTGGGATAAATCTTTCCTTGTATGTTATATACCCTTGAATCTCTCCATTATTAATACAACTTTAAGTGAATTTCCCATATGCAAAACATGTCTAAATGATCTTTAATAAGTAAATCAGTAATCTTTGAAGTGAGTCTCATTGATATTGCCTCTCTTGAATCGCTCTCTCACGATTCGATCTTGTTATTTTTGATCTTGCTATTTCACTTCTGATCACAATTGGTTAGATCAGAGAACACCCTTTAATTTAGATAAAAAAAGTCACAACTTGATCATACTTTAGTCTATCATAAGACTTAACTAAAGTTGCTTGTCCATAGATCTTCAAACAATCAACTTTGGAACCTTGCCCTTTAGTCTGCTAGTATATCAAGTCTACTGAAAACCACTTTAGTGCCTCTTCGGAAGTTTTGGGTGTCAGTTGAATCTTGAACAAACAAAATCCATTACAAAACTTGTCTAAACAAACCTATACATGATTCAGACTCTATATAAAGCCTATACAAACATCTATTTATCATTCTGTTAATTTCTATAACATCATATATATAACATCATCAAAACTTGAATATGGGACTAAAATATCCAACATATACAACACTTAGAGTTTTCAGAAATTTTCTATGCTATTTTGCACTCTGAAAACCCTACTCTCTCTCAGAAATTTCAAAGCTTTTACCTCTCATGATCTTCTAAGACAATGGATTCATCCCCTTAAAACACACAATCTGGAAAGCAATATGAGAAATCTATTGCCACTGGCTCTTTCTTTTAGGAAAAATACTACTTAAAATTGTGCGACAATGATGAAGAATCAAAAAAGGTGGCGGACGGATGCAAAAACCTAGGGTCGATGACCTTCCTCAATCCTCCTATCAATGGTATCTGTTATGAAAGTCTTATTTCATTTTTGAAAACCGCCAAATTCATATATTGGCTATTTGTTGAAGAAGGCGTAGAGTTCGGGGAATAGAAAAATAGTTGTAACAAATAACAATCACGAATTAGTGATTACAGTGAAGGAAATTCACCAGCATCTCAAGCTCTCAAACGAAGGCTCTCCAAAGATTGGGTTAGTTTAGCAAGATTTATATGCTCTATGGTTGGAAATAGTAAAGAATGCCACTGCAGCAAATAAAAATTTCAATTGTCCGAGATCCGCTCTCAGAATGTCCTTCAATGAATTTAGCCTGTTGATTGGAAAGAACATCAAAGGGAAAATTGGATCCATTGATGTAATGACAGAGGCGAGGATGTGGCTTATAGGCCTTATATAAAATAATATGGAGTTTGATTGGGCCCCCTACTTTTTCAGACGGCTCAAGGAACAAATCAAAGGAGAAGCTATTGTAGCCGAGCAAAACATAGCCAAAAAGAAAGCGAAAAAAAGGAATTTCCTGGGTGAAGAAAACCTATGGGATTCAAATCACTATCTGATGCAGTGTTTGAGCATACCATTTGTGAAACTCCATAAATTGCATGAAGCAAAAATCATGTTCACTTATGTCAAACAACCAAAGATAGTAGGTGGTAGTAAAAAGAGGCAACCAAACAGATAGGCCTTCAGTCAAAAGATGAATCCAAATGTATAAAGAAATATGGAAAATGAATCCTTTGGACAATTAATAGATGAAGAAGAGAAAGGAAAAACAGAGAAGAACAAGAACAACAAGAGGAAGAAGATAGTGGCGATGGTGAACAACCAGAACCAGAGGCTATTAAAGAAGAAGAAAATTTTGAAAGAGACATTGATGATCAAGTTGCAGAATAGTTAAACTGGAAAATGGGAAATTCCAGGTTGCAAATAGCAGAATCTGATCACATGTTTTCTAAAGAATCTTGGTTTTTCAATTTTCTAGGTGTCACAACTCTTGTGGGAGTTCTTGATGAGACACCACTTTAGGAGATGGTTGAAAAAGCTAAAGCTAGATTTTTTAAGTCTCAAGCTGGCAATAATGGCAAATCAGATTATGATATTGATGATGATGATGACCAGAATGATGGTGATGATGGTCAAAATGGAGATATTGCACAGACAACAAATGCAATTGATGATGATATCACTCTTAGTACATTTTTCCAAACTCAGGTGGCAGCAAAGAAAACAACACCAGTAAAGCAAACACCACCAGCTGCTGCTGATCAACAGTAGACTGAGACAGTTGAGTCCAACCCTGATTCAACTCCTATTGGACACCAACTATCTATTGAGATATCAGCAGATCCTACAACGCGGATCTATGTTCCAAGCTTTGTGTTTTTTTACATCTAATGTTTCAATGCTTGCTCTTTGGTTCCATCTCCAAAGCCTTACGGAAAATTTTGGGAAATATGTGTGGGAAATTAAAGATTCTGAGACAGCCTTAACCATCCCTGCATTCCAAAATCTTGTTCATTTTATAAGATTCCATTCATTTCATGTAACAAAATCTGCATGCGTTTTTGTTGTTATTAAATGCAAACATGGTTGAATTGACATTTTTTCCAACTGAGTGTTGTTGTGCATGAGAAATTCTTGTTTTTAATGTAAATGGGGATATATGCTTATGATGTAAAGAGGTGATTATTATATGGTGACAAAGTGTGCTAAGTACAAATGAAGCCTATGATGAACATAGTACGGATATATGCTAAGTACAGAGGAACCCTATGATGAACAATGCCTGGTTTTTAATGTAAAGGGGCTAATGTAGAAATGGCAAGAGTGCTGCTGCTATCTAAGAGGAATATCTTTTTCAAGTTTTAAAAAAAAATGCTTGAATAATCAATTCATCTAACATGTTGCACCTTTAGTATTAATATTCTTTTCATTTCTAACCCTTTTTCCTGGTTTCAAATTAACTATGAATAATATGTGACTCCCACCAAACCATCTGAATAAAGAGATATTTCTTTAATAATTTTGAGATGTTTTTTTTTTTTAAATTATTGTGATCATGTAGCGCTGTTTTCACTCTTATGCTGGCTCTCTTTTGTCTTTAAGTATCTCTCATATGCAACTTTAGTTTATTAGAGCTTGTAGCCTCTTAACTTGTACATCATGTCTACTAGATGTTTACAAGTATTGGTTGGTTAACTTTGTTGGGGATGTGATATGTGTATATGGCTTATGTTTTGCTTGGTGTGTATTTTTTTGGCAACAGTTATTTTTTTTATTTTTAAAATGAACATACATCATTTGTGATGTGAAATCGGTCTTGTATGTGCTGCACATACATGGTGGTGGAGTGTTTAGTAGTTTATTCCTGATTGTGGTTTACATATCCGCTTCTACTCCTCGTATGGTCTGTCTTTTTCGTGTTAATGACTCCTGCTCCTGTTCATTTATCAGGTTTGCTATTACTCATTTGAGATTTCAGATGGCTACTCTTGAGGTACTTTATTAACATGGTTAATTTTCATGTTTTTGGAGATTCGTTTACGCTGTTTGTGTTCGCTTTTGTTTAGCACTATGCACGTGTATGTGTTTATTCAGTTTAATATGTCCGGCCTAAATGCTACGTGTATGTCGGATGGAACAACAAGTAATGTTTCACAGTTAGGTAGGCTAGCTAAGTGGCGAGACAAAAGAAAGAAACTAAGAACAGGGTTTAAGCAGGGAAGTACGTGCATAGGCTTTGAGAGTATTTATGCCTTCTTGATATGATGGACGTTTTATTAAGGTTTCTATGAAGCTTTAGATTTGTTATAGAGCTAAGTGAGCTCTTCTCAAGAGCATCGGCGTCGATCATAAGAGGTGAGACAATCCTCTCTTTTGTGTGTAATCATGTGTAGAAAACTAGCTGTTATCCATGTTTTGTAATGTGCTGCCCTCTTCAGGTGTGCCTATAATAAGCCATCTTATCTTCTTGATGTTATGTATAGAACAAATTCCAACATATACATAAAATAAAAGACCTATATCTGAATGTTTGCACGCTAATTCATTTCTCGATGTTTGCTCTTATTCAATAAACTCTAACATGACTAAATTAAAAACACAAGAATTTTTCCGGTGTGCAATCTCGGACCCCTAGTCGTACTTATCAAATCATATGTATCTTCCGTTAAATATCTTATTTGGCCGTACTGTGCATATGTGACATATGTGAAAAAGCGTCAGATGATTGAAGGGTATGACACGTTTATATAGAACACAAAGGGATGACATAAAATATACCATGGTTACACCCATGGACTGAATATTTAATATAAATAAATAATTAGAAAAAATTGGTCTGCTATTATTACACATAGACCCGCAAGTGGACGCATCTATCCGGCCAAACATCCACCCAAAATTACAAAGGCCCATGTGGGTGCACATTATGGATATTGAGGAAGCTCAAGAACTCATAAATAACATAAAAGGATGTGTCAATACGTAATAATGACCAATATGACATGCACAATGCATTTGATCATAATAGGCATCTAAAATTTCAACAGGGCATAAAATAAAATAATATTTGATTTAAAAGTTGAAGAATTAAAAGTTGAGTGGACCTTAATTACATTATCATTGTGTAGCCCCAAGCCACCAATGATACTGAATCACAAAATTGGTAAAAAATAAGAAATCCATAGCTGTAGTGATATTTGGCCTTATCGCATAGGTGGTATTCCTACCATTGGGGTTGTGTAGCCCCAAGCCACCAATGGTAGCGCTGAATCACAAAATTGCTATAAATTTCGCATCTTTTCCCAGTAACGATCCAAATCTCATATATTTGCAAATTAAATATTTAAATTCAAAGGATTAAATGCATAACCACCTATAACAACCCAAATCATAGGCAAGGTCAGAGTTTGGGCTTCCACCCTTTCACGGTTAAGCCATTTTTCCTCATGGGACAATACCTCCTCAAGTAACATCAGCTCTTTTACACTAAGGGACGAAGCCTCCTCAGGCAGCAACAACTCCTTTGTCTTTAAAATTTACGTTATATAATAATGCCTTTTATGGGAAAACATGTCCTTTTTATTGTTGGTAGTAAATGTTTGTTATTTTACTTATTGTGTCCTTAATGTCCTATTCCCTATGGTTTACTGATTGAATCAATTAATTAATATAGTTAATGTATGTCATAACTTTGTAATGATTGTGTAATGGGTCATTAAACTAATCAAATAATTTATTCTTGTAATATCGCAACGTTTATCTTAAGTATTTGTAAATTCACATACAAAAGATTAGTAAGAGTATGCCTTTTTTCTTAATGTCGGTTGAGATTATTCACTAGTTTTTATTATATGATTGAATATCAAATGTCACTTGTTTATGAAGAAAAAATTATTCTCAGAATATTTTCTAAGTTTGACTTGAGTAATAACTTCAAGATTAACTATATACTTAAAAAATATGGGCAAAATAAATTGGATGCATTTAATCTAGTACAATTATAAACTTATGGCCCCTTAAATTGATTTAATTTAATAAATTTTCCGTAAATGATTAAAAGAGTAAGTTTTAGACCATTCAAGAATTAAAAAAGATACATTTTGGCCTATTCGGTGAATTTTGAAAGAATATGCTTTAGAATATTCCGTCCAGTGAGACGCGTTGGACATTCCTTTATGGGGTGAAAATGTCCACTCATATGATTAACCCTAATCCTCCAACGATTCTTTTCTATAGCTCCTCCGCCGCTGCTAAAATTGTGCAATAACCATGTCCATTATAAGAGGGACATTCTTTCTGAGATTTTATAAGGAAAAAAAATAACCATGCCTTCTGATTTAGAAATTCAGGTGGAAACATTCTGGTTAGAACTAGAGATCATCGATCATGGCATATCATTTTTCCTGGAGCTTCATGTATAGGTAATCTTCCATTGTTTTGTGTTTTATCATTTTATGCATCATACTACTTGTTATGTTATCTGATATTTTGAAATGTAAGTACTACAAATTCAGGAAGCAAATCCAGAATAATCCTTCAAATTTATTTGGACAAGCGATAATTATTTCCCTTGAGTGTTTAAGAAACGTGTGATTCTTCCGTTGCAGATTTTATAATTTTGAAGAAGAAGGATGAATAATAAAATTATGCATCTTTACACTTATCATCTTCTACCTCATGGATCCTGGTCGTAGATTTCTTCGTTGAGAATATGATCACTAGTTTATTATGTTTTCTAATTTTTATATTCTGCATGTTTAAATAATTATATCCCGTCACGTTTCTGGATGCTGGATAGAATAATTATTTTCTTTATTTTTCTTGAATGTGCTAAAAAAATTAAGAGCATAATTGAGTTTCACTCGAACATGATTAAAACTTTATTTTGCTACTCAAGCCGAGTTCAAGCATTAACGTTTCAATGGGATGCTTGATCTGATATCAATAAATAAATACTTGATTCAAATTGAATCATTTACACTCTGAGTTAGAAAGTAAATGCTTTGATGAATGATGATCTTTTCATGGCTAACTAACTGTATTTTTTTTTTGAGGCATAGGATCTTTCAGTAATCTGGGGTTTGGCAATACAAGATCATATCAAGAGATGAATTTTCCGATGAATATGCCAATGAATTATCGAGTAATACGATTAATCATGAATTTTCTGGAGTCCCTTTTAGAAATTCTCTTGATTATACAACAAACTCATGAGGTGGTGGTGGTCAGAATGTTACTGATATGGCTCTATTTGGGAACTTCAATAATTCAAATCGATCACCTGAAAGTTGGAACTCGTATGGAAATACGAAGAATAAAGTTGAATAAGTGTTCCACAAAACATATTTGTTAAACATTTATGACATTCTACCTTTCCTCCTAATTTATCGACGCAAAATCACTATATAATGGAGATTGGAGGATCATACAGTGCATTTGTGGACAGCCGATGAATATACCTTAAGCATAGATTTATGTTATAGTTTGGAAGTAGTTAGCAAAAAATTTCTGGTGTGAATGAATGCTATCTCTTCTGTTTGATACTAGGCTCCTTTTTGATCCATTTTTGTAGCTAAAAAAATAAATAAATTGAAATGAATATATCATCATTTTTGGAGGATCATTCAACAAAAATAAGTTGTCTCTTACAACCACAAGATATTGTAATTCACAAACTTGTCAAAAGCACTGTCAATTTTTTAAATTGTGTGCAAAATCTAAATGGACTAAATTTTAGGACGGGGGAGTATAAAGTATTGTACTACCTCCGTCCCATAATAAGTGTCCACATTTTAGAAAAATATTGTCTCAAAAAAAGCGTCACTTTATATTACCAATACTTCATTTAATGTTTAGTTTTCAAACATACCCTTAGTCAAATATTTATTTAGTGCACTCATTTCACATCCAAAACAAACATTTATTATTTGGTAGGGGTAAGTTTGTCAATATAGTATAAAAACACAACACATTAATTAAATTTCTTAATATGTGTGAAAACTAAAAAGAGGGCACTTAATTTGGGACGGAGGTAGTAACATATTGCAAGAAGGACCGCAAAGCATAAGAAATCAAATCGTAAAATCAATCAAGAGCAGAAACACATCATCTAACGTGGTATCCAAGAATGTACGGATGGAAAAAAGGACGATTTAATTATCCACAGAAAGTTACACAAATTTTTTATCAACATGGAAATCATAGCCTTAGGAACCAAACCATAGCCGACAAAATGAACAACAAATATTGGTCCCTTGGAAAGGTTTGAGACAAGTTTAGATGGAGGGTGATAAACTGTCCTTTAAAACTTTACTTTTAAGTTTAATACCTAAAAGAACTTGGAGTTTAGATAACTCAACTTTAATCAATCTGCTATCTTCTTAAGAGAACTCAGTTGAATGCAGCAGAATATATTTTAAAGCCTTTTATTTTTGTAGTATCATTTTGTTAAATTCCCTTGAAATATGTTGTGAAGACTTTAGTTTAATGGAGTAAACTGAGATTGTTCTATATTAGTTTATACAATAAAGTAAACAAACAAGAGCACAAATAAAAATGTTGTAAGTAAATGGGTAAATAAAGAACACGAAGTTTATTGTGGTTCCAGGTCGTGTAATCCTATCAGACCACTCTTCTCATGTGATGTTGAAGGAAATTCACTATGTTCTTGAGGTTTAAAGTTACAAGACACAGAGTAAATGACGATTGTCATTGACTATTCCCTAGCTCACAATCTGAGCCCTTAGCCCCTAACAGGTAGAATTGTTGTATCACTAAGTCTGCTCCACTGGTACTTGAACGGTGTGATTTCTTCTTCACCAACTCCACCACATATAGAGTCTCCCTGAATGCTCCTTAAATGTCCATCACACCACTTTGGTGTTTCACAGTCTTTTACCTTTAATTAAATCAAAGTTGAGATGTGAATCAAGTAAGTGATTCAACTTGTGGATGAGTTTCTTCTTCTTGATGTATCTGATTAGCACAGTAAGATCTGTTTCTTCTAGTATAATAGGTCTTAATTCTTTCTTTGAACGATCTTAATACTTCAAGTTTTCTTGATCTTGCAATATGTATTTAGCAGGTGTTGGTTGGAAGTAGCGCCCGAAAGACAATTTATGTAATTGTTTTATATAATTAATAAATGATGATTTATTCTCACTTTGTTATTTTCTTCGTGCTCATAAGTAATACACTCATCGAAAACCCCAAGTCGTATCACATGTAGCCATATAACTTAGTGTGTGTGACACACGTGAGAATTAAGTTTATGGTGATACACTTGAACTGTTAGTCCTCGATGAACTTAATCAAGATGGGGTCTATTGATTAAACCACCATTAATGTGCCAAGAACATTTTATCGTGTGTGAGCGTATTATCCAGAGAGCGTCGACATTAGTTATCTAAGTGGGTATTTATATATGATGTAGTCATATAGGACATGACCGATTTAATATGAATTTCTTATATAATTCCGTAATTGAGAAATCTTATTAAATCACAAGATGATCATATATAGATTAACCTTAATCCTAAAGTGATTGCAGACTCATGCTTGATTCAAGATAGGGTTGATGTGTTTGTTAATGATTGCTCAGAGGCACGTTTGATGACGCTTAGAATAGTCTATCTTATGACATCAACATTCTATCCATTTTGTTAAAAATAGTTGTTTCAACCTATAAATATGAACCATTTGAGTTGAATATCATATGTCGGGTTCGTGAGTCGAGTAATTTACATTTAACGTTTATTTTCCATTATTCGATATTATTTCGTGCGTTATTGGATTATTTTTTGGAAACGAAATATCGGGCTGAGCATTGTGGACAATTCTAGAGTGGACTGAACTATAGGATTGGGCCCAGGGTATTCCAGAAACTTCCAAGCTAAGTCGGTAGAAAGAAAAAGACAAAAATATCACCAAAATCTTCCGAAACGTGATTCCTTGTACGATGGGTAGTTCTAGGTGTTTCTAAGTCGGTTTATTTAGCTATAAATAAGAGGCATCGCCTCAGAATTCAGTGTGTACGATTTTCAAGACAAGAATTATGCAATAAAAGCTCTTTGTTCTTTATTTTATTTATTTTATGAGTTCTGGTCGGAGAGACGACGGAGTCGCCGCCTAGGAAGAGATCCGAGGGAGATCTACTCTCATCTTGATGGAGTACAAGCATACTTGGAAAATCAAAGAAAGGAAAGAAACAACAAAACGGAGAAGTAAGAGTTCTCTTTGGATGACTAAATAATAACAATGAAGGAGATCTCAACAAAGAAAGGAAAATGATTGAAGAAGCCGATCGTGCAACGGCTTAAACAAAGAAAGTGAAGTATGATATGTCTGCACTTATTCGAACGTGGAATTAATGTAGAATCGTGGAATTAATGCAAAATCAATCAAGGACATATTTTTTGATGGATGTTGAAGAAAATCCAGATCATCGAAATTAAGGAGAGTATAATCAAGGAGAAATAAAGAATTAAATCAAGGATTACTCTTAAGTAACCAAAGGATGAATTTTCAAATCAGGGAAAATCAAGGCTATAAATAGAAGGCATTGACAGACAAGAAAGATCTGAGATAACGATTAAGAAAAGAGCAAAACTCTGTCAATTTCCTAAGCCATCTCCTTGAACTTAAAAGAACACATCTAGAGAGCAACTGAGCATTCAGATTATAAAGTTATATCAAGCACTGAGATTGATCAACACACAGATGAATATCATTCACACCAGTTTGTAGCAATTGAATCACATAAGTCTGAGAAGGAGTTGCACCCTTTGTGATAGGTGCTGAAGGATTTGTTCTCAAAGAGCAGTGTTGAAGGCTGATTCACTGAAGCTTTTGTAGCCAGGGAGTAACAGTCTTGGAGATTGTGAAGCTTGTGTAGCCAAGGATAATCACACTATTGTATTGGTGAAAGTGAACAGTGAATTCCTCCAATCACCACAGGAGAAGAGTGGATTAACGGATTACACCACCCTGAACCACAATAATTATTTGTGTTCATTTACTTACAGCAGTTTATTCACAATCTGTGTGTGCATAATCTAATTTGAAATAACTTTTAAGAAGGGACATATCCGCTGCACTAAATCTTTTAAAATAAGAAATGTTTTTGAAACTCCAGTATAGTCATTCACCTCCTGACTAAAATTTTACTCTTCTCTGGGACCAACAATTGGTATCGGAGCAGTGTCCCTAGTATCAGAACATGTTCAGATCTGATTTCTGGAAACAAGGAGGTCATATACTTCACATACTTTCAAAGTAGTTTTCAAATCTGTGTTTTATTTATAAATCTTTTTGTCTGTGTTCGTGGACTCTACAAATTTCATGTCTAAAGTACATGTATTCAATGTTAACAATTTCGATGAATATAAAATACGAATGTTATCTCATCTTACGGCAACTCATGAGGAGATGTTGGATGTTATTAATGATGGTGCAATCAAGTTCATGACTGTGATATCCACAGGTGCAGATCAAGGAAAAGAAATACCAAAGCTTAAGAAAGATTGGACCAAAGATGATAGAAGAAGAGAAAATCTTGATTTTGTTGAAAAAGATATAATTTTGAAGACTCTGGACAGTAATATGTTCATGAGGATCAAAGACTGAAAAATAGCTAAATAGTTGTGGGACAAATTGGCACTTATCAATGTAGGAACAAAGGCAGTCAAAGAATACAAATTATTTGTTGCTAAACAGAAATTTGAGAATTTCAAAATGAAGACTGGTGAATCCATTGATCAAATGGAGAACATATTCTCAAGCATTATCAGCGAACTACAGCAACTTGGACATACATATTCACAGAAAGAAGTTTTTCTGAAAATCTTGAGAGGTCTACCTGAAAGATGGAAAATCTTCACATCAGTACTCAGAGGTACAATAGATCATGTGAAAACCGACACCTTGACTCTGATGTCTCAATTAAAAGCTCATGAATTTGAGATAAACGGTGAAGACGGTGTTCCAGCTGAGCCACACAAGGCCAGTGCATTGGTTGCACCCGAGCAAAGCAAAGCGGCTGACACAAGCAGCAAAGAGATGTTAAGGGTGATTTTATACGTTTTATAAGGATATATTTTATGTCAATTTCCCCCATATCTGGATGTTTTTCATAGAAATCGAGCTTTATATTGAAGTATTGAGCAAGTGATGTTTTTAATGGGTTAGTTGCAAAATTGTATGATTTATGTGTAAAATTGATGGTTTTATATTGATTGGGAAGATACTACATTTTGCAATGTGTTTGATGTATTGTAGATACACAATTTCGACCAAGAAGAGGATTAAAAGAGGTTAACAATCGGATTAATGAAGAGGAGAAGAGATAAAGATGAGAAGTTCGATTCTTGAGCAAGCTGAACGAGCGTTTGATGTCCGTCCAGTGGTGGACGGGCGTCCAAGAGGAGCTTTTGATTCAGGATGTTCAGATTTTTAGTGGATGAGCATCCAAATTAAAGAAGGACGGGCGTCTGATCATGACTCGGCCCGATTCGAAGATTTCAAGCAGAGTGGACGGGCGTCCAACACTCTGGACGGGCGTCCGCGGCCGACTTAGCCCTGGCCGACTTAAAACTCTATAAAAGAAGCTGCGCCCCAACCCTAAAAGATATCAAAAATTCTTCATACACCAAATACTACTCAACGGCCGTGATTTACGAGGTTCTAGGCGGTCACCCGAGCCTTGTGCTCGGGTGATCCGGGTTAGATTAGGATGTTTTATTTTCGTTTGTTGATTCATGGAGATCATCCATTGTACCAAACTATGTGAGTTTATCTTTTAATTTATTCAATCCTTTGTTTATTTTCGTTATCTTTGATTTGTTTTGTATCTTTCTATGATTTATGATGCTATTGTGTGACTAGATCGAGAGATTGGTTGCTAATTGTTGTCTAACGTAGATGAGAATCGTTGTTAGGCTAGATCACCATAGAAAGATAGGATCTTTAATCGTTAATTCGTGACAAATTAATTGGTTAATTATCTAGGTTGCTAGATTGTAAAATACGAGAGTTAACTTGAGTCTACACCTTCGTTTTGTATGAAATTGGTCTCAACATTCGAGAGAGGAGAGATCGATAATTGAATTCACTAAGAGATTAGGAATTCATAGCTTGAGAAACGGATTCACTAAGAGATTAGGAGTTTGTATCTCGTGTAAAGGTGAAACCACAATATCGAATTAAAATCATGAGATGAACTTGGATTGAAATCACTTGGTTTGTATATTGGTTGATTCCATGTATCTTTCTTCTATGTTTTTCTTAGTTGTTATAGCTTAGATTTATTTTATATGTTCTATGTGTTTATATGTTTGTTCTTTCGTTTATTTGTTTTCATAAGTAACAATTGAAAGGAATTAATAAAACTAGATTCAACAACCCAATTCCCTGTGGATTGACCACTTACTTATCCCGCTTTACTAGCAATTACCCGGTATTCGGCCGGTTAGGAGTTAGTTTTGCATATAGGTTAAGGTTTATAAATTGTTTTTTTTTAATGATGCAAAAGCCTCCAAACAAGAGACACAAGAGCTAAAAGAACAAATTGCTCTACTGATTAAATGCTTTGATAGGTTCAGCAAGAAAGAGTTCAAAGGAAGTTTTTCATGAAACAAGAAGTCAAATTCAAGCAAAGACATGAAGAAAAAGGATGATGAATACAGATGCTTCAACTACAAAAAGAAAGGACACTTTAAAGTCGATCGTCTCCGATTTAAAAAGACAAATATGAAGAAAAGAAGAAATACAAGTCATCAGATAAAAGAAGGAGCAAGAAAGCATTAAAAGCTTAAACCAGCAGTGAATGTGATGAAGAATCATATGACAATGACTCAGATGATGGTGAAGGCACCACCACAGACAATAACAAAGCCTATCTATGCTTAATGGAAAAATAAATTGAAGAAACAGAGGTACTATCTAGCTCATGCTCATCTAAAGCATCCACATCTGACGCTGCACAATCTTCTATTTCTCCATTATATTCTGCAAACATAATTCAAAATATAATGAGTAAATTTGAAGAAATTCAAATAAATCATGAGAATCTGGAGTAAGAATGTGAGAATTTAAGAAAAGAAAATAAAAGATTAAAAAAAGAACTGGATAAGATACAAGCTGAATCAACTAGTAAGGAAGTATACTTAGATGATCAACAAGCAACAGATGATCATTCATCTGATGCTGACATACCAGCTAAGGAAACCTCTCTACTGTTAGGTGTAGTGCCCGAAAGACAATTTGTGTAATTGTTTTTAATAATGGATGACAAAATTTATCTCACCTTAGTTACTTGCTTTGTGCTTGTAAAGTAATACATCGCAAACAAACCCTAAGTATATCTCAGATGAAACCACTTAACTCGGTGTATGGATTACACGTGAGGATTGAGTTAGTGGAGATATGCTTAAATCTGTTAGTCCGTGGTGAACTTAATCGAGTTTAGGGTCTCTTGATTAAAACACCAATAATGCGCGCCTGAACACCTTAGGGTGTGATAGACTTATCCGAACTATGCCGGTAGAGGGTACATACGTGGGGCATTTATATACGATGGCATTCATATAGATTGGACCGATTTAATCTGTATTTCGATATAATTCCGTAATCGAGGAATCTTATTAAATCATTAGATGATCATATATGGATCAACCTTAATCCCTGAGGTGATCACTGTGGTTTGCTTGTCCCGGGTAGTGTTTGATGTGTTAGTTACGGTTCACTTAAATATGTGTTCCAAGCCACTTCTCATTGGCACTATCTCAGGATGAGTGAGTAGTTCGATTTTCACAGACATGGAATCCATTCCTTCCTGCGGAAAGTAGAGACGATCCACTTATTTGTTAGCCTTAAGAAAGTGATCGATCCGGGAGTTCATATTAGACTAATTGATCACTAGTCGATATGTGAACTAATTGATCATCGAGGGGTTAATGGTAAATAAGGATAAGATATTTCGAGTCGGGTTCACGGAGACTTCCCACTCGTAATGGACGATCTATGGAGGGTTAATCCGTATGTAGTGATTATATCAATGGACGCTTATTCACTACATGGGTTTGAGTATAAGTATACATCTATAATTGGTAGAGTTCGATTTCGGGTTTATGGTGGCGTAATCCCTTAATTAATAATTAATGTATTTATTCTGTTCGATGAATAATTAATTATTGGAGCTACTGGTTATAGGTCCATGGTCCCCGATGTGGCTTCTGTAATTCGGACTAATAATCCTGTTATTTGGGCCTTAGTGATAATTAATTGGCTGGGCTAATTAATTGATATGCATGAATATTATTTAGTTGGGTTGAATAATATAATACTGAAAAGAGCATTTTCGTGAAGCGCAGTGGCTTAGTGTGGCGCCAATATGTCTTGGATTTTCCAAGAAATTAGTTTTCTTGGATAATGACATATTGTGCAATTAGTTATTTATTTGTTAAATAATTAATTGGATAAATAAAAGAAAATAATTTATTTATTATTTATCTCTTAACTATAAGGATAATTATATTTTCTTATTATAAGATTGTAATTATCTCTTATTTTTATTGGATAATAATAATTAGAATTATCTCTTTTATTTTGTTAAACCGTTTGCAGTATAGGTTTTCTCTTGGATTTTCTTATATAAAAGAGAGCTTCTAAGTGTTCCAGGGAAAGAGAGAGGCCACAAAATTTATAGAGAAAAAGGCTAAGGAGTTCGATCCTTAGCTCCACCGGTTGGAGAAAAACTTGGAGTTTTTCTTGGAAGCATATCAAGGAGGTTCTCAGATCAAGAAGGGTGTCCACCAACCGCCGTTTGGAGAACACATCGGAAGAACTTGGCTTCTCTTCCTACTATTGGTAACATGATCTTAACCCCTTGTAGTAGTTAAATCATTTATTTATGTATTGTGATATATAAGTCGTGATCCATCCACGCGGCGTAGATCTAACTCGTTTAGATCTAAGAACTCGCATCCTTCATGTGGTATCACGGTAGGGTTCCACGATTTATATAGCCATAATCATAATTAAACGATTTAAAGGAGTGGAATTGCATGTAGGTAAATTTTATTTATTGTTTTATGCATTGATGATGATTAATTGCTATGGTTGAAGAGATGGATTGGGGTTGGTAATTGCTTACCCGTTAGATCTATTGTAAACTCATATAAACGATGAAATTTCGTTCATATGAGTATAGAAATTGTGTAATTTATTTTTATTGCAATTGTAATTTCCAGAAAATAGATCTGTTTAGTAGCTGTTTAGTTATTTCGTTTTTCACGTTGATCGAGCCGTTGAAACGACGATCCCTCCGGTCAGAATCAGGATTGGAAGATGTTGAACAATTCCAAAAAATTTGGCATCGATCGGAGTCCTTTTTGATATCCGTTCGCTGATGCAAAGAAGCTTCTGTAACAAAAAAACGCAGGATTCACAGAAACCCTACCTGTGACTTCCTCGAATTTCTGGGAGAGTTTAGGCCGTTGAAACGCAAATCCAACCGTTCAGATCGAAAAATATGGAGTTCTGGACGTGGGATAAAAATATCAGGTCGATCGGGATTCATCTCAATTCCCAATCGGCCTGGGGAAGTCATTGATGCGCTGCTGTAAAAGTCAGATTCATCAGCAAGTTGGGCGGCTCACTGGAGAAGATTGACAAGTCAAAGCTCCGATCCAACCGTCCATAATGAAGCCCAAGGAGTGAGGAACAGATCTGGAAAGTTTCGTCCCGATCCGAGTTCGTTTGATATGCCGATTGTCGAAGATTCTAAACAGCTGCAGATTAGGGTTTTAATTTATTTTCGAATAGATTAGTTACGGGGGTGCCAACGGTCCATCTCGGTGTTTATTTTCCGCACTAGTATACATGTGTAGATTGTATGAGTAGAACCGGAAAATTGCCATGACATGGATCATATCATGAATTCCACTCCATATGCATACTTGTATAAATTAATTCGAGGAATTAGTTAGGCATGTATAAAACACACAATTAGTTTTAATTAATTGATTGATATTAATTAGAAACTAATTAGGTAAAAACCGAGGAACACGGGGTTTTTCAATCGTCGAGGTTGGGTGATGGATTCTCGGTGAATCCCTCTGCTGAAAGCATAAGGAGTAAAATCCCGAAACCTCGTGGTTAAGGTGTTGGATTCTCGGTGAATTCCACCTTACCTGCAGACGAGATTACGTTTTTGTTCCGTAGTTTCTACGTGAAAGTTTGATGTTTAAGGATTGGATAATCATGGGCAAACATGGTTCGAAAGTGGTTTAACCACGGTTGGGTGGTCAACGATGAGCTACGGCTCGATCGACTTCACCTCCACGTGTGGCGTTTGCACGGGTCCGGCAAGGTCGAGCCATCCGAAGAGCCACTACGGCTCAACGGAGCTCCCCTAGTCTTGACCCGTCCGACGGCCACATATGTTCCAACGAATAGGTCGGGTGGGCTAGCCCACGTAACCGACAACATTCGGGCCTATGATTTATTGTTCCTTAATGTAACATCAAGTCCAAAAACGTGATCAGTAAACCCAACACTTTTTCAAAATATTGAGTGGGAGCGGGAGAGGCGACAGCCGACCCCACGGCCTCTACTGTTGACACAAGCAACGTGAGAGAATGGTGACGCCTCGTGCCGGCTTTGATTTCGGCCCCCTAAGGAAGGCCTTCACTGCTATAAAAATTCAAGGCTTGGTCTCCGAAAGGATAGGATTTTGGGTACTCGTCGGGTCACTGACCGACCCTAAGGCGGCATACTCGGGGTCTACCTAAAAATCTGAGACAGTAGGTCACACTCATAAATGGTATTTTTTGTAATACCTTGGCTGAAAAAGGAAAGGTGATTGACGATCACAAATGAGATGTTCGATTCTCAATCTGATCTTCAATATTAATCAAAACCTCTTTGACTTACCCTAAGGCGGCACTGAGGCATTAGGTTAAATCCTTGGAACGGTAGGATAGACTATAAGTACTTAGTTTATGTTCCTAAAATTTATTAGTAGTATATGATTTGGATTTATTTTCTGTCAATTTTATTTACAAATATTTATATATCTATCTAGGGTGCTAGACTGCTAGTGTAAAATTGACTAGTAATGACTTCGTTAAAAAGTGGCAAGTAACTAGAACGTTGTACTTATTGATCTTACATGCGATTAATTTTTCGGAAGAGATATTTCTCTTGAGCCTTCAAGACTTAAGTGGCGTAAATAAGTATGTCACTACTGTCACTCGTGTTGAACGAGAGACAACCATAGTTAGTTTGAAAGATGATTGGGACGATAAAATTCTTCTAGTGAATTTTAATTGTGTAGTGTCTACACGAGAAATTTTCTAATAGAAAAATTAGAGAATCATAAATTAAAGTGTCGCTAGTTAGACGGTATTTGGAACCGATAAACTAGTGGGAGCTTTTGTCGTATGTTTTTCTAATTTATTAGAAAATTAGTCCCACTGGGTAACGGTTTCATTAGACATCCCACAGTTCACGAGTAGTGTCTACTCAATTGAACTGCTAGTTCAAGACTATTTCCTTTTAAGGAAAGTTGAGAATGGGAAAGAATGTCTATAAGTGTTAATCATCTTAACTAAAGTTTTGAGGCTAAACCGAAAAATTAATTATAGAAAGTATAGGATAAGGAAAGTGATTTCGGATCACTTAACCAATGAATCCTTAGCGACTTTCTTAAGTCGAGTAACTTGACTCGGTAGCTTAGTTCTTTGGAAGAACAAGGAAGTCGTGCATTAACAATTAATAAAGTAGACAACGGGCAGTTATTTCAGCTATAATAGTGGGAGTGATATAAGGAAATGAATTTCGATTTTATCCTTGAATATCAAGAGAAAAATTTATTTTTCTGTTTACAGATTCGTTGAAACAAATGGATTCACTTTCATCTCGATACTACGATTGCCTTAAACAAGGTGAAGATGACATTTGTAGTACGAATCGAGACTCGACTTTTGTTTGATAAAGACAGAACCACTAAGAAAAAGTGAATAGGTATTGTAACACATCTAAAACTATTAAAGGTAAAATGTTTTCATAGATTAAGATAAACGACCCTTCAATATCTATTAATTAGTGCATATATCCTAGAGATAAGACCCGACGATCGGCTAAGGGTGATTCCTATCTCCCGCCTAGAACACTATCTCAAAGGAATAATGACTAAGTTTCCTTTCAATTGGGAAAGGGTAATAGATTTGAAGGGTGACATAGCTTGTTCATCATAACCTTCGGGTCCCAGTGAGAGATACAAGCTAGTGGGAGATTTTGAGTGGTGACATTTTGTCTGATAACTACTCGAAACACGATTTAGTTTATCGAAAGAATACGAGGAGGAGTCTCTGATTTTAGCAGAGAATAGAGTATTCCATGCTCAGAAATAGGCTATCGCATAGTCTTGGGACTGATGCTCGGCCTGCATCCTAGTGGAATGTTTCTCACTGAGGAAGAAACCGTAGCCTCGCCTTGCATAGTTATTTATGTGCTACAATACACTTCTTAACTCGATTAAGATATTGTTGCAAAATAACGGTTAACATTATTATGTAAACCGAGAAGTCTACCTAGAAGATGCTCGTCAATTTATGGATAATGAGTGAATTCGTTTTACACCACTTCCGTAAATATAAGCATTTAGCACTTAGTGCTTGAAGGTAGGACTGGAGATTTTACACACACGCACAGAATATAACTATTCGTGAAATATCTTTATGTGATGAGTGAAGGTTGATTATAAGATTCTTGAGATCAGAAAGTGACGGTTGGACTGTCACACCCTTTCTGAAAGAATCCATACATAACAACCTTAGACCTTGGAGTACGGTTACTCTAGGAAGTTACTATCTGATTTAATCAGACCACCTCCAACATCGGTTGTTGGTGACTACACTGATAAATACTACTAGATCCGAATGTCAATCCACCCAAAACGCAGTGGGAGTATGGTCTAACCGTTGACCCATTGTGGTTTTGTGGACTTTATAGTCTCTTTGGGGTGATTAATAACCTATGGCTCTTGGTGGGTCAGATAGAATTTCGATCATAGAGGTTGGTTTGAAAGCCTTAACCCTTTGAATGGAGTTTTGGTACTCAGGCCTTCACATTGACCTCTTGTAGAACAACCTGAGTGTCTCAGCCCAAGAGGAGCAATTGGATCTACACGGAAAAGAGTCGAATGAATAGGAAAGTTTAAACTTTTGGTAGCAAAGTCGAGTGGTCTAAGGGTGATTCCCTGACAAGTAGAGAGTTAACCAGACCTTGAACTCTCTTGCCACTCACTCTTGCTAGATTTCATTAGAAAGCAGAAAATAGGGGTGATTCCCTGAGACTTTCTTGCCGACAAACGGAGTCTGGATTCATTCGGAATAGAAGGGTCTTGGTTACAACAAATGGCAGGACGACTTCCGGGGCTTATAGCCTTTGTGGATTTAAGAGAACCTCTCGGTCATTGAAAGTCACATGTTTTTAAATGTGGACTTGACCAAAATATTGATAAGTCTTTCGTAGACTGGATATCAATATTGGCAAAGTAGTAGTATTGGTGTTCATGAATGATAACACTGAAACGGTTGGAAACAACATGTGTGTGCTATCTGAAGTCGGAAACTGACACGCCAAGATTCTCCGGATGAGAGAGTGGACTATATTCTAAGAATTTAATTCGGTCAACACGAGAATGAGTCATTGGTTATCCCATCCATCTTATTGAATAAGATGATCTTGCATATACGGATGCAACATTCATCGAGTAGTCCTACCCTACCTCTCGTGAATGATTCTCCAAATCTTCGGATAAAGAGAAAATGGGATGTAGTCTCTCGGGATAAGGGCAAGTCACTTAACACGAGTCAATTGCAATCGAATCTTGGATTCGAGCAATAAGTAGCGGTTTAGTACGTCCACAAGTATCTTTAGAGAACGAGGAATCATATGCTTGTATATTCATGTGCAAACTTGAATATGGTTGACTACACTGATTCTGACTTGCAGTCAGATTAAGGATGATCATTAAGTTGATCTCGGGCTCAGTGTAGTGCTTAGAATTTCCCTTTTTGGGTCTGGGAGTAATTCCAGGTCGGATAAGCTGATATCACTTCATTGTGAAAACAGTGAAGAGATAGCTTAGAAGGATCTTCTCAGTCACAAGAAGTCAAAAGCATATTGAGAGAGAAGTACCGCCTGATTGGAAGGACCGACAACGATTCAATCCTAAGATCGCCTCGAGTCGACAACCTAACTAATCGGTGTACCAAGTCGAGTGCTTGGAGGGTACGGCATTGATGGATATGTCTCATCCGCTTTTAGAGCAAGTGGGAGAGTGTTGTGAATAAGATGAGAAGTGGTGTGCTTTAGAACAATCGTTGCTTGTCATTTTCGTGCAAGTGGGGAGATTGTTAGGTGTAGTGTCCGAAAGACAAATTGTGTAATTGTTTTTAATAATGGATGACAAAATTTATCTCACCTTAGTTACTTGCTTTGTGCTTGTAAAGTAATACACCGCCGCAAACCCTAAGTATATCAGATGTAACCACTTAACTCAAAGTGTATGGATTACACGTGAGGATTGAGTTAGTGGAGATATGCTTAAAGCTGTTAGTCCGTGGTGAACTTAATCGAGTTTAGGGTCACTTGATTAAAACACCAATAATGCGCTTGAACACCTTAGGGTGTGATAGTCTAATCCGATCGTCGGTAGAGGTACTACGTGGGGCATTTATATATGATGGCATTTATATAGGGTGGACCGATTTAATCTGTATTTCGATATAATTCCGTAATCGAGGAATCTTATTAAATCATTAGATGATCATATATGTGATCATATATCGATCCCGGAGTTCATATTAGACTAATTGATCACTAGTCGGATATGTGAACTAATTGATCATCGGGGTTAATGGTAAATAAGGATAAGATATTTTGAGTCGGGTTCACGGAGACTTCCCACGTAAATGTACGATCTATGGAGGTTAATTCGTATGTAGTGATTATATCAATGGACGCTTATTCGCTCTATGGGTTGAGTATAAGTATACATCTATAATTGGTAGAGTTCGATTTGGGTTTATGGTGGCGTAATCCCGAATTAATAATTAATGTACTTATTCGCATTCGATGAATAATTAATTATTGGAGCTACACGGTTATAGTCCATTGGCCCCGATGTGAAACACGTAATTCGGACTAATAATCCCTGTTATTTGGGCCTCAGTGATAATTAATTGGTACCGCTAATTAATTGATATGCATGAATATTATTTAGTTGAAATTTAAATAATATAATATGAAAAAGACATTTTTATGTGGCGCTTCATGGCTTAGTGTGGCGCCTAATATGTCTTGGATTTTCCAAGAAATTAGTTTTCTTGGATAATGACATATTGTGTAATTAGTTATTTATTTGTTAAATAATTAATTGGATAAATAAAGAAAATAATTTATTTATTATTTATCTCTTAACTATAAGGATAATTATATTTTCTTATTATAAGATTGTAATTATCTCTTATTTTTATTGGATAATAATAATTAGAATTATCTCTTTTATTTTGTTAAACCGTTTGGGTATAGGTTTTATGCTCTCTTGATTTTCTTATATAAAAGAGTAGCCTCCCTTGTTCTCACTACAAGAATTCTTACTTTTCGCGACTCCTATTAGCGACACACATTTATAGTAAGCTGCAAATATTACATTTTACGGCACGCCCAAAAATGAATGCTATTGATAATAGATACCATGTATTAAATGTGTCGTACATAGTTAACATGCTGTTAATAGTCTTTTTAACGGCTTACAAAGCATGCTGTTAAATAATCAACATTGGCGGCACACCCACTGCGCTGCTACAGAACATTTGCAGCGTGCTTGTTCACGCCGTGATGTCTTCACCGTTAAAATAAAATAACAATTTACTCCCATTTCGCTAAATGGCACGACGTCTCGTTTGTCTTTCCAGATTCATCTCACTTCTTCAACAATGTCGATATTGCTTAGATCTTTTGATTCCTTCTGCTTTTCTTCAATTACGAGACAAGAGGATGAACAAATCTACTAAATAACCCCAGATTTGTGCGAAAGGTAGCCGGTTCAGCACCCTCTGGACAGAGCGTCTAAGGCGCGATGATAAGTTTCGTTTGAACGATTTTGTTTGCGATTCAAGCACTCATGCGTCTGAAAACGTAGTGGGTTTGCTGGATTCCGTAATATTTTAGATTTTGTGGTGAAATTCTCACCAATTCGTGGGGCGTCGTCCTCTTCTTTTTACCGGAAAATCGATTCACCATATGGTTCTTTTACCCTTGCAGAAGACACTGCTATAGCTCCTCCAACAGTGGCCATAATTATTCACTCCGAAAGGTAAAAGTAGTTCCGAATCCTTTAGTTAATCGCATTACTTGATACATTTTCTTACTTTTTATAAGATGGTCCAATTCATTCTTCCATTTGACTTAAATGGTAGTTATCGTAAAGTATTCTCTTGATTTCCATGTTGTAACTTAGATTAATAACCGATAATTTTAACTACAGCTAATTGTTTGAGCATTCTATCAACGTTGCTCTACTACAGTACTACTTGGAGATGTGAGTTTTTAGCAGAATTTAACCATTGGGGAAATGTGTTTGCTTTCCAAAGTTGCCCATTATAATGAAATTAAAATAATCCCTGTTTTTTCATTGCGTTCTCTCATATTTAGAAGTGTCAAGTAGGTATGGTAACTATACTTGTTTCATTATTGGGGTAAATTCTGTGCTAAATGTGATTTGTTTTTTTAGATATAACTAGTTAAAATCTGGATCACATTGTAAGAATGAACGTGACTATTGAAGTCTAATGTTTGAGTAACTTTATTTGTACGTACATCGATTACATTGTAATTGAAAAGTGAATGAACCCCCTCCCAGTGTTTATGGTTGTTTTTTTTCTTCGTAAATGTGAAGCTCAGGTTGTTACCAAGTTACAATTGTATCTCTGGTGCATTTTAATTATGAATGAGAAGGATTGACTGACAAACAATTGACACCTTATAGGTAGTGTTAATTATGAATGAGAAGGATTGTCTAAATATCATTTTTATAAGTGTGTTTCCGTTTAATCTTAGTTGTATATCTTGTGTTGTGGACTTGTGCATTACTAGAATGTCTTCATATATACTATTATGACATTGATTTCATGTAACTTCAGCAAGTGTTTGTCATTAGTTCATTCAAACTCAAATCAGACGCACTTGGGATGAATCGAGAGTAGTCTGTCGATGTAGAATTATAATTATCATTGTTATTAAATGTCTTGTTGTTAAGATAGATGCCTACATACATGCCATAATGATGAATCTCTATATTAATGCAGTTATCGTTATGACTCTAATTTTTTGCACTGAAACATGTGGTGATTTAGGAAATGGAAGACCATAGGTTCAAGGAAGCAAGTGGAAAATAACAAGAGACAAATACGAGCCAGCTAGTCACAAGGGCCAAGGAAGTGAGTAACAACATATATGTTTAAAACATGTCTGGATTAGAAGACGACAATGCCAGAGTTGAAAATTGTATACTAGATCAGATCCAAAAAGTTCCCAGAATTGAACAAAATATTGTTGTAGACTTTGTCTATCAGCACATCCCAAATGCTCCATCTCTTGCAGCTGCTTAGTTAAGAATGCATTTTCGTGTCTGTTTTGTAAGGGTAAGCTTCGTAACCTACTATCATTATTGTATCTTCCAATACTTACTAGTTAAAAGAAATTCTTTATTCGCTAGGTATCCTCCCCCTCGTACTTATGATCTTCCTTCTCAACCTAGCAAATGGATCATTAGAAGTTCTTGTGGTGGACTAATTAAACAAACTTATTTATTTGGATATTCCCATGCGTTCAGTTATAAGTAAACTTTCATAAAAGTCTAAAATTTAGCACAATAAAACATCCCGTAGATTTTCCTATGTCTTTGCTTTTAACTTATCCTGCTATTTTGCATTTTTTTTCCGAAGGGAACTACATTGCATTTTAGTACTAGCAAAGTTATAACATCTCTGCACGTACTTTACTTTATGAGAGAAGGAAGGTAAATATGTTTCACCCTGTTCCACTTTTTAATATTATTATAATACGATCCCTGAGTATGCCCTTTTTATGATTTCATATTTTCATTATGCTCATAACTGCAAGTCACTTATGGCTTATTCATGCTTTTCCTTGGTTCCAATTGGCAACCCAAAACATTGGATACATGGTCTTAACAATACTGTGATTTCTAATGTTTTGCAGATTTTTTTTACATGAAAGAATAAATTTGATGGTGGTACTGTCCTTGGCCTCCCTATAACCAGAATTGGAATGGTGATGGTGGTACTTCCTCAACCCTCTTTAGGTTACGTTTATTATGTTTTTTACATCAAGAAATTTCAAATACTTCCCTATTATTAATAATTGTAATAAGAGAAGAGTGGAATTGACATAGTAAGAATGTGTTGCAACTTGCAACCTTGTGGTAATATTTTTGGATTTAGTGGAGGCCAATTTATTTTTTATTGTGTTGGATTTTGTATTTCTGTGTTGCTGATTTAATTGGCTTGGTATTAAGTTATATGTAATATTGGTTCATGTTGTGAAAATGCTTTTGGTTCTATACATGTGAGCATTGGTTCATATATTGGGTAAATATAATTTTTTTATAAAAGAAAAACATATCCGCGGCGTACCTACAAACGTCACTATTAACATGTCTCACTTTGGCGTCATGCACGAACACGCTGCTTTTGATTCATCGTTTTGGAAGCATGCATCATAAGCCGCTAATAAAAGTATTAGCAGCGTTTATTTACCCCAGCTTTTATATTTATAGTTTCGGCAGCACGCATCGCAAGCTACTAATAATAGTATCAGCGGCACGCAACTGTAGGTCGCGGATCACCTTACATTTTTGGCGGCTTTGAATTATGCAGCATGCAATGTGCGCCGCCAATAGCCATTTTGCATGCTGCGGAAAGTCTTTTTTGTTGTAGTGCCTAGGGGAAGAGAGGGCCACGAAATTTATAGAGAAAAAAGGCTAAGGAGTTCGATCCTTAGCTCCACCCGGTTGGAGAAAAACTTGGAGTTTTTCTTGGAAGCATATCAAGGAGGTTCTCGATCAAGAGAAGGTGTCCACCAACCGCGTTTGGAGAACACATCGGAAGATCTTGGCTTCTCTTCCTACTATTGGTAACATGATCTTAACCCCCTTGTAGTAGTTAAATCCTTTATTTATGTATTGTGATATATAAGTCGTGATCCATCCGCTGCGCGTAGATCTAACTCGTTTAGATCTAAGAACCTGCATCCTTCATCTACCAGCTATGACCACCATTGCACCACTTGATGCACCAGCTTACAAACCCCCAAAAAGGTTTGGATCCAGATCTGGTCATGGCTACAATAGTCAAGATGAAAGTAGAAACAATGGACAATCCAAATCTGAACATTGGACGAAAATTCAGAAAAGGACATACCATAGTTTCCACCACTCATCCTGCACCAGTGAAGTCAAAACCCGGCAGTTGAGTGAAGCAGAGTAAATCATCTTACCATCCCACTAATGGCAAGGCTTACAGAAAGGTAATGAAGACTTTACCCTTCGTAGAAGATGATTGGAATGTTACACCCCCAAAATACATAAAGAAACCACTTCACGCCATGCAACATGTGTTTAGGAAAAGCCAGTCCAGGCATGTTTTTGGATACAAAAAGCAGTAAGAAAATAGGCTTCCTTATGCATATTGGATAGTGAAAAAGGATGTAAATGCACCTAAAGATAGAGAAATGTATCAGAATAATTCTATCAAGAAATATTCTGCCATGCCTTATACATATGAGGTTGATGACTTCAAACATCCAAGAAGAAGATCCTTTGGATTTACACATGGAGTAGGAGGCATGATCGCTAATAGCCAAACAAAGTGTTGGGTACCTAAACCCGCTTAATTTGTTTTACTGAGGATGTCGTACATAGGCAAAGTGGATGTTCCGGACATATGACAAGAAGTAAAAGATGGTGATCGACTTTAAAGAAGGATGCAAAATGATTCACAATCGAACCAAAGACAGCTTGTACTTGTATGAAAAAGAGAAGACAACATGTATGTGGTAGATTGGAAGACAACAAAGAAGAAACTTGTCTGCTTGTTGGATTTGGCACAAAAGAATTAACCATCTTAACATGAAGACAATCAACAAGTTATCAAAAAAACAAGCTAGTAGAAGGCCTACCTGACATTACCTTCAAAAAGGAAAGTCTAAGTGATGCATATCAAAAAGGAAAACAGATCAAGAGTTCTTTCAAGTCAAAGCCACAACAATGAACAGCTAGGATTTTGCTTCTCTTACACATGGATTTTTTTGGACCAGTTACACCAGTGAGTGTAAGAGGAAATAAATACACCTTAGTAGTTGTTGATGACTTCTCCAAGTTTACTTGGACCATATTCATGAACAAAAAGAGAGAGACACTCAAGAAGCTACCAGATTTGCTGAGAAGAATTCAAAATGAGAAGGAGTTCAAGATCATCAAGATAAGATCAGGCAGAGGCACAAAATTCCAAAATGAAGTGATCAGAACCTACTGTGAAGAAAATGGTGTGCTACATCAACTACCAAAGCAGCATGAACTACAGAACATAATGGAGTAGCAGAAAGAAGAAACAAAACACTCAAGGAAGTAGTTAGAACCGTGATAGTAGAAGCAAGATTACCAAAGAGGTTTTGGGCTGAAGCAGCAAACATGGCATGTTATACTCAAAATAGATCTATCATCAACAAACATCATGGAAAAACACCACATGAAATATGGAATGGAAGAAAGCCTAACATATCTCATTCACATATGTTTGGATCTAAATGTTTTGTTTTGAACAGAAATCAGTTACATACTTTTGATGAAGAAGTTGATGAAGCAATATTCATGGGATATACAGACACCAGCCAAGCCTTCAGAGTGCTTAATAAAAGAACTTTGGCGATTAAAGAATCAATTAATGTAGTGTTTGATGAACCAAACACCAGTAGTGAAGATTTGCACACTCTTGAAGAAGAAGCTGCACAAGGACAAGTTTACATGAATACAATAGTACCAACTACCATTCTAAATCACACTTTTGATAATGAAGATGAAGTACCAGTTTCCATAAAACAGAGCCACCAACACAAGCTCAAGAAGTTGATGCTCTAGAAGGAACAGTAGAAAAACCAAAACAAGCTCAATTTCAAACTGACTTAAATTGGCTCAGAGATCATCTAGAAGAACAAGTCATTTGAGATGTTCGGACATGTTTTGAACAGGAAGACAACCTGAGAGCATGCTAACTTGTTTTCTATCACGTGTGGAATCCAAAATAATAGATGATGCAATTCAAGATGTTGATTGGATTATAGCCATGCAAGAAGAGCTCAATAAATTTGAGAGAAATGAGGTTTGGGAACTTGTTGATAGACGGACATGGCCAACATCATTGGAACAAAATGGGTATTCGAAACAAGATGGATGAACAAGGAATGTTGTCGGAAAAAGGCAAGACTAGTTACAAAAGGATATTCTCAAACAGAAGGCATAGATTATCATTTAAACCTTTGCACTAGTAGCAAGATTGGAAGCAATCAGACTCCTCCAAGATTTTGCAGGCCATATGGACTTCAAAATATAGCAGATGGATGTCAAGAGTGCATTTCTGAATGGACTCATGAAAGAGGAATTACATGTGGAGCAAGCCCCTGTTTTCCAACTCAAAGGAAAAGAAGACAAAGTTTATAAACGCAAGAAGATGCTATATAGACTCAAATAGACACCCAAAACCTATTATGAGATACTATCACAATTCCTAATCAACAATGGATTCGGCAAAGGAACCATTGACAAGACTCTTTCCAAACTAGAAGATCGAACAAACACTTCGGTAGTTCAGATATATGTGGATGATATCATCTTTGGATTAGAAGATGAAAATCTATGTTAGAAATTTGCAAATCTGATGAAAAGTAAATTTCAAATGTGTATCTGATGAAGGATGGCATATTTATCAATCAATCCAAGTACACAAAGGACCTGATACAAAAATATGGAATGGACACAAGTGGCACATCAAATGCACCTATGTGTGCAAGGACAATTCTTGGATAAGATGAAAATGGAAAAGATTTTGATCAGAAGCTATACAGAGGAATCATTGGCTCACTACTCTAATTAACTACAAGCAGACCTGACATTGCATTTGCAGTAGGAGTATGTGCAGGATTTCAAGCTCAACCTAAGGAATCTCATTTGCTAGTAGCTAAGAGGATCATCAAATATCTGAAGCACACAATCAATGTAGGAATTTGGTATCCAAAAGATGGTGGATTCAAACTGATATCTTATTCAGATTTCAGACTATGCTGGATGTAAAATTTTCAAAAATAGCACTTCACGAACTTGTCAAATGCTAGGTAGCAGATGTTAGGTGTGATGCCCGAAAGACAATTTTTTGTAATTGTTTTATTTAATAAATGAAATGATATTATTATTCATATTTATTATTCTCATAATCACCGATGTGACAATAGTATTTACACTACAGAAAACCCTGAGTATATCGTTTATGTAATCACTTAACTCAGTGTATGAGATATACACGGGAGGATTGAGTTAGTGAAGATGTACTTAAAATACAATTAGTCCGTAGTAAAGTTAATCGAGAGTATCGGGTCTCCCTTTAACGTATTATTAATGCGCCCATAACACGATAGGTGTGATCGTCTTATCCGGACTTTCGGTTAAGTGGAACCTAATGGGGCATTTATATATGATAGATATATCATATAGAAATTTGGACCGATTTGATCCGAGTTCTCAATATAATTCCGTAATTGAGAAGTCTTATCGAATCATTAGATGATCATATTATGGATATATCTTAATCCCGAGGTGATCACAATGATCGCTTGAATCGGTATGAGGTTTGACTTGACGGTTAAGGATTACACCGAGTGCGTGATCCGAATTACCCCATCTTGGCATTGTCTTTGGATTGAGTGAGTAGTCGTGTTATCACAGATACGGAATCCATTCCTTCCATTTATGGAAGTAGATGAAGACGGTTCCACTTATGAGTTAATCACAGACATTGATCGATCCATGGGATTCATATTACATCGATTAGCTACCGGTGAGTTATTTGAATTATTGATCACTAGGGGTTAATGGTAAGTAAGGACAAGATGTTACGAAAAGGGTTGCGGTAACTTCCCGATTTAGAATGAACAATCTATGGAGGATTAATCCATATGAAATGATTATATCGGTGGACACTTATTACTTTCTCGTGAGGAGATAAATATAATCTTATAATCGGAGGAGTGCGATCACGGGATTATGGTGGCATATTCTCGTGATTGATTTATCGAATATAATTATTCTCGTTCATAAGATAATTATTTATTTGATTTATCGGAGTCACCGATTATTAGTCCATGGTCCCCGACGTGCCTCCTAATATAGCATAGATATTCTCGGACGTCGAATCCTAATAATATTAATTTAGTTCATGTTGGACTTTATTAAAACGATATGTGAATTAATTGTTTAGTGGACTATTAAATTGGTTGGGCTAAATAATTAAATATGTGGAAAAGACATTTTCCATAATCTTACCAAATTATTGTGTAGTAAGCAAAATTAATATTGACTAGGTCAATATTTGAAAGTGGCGCCCCATATGTCTAATTTTGGCAAGGAATTAGTTTTTTCAGATTAAAAGACATATGCATAAAATATTTATTGGATAAATATTTATGGTAAATAATAAAGATAAAAATATTCTTGATTTGTTCTAGAATATTTTGAGATTATCTTTTATTTAATAGGATTATTATAATTGATTTTGTATTAATTATAAAATCTTGGAGATGCTGATTACTTCTCCTATATATAAAGAGAGCTTCTCCCAAGTCTAAGGACACATGCAATTTTCGACTTTCTTAGAGAAAGAAGAGGAAAAATTCGGCCAAGGGTTTTGGGGAAAATCTTGGAGATTTTCCGGGTAGCATATTGGAGGGGTTGAGTCGAGAATTCCTTCCACCAGGAATTGCTTGGATCACACGTCACGGAAGATCGTGGTGCTCTTCACATCATTGTTCGATCATCCTAATAGCGGTTCTCCAACTTGGATTTTGAGATCCAAGAGGTATGTTCTACAACTTACTTGTAGATGTAGATTTAATGTTTTATTACGTGTATTTTATAGATCTAGATCCATAAATCGCTTCGTTGCGATGATATTTTCCTCACAAATGGTATCGCCGCATGGGGATCTATATTTATTCGTATAAAATATTAGATCTCAGAGAGTGGAAAACATGTAGCTTTTATTTTAAATTTTGGCGATGCATGTTTACATATTTTTTTATGTTGTTGCGATTGTTGTGGTTGAAGAGATGGATTGGTGTTGGCATTGTTTACCCGTTAGATCTATCATTACACTCATATGAATGATGAAAATTCGTTCATATGAGTATAGGAAATTATGTAATTTATCTTTATTGCAAGTTTAATTTCCAGCAAATAGATCTAGTTAGTAGCTGTTTAGTATTTTTGTTTTTCCCGTTTATCGAACCGTTGAAACGAAGATCCCTCCGGTCAGAATCAAGATTAGAAGAAGATGATCAACTCCACAAATTTTGGCGTTGATCAGGGTCCGTTTCGATATCCGTTTGATGCTGCGAAGAGGCTGCTGTAACAGAAAAACGCAGGATTCACAGATACACTACCTGTGACTTCCTCGATTTTCTGGGAGAGTTTGGACCGTTGAAACAAAAATCCGACCGTTCAGATTGATCAACTTGGAGTTTTGGACGTACCATAAAAATTTCAGGTCGATCGGGATTCATCTCGATTCCCGATCTGCCTCAGGAAAGCCTTGATGCGGAGCAGTCAAAGTTAGATTCAGCAGCAAGTTGGGCGGTTAACTGTAGAAAATTGACAAGTCAAAGCTCCGATCCAACCGTCCATATTGGAATTCGAGAAGTGAAGAAAATATCTGGAAAGTTTCGTCCCGATCCGAGTTCGTTTGGTTTCCCGATCATCGAAGAGTTCGAACAGCTGCAGATTTTGTTAGAAAGTAGTAAACCCTAGTTAGGGTTTTGGTTTTTTTTGTTTTTTTATTTTCTAATAGATTAGTTACGGGGGTGCCAACGATCCATCTCGGTGTTTAAATTTTCCGCAATTTTATTTTTTATGTGTTTGATCATAAAATAGACATAAAATCGAATTGCCATGACATGCATCATATCATAAATCCACTCCATGCATACATGTAGAATTTTAATTTTGGTAATTAAAATAGGCATGTATACAAACTCGCGTAATTAGTTGAAATTTAATTAATACGTGGTAATTAATTAATTTAGTAACTAATTAAATATCCGAGGACGGGTTATGAAATCGTTAGCCTTTCGGTGTGTGTTCTCGGTGAACCGCCTTAAAGCTGAAACGAGATCACGTTTTCAATTCGTAGTGTCTACGAGATTGAATGATGGTAAAAGAACAATAAATCTTGGATAAAAACGGTTCGCCTTTAGGTTGGGTGGTCAATCGAGCTTCGCTCAACGACTTAACCCTCCTAGTGTGATGTATGCACGGGGTCCGGCAAGACTAAGCCAAACCGAGCGGAGGGGTGATTCCTTCTAATCTCAATAGGGCTCTCTTGACCCGATTTCGTCCGGATTGTCACATATGTTCCAACGAATAGGGACGGGTAGGCTTGCCTACGCCACCGACACCATTCGGAATCCTTGATTTTATGTGCTTTTATGTTAACATCAAAAAGACGTGGTTAGTTAACCCACCACCACTTCCAAAATATTGAGTGGGAGCGGGGGAGGCGACAGCCAACCCCACGGCCTCTACTATAGATGCAAGTAAGTGAGAGAAGGGTGGCGCCTCGCGGCGCTTTGATTTTGTCCCCTACGGATGGTGTTCACCCCTATCAACATTCATGGCTTGGTCTCCGAAAGGATAGGATTTACAGGTACTCGTCGGGTCACCGACCTATCCTACGACGGCACACTCGGGCGCACCTAAGAGATCCGATATAGTAGGTCACACTCATCAGAGGTATTTTTGGTAATACCTAGGCTAAAAAAGGAAGGTAGTCAATGAATAAAGGGATGTTCGATTCTCGTGGGATGTCCGATTCTCACAAGTTATTCATTGATTTAACCGTTGATCTCTTTGACCTACCCTACGTGAGATCGAGATGCAAGGTTAAAACCTTGGAATGGTAGAGTAGACTTACTTTTAGTTTACAATTCCTAAAATACAATAATATAGTAGTGTTAAACTTGAATTAATATATGTCATTTTATTTACAAAGATTATATCCCTTACTAAATTGCTTTAAAATTTATAATTGACTAGTATTGACTTCGTTAAAAGTGGAAAGTAACTAGACGTTGAACTAGTCAATTGATAATGCAATTATTTTTGAAAGAGATATTTTCTCTTAAGCCTTTTAAAACCAAAGTGACATATGGGTATGTCACTAGTGTCATTCGTGTTAAACGGGAGACAAACTTAGTTTGATCAAAGGTGATTTCGGACTTTGAAATTCTTCTAGTGAATTTTTAAGTGTGTAGTGATTACACGAGTAATTTTCTAAATTGAAAATCAGAAAATCATGAAGTGTCGCTAGTTGGACGATATTTGGAATCGATGAACTAGTGGGAGCTTTATGATTTGTTGTTTTTTCTAGAACATTAGAAAAGTGTAACTAAGTACATACGTAACCATTCTAATTGAAAAATCGGAAAATCATGAAATGTCGCTAGTTAGACGATATTTGGAATCGATGAACTAGTGGGAGTTTTATGATTTGTAGTTTTTTTTCCGTATATTAGAAAATCCGAGAAGTCCTGACAAGTAACACTCGAAATAGACATCCCACGGTTCAAGAGTAGTGTCTACTCACACGAACTACTAGTTCAAGACTGTTTCCATTTACGGAAAGTCAAGAATGGGAGAGTATGTCTAAAAGTATTAGTCATATAAAACTGAGTTGATTTTAAGGCTAAAACCGAAAATTAATAAACTGAAAGTCATAGGATAAGGATAGTGATTTCGGATCACCAACCTATGAATCCTTGGTGATTTTCTCTTAGGCTATGTTCTTTGGAAGAACGAGATAGTAGTGCATTGACGATTAATAGACAACGGGCAGTAATTTTAGCAAAATAGTGGGAGTGATATGAGGAAATGAATCTCGGATTCAATCCTTGGATATCGCAGAAGATTTATCTTTTCTGTTTAAGATTCGTTGGAACGAAAGGATTTACCTTCTATTCGATAATTTGTTTGTCGTATAGAAAGTGAATATACCATTTGTAGTATGAATCCAAGACTCGGACTTTTGTTTGATAAAGTCAAAACCACTTACAACTGCTGAAAACATATCTTAAGAACTATTAAAAGCAATTGGTTTCTATATTTAGATAAACGCTTCTTCATATTCCATAGTTAGTGCATAGTCCCTAAACGACAAGACCTGAAGACTGGCTCAGGGTGATTCCTTTCGCATGATCTGGTTATATTGTCTCAAAGGTTCAATGACTAAGTTTCCTTTCAATCGGGAAAGGATAATGGTTATAAAGAAGTAACATAGCTTGTTCATGACGACCTTCGGGGTCTGATGAAAGATACAAGCTAGTAGGAGCTTCCGAGTAGTGACTTCTTGTCTGATAACTATTCAAACACTCCGGTAAGTTTATCCAAAATATTTTAAGGTGTCTCGGATTCTCATCGGAGATGGAGTATTCTATACTGTAAATGGGCCATCACATAGTCCACAGAGGCGATGTTCGGCTCGCCTCATAGTGAAATGCTTTCACTAAGGAAGAAACCATTGAATTGCCTTACATAGTTGTAGATGTGCTACAATACAACGCTTAACTCAATAAAGATATTGGAAGTGAAATAACGGTTTACATTGAAATGTAGAACCGAGAAGTCTACCTAGAATGTGCTTTGGAATTAACGGATAATGAGTGAATTCGGTTCACCCAAATTCCGTCAATATAAGCATTTAGCACATGATGCTTGATGGTAGGACTCGAATTTCACGCATACGTTCCGTCGATGACCAAATCGTGATATATCTTGAAGAATTGAGAAAAAGGTTTGTTATAAGATTCTTGAAATCGGGAAAGGACAGCTTTATCTTGTTGCATCCTTTCTGATAGAATCCATGAACAGTAAAACCTTGAACCTTGAAGTACGATTACTCAAGGTAGTTACTAACTGATTAAAATCAGACCACATCCAACATCGGTTGTTGGTGATGACACTAAATACTACTGAACTAAATCAGAATTCGATCCACCAAGAAAATAGTGGGAGTATGGTTTATCCATTACCCATTATGGGTTCTGCGGACTTAATAGTCTCACAGGATCGACCGATGACCTATGGCTCTTTTGTGAGTGTATAGGATTCTCGATAATAGAGGTTGGTTTACAAGCCATAACCCGTGAATGGAGTTTGGTACTCAGAGAGTGTTCATACTCTTGTAGAACCACCGAGTGTCTCAGCCCAGTGGGAGTAATTGGATCTACATGGAAAAGAGTAGAATGAATAGGAAAGTTTATCTTCAGAGCAAAGCTTGAGTGGTCTAGGGGTAATTCCTAAGAAGTAGAGAGTTAATCGGACCGTGGACTCTCTTACCACTTAGTATAGCATGATTTCGTTCAAAAGCGTAAAATAGGGGTGATTTCCTGAGATTTTCTTGCCAAACAAACGGAATCTGGATTCATTCGAACGAAGGGCATTGCCTTATGAACCCATGACACGGGATGACTATCAAGGCTTATGTCCTTTGTGGATAAGAAGAAAACCTCTTGGTCATTAGAAGTCACTGCTTCTAAAAACATGTGGATTCGACCAAAGATATTGATAAGTCTTTTTGTAGACTAGATATCAATATTAGTAAAGTAGTTAATATATATAAATATATATTAGTGTTTGTGAAGGATGACATCGCACCGATTGGTAACAACATGGGTGTGTTATCTCAAGTCGAATCGACAAAGCCACAATTCTCTGTAATGTAGATTTGGACAACATTCTACTCTGAGTTTGACTCGGTCGAATTCATTAGAATCGATCCATTGGTTTCCCATCCATCTTATTGGTTAAGATGATGCATCATGTATGTAACATTCAACGAGGAAGTTCTACCCTATGCCTCGGAATGACTCTCAAATCTTCGGATAAAGAGAAATGGGATGGATTCTCTTTGTGACAAGAGATGGTCGAGTTATTGAACGTCAATTTTGATCGAATCTTAGATTCGGCGGTTAACGAAGCAAGTTTAGTATGTCCTTTAGTATCTTGAGAGAACGAGGAATAATATGCGGACATATTCATGTATGAGCTTGGATATGTGTGATACAATCGATTTTGACTTTAAGTCGATTGAGGATGATCGTTAAAGTCGATCTCGGGCTCGATGTTTACTCTTGTTGAAGCTATTGCCTGGAGAAATCCAAAGAACGCCAACTCGACTTTAACTAGTTGGGGATTAGCGGCTCGTAGTAGCTGAGAGGCGATATAGCTTAAGGATTTCCTTTCCATATCTGGGAGTCATTCTAGATTTGGAAAGCCGATACCACATCATTGTGCAAACGATGAAGGGGTAGCTTATAAGGATTTCCGAAATCATTTGAGTTCAAGAGCATATTGGGTAGGTACCACATGATTAGATGGACCGGCGACGTTTCGATTCTACGGATCCCCTCGAGCCGACAACCTGACTAATCATTAAGACCCATGACATTCAGATATAGGTGCTCCCCGAGTCACTGACCTATCCTACGACGGCATACTCGGAGTGTATTTTGGAATCGAAATGGTTATGATAAGGTTTGTGGGTACTAAAATACGGGATGAGTCTCCATTGCTTTAGAGCAAGTGGGAGATGTAGTTTCTTTGTAGTTTTAAATAATAGGGTGTGCTCTAAAACAATTAATCACAAGCTTTCGTGCAAGTGGGAGATTGTTAGGTGTGATGCCGAAAGACAATTTTTGTAATTGTTTTATTTAATAAATGAAATGATATTATTATTCATATTTATTATTCTCATAATCACCGATGTGACAATAGTATTTACACTACGAGAAAACCCGAGTATATCGTTTATGTAATCACTTAACTCAAAGTGTATGAGATATACACGGGAGGATTGAGTTAGTGAAGATGTACTTAAAATACAATTAGTCCGTAGTAAAGTTAATCGAGAGTATCGGGTCTCCCTTTAACGCACTATTAATGCGCCCATAACACGATAGGTGTGATCGTCTTATCCGGACTTTCGGTTAAGGGAACCTAATGGGGCATTTATATATGATAGATATATCATATAAATTTGGACCGATTTGATCTCGAGTTCTCAATATAATTCCGTAATTGAGAAGTCTTATCGAATCATTAGATGATCATATTATGGATATATCTTAATCCCGAGGTGATCACAAATGATCGCTTGAATCGCAAGTATGAGGTTTGACTTGACGGTTAAGGATTACACCGAGTCCGTGATCCGAATTACCCCATCTTGGCATTGTATCTTGGATTGAGTGAGTAGTGCGTGTTATCACAGATACGGAATCCATTCCTTCCATTTATGGAAGTAGATAGACGGTTCCCGGCCATGAGTTAATCTAGACATTGATCGATCCATGGGATTCATATTACATCGATTAGCTACCGGTGAGTTATTTGAATTATTGATCACTAGGGGTTAATGGTAAGTAAGGACAAGATGTTCGAAAAGGGTTAACGGTAACTTCCCGATTTAGAATGAAGCGATCTCATGGAGGATTAATCCATATGAAATGATTATATCAAAGTGGACACTTATTACTTTCTCGTGAGGAGATAAATATAATCTTATAATCGGAGGAGTGCGATCCACGGGATTATGGTGGCATATTCTCGTGATTGATTTATCGAATATAATTATTCGTTTCATAAGATAATTATTTATTTGATTTATCGGAGCCGCTGATTATTAGTCCATGGTCCCCGACGTGCCTCCTAATATAGCATAGATATTCTCGGACGTCGAATCCTAATAATATTAATTTAGTTCATGTTGGACTTTATTAAAACGATATGTGAATTAATTGTTTAGTGGACTATTAAATTGGTTGGGCTAAATAATTAAATATGTGGAAAAGACATTTTCCATAATCTTGGCCCAAATTATTGTGTAGTGGCAAAATTAATATTGACTAGGTCAATATTTGAAAGTGGCGCCCCATATGTCTAATTTTGGCAAGGAATTAGTTTTCTTGTGTATTAAAAAGACATGTGCATAAAATATTTATTGGATAAATATTTATGGTAAATAATAAAGATAAAAATATTCTTGATTTGTTCTAGAATATTTTGAGATTATCTTTTATTTAATATGATTATTATAATTGATTTTGTATTAATTATAAAATCCTTGGAGGACAAGGATTACTCTCCTATATAAAGAGAGTTCTCCCAAGTCTAAGGACACATGCAATTTTCGACTTTCTTAGAGAAAGAAGAGGAAAAATTCGGCCAAGGGGTTTTGGGGAAAATCTTGGAGATTTTTCCGGGTAGCATATCGGAGGGGTTCGAGTCGAGAATTCCTTCCACCGGGAATTGCTTGGATCACACGTACGGAAGATCGTGGTGCTCTTCACATCATTGTTCGATCATCCTAATAGCGGTTCTCCAACTTGGATTTTGAGATCCAAGAGGTATGTTCTACAACTTACTTGTAGATGTAGATTTAATGTTTTATTACGTGTATTTTATAGATCTAGATCCATAAATCGCTTCCGTTGCGATGATATTTTCCTCACAGCAGACTAGTATCATGGTTTAGTAAATAGCATAATTCCATATCCACTTCAACAGTTGAAGCAGAATATATAGCAGCATGTAGCTGTTGTGCACAAGTACTATGGATGAGACAACAGCTAAGAGACTATGGAATAGAAGAATAGAAAATTCGAATCATGTGTGACAAAACATGTGCAATATCAATTACAGAGAATCTAGTGCTCCACTCAAGAACAAAGCATATTGATGTAAGAGTAGAAAATTCCTGAGCAATATCACTCTTGTGAGTCAAAAACAGATTCGAGGTATATCTAGAGTAGTCGTCATCAACGACAAGCTCATAAGACTTACCACTGAGACTCAAAACTCTACTAAGGACAAACAAGTCAATGTGTAATGATTCTAGGATGCAAGTGGAAGACACTTCACAAGTGTCAAACTCATTCGTATAACAATGTTGGCAGACCACGCATGAGATTCTGTTTGCACAATTTCTCAATAGTGGTGATACCAACATGACCTAAGCGACGATGCAAGAGATTTGTGTCATCATGTTTAGATACGAGGCATTCTATCTGGTAATTAGTGAGGCTGACCAGCTTGATCATGTAGAGATTATGCTCATGAAGACCAGTTAGGAACACTTTCCTTAATTTATCAGATATCATGCAACAATCCACATCAAACACAATTCTCACACCTGAGTCACTTAAGCGTGATATGCTTAATAAATTATACTCTAAATGCTGACTATAAGACATTATGAATGATAAGCAATTAGGGTTACCAGCGGATCCTTTACCAAGGATCTTGCCTTTTGAATTGTCTCTAAATATGAGTGACCCTTCATTTGGTATGGCTTTGTAATCCCGGATGATTGTTGAGTTTCCAGTCATATGTCTAGAGCATCAACTATCCAAACACCATTTTGTATTGCTTCTGTATAATTTGCCTTTATGACATGCCTGCTATACAAAGATTTGCATAAAGTACCCCTTAGTTCTTGGGTCTTGAGGGTTTAAATCAGGCTTGATCGTGTCCTTTCAAACCATACCTTCTTAACCCTTGGTTTGATAGTGGCCTTCTTTGTCCATGAGGACTCGGGCTGCTCATAGTGACGTGGGTCGGGTTGGTATGTGTTTGAATGTATTCTATTGACATGATCTTGCCAAAACAACATTTGGGCCAAGAAGGGGTCAAACTAGGGGAATTTATGGGTATAGGTGGGTGCCTGGTGTATGCATGGATCATGGTGTCTTGTCGGGTATAAATTTGGGTAGAAGTATAGGTGTCATGAGCAAAATGGTTCTATTGAGCATAGCTCCTTGAACCTCTTCGGTCATAAGTGTATGCATAAATATGGCGGGCATAACACGGTGAAGTGTGTGCAAATACTTTTGTGTGGTGTGTGCCTTTTTTCTTTCGATTTCTTCTGTTTTTCCTTATGGGTTGTGCAGGAGTTATGTGTGCTAAGGCGATTAGTCTTGGCTCCAAGATTTTGATTGAGGCGAGTGAGGTTTGTGTATCGGATGACTCTTCTACACAAATTGCCTTACCCTTTGAGTTCTCGAAGATGAGGTTTACGACTTGAGTTTATCAATTTATACTTCATGTCTGAAATGACTTGTTCAAGTGTTGCAACCTATAGCTTCAAAGACTCGTTCATAAGTTCGGTTTATAGGTGCTTAGTTATCAATCGACTTAGTTCATTTATAAAGGTAACACGTTCATCGTCTTGTTGTGCCTTTATCTTGTTAAGTGTTACATTTTCCCTAGCTAGTTGTTCATTAAGTGCGTGCAGTTCATCCTTAGTTAGGGATATATCGGATACCTCACTATCGATTGAGTTCGTAAGTTGTGAGAAACCCATAAAGAATAGATTTGCCTTTTTAGATATCTCGGACTTGTTGTCGTTTATCGATTCATTGCTTGCATCCCAAGTAGACCATCGCCTTGCCATTTTTCTTGCCTTCGCCTTTGAGCATTTACATTCTTTTGACCGGATGTAGGCTTGGGCTTTCCATCTTTCTTATTGGGTCACTCATTGGCGATGTGACCCTTTTTGGTTGCATTCAAAATAAGTCATATCCGGTTTCCATCCACTTTTGTTTTAGGACTTGTTTCTCCCACCAGACTTGTTTCTTTTCTCATTTACTAGGAACCTCCTAAATTTTCGTACAAGCATAGTGATTTCCCCATTGTTGTTTTCACTTTCGTCATCCGCTTGCTCATCTTTGGCTTCAGATTCAGTCTCTTCACGAGCTTTTAGTGCCGGGACAGGCATCTCACGATAGTTGTGCCTCGGGAGTGTTTAGATGTTGTTAAGTATACTAAAAGCGCCCGATAAGACTATCCTTAGTGAGGACCGAGAGATCCTTAGCTTCCTCTATGGTCGTAGCCTTGTGGTCCTATTCGAGGAGGGAGGGACCGAAGTATCTTATAGTTTTGATCCTCCATAGAGATGTCTTTACCAAGAGCGCTATGTGCATTGACTATATCCGTGAATCTATTATCCATGTCAATAATAGATTTGTTCGGTTTTGCTTGAAAAGACTCATATGCATGATTTAGCTAACTAATCTTGGACTTTATAACCTTATTGGTGCCCTCATGTCGTTTGATAAGTGCCTCCCAAATTTCTTTCGTAGTCTCGCATGCGGCAACAATTCGGTTCTCAGAGGGACTTGAAGGGTTTATAAGAATGGCGTCCACTTTAGCGTTGAAGGACATTTTTCTGCAGTACTCTTCATTAAATTTGTCCTCAGTCTTATTAACCTTTGTAGCGACTCCGGCTTCGGTGATCTCTTTTGTGGGAACAAACGGACCTGTGTATGATAATCCACAGTTGATAGTCCGTTTGTTGCAATGAATCATCATCGAGCGTTTCCATTGAATAAATCCGGAACCGTCAAAGTACGGAGGACTTACCAAAGATAAGCCCTCCCTCGGGTTCATGAAGTTATTTAGGGAAGCCATTACAATGCAGTACGATGATATGCAACAATAATGTAATGCAAAAGTATGAATGAATTACAATGCAATTTATTTATTTATTAATATTTTTTTATAAAATATGAAGTGAATGAGTGTGTGATCATCAACCATTATACCATTATGTCAAACTTGATTTACTTGGAATAGAAGAATTGCAAAACAAGGTTGATCAAAGACCAAGGTAAAACAACGAAATAAAAGGCAATATTAATCACACCAAGTAATAACGTGAATATGATCGCTAGGTGACCAAGCACTGATACCAATTGTTGGATCGATAATGGCGCAAACACACTCTAGAGGGGGGTGGGTGGGTTAATAGAGTGTTGGATAAATTGTAAACTCTTTTTGATAATAACACAAGTACTAATAAATTAAGTGCGGAAGCTTACTTAATTTATGATTTGCTTGTGTTCTAAAAACCTTGAGTGATCAAATGTGATGTGATTAATTTATACGATCAAGACAATGAAGCACGTTGCAAAGGGTTTCAAAAGATCAAAGCGAAAACGTCACTGTTTCAAGGTATATTAAAAGATCAACACTGATGGTATGAAGTCAACAGATTAAGGACTATATGCTTAATTGATACATCAAAGTGCAGACTGTAATTAAGGCAATTAACAATTGTAGTGACAGTTAGAAGACATTGCCAAAAGGTTATATCTTTAACGGTTGAATTAAATTAGCCAATACTAGTAGTGGTGTTTTGCAAAAGTGTAACTAAAACATTAGTGGTAGCAGATTCTAAAAAGTTCAATTACAAAGAAATTTAATGTAGAAAAAGATTGAATATAATTTGCTGCCAAATGAAGAATACAACCATTATTATATACTTTAATATAGTACAGATTCAACATTATACAATCAAATCAAAGTTTGTATATAATTCGAAAAGAGCGGTCCAAGAACAGATACCACAAATAAACTATTGCAAAAGTATATCAAGTGATGTTCGAGTTCAAGCCCACACTACAATGCAGATTCAGAAACAGATCAAGAATGAGACCAAGGAAAGCTTTATACTTCAAAGACGATACAAGGTTCAAGCAGATAGCAGCAGATGCAGTACTATTGATTAAGCTTTTAGAGACAGTAGAAAGACAAGGGCTCAAAGAACACAAGTTCAACAAAAACAAAGGGCAGAAGTTCAACAAAAAGTCCTTGGAGGAATGCTACTAAACTTCCCAACAATACGATAGGGGATGAAAAACAACGTAGAGATTTGAACCAGAGAGCAAATCCTTGCAAGGTTATCAAAATTTTAGTCTGTCAAGCCTTTTCCCACAAGGCAATGTGAATGTGTTTAAACCAACCACACAGAAGGACGTATCCTAAAATCTGAGATTATGCAAGCTTGATTTCTGTACCATAACTATCACAGACTCAGCCTTGCACTTCTGTGACCAAATTGTTCAGACAAAGAGTGATGTCCAAAGCTAAACCTTATGCTCAAGGTAGTGATCTTGGTGATCCCACCAAATCACTGATTTTATACTTCCCAAACTTTCTACAAATTTGTAACTGAATGAAAGGATCAACAGATGCATCAGAATCTGAACAACGAAGCTTACATAGGTTGATTGCCTCTTAAATATGAACTACAAAGCCAATATCCTCCTGTGGCTTATATGCTAATTCAAGCTTTCAAGGGCGATTCTAAACATAGATGCTAATAGCTTGATTAGAGTTCAACATGAGACAAACCAAAAGCAACTACAAATAAATACACAAAGGAGTTCAAACTAAGCACACACAAACAACAAAGTCAAACAAGTATGCCACTTGATTATTTGCCTAAAACACTTAATGAAACAAGAGATGTGATTCTAAAATTCTATCCCTTGCGAAAACAAGAATCACCACTCCTCCTTGAACCAACCAAGTGTTTTCCCCAAGGAATTCAAAGAATTTGATACTGCCTTGTATCAATCATGAACTGGATTGTGAACTCCTACTCAAACAAGAATAGACAGAGACTTTTTGAGTGTGTGTAAAATGTGGGATTGCTAATTTTCAACTAATGCAATCCAGAGAGTGTGACTGGCTATTTATAGCACTATAGGTAGAGTTTGAAACTCAAGGGTCTGTGTGAACTCAATCAAAAGGAGATCTTTAAAAATCCGAGGCAATTAATTTGTTATTATCCAACCATGGTTTTACTGACCTTTCCAATGGTTCAAGGAGTTAAGTATACCTTCTAGATAAATAGCCGCTAGGCAAGAGGGGAGAAGGTGATACTCCTCAATGAACCGAACCTATTGGTCAAACCAAGCAATCACTAAAATTCTTAATCCGACTGATTTACTTTTGACAGGGTTCTATAGCTCAGTGTAAGGGGCACCCGAACACTGGTTCAAATTGAACCCAGGAATGACTCAGATACAAACAAAGAAGGCTATGATGCCAACCAAACTTGGTCTGACCGAGTTATTGTGGTTTGTTGGGCATCATTGGGTCACTCCCCTCAGCATTGACTCGACCCTTGACTTTCTAGGGTGTAAGATCCTCAGTCACTAACCTAATCTATACACCAGAGGGTCAATCCTTATAACTGAGCAAACACGGTTGGGATTCACCGGTTTGTTGATTGTTTAATTAGAGAAAGGAGAATCACCATCTTGTCAAAACGGCATCACTTCGAATTTCTCTGAATCCGGACTGAATTGGTGTAAAGATCCAGTCTTTATTTTCGGGAACTGTCATACCCTAAATCAAACACAAAAGGCAAGAAGATCAGGCAGAGTCAAATTCAAATCAGTATTAAAGTCTGAATATACGATATAAGCATAAAATCGAAACATACGACTGATTAAATGCGATATCGATTTGCCTTCCATCTACAGGTTACGGAAAAGTGAAGCATTCACAAGAATAGCTCTTCCGTTGCTGCTCTGTAAATATTGCAATCGAATCAGCCATAAAGACTGAGACTTTACGAAATCGGAACCTTCCTGATCTGATTTTAACACATGGTTGTTTCAATTTGAAAGAGTCTTTTCTGGAAACAAACTTTCCTTACGCGGTTTTAAGCATATGGTAGCTTGAATCGTCAGAAAATCATAACGGACACCTGATATAATCGAAGAGAGACTGACTGTAGATTTCATGGGGTGAAATAAAGAGATGATTTGGAGAATCGGGTTCAATTGAATGTGGTTAGGAAGAGAGAACGGCTGTTGAGTTTAGATAAATTAAGGTAAAAAGAAGAAGTCTGGCCGGATTGATTTATATATACAAATTATATAAATAAATTACTTTATTACCTAATTAACTCATAAAATTAATATAGTTAATTTTCATAAATAAAGTTGATAATTAAATAATTAATTATAAATTTTAATAAAGACTTGCAAAATCCAAATAAACACAAACATTTGCCATGCAAGCTTTAACTTCATGGCAGTTAGTGGAAGGGGCATTTTAGTAAGACACATATTATGGGTATTTTGGAAAATTAATCAAACATATATGTAATCAGGGCTCATAACTCAACTAGGAAGACCCACAAGAAGTCCACTCGGCTTTACTAAGGGCTTTGTAGGGGTTAGGCCCTACATCTTCAAACCGAGCCGCCATGATCAACTCATCATCTGAGATCTTTCCTCTTAATAGAGTACCACGACTCGTGGATCTTCTCCACTAGCTTCACGTCATGCTCGGGCGTTAGTCCTTATTTAACTCCACCAAGTTCCATCGACTTATCTCTGGATGATGTTTGTGTTGGATAAAGAAGAATCATTCCTTCCACCACTTGTGAGACAAATCACCGTTAGGGATTATAGGGGCGTTACTCGAATGACCGGTTCTCCGGGAGAACTATTACAGTGCAGGTGGTCCTTCACCCCATGTGGTGGTGAAACTACCAAACCTCATCACACAGAAAACTTGATGTTAAGTAGCCGAAACCGAATAGAAAACCCATTGAAGTCCCCGACACCATTAGGTGCTATTTGGGAGAGCCTTAGCTCATAATAGCGAAGTACGACAAAGAGAGTCACACAGAAGGGGAACCTGAGACCCACTTTGAAGTTCACTTTGAGGACAGCACATAACCCCTCCGGTGGGTAATGTGCGAATAGATGAGGATCAGAGGGAAACCTGGGTGCATATCTCTCCCTATCAATCTCATACAAATCACAGATCTTATCCATATCCCCCCTGAGATAGAATAAAGAGGATACCTTTGTTGCCTATGACTACTTCATCGTCGCCCATTTATGGTTCTAGGGTTAAATAAAATACGCAAACTACAATCACCTAGTGGTTTGACGAAATAAATATTCAAGAAAAGATGATAACGACTAACTAGCTAAAAATCGGAGAATAGATTAGTTGAAGAACAAGAGTGTTCGGTAAAAACTAGTTTTAAATTTATAATTACCAGAACACCCCAAGTATAAGGCTTGTAGTAAAGGTGTTACCGGGTCGTCCTAAGGGAGTCTGTTAAGGCCATATTTATATGATTATTAAAGGTTTATTTCATTATTATTTTCCCCACATTTGCATAATTTACATGAGAATTAAGGGTTTAAGTGTAATTATTGAGTAAAGATGATTTTAAGATGATTGTATGCAAAATTGATGATTTTAAGTGTTGATTTAATGGAATTATTATTAGTTGAGTTTTATTACATTTTTGCATTGTTTATTTATCATGTAGGTGTTAATTTTCGTGCATATAAAAAGGATTAAAGGAGGCTAAAGTCGAATTATAAGAGATAGAGTTGCAATTGGCTTAAAGAAATTGGATAAGGATGAAGAAATCAAGTTCAAGTCGATCCAGACGGAGTCAGACGGCGTCCATCTTCCGTCCATTATGAACGAAGCGTTCAAGAAAGTGAGCGTCGCGTTCAAGTGCCAAAATCGAGCGAGAGAGTCCAACGCGATGCGAGCGAGCGTTTTTGATTAGCGTCAAGCGAGTGAACGAGCGTCCATTGAAGAAGACGGCGTCCGTTGCCGACTTAGTCATAACCGACTTAAAACTCTATATATAAAGCGACCTCTTAACCCTAATTGATACCACATAATTGAGATCGCAATTTTACACCGAAAAGCTCGGCCACAAGCCTTTTTACACAGAGATGAATTTCTCCAATCCAGCAATCATCTTCAACATGATTGTTGGCTAAAAGCCTTGCAGTGAGTCGACGGAGGAAGCTCATCAACAACAAACCAACTAGAGAGTTCGATCATGGATGTTTAGTGAGTTTAAGATCTAGTTTTTCATCACTTTTAATTTGTTTTACATTGCCATGTTTTGTTGAATTATCAATTCTATGAAACGATCTATTTATCTATCTTTATGCTTGAATAAATTTATGAAAGTCTGTTTATTTGAGTTCTCTTTCGTTTAAGTGATGCATCTAATCATGTTATAAGAGATTAGGCATGTTTAGTTGAGTAAGAGTTTGGAAACGATCTCGTGATTTCGTTTTGATTGCATGTTTAGTTTACTTGAAAAAGATAAACGAAACCCTAGAATTTGGTTAGAGATATCTAATTGAATCCGTGAAGAATCACTACTAAAAACTATGTTCTAAATCATCATCTAGTTGAGTTGTTGGTTGATGGGTGGAATCTGATCGCCTCGCTGTGTTTTCCTTTATTGTTCATTAATCGAATCATTAGTTTAATCTTTAGTTAAGTTTTAGTTTTAGAACCCTAGTTTCTTTTGCTGATTTTCTGCATATTTTACATTCGATTCATATTCGGGACCTTTCGTCCGTGAAATCGACGCGCTCGTCCGTCCTTACATTTTCTTATCTTTCAGCTTGTTTTATTTCTGTTTTAGTTTTAGTTTTAGGGTTCAGTTCTTAGGTTTATTCCTTAGGTTTTAGTTAGTTTCAACCTTAGTTTAGTAGTAGTTTAGTGACATAATCGATATAGGTTTATATTTGAATTCGATAAACGTTCCATTCCCTTAGGACGACCCGATAACATCCTTTACTACAGATCCTTATACTTGGGGTGTTTCGGTATTATAAATTTAAAACGTGTTTTTACCGAACAAGTTTTTGGCACCGTTGCCGGGGAATCGGTTTCGGTTGTCGGATTCTTTTAGGTATAAGTTTTATATCGATTCTAATTTTAATTCGTAGTTTTTAATTTTAGGATTACAATTATTATTGTTTTATTTTATTTGATTTTCTTTCAATTATTTTCCTTACTTTTTATAGTTTAGATTTGTTTCCGTAATTATAGATTTGTTTTATTTTGTTTCCATAGTTCTTTTCGCTTTTATATTGTTTTTATCTCGTTTTAATTTACGTAACCTTAGTTTTTAGGTTTTCGAATCCGAACAGCGTTCATTTATCTCAACGCCCGTCCACCTCAATTTCAATCTTACGAACGAACGTCCACTAACACCTGGGCCTTGATTCGATCTGTTCAATCATCACTTTGCTATCTTCTCTTATCTCTTTTCTTTTCATCTCTCTTTCTCAACCATCTAATCTTTTCTAAACCTGTTCTAATCAACCCCAAAGGGTTGATTCCTTCCTTTTCCTTTCTTCTGGTTTATGCAAACAAGAAGTAAGAAGGGACTTCTAATCTTTGATCCTGAGCCTGAACGATCTATTCTTAGAAGAAGGCTTCTCCCTGATCTTGACGCCATGGCAGATCAAGATCCAAATCCAAACCCCCAAGCCCAATTAAATCTCATTCTTCAACAAATGCAAGCTCTGCAACAACAGCAGAATCAACAAGCTGGTATAAACCAACAACTTTAACAATTCCGCCAAAACCAGCTTAATCAGTTGAACCAGGACCCCTACACCCCATATCTTAATCAAGATTTTCTCGAGGGGCATAGATCTATTCGTCCCCCTGACATGGGAGGAGCGAATTTCGATCTAAAGAACGGAGTGGTTCTTGCTTAGTTGAGCATGACTCTTTCCATGAATGCTCTGCTGCGGAAGATCCACACGACTTCTTATCCACATTCGTACAAATCTGTGAAGCGGGCCATTATCCTGGTGTTGATTCAGAGGTCGTAAAGTTGAAGCTATTTCCTTTTGCTTTGAAGGGTGAATCAAGTCGTTGGTTTAAGTCATTAGCACATCATTCCATCCATACATGGAATGATGTCAAAAGAGCCTTCGCTCTCAAGTGGGTTTCACCAGGCAAGATTATGGAGATGAAACGGGAAATAGCTACTTTTGAGCAAGCTAGAGGATGAGGCTCATTGGCAAAGCTTGGGAGAGATTAAATCTGTTGATGAGGAAGTGCCCCAATCACGGATATGACAGACATGAGTTGCTAGAACTGTTCTATAGAGGTGTCTCTCAACCTAATAGAGACTATCTTGACTCCACAGTCTCATGGATCCTTCTTAGGGGAGGTGATGAGGCGCCTATAGAGTGGGTGAGGCGATAGCCAAGAACAATATGTGGTCGACTCCAAAGAAGACCAATCTTTGTCAAGAAAGAAAGTCACAAGCAGTCAGCCCCGATACATTTGTTGGTTGCTCAGATGGAATTAATAAGCAAGCAGCTGGCCAATCTTCAGGCGCAGTCTTCTGATCTGGGAATGCAGGCAGGGACGGAGATGACGGAAGAAGTAAATCTAATGGAAAATCAAAACCAACCCTTCCGAAACTTCAACCAAAACCAGAACTACTCAGGATTTCAAAGACAAAACTTCAATCAAGCCAAGTTACCACCTGGCCCTTCAAATTCGAATTCTTTCAACTCGAACTATCAAAGGCCAGTTCAGAACTCCCAAAGGCCTCAAGGTGGCTGGAACCAAAATCAAAACCACAATCACACCACCTCTTGTGTCCCTCAGCACAAATTTGATGAGCTAGTTGACATGGTTAAGACTTTGTCTACTAGTGTTAAAGCTATTGAGAGACAAGTTGGTCAAATGGCAGACCAGCAAGCAAGCAGACCTCACGGTAAACTCCCGAGTTATACCGAGAGAAATCCGAAAGCTGATGTGAATGTTTGCACTGCCATAACACCTCAATGGGAGTATGGACAAGAAGAGGAGCTAAATGAAGTAACTTTGAGAAGTGGTAAGAAGGTTGGACCCGGCAAAGTGTCGGGAAACGAGTAGCCCCTCCTGACGCCATAAGTTCAGGAGGGGGAAATCAGAACTCTAAAGCCGAAGAAAGCGACGATGAGGAGGAGCCTAACGAGAATTCTTCGAGGAACGACATTGATTCTGATGATGAGGAAAGAATGGAAAGTCAAGGGGCGGTACCCCTGACTAAGAAAAAGGAAGAAAAGTTTGTGAGATGGAAGGATAAGGAGGATGAGGCGATAAAGAATCAAGCTACAAGGAATGATAAAGCCCTTCCTTATCCACCAAAAAGGAAAGAGAAAGCCCTCACTAAAGACAAGCAGTATGATGGAGTGAGGAGGATGCTTAGAGACACTCAAGTTAGTATGCCCTTAGCCGAGGTATTAACTGAAATGCCTAAATGCTCTAAGTATCTAAAAGAATTCTGTGGGAGTAAGAGAAAGCTTCAGGGGATGGCTGAAGAAGTGCTCTGTGAAGATTGCGCGATGGTTTCACAGAAAGTCATTTATTAAGCGAGGTGACCTCGGCGAACTTCAATCTCTGTGAGATCGAAGGCCATTTGTTCGAAAATGTATTATGCGACTCGGGGGCCTCTATTAATGTGATGCCATTAAACGTATGCAAAAGATCGGGTTAGATAAAGGAGGATGGGAGCGCCCGATTTCTCTTGAGATGGTAGATAAATCTAGCGGATTGCGGCCGGTTGTGTAGCTAATGTGCTCCTTCAAGTTGAACATTTAGTCTTCCCTACCACCGGGTTATTCTAGACTATCCACGATAAGGAGATGCCTCTAATTCTAGGCCGAACCTTTTTAGACACTTCTAACGCTCTCATCGACACGCAAAGGATAGATTACTCTTAGAGTCGGTGACACATCCGTCACCTTCACACGAGGACACATCCTGGAAGAGCCGTAATTGATGAAATATCGTTTGTCGAAGCTATCTATGAGGACGAAAAAGATGCCTACTTTGAAGAAGCGAGAGGAGTTGATGAGAGATAGGTGTTTTTGAAGTCATGGACATTGAGGATCCGGTGATGCGGACCACCTTCTAATTCGTTTCAAGCCGTAGGCATTGACGAGTCATCTTCACTCGCCGCACTAGCTCTGTTATTGAGTTAGAAGCATGGAGATGCCAAACAACAAACGATGATTTCAAAGAACTCGAGTCGAGGAAGACTTCATCCTGGTGAAGAAGAAGCTCGATGGGTAGTTGGGACGAGGTAGAGTTTTGGAGAGAAGCTACTCATTGGGAAGTAGATGATTGGGAAGAAGAGTTGGCGAGAAGAGCTTAAAGATGAAGAGTTAGAAAAATGATCGATCACAAGAAAAGGAAGCAAGTGTTGATCGGAGGATTCCGATGGGACGATTTGATCCAATACCTTTACAGGGTTGAGCCTCGGGAAGATGAGTTATTCTTTAGTCAACCACTCCAAGCTCATAAAAGAAAGGTGGCCCGTTAAAGTCTAGTATTGAGCAACCACCTGCGATTTAGAGCTCAAACCGCTTCGAAACACCTTAAGTATATCTTTCTTAAGGATGGAGATAAATTGCCTTTGATCATTTCTTGAAACTCGACCACTGAGCAAGAAGCAACTGCGATAGAAGTGCTTAAAAGAATATCCTCGCGTTCGGATGGCAAGTGGGTGATATCCGAGGAATCGGCCCAGATGTATGCATGCATAAAATCCGAAGCGGAGGAGGAGCTAAAAAGGTTAGACAACCTCGAGAGAAGGCTGAATCCGCATATGCAGGAGGTTGTCAAGAAAGAAGTGATAAAGTGGCTTGACATGGGAATCATCTACGCAATCGCCGATAGCGAGTGGGTCACCCTACTCAAGTTGTGCCAAAGAAGGCGGTATCACGGTTGAAAAGAATGAAAAAGGGAGGAAGTTGCCTTACGACTCGTGACGAGCTATAGAGTCTGCATTGACTATCGTCGACTTAACGAGGTCACCGCCAGGACCACTTTCCCTACCCTTCATTGACCGACTTATTGAACGATCGAGTGGTCATAAGTATTATTGTTTCCTTGATGGCTATTCGGCTACTTCCGGATAGCCATTGATCCTAATGACCAAGAGAAGACAACTTTACGTGTCCATCCGGTACTTTTGCTTTTCGCAGAATGCCATTCGACCTATGCAACGCACCGCGACTTTTCAGCGGTGCATGTTAGCCATTTTTATGGACTCGTGGAGCAATGCATGGAGGTCTTCATGGATGACTTCTCGGTCTACGGCGATAGCTTTGATGAAATTTTAAAGAATCTAGATATGGTACTCCAACGTTGTGTTGAGAAAAATGCGGTGCTTAAGCGGGAGAAATGCCATTTTCTAGTTGAAGAAGGATTGTTTTGGGACACAAGTTTGTCCGATCTTTGGTATCCAAGTTGATAAGGCTAAGGTTGAAGCCATTGAAAAGATAGCGTACCCTAAGGCAGGTGAAAGAGTACGAGGTTTTCTAGGTCATGTTGAAGCCTACAAAGCGTTTCATTAAAGATTTTTCTACCATCGCCAAGCCTTTATCAAATCTTTTGAAAGATGATGTAGATTTCTTGTTCGATCACGAAGTGCAAAGAAGCTTTCAATTGTCTGAAAGACAAGCTTATCGATGCCCTATTTTAGTTGCACTTTTTGGACCAAGCCTTTCGAGTTGATGTGCGATGCCTCTAATTACGCATACTAAGCGCGATTTTAGGACAAAGAGTTGATAAAGGTTCGAGGCCCATTTATTATGCGAGCCGCACCTTGAACCCGGCTCAATGAAATTATACCACAATTGAGAAGGAATTCTTGGTGTTGTTTTTGCCATTGACAAGTTTAGAAGTTATCTTCAGGGTCTCAAGTTGTTGTTTGGGTGACCATGCGACTTTACGCTACCTTATGGATAAAGCGGATGCCAAACCAAGGTTACTTCGATGGATTTTGATTTTACAAGAGTTTGACCTTGTGATTAAAGATAAGAAAGGTAGTGAGAATATTGTGGTGATCATTTATCTCGCTTAGTAAATGAAGTCTTGAGAACAACAATGAAATAGGCATTGATTTTCCGGTGAGCAATTGATGAAGCTTGAAAGCTGTTAGGCCATGGTGCGATTACGTCAACTATTTAGCAAGTGGTCATTTAGAGGACATGGCGTATCGAGGAGAAGAAAAAGTTCTTTTCGACCTTAAATATCTCGTATGGGAAGATCCTTATTTGTTCAAGGTCTGTAAGGATGGTTTACTTCGAAGGTGTGTTCCTGAGCATGATCAATGGGATATCTGGAACAATGTCATAGTGGTCCTCTTGGCGGTCACTATGGAACACCGAAGACGGTTGCAAAGATCCTCAAAATTTGGATTCTCTTGGCCGACTCTGTTTAAAGATGCGAAGCCTTTTGTAAAGGTTGCGATAGGTGCCGAGGCGGGACGGCGAGTAGTAGGATGGAAATGCCACTCAAGCCCATTCTTGAGTGTGAAGTTTTCGACGTATGGGGCATAGATTTTATGGGACCCTTTCCATCTTCATGTGGTAATAAGTATATCCTCAAATCTGTGTGGATTATGTTTCCAAGTGGGTCGAGGCCATAGCTACTCAAACTAATGATCATAAGGTTGTGAAGAAATTCTTGCAAAAGAATATCTTTAATAGATTAATTTGTCCGAGAGCACTCATTAGTGATGAAGGTACTCACTTTTTGCGCGCCGCTTGATAAAGTTCTTGAAAAATATGGTGTCAAACATAAAATTGGTACACCATATCATCCTCAAACTAGTGGCCAAGTCGAGGTAAGCAACCGAGCCCGAAAAGAATTTTAGAAGACCGTGAACAACAATAGATCTAATTGGAGTCTCAAGTTGGATGGACGCATTGTGGGCTTATAAATGCATTCAAAACCCGATGGGCACGTCACCCTTCCAAATGGTCTATGGCAAAGCATGTCATTTACGGTCGAACTTGAAGCAGAGCTTTACGGGCAATTAAATTCTTAAATTTTGATAGCCAACTATGTGGGGAGAAAAGGTTATTCTGATTGAGCGAGCTCGGCAATTTAGACTCAAGGCATACGAGAATGCTAAAATCGAGCAAGGAGAGAACTAAGATGCTCCATGACGCTAAGATCAAAGACCGAGAATTCAAAGTTGGTGAGATGGCTTTACTCTATAATACTAGACTTCACACTGTTTCAGGTAAACTCAAGTCTAGATGGTGCGGTCCCTTTGAGATTCTCGAGGTTAATCCCAGTGGAGTAATTACTTTGAGCGGGTATGGTAATCAAGCTTTTAAAGTGAATGGCCATCGCCTTAAGAAATATTTTGGGCAACCAAAGGAAAAGCACTGAGACTCTTTATTTCCAAAGAAGAGATGAGAAAATGAGATGTCACGATCTGTGAAGAGATTCCATCTTATTTCTTTGAGTCGGATGATGACATTCCTACCTCTGCACTGTGCGGAATCTTCTTTGAGACTCACGAGCATGTTAGCACACCCATGCCGATCGTCCGCGAGAACAAGAAGAAGAGTGTCGGTGTGGTGCGGAGAGAAAAGTTTAATGATCTTATTGCACACTTGACTTGTTGTTGTGGTGAAAATCATTTCCGCCCCAATACTTGATTACGATCTGAGGTGGCGGTTGTTAAACCAAAGTGGCCCGATCCGGGTTGATCTTGAACTTTGTGTCAAGCTATTGACATTAAAAAAGCGCTCAGGAGGCAACCTAGTTTTTAAGTGTCTTGTTTTCTTTTCCTTTTAGGTTGATTACTTTTCTTAGGTTATTTGCTTTTTAGTTTTAGGAGTAATGCCCAGTTACGTGTTGATGGTTATTCCTCTTACGTTCATTGTAAGTGTTTTGTGTTTGCTCATATACCCGTGTACCCGAGATTATATGGTATGTCGAGTGTTGCGAGATATTTTTGAGCGAGTTTTGATTACTCTTGTCGGTGTTGTCTATTCGAGTTGCAGTGGTACATTCATGCACCGGCCTGACCTCTGCCAGCTTTCAACCGACAACCACTGTCAAAACCAGCTAAGTTTTCTTTTTCTCATATTTTGCACATTCTGAGGACATAATGTGATTTAAGTGTGGGGGGTGTCTGGGTATGTTTTTATGCTATATCTTTGAAATATGAGTGAATGTTAAATTTCCACGAAATGTAAAATTTTTTGTGAGTCTCGAGCATATAATTGAAACTTTAATGCTTGCTAGTTGTAGTTTTCTAACGATGATAGTATGTGACTTGGTGAGATAATTATAGCATATTTTTACTTTTATGGAGATAGTATTCGTTTTTCACTCACGAAAGCCTTTGATTTTGAAGCATTGACTTTTGAATTGTATCCTTTCATTATTTTTAGTGATTTATTCATAGTAAGATCAGTGTAGTTACACCTTAGTTAGACCATGTACTGTGAATATCATAAAGTTTGAATGTGATAAGTGAGATGTAACTTATGTCTTGAAAATAGTGAATGAATAAGCAATCATAATAAATACGTTTGTCGGAAGCTGGTTAATGATTTGAGTGCGGTAGGGTATACCTCGTATGTCCTATTCCACTATGATGACCAATAGCTCACGATAGTCAGTTTATAGCTACCTCATGATTTGAGTAGGTAGGGGATTATCTTGAAATGTCCTATTCTGCTATGATGGGTAAGAGCTTATTCTGATATGCGTTACAATTGAAAATTTTGAAGAAATTGAAAATAAAAGTTAAGTCTTTGTTATCATGGATCTTATACCAGTATAAACCGCATGATATCTTTGTAGGGATTATCCTACTTGAGTGCGTGGGAAGGCTTGAGTGGAGCTATATCATACATACCTAGGATAGTCATTGAAATTTTTGAAAGGATATTTCTTTGAAAGGCTTGTTAAGATTGAGAATGGCTTGTCACACTTACACTGAATCTATCTCTGTGTTGGTATCATTTGCTATAGTTGTTGTATCTTTTGTTACGTGAGTTAGAGATCTATGTGGATTATTTATAAAGTTGAGCTATAGTTTTGATTGTTTTGTCCGAGGACGTAAAAAAGTTAAGTGTGGGGAGTTGTTAAGGCCATATTTATATGATTATTAAAGGTTTATTTCATTATTATTTTCCCCACATTTGCATAATTTACATGAGAATTAAGGGTTTAAGTGTAAATATTGAGTAAAGATGATTTTAAGATGATTGTATGCAAAATTGATGATTTTAAGTGTTGACTTAATGGAATTATTATTAGTTGAGTTTTATTACATTTTTGCATTGTTTATTTATCATGTAGGTGTTAATTTTCGTGCATATAAAAAGGATTAAAGGAGGCTAAAGTCGAATTATAAGAGATAGAGTTGGAATTGGCTTGAAGAAATTGGATAAGGATGAAGAAATCAAGTTCAAGTCGATCCAGACGGAGTCCAGACGAGCGTCCATCTTCCGTCCATTATGAACGAGCGTTCAAGAAAGTGAACTTGCGTTCGAAGTGCCAAAATCGAGCGAGAGAGTCCAACGCATGATCGAACGAAGCGTTTGATTAGCGTCAAGCCGAGTGAGCGAACGTCCGATGCAGCAGAATCAAACGAAGACATATAGTCTGACTTATAACCATGAAAGTCTGTGATGACCTTGGATAAGTCTAAGATACTTTAGAAGTGATGAAATTCATTGTTTTAATATAGTGTACATTGATCTCACACAAATCAATATCAATGAAGTGCATGTAATGCAGGAAAGATCAAAGAAATAAAGAAAGCAGTAAACCGGCAAAGTAAACTGTGTACCAGCTGAGTAAGGAAAGAAAATGAAAGATCTCTACATATAAGTAAGAAAATTCACTTAACCGGTCAAAGGCAGTCAAGTGAAAGAACAAAGAGAGCAATCTACACTTATTCAGCAGGTTGAAAATAAGGAGATCAAGCATTTAATACAGAATCAATCAAGGACGGATTTTATGATGGACGTTTGAAGAAAGCCCAGATCACTAAAATTCAGGAGAATAATATCAAGGTGGAATCAAGATTTAAATCACGGATTATTCTCCACATTAATTAGCCAACGGATGGATTTTCAAATCAAGGGTTATCAAGGCTATAAATAGAAGGCTTTGACAGAAAATTACACATGAAACACACACAGAAGATCAAGTTGAAACTCTATCAAATTTTATCCTTCTTTCTGAGAAAAAGTACACATCTTGGGATCAACTCAAAATTAGAGCATAAATCTACATCAAGCACTAAGATTGATCAACAAATCTGTGAATGCAATTCACACCTGTTTGCAGCATTTGAATCAGAAAAATCTGAGAAGGAATTGCAACCTTTGTGATAGCTGCTGAAGGATTTGTTCCCAAAGAGCAGTGCGTTGAAGACTGGGTCACTGATGCTTTTGTAGCTAAGGAGTGATAGTCTTGCAGATTGTGAAGCTTGTGTAGCTAAGGACAATGATACTATTGCATTGGTGAAAGACAATAGTGAATTCTTCCAATCATCACTAGAGAAGAGTGGATTAAGGGATTACACCACCCTGAACCACTATAAATCTTGGAGTTCATTTACTTATAGCACATTACTTTCCTGCATTACCTTATTGCATATTATCTATACTCTGTGTCTGCATAACCTACTTTGAAACAAGTTTTAAGAAGGGACTTAATCCGCTGCCCAAAAGCTTTTAAAATAACAAAAGTTTTTGAAACACCAATATAGTCATTCACCCCCCCCTATGACTATATTCTTACCCTTCTCTTCGACCAACAATTGGTATGAGAGCAAGTGTTCCTAGTATGAGAACCTATTCAGATCTGATTTGGGGTAAACAAGGAGAACACATATTTTCAAAGTAGTTTTTAAATCTGTGATTTCTATATTTCTATATTTTTTTCTTTTATCGTGACTATTGATTCTTCAAATTTCATGTCTAAAATACATGTATTCGATGTTAATAATTTTGATGAATAAAAAATAAGGATGTTGTCTTATCTTGCAGCCTCTCATGAGGAAATGCTGGATGTTATAAATGATGGACCAATCCAGATAGAGAGGGTAAAAAAAGATTGGACCAAGGATGACAGGGGATAGTAAATCTTGATTATGTTTTAAAAAGATATAATTTTGAAGACTCTGGACAGTAACATGTTCATGAGGATCAAAGATTGCAAAACATCAAAGGAGATGTGGGACAAACTGGCACTCATCAATGAAGGATCTGAAGCAGTCAAAGAGAACAAATTTTCTGTTGCAAAACAGAAATTTGAGAACTTCAAATGAAGACTGGTGAATCCTTTGATCAAATGGACAATAGATTATCAAGCATCATCAGTGAACTGCGACAACTTGGCCACAAATACCCGTAAAAACTGACACCTTGACATTGAAGTCTACTAGAAAGATAGAAGATCTTGAAGTCTACCAGAAAGATAGAAGATCATCACATCAAGATACTCACAGAGGACAATAGATCTTGCAAAATCGACACCTTGACATTGGTGTCTCAATTAAAAGCTAATGAATTCGAATTACACAATGAAGGCAAAGGCAAAGAAATGAGAGTTACACAAGGTCGAGTACCTTTGGTTGCACCTCAAACAAAGCAATGCGGTGATGCAAGTAGCAAAGAGGCGCAAGAACTTAAAGAACAAATTGCTTTACTAACTAAATGTTTTGTGAGTTTAGCAAGAAAAATTCAATGGTTCATCATCAACCAAGAGGTAAATCTCAAGCAAAGACATGAAGAAAAAGTTGATGAATACCGATGTTTCGATTGCAAAAGAAAAGGACACTTCAAAAGTGATTGTCGGAAGAGAAAGAAGGAGCAAGGAAGCACTAAAACACGAAAACCGTGAGTGAAAGTGATGAAGATTCTTCCGACAATCACTCGGTGATGGACAAGACACTGGTCAAACAATGACAAAGCTTGCCTATGTCTAATGGCTAAGAAATTGAGGAAGCAGGGGATGTCTGGTACATAGACAGTGGTTGTTCCAGACATATGACGGGTAATAGAGGATGGTTGACTGACTTTTGATGGACCCAAAGTTACATTTGGAGGCAAAGAGAACCCCGGCAAAATTAGTGATGAAGGCACCATGTTCAAGAACAATCTAAAGATTCAAAATGTGGCTTATGTTAAAGGATTCTGTTTTAATCTTCTAAGCATCAGTCAGTTCTATGACAAAGGCTACAGTGTGCATTTCAACAAAGAATGATGCAAGGTGATTCACAATCAAACAAGCACGGTTGTCCTTGTAGGAAAAAGAGAAGACAACATGTATTGGTAGATTGGAAGACAGCAAAAGCAGAAACTTGTCTGCTTGTCAAGATTAAGCAATCAACAAACGGTATTTGGCACAGAAGACTAAATCATCTGAATTTCAACACCATCAACAAATTGTCAAAGAACAAGCTAGTTGAATGCCTTCCAGACATCATATTCAAGAAAGAAAGTCTATGTGATGCATGCCGAAAAGGAAGCAGATTAAAAGTTGTTTCAAGTCAAAGCCCCGTGATCAACAACAAGGATCTTACACCTTTTGCATATGGATCTTTTGGACCAGTCACAGTGGTAGGTGTAAGTGGAAAGAAGTACACCTTAATGGTGGTTGATGACTTTTCAAAGTTCACATGGACCATCTTCATGAAAAAAAAAAAGAGAGACACTCAAGAAACTACCAGATTTACTAAGAAGAATTCAAAATGAAAATAAGTTGAAGATCATCAAGATAAGATCATGAGGAGGGACAGAATTCCTAAATGAAGTGATTAGAACATCTTTGGGAAGAAAATACAATTACTACATCATCTACTCAAACAATCTGAAATCCACAAGCAGAATGGTGTGCGAGAAAGAAGAAATAGAACACTCAAGGAAATTTGTAAGAACCATGATTACAAAAGCAAGCTTACCAAAGAGATTTTGGGTGACAAGCGACAAACACGACATGATATACTCAAAATAGATCTATCATCAAAAAACTACATGGAATAACACCATACTGAAATTTGGAATGGAAGAAAACCTAACATTTCACATTTGCATTTGTTTGGATATAAATGTTTTGTTTTGAACATGAATCAGCTACATACATTTGATGAAAAAGCTGATGAAGCAATATTCATGGGATATTCGGACACACGAAAAGCATTGAGTGCACAACAAAAGAACCTTGGTGATTGAAGAGTCAATCCATGTAGTTTTTATGAACCAAACACCAATGGAGAAGGCTTACACAACCTTGAAGAAGAAGCTACACAAGGACAAGTCTATATGGATACAACAGTACTAGCTACAATTCTGGACCACACTTTTGGTAATCAAGATGAAGTACCAGTTAATACAACAACAGAGGCAACAACACAAGATCATGAAGTTGATGCACAAGCAGGAACTGTGGAAGAACAAGATTAAGAGCAATTCGGCTGATTTAAATTGGCTAAGAGATCATCATAAAGAGAAAGTCATTAGAGATGTTCATATAAAAGTCGAACTAGAAGACAACCTGGAGAGTATTCTAACTCGTTTTACGTCATTGGTTGAACCCAAAACAATAGATGATGCAATCCAAGATCTTGATTGGATTACTGATCATGCTTGAAGAACTCAATAAATTTGAGAGAAATGAGTGCAGGAACATGTTGACACACGTAGAAAAGGCAAACATCATTGGAACAAAATGTGTGTTCGTGAAACAAGATGGATGAACAAGGAGGCTATTTTGAGAAAAAAAAATCAAGTCTATTGCAAAAGGATACTCACAGGCTGAAGGCATAGATTATGATGAAACCTTTGCACCAGTAGCAAGATTGGAAGCAGTCCGACTTTTCTTAGGTTTTGCAGCTCACAAGGACTTCAAATTATATCAAATGAATGTCAAGTGTGCATTTCTGAATGGACTCTTAGAAGAAGAAGTATATGTGGCAACCCCCTGGTTTCCAACATAAAGGAAAGAAAGACAAAATATACAAGCTCAAAAAGACACTATATGGACTCAAACAGGCACCGAGAGCCTGGTATGAGACTCTATCACAATTCATAATCAACAATTGATTCAGCAAAGGAACTATTGACAAACTCTCTTCAAGCTAGAAGAAGGAACAAGCACCCTGCTAGTTTAGATCTATGTTGATGAAATCATTTTTGGATCTGAAGATGAAAAGCTGTGTGAGAAATTTGCAAATCTGATGATAAGTAAATTTCAAATGAGTATGATGGGAGAACTCAACTATTTTCTTGGCTTACATGTGAAACAAATGGAAGATGACATCTTTATGAATCAAGCCAAGTACATAAAGGACTTGATACATAAATATGGTATGTAGACAAGTGGCACTTCAGACACACCAACGTGTGCAAGATTCATTCTTGGGAATGATAAAAATGGAAATTATGTTGATCAAAAGTTATATAGAGGAATTATTGGATCTCTACTCTATTAACTTCAAGCAGTCCTGATATAGCATTTACAATAGGTGTTTGTGCAAGATTCCAAACTCAACCTAAGGAATATCACTTGCTAGAAGCTAAGAGAATCGTCAAATATCTGAAAAACACAATCAATGTAGGAATTTGGTACCCAAAAGATGGTGGATTCAAATTGATATCCTATTCATATTCAATCTATGTTGGATGTAGGATTGATAAGAAAAGCACTTTAGGAACTTGTCAGAAGCTAGGTAGAAGACTAGTTTCTTGGTTTAGTACAGGCAAAATTCTATATCCACTTGACATTGAAAGCGAGAATATATAGCGATAGGTAGTAGTGTTGTGCACAAGTATTATGGATCGGACAACAACTAAGTGACTATGGAATAGAAGAGATGATAATTCCAATTCTCTGTGACAACCTATGTGCAATATCAATCATAGAGAATCATGTACTTCACACAAGAACAAAGCATATTGATGTAAGACATCATTTTATTAAAGATCATATGGAGAAAAGAGATGTTATCTTTAGATACATACCTGCAGAAGATCAATTGGCTGATATCTTCATAAAACCAGTCATTCATGAATGATTCTGCAGGTTAAGAACTGAGTTACGTATGATTGAAATTAATTAAGTCAGAAGGAGCAGCTAACTGGAGTAATCAGTAGAGTGACTTCACCAGCTAACTGAACCTTTACCATTTTGGGTGCGCTCACTTCGCAGGTAAGGCACCGGTATCCAGCGAAGTTCACTTCTCTGATTTTTAGGAACTGTTTTATATAACAGTCTAGTAAATAATTAAGCCACTCATCTGGCCTAGTGACCAGCCAAGTCACTTCACCGATATATATTTGTAGAAAACTACTAAGTAGAGTGTGAATAAAATTAGTCTTATATTTGTGGAAAATCAGAGTGTTTATGGTGAATTATTTTATGGAAGATTACCCACTTGGATTTTATATTATTCCGTGGAGGTTATTATTTGAATTGAAGGAAAGACGGCAATGCCTCGATTCCCGGGATTGATCATTACATACCTTAATCCACTCCCCCACTACACACAAAAACCATTATTTATAAACACTAAATCACGCCATTACTCCACAAAATCCTTCCTTGTTCAACTGTTTAGGGTGATTTTACATGATTTATAACGTTATATTTTATAACGATTTCCTCCATATTCGTATAATTTGCATATAAATTAAGGGTTTAATCGAATTATTGAGCAAACGAGTTTTAAAAGTGTTTAAGTGCAAATTTGTGTTCTTTATGTGGTTTCATTGATAAAAATCTTTGAATATGAGATGTTACATTTTGCACGATGTTATCATAAATGTAGAATGCGCTTGCATGTTAAATGAGGAGCTTAAGCGAAGATCGGATGAAGATTAAGAAGAAAGCTCGATTCGAATAAAGAAAGCTTGATTCGATTCGGCCCAAACTTGGTGACCAAGGTTTTCAAAATATCACCTGTAACAATATGTTTTGAGGTCTAAAAGATGGATTTTGAAGAAGATGCCACGAGTTTACGAGTTAAACGAATCAATTTTGTCCAACGCACTTCTACCGTAACCTGTTTTCGATGGAAATTTGACCCGACTTAGAGGCATTTTCAGGGGAAGAGTTCTTGACGAAAGTTGTAGATACTAAAATGAGATTTCCAACGCATTTTGAATCATGTCAATCGGAGGTCTACAACTCAAGTTATGTTTTTTTTTACCGAACTGCTGGAATTACGGACGAACCGGAGATAATTTTAGCTCACATGGTTGCATGTTACTCCATGTGAAGACTAATGATGGCAATGATTCCTCCCAACAAACTCCACATGCTTGTAACTAACTCTTGTATGACTCATCCCTTCACATTCTAAGTAATCATCACCTCCCACATGCCTCCTAACAAACTTAGGATATTCTAAGCATATTCCTTGATGCTTAGGCTATAAAACCCCCCCCACCTTCACTTGTAATAGGCGCCCCTCCATGGTCACTCTTGGCCAAGCTTTTACTTTTCCGTCTTTTATGTAAATACTCTGTAGGCGTTATGCGAGAATAAATTAGAATAGTAATCTTTGTTGTAATCTTTGGAGCTACGGCCACGATTACGAAATCATAATCGAGGATGATTGGCTAAGGACTCAGGCTAGAACCACCATTGTGATGCTACCATCTCCAGAATAAACAAGGATTTCGTTTTCATTTGTTCTAGTAAGCTTTCTTGTTCTTCCTTCATGTTTACTTTGTCAATGTGCAATGTGTATGAACTATATGTGTGTTGCATGCTAATCGAATTTAGATACGAAAGTTGATGAATTCGTAGATTACCGTGATGGAGAGTGATGACATTCTTCCAACATACGTAAGTTGAGGGAGAATATTGTTAGATTAGGATTTTATATCCATATCTTTGATCCGTAAATGCTTTAGTTCTACCGAGAATGGTGAACTAATTAAAAGGCGATGAACCGAAAGGGAAAATGTCTCTTTAGCAGATAACAATCCAAGACTTACGAATGAATGTGTGTCTTTCTTGTTAATTTCGGTGGGGTGGTGGATCAACGGTGTGGTCTAGTTGTTTTAATCTTTCTCTAAACAAATTTTCACGTATCGTCTTTCTTTTCACTTTTGCAACCTTTATTTTATTTCAAGTTTTCAAGATCATAATCATCACTAAAAAGAAATCGAAACGAAAAGTTATTTTCATACAAGTCCTGCGGATACGACCGGTTTCACCACTACTAGCGCAAGCTTTTGCACTTAGGGGTGACGTCGGTTTTTAAATAAATTTTAGAACTGTTTTTAACCATGAACAAGTTTTATAGGTAGTAGAGCCTTAAGACTTCTCGACATAACAAGTTTTTGGCGCCGTTGCCGGGGACTTTGGCACGGAAAGTTTTCGTTTTCGGTTTTGTTGTCAACTAAGTTATCTGTTTTCGTTTTCATTATAAAAATAAAAAAAATTAAAAATTAAAAAATCTCGGTAATTACCGAGAGAGAGAAATTTTTTTTTTTTCGTTTTGTTTCTGTTCTGTATTAGTTTTTATAGTATTACATTTACATTACTTGCTCGGACTGTTTGAGCCTGTTTTAGTATAGTTTTTTTTAATTCTAAAAAAATTTTAAAATTTTTTTCGGTAAATACCGAGTGGATTCGGTAATTACCGAGAGAGAAAAGAACCAAGGAACACGTTTCAATCATTGAGGTTGGGTGATGGATTTTGGTGAATCCCACTCTGCGGAAGCATAAGGATAAAATCGAAACCTCGTGATTTAGGTGTTGGTTTCAAGCGTAGTTAATGCAAACTCGAACTCACGGGGACCACTTTTGTATAATCCGGAGATAGAAGCGAACCATCGCTCGACCAAGCAGACGTTGGGCTCGGATCACTAGACCGATAGGCGAGGAACCACGGAAGGAAACAATACGGAATGATACGTTGAGGAGAAGCTCAAGGAGGAGCCAGGTTGAGGAAATGGCGAGATCAACGGACATTGGCGGACTTTGCCATGCCATCTATTATGAAAGTTAATCCTGCGGTCGTAATTCACGAAATCACGGTGAGAATTTGAACTCAAAACTTCTTTAATCAATCGGTGAGAGGTTCCACATTCCATGGATTTTCCACTTCGAGGACCCATACGATCACATTCACTCATTTCTAGAATCGTGCGGGACTATTTTAATCAAAGGGTCACCGAGGACGCATACGAAAATGAAACTCTTTCCTTTCTCACTTTGAAGGAGAAGCAAAAGAATGGTATAAATCTTTACGATCGAATCCATTACTTCGTGGGAGGAGTAGGAGAAAGAATTCTTGAGCGATGCTTTCCACCGCAAAGGCGGCTCATCTTCGAATCAGATATTCACTTTTGTGCAATCCGAGAAGGAATCTTTCTACGATGCGTGGGAACGATTTAAGGCTCTCTTGAGAAAGTGCCCCCACCATAAATTTGGACAAACAAAGATTGATCAACACTTTCTACTGATGGTTTGATTTGAATTGACTAAGGAATGGTGAATAGTTTCGCGGGAGGTGCATTTTACGAGAAAGACACCTAATGAGGATGGATGTTGTTTGAAGATATTGCAAAGTACAATTATGACCCTACTATGCAAAGCGCCCAATCGTAAAAGCTCGATCGCAGGGAAGTATGAGGTAGATGAGACCACGTCTCTAAAAGCTCGATTGGCGCACTCACGAAGCAAGTAGCGGCAATGAATGCTCAAAGTCTGTGTGTGTGACAAGCGCCATGGCCAAGGCCATCGTAGTAATCAATGCCGGCTTGACCCGATCTCACGAGGTCAAAGCTGTTTCAAAACAATGTTGTTTGCCAAAATTGCGATACGGCTGGGCACACATTCCATCAAGTGTCATCTATTGTTGCATTGAAGAGGTGAATGCATTCATTTCTCAAAATTATCGACCTTTGGTCGAATCAAAACACTCAAGGGTTCAATTACAACGGAACCACCCTGGTTTCCGATGGAGTGACCTTGCAGGCAAACAAACCCCCATCGATTTCAGGCCCCTAGGCCTAATCAAAGCAAGTTTCAATCCAACTATCGACCCGACATGGAACACCAATCCACCGCAAAATCAAAATCAATCATTTTGAGATCTTAGAACAAAAGTTGAGTGAGCAAATCACGGCCAACACTCAATTGGCAAATGCTTTAAGTACTCGACCCGATCTGGTGAGAAATTTGGAGGTGCAAATGGGACGACTTTAAGGCGACAAGCAAGTCGACCTCAGGGTCAGGCTGCCGAGTTTTACTGAGAAGAACCCCCGAGGGGTTAATCTGGTCCAAAATGACCAGAATACTTGCACCGATCTGTCTGCACCATGGAACTATGGTCAAGATGAGCTGAATGCTATAAATCTGAGGAGTGGGAAAGCGGTTGGCAGTCAGGCCAACCAGGGAAGCAGTAGCCCTCCTGCGGCAGAGACGCAGGGAGGGAAGATCTTTGTTCTCCTCGGAAGGATGTTGGGACTACTATTGATCCAAGTGAAAGAGAAATTTCGAAGAAAAGGTGAAAGTTGAGAATTACGATGATGAAGAGAATATCTTTGAGAAGAAGTCGAATCTAAGTTGAGTTCAGGAAGCATGTGAGGTGGAAGGATAGGAAGACAAAGCAATCAATGATAAGGCGGCAAAGAAGCACTTTCTCGAGGATGACTTTGCAGATCTCCTTACCCACCTAACAAGAACAATTCATCATTAACGATCGATAAAGAATATAAGAAGGTTATCGACTTGCTCAAGAATCTTGAGGCAAACATTCCATTAGTTGATCTTTTGGTAGGAATGCCAAAGTATACAAAGTTTATAAAGGGCGCTTGATAAGTTGAAAAAAGAAGCTTCAAGAGCTCGAGCACATAGTGTTGAATGGAGAATGTTCCGCAATCGGCCGGACTAAACTTCCGGTGAAGTGTCGACGACCTGGTAGATTTACGATTTCATGTACTATCGGGAACAGGATTTCCACAATGTTCTATGCGATTCGGGAGCATCAATCAATCGATGTCTACGTCGATATTCCAATCTCTTGGATTGGATCAATCTATTACTCTAGACCTATTTCTCTTCAACTTGCGAGATAGAATTGTGAAATATGCAAGGGAATTGTAGAAGATGTGTTGGTCAAGGTTAAGAACTTCATATACCCAGTGATTGGGTAATCATGGATATGACCAATGATGAGAAACCCCCTTGATCCTTGGAAAACCTTTTCTTGCAAGCTGCCCGTGCCTTACTAGATTCCTACTGGTGGCGAAGTAACCCTACATTTGGAGGATGAGAGCATAAAGTTCAATGTGGGCAATGCGTTGAAGCACCGTCGGTGACACTTGTTTAGCTATTGAGGACGATTTCAGCAGTGAGTATGATAAACAAGTGTTCATGGGTAGTTGGGATGAGGAAGAATTCAATAAACTATACGCAACTTGGACTAATGAGGAGTGGATAAAATTTTTAGAAGAGATTGACAAGGAAAGTTCGATTAACACGAAGTGGTAGGAAAGATAATGAGGAAGAGGCATGGTGATATGCCCAGATTTGCAAAGGAGATGGTACCCACATCTCACAGGGAGGCCATGATGCTTGAGCCCTTATGATAAGCTTGGAGATCTAGAGCTTAAGGAGATAAATTGAGACCAAGTGTGGAGGAGCCACCGTCGATTTAGCGTTGAAACCCTTTCCTCAACACTTGAAATACATTTTTTACGAGGGACGGTGATAAGCTCCCTTTGATCATTTCATCTAAGTTAGAACCGAAGGAGGAAGAAAATCTTATCAAAGTCTTTGCAAGATAATATCCTCGCCTTTGGTTGGCAAGTGGGAGATATCAAGGGATAAGCCACGATATCTGTATGCATAAGATCGGGAATTTGTTGAGGATCGAAGAAGGTGCGACATCCTCAGAGAAGGCTAAACCCTCACATGCAGGAAATCGTTAAGAAGGAAATCATCAAATTGCTTGACATGGGTATCATCTACCCAATAGCCGATAGTGAATGGGTGAGCCCCACTCAGGTGGTGCCAAAGAAAGGAGGGATTACTATTGAAAAGAATGAAAAGGGGAAGAGATTGCCTTACGACAAGTCACTTTGGTTATAGAGTTTGCATCGACTCTGAAGACTAAATGAGGTAACTTTAAAGACCACTTTCACTTGCCATTCATTGACCAACTCCTTGAGAGGCTTAGTGGCAAGCAATTTTATTGTTTTTGGATGGCTATTTCGGATACTTTGAGATAGCTATCGACCCCATTGATCAAGAAAAGACTACCTTCACACGCCCCTCTGGTACCTTCGCCGGCTTACGAAGGATGCCATTTGGTCTTTGTAACGCACCGGCTACATTTCAAAGATGTATCTTTGGCTATCTTCAATGGTTTAGTGGAGAAGGTGATGGAGATTTTTATGGATGACATCTCTGTGTTCGGCGACGATTTCGACCCACTGTTTACACAATCTTGATAAAGTTACGTCCCGGTGCATAGAAGGACTTAGTTTTAAATTGGGAGAAGTGCCACCTAATGGTGGAAGAAGGAATTGTTCTTGGACACAAGGTGTCCAAGGAAGGTATAGAGGTTGACAAAGCGAAGGTAAAAGCTATTGAAAAATGACATACCCCAAAGCTGTAAGAGAAGTAAGAGGATTCTTGGGTCATGTCGGATTCATAGGCGGTTCATTAAAGACTTTTCTAAGATAGCCAAGCCTTTGTCAACTCTCTTAAGAGAGGATGTGAAATTTGTTTTCACCCCTAAGTGTGAAAGAGCTTTTAAAGAATTAAAAGACAAGTTGATTACCTCGCCAATTCTTATAGCACATTTGACCGAAAGCTCCTTCGAGCTTATGTGTGATGCTTCTAATTATGCGGTCGGAGCGGTGCTAGGTCGAGAGAGTGGATGGCAGGTTCCAACCTATCTACTACGCTAGTCACACTTTAAACCCAGCACAAGTAAATTATGCAACAAGCGAGAAAGAGTTGTTGGCGATGAGTTTTTGCCATGGATAAATTTAGAAGCTATTTTCTTGGGTCGGAGGTTACGGTTTGGGCGGACCATTACGCATTAAAGTATACATTCACAGCAAGGTGATGCCAAGCCTCGTTTGTTGAGATGGATCTTGATTTTACAAGAGTTTGATGTTCATATCCGGGACAAGAAGGGTAGCGAGAATGTGGTAGGCGATCACATGTCTCGGCTGACCGATGATCCTCGGTAAGTCGGATGAGATTGGAATTGATTTTCCAACCGAGCAACTCATGACCATTGATGTGTGCGAGGTTGCTCGCCCCGTCGCGGGAAAAGGTTCTCCTTGGTTTGCACCCTTTGCAAACTTCTTGGAGCGCGGATATATCGGACCGACGACGACATATCGGCAAAAGAAGAAATTCGTTTGATTTGAACTATTATGTGTGGGACGACCCTATTCTCTTCAAGCGTTGTAAGGATGGATTACTCCGTAGGTGTGTCCCTGAGTTCGAGCGAGAGGACATTATGGAGCAATGCCATGACGGACTGTGGGAGGTCACTATGGAGGCTGGGAAGGCTGCTGCGAAGATTTTTGATCCGGTTTCTCTTGGCCGACAATTTTAAGGATACTGATTTTTGTAAAGGTGTGACCAAGTGTCGTCGCAAGACCGGTAAACTTTCTCGGCGAATGGACATGCCCTCCACCCCATTCAAGAATGCGAGGTTTTCGACGTATGGGGTATTGACTTCATGGGACCGTTTCCATCCTCGTATGGGAACAAGTACATTACAGTGCAGGTCGACTACGTGTCAAAATGGGTAGAGGCAATAGCAACATCGCGGACGACCACAAGGTGGTCAAGAACTTTACGAGGAAAAATATTTTTACACGGTTTGGCTGTCCACGAGCTCTCATCAGTGACGAGGGAACTCACTTCTGTAATACTCCATTAGAAAAGATTTTAGAACGATATGGGGTAAAACACAAATCGCTACCCTTATCACCCTCAGGACGACAGTGGACAAGTTGAAGTAAGTAACCGAAGCACGAAAAGCATTCTTGAGAAGGCGGTGAACTCTCATAGGACGGATTGAGTCAAAAACTAGATGATGTACTCTTGGCATACTGAGGGATGACTTTCAAAACTCCTATTGGCACGTCTCCGTTTCAGATGGTTTATGGTAAGGCCTGCCACTGCCAATCGAGCTTGAGCATAGAGCATTACGGGCTATTAAATTCTTGAATTTCGATAGCCAGTTATGCAGAGAAAAGCGATTGTTGCAGTTGCAGGAGCTTGATGATTTCAGACTCTAGGCCTACGAGAGATCAAGAATCAATAAGGAGAGGACTAAGCTTCTTCACGACAAGAAAATCAAGCATAGAGAATTCAAAGCGGGCGAATGGGTTTTACTATATAATACCAGGTTACATCTGTTTCCTAGTAAGCTACGCACCCGTTGGTATGGCCCTTTTCAAATCTCTCAGGTTTTCCCTAGTGGAGCAGTCGTATTGAAAAATAAGCAGGTGAGTTGTTGAGTAAATGGTCATCGTTTGAAACACTATATTGGTCAACAAAAGGAACGACCGGTGGTTTTCCATCTAAAAGAGCGTCCCCTAGTCAAGATAGCTCCGATTCTTGGCTTTGATGATTTACATCTCTGTGACTTCTTTGATGATGTTGTGATTCACGATGATACACCTCGGCTTGTGGAACTGAAATCTAAAAGAAGAAGAGAAGAATCATAGGAACTAAGTGGATCTGAGTTTATCTTGATATGGCCAATACATTGGCGAGACTTTGTTTTTGTGGGATCCATACTACTCACCCCAAGGAAATCAAGAATGATTCAGAAAGAGGCCTCACTTGGCACGACCAGTTGAAAATTTTTGGGTTGTCGAGCAAACGACATTAACCAAAAGCGCTACCGGGAGGCAACCCATTTTAAAAAAAAAAAAAACAAAAACTCTACATTTTGGACGATACTTTACTCATACTTTGGATAATAGTTTTCTAATACTTGGATTGATTTTCATTTTGTTTCGCCAAGTCTCGGGATGAATGTTTGAATGTCATTAAAGAGGAGCGATTAGGTGGTTATCCGAAAATCCCGAGATACTGACAAAGATAAAATTCAAGTACATCATTTCTTAGATTTAGGTTGTTAGAACAATTTGAAATAACCTTGAGGATCGGGTATAAAAGACTCATAGTTAATACTTTGTCACATATTTCATATCATGATACAATACATTTTAAATTTTCAAATAATGTGTGACATGTATTAGTTCAACTACTATGAAACTAAGGGAATAGGAAATTCAAAGCTAACCCGAGTTGACATTTTATTGTCTAGTCGAGCTCCCGACTATAATTAAGCCCTACTAGGACGGTAACCTAGTTATCTTTTCTTTTTTGTGTGTAGTTTATTTCTGTTTTGTTTCTCTAGTTGTTGCTAATGTTTAGATGATATTGCCTTGTCTATCATCTTTTGTGCCCCTATCCCCGAGGTACGTCTTGTTTTTCCATGGTGTGCATGATATTTGCGATAGCGATTGTGAGCTTTTAGATCAATCAGTTTACCGGTGGATGGTCCACGATTTCATTGCTTTCATCAAGCATTTTGGATCGATTCGCGACCACTTCGAGTGCCACCTTGAATTACAACCAACTAAGTATTTCTTATTTTGCACATGCTGAGGACATCATGTAACTTAAGTGTGGGGGAGGGTTATATATGTTGTCTTGGTTTTAAACGTTTATACTATTTATATATATATATATATATATATGATTATGTGCATATTTTCATTTTATAACTACTATATTCCACTCATTATTCATCGAGGTCGATGTCAATTCGTAAGTGGGGAGTAGAGTAAGTTATAAAATTTTGAAATATTAAAAATTAACGCTATAATTAAAATAAGTATATTGATTGCTTAACACTTAGTTTTATTTTTCCTAAAGTAGAAATAAGATAGTATATAATTAATATAATAAATTTAATATATTTTGATAGAATAAGTTTTAGTTAAGTAAAATAGATTAGATGTATTATGATTATATTATATATGTCAGTTTTAGATTTTTATAAGATCTTAAGTATATGTAACTATACATAAATATTATTGAGTATTGTTGATTTGAAATTAGACAGATATGCTTATATTTATAATGAAATGTTAGAATAATTTTATTTTCGAAATAAGTATGAATATGGAATCAGACCAAGGATGACGATTTTTGGCATAATAATGTTAGATAGGTGCTAATATATTTGACCTCACCTCATGACACATGCAAAATAGTCGATTCTGGCAATGAGTTCGGATATGTTAGTATTCTATGAAAAAAAAAACAAATCACCTCGAGTCCATTTGGAATCGCCCCAATTGGGAGTGTGGTTTACCTTGGACAGTATGGGTTTGAGTGATCTCGGGGTGGTGACTCTAAAGTTTGGGGAGAGTGTTATACTTTTGAGACGCGACGATTAAAAAAAAATTAATAATATTGGGTTGTAATTCGATAAAAAAAAGGTTTTGAGATGAAAGTTAAGTAAACGCATTCGACCTATCTTCTTCTTTTGATAATTCTTTATTTTTCCTTTTGATCAAACACCCGAGATCCGATCGTTATACTAAGTCCATGATTCCAATTATTTCATCACGAGTTAAGATTAGAGAATAATTTTAATTTTTATTATATTTACTAAGTAAATTGTGTAGAATTTCATTTAAATGATATTTGATAAATAATTTATCTAAGTTATATACACTTTTATCTTATTAATTTCTAAGAAAGATATATTTAATATATTTATAATATTGAAATGATATTTTGTTAACTTGAAAGTTAATCTACCAAGCATATCATTTTATTGTAGTTTTATATGTTACCGCTTATTTTTGCTGGGACGAGCAAAAGTTAAGTGTGGGGAGTTGTTTAGGGTGATTTTAGATTATTTATAACGTTATATTTTATAACGATTTCCTCCATATTCGTATAATTTGCATAGAAATTAAGGGTTTAATCGAATTATTGAGCAAATGAGTTTTAAAAGTGTTTAAGTGCAAATTTGTGTTGTTTTTGTGGTTTCATTGATAAAAATCTTTGAATATGAGATGTTACATTTTGCACGATGTTATCATAAATGTAGTGCGCTTGCATGTTAAATGAGGAGCTTAAGCGAAGATCGGATGAAGATTAAGAAGAAAGCTCGATTCGAATAAAGAAAGCTTGATTCGATTCGCCCAAAATTGGTGACCAAGGTTTTCAAAATATCACATGTAACAATATGTTTTGAGGTCTAAAAGATGGATTTTGAAGAAGATGCCACGAGTTTACGAGTTAAACCAATCAATTTTGTCCAACGACTTCTCATCAGAACCTGTTTTTCGATAGAAATTTGACCCGACGTAGAGGCATTTTCAGGGGAAGAGTTCTTGACGAATGTTGTAGATACTAAAATGAGATTTCCAACGCATTTTGAATCACATCAATCGGAGGTCTACAACTCAAGTTATGATTTTTTTTACCGAACTGCTGGAATTACGGACGAACCAGAGATAATTTTAGCTCACATGGTTGCATGTTACTCCATGTGAAGACTAATGATGGCAATGATTCCTCCCCAACAAACTCCACATGCTTGTAACTAACTCTTGTATGACTCATCCCCTTCACATGCTAAGTAATCATCACCTCCCACATGCCTCCTAACAAACTTAGGATATTCTAAGCATATTCCTTGATGCTTAGGCTATAAAACCCCCCACCTTCACTTGTAATAGGCGCGCCCTCCTTGGTCACTCTTGGCCAAGCTTTTACTTTTCCGTCTTTTATGTAAATACTTTGTAGGCGTTATGCGAGAATAAATTAGAATAGTAATCTTGTTGTAATTAGAGCTACGCCCCGATTTCAAATCATAATCGAGGATGATTGGCTAAGGACTCAGGCTAGAACCACCATTGTGAAGCTACCATCACCGAATAAACAAGGATTTCGTTTTCATTTGTTCTAGTAAGCTTTCTTGTTCTTCCTTCATGTTTACTTTGTCTATGTGCAATGTGTATGAACTATATGTGTGTTGCATGCTAATCGAATTTAGATCTGAAAGTTGATGAATTCGTAGATTACCGTGAAGGAGAGTGATGATATTCTTCCAACATACGTAAGTTGAGGAGAATATTGTTAGATTAGGATTTTATATCCATATCTTTGATCCGTAAATGCTTTAGTTGTACCGAGAATGGTGAACTAATTAAAAGGCGATGAACCGAAAGGAAAATGCCTCTTTAGCGATAATAATCCAAGACTTACGAATGAATGTGTGTCTTTCTTGTTAATTTCGGTGGGGTGGTGGATCAACGGTGTGTTCTAGTTGTTTTAATCTTTCTCTAAACAAATTTTCACGTATCGTCTTTCTTTTCACTTTTGCAACCTTTATTTTATTTCTAGTTTTCAAGATCATAATCATCACTAAAAAGAAATCGAAACGAAAAGTTATTTTCATACAAGTCCCTGCGGATACGACCCGGTTTCACCACTAGCTGCAAGCTTTTGCACTTGGGGCTGACGTCGGTTTTTAAATAAATTTTAGAACCTGTTTTTAACCGCGAACAAGTTTTATAGGTAGTAGAGCCTTAAGACTTTTCGACGTAACATCAACCACGTTCACACTATCAAAATTCCTCCTATATATATATTGTTGGTCCCTTTGAAATGGAAATTCTAAGTTTAGAGTGGAGGTGAATAAACTTAGATAAGTTTTAAAAACTTTTTAAATCTTTTCATAAAAGTGGAGTTCACATGGCTGAATTAATTCAGCTGAGTGTACAGCGGATAATACTTGATTTCAGCAGAGTGTAGTCTGATGTTTTTGTGAAAATGCAAGTGGAAAAGATTCTATGTAACTATGAATTGCGATTAAAATACTAAAAGTAAATGCTAAAGGTAAATAGAGGCAAAGATGTTATCGATCTTCGGAGTGGCGTAATCTTCTACTGACCGCTTCCCTTTGTGATGTAAGGGGAATCCACTATAGTTGTTCCTACAACAAAGATACAAATGATAATATTTCACTGAAACTCCATTTCAGCTTATTTATCGGGATTGTCTATCCTTCACTGCCTTCTCAGCAATTTCACAAACCAAATCCTCTTGTTGATCCATCAAAGATCCACCAGATCTCCTTCTTCAACTATCACAAATTCTGATGCAACTCCTTCACAATCCAACTGCTTCAATTGTTGTTTCTTCTTTGTTTGAAAAAAAGGTTGAATCCTTAGATTCAAAGATGATCTTGATCGGTTTATTATGACTTGGAACTCTGACACTGCAGAAAAAGATCCCTGATATTGCTGTTGTCGGGTTCACGGAGACTTCCCACTCAGAATGGACAGTCTATGGAGGGTTAATCCATATGTAGTGATTATATCAATGGACACTTATTCACTCACATGGGTTGAGTATAAGTATACATCTATAATCGGTAGAGTTCGCCGGGTTTATGGTGGCGTAATCCCGGAATTAATAATTAATGTACTTATTATGTTCGATGAATAATTAATTATTGGAGCTACTGGTTATAGGTCCATGGTCCCCGATGTGGCTTCTGTAATTTGGACTAATAATCTTGTTATTTGGGCCTCAGTGATAATTAATTGGATGGGCTAATTAATTGATATGCATGAATATTATTTAGTTGGGCTAAATAATATAATACACATAAAAGACATTTTATGTGGGCTTAGTGACCCTACAAGTGGCGCCAATATTGATGATAATTAGAGAGAAATTAGTTTTCTTGGATAATTATTTGACATGTGATTTATCATTTATTTGTTAAATGATAATTCATGGAATATTAGATAATAATATGATTAATCCTAATTTGTTTGGGATAATCATTTTATTTATCTTTTATTTGGAATAAAGGATTAATGTAATAATTATCTCTTAATTATTTAATCATTGGAGGACAAGGATTACTCTCCTATATAAAGAGAGTTCTCCCAAGCCTTAATACATTGGCAAATTTCGACCACCACATAAAGAAGGAGAGGAAAAATTAGTTTTCTCTAGTCTAGGGTTTTAGAAAAAGAAAAACTCTAAGTTTTTCTTGGTGTTGCATATCGAGGAGGTTCGTGTATCAAGAAGTTGTCCACCAACCGCCGTTTGGAGAACACATCAGAAGATCTTGGCTTCTCTTCCTACTATTGGTAACATGATCTTAACCCCCTTGTAGTAGTTTAAGTCCTTTAATTATGTATTGTGATGTATATGTCGTGATCCATCCGATGTGCGTAGATCTAGCTCGTTTAGATCTAAGAATCTGCAACCTTCAATATGGGCAAGCCCACCCGTCCTATTCGCTGGAACATATGTGGCCGTCGGACGTATCAGGGCTAGGGGAGCTCCGTTGAGCCGTAGTCGCTCGTCGGATAGCTCAGCCTTGCTGCACTTCCCGTGAAAACGCCACACGTGGAGGGTTAAGTCGATCGAGCCGTGGCTCGATTGACCACCCCCTGTTAGTAATATCATCCGCAGCGGAAGCGATTTAAGGATCTAGATCTATAAAATACACGTAATAAAATAACTAGATCTACATCTACAATGGGGGTTGTAGAACATACCTCTTGGATCTCAAAATCCAAGTTGAAGAACCGCAATAGGAAGAATGAACAAGGTGTGAAGAGCACCACGATCTTCCGTCACGTGTGATCCAAGCAACTCCGGTGGAAAGGAAATTCGTCTCGAATCCTTCCGATATGCTACCGGAAAAATCTCCAAGATTTTCCCTTAGACACCCTTGGCCGAAATTTCTTCCTCTCTCTAAGAGATGGAAGTAAAATTTACAATGTGTGTAAGGCTTGGGAGAACTCTCTTTATACAGGAGAGTAAAACTTAGCCTCCAAGGATTAAATAATTAAGAGATAATTATTACATTAATCATTTTTCCAAATAAAAGATAAATAAAATAATTATCCAAACAAATGAGGATCAATCATATTATTATCTAATATTCCATGAATTATCATTTAACAAATAAAAGATAAATCACATGTCAAATAATTATCCAAGAAAACTAATTTCTTAACAAATATTTAATCAAACTTGCGCCACCTTTGATCAAATAAAAGGTCACACGCAATTTCCATATTTGACCAATTGGGTCAAAATTGTCAACACACTAATTTGGGCCGAGTCCACGAAAAATGTCTTTTCCGTGTATTTAATTATTTAGCCCAACTAATTTAATAGTCCACTAAACAATTAATTCACATATCATTTTAATAAAGTCCAATAAGAACTAAATTAATATTATCAGGATTCGACGTCCGAGAATAGCTATGCTATATTAGGAGGCACGTCGGGGACCATGGACTAATAATCAGCGGCTCCGTTAAATCAAATAAATAATTATCTTACGAACAGAATAATTATATTCGATAAATCAATCACAGGAATATGCCACCATAATCCCGTGACTGCACTCCTCCGATTATGAGATTATATTTATCTCCTCACGAGAATAATAATAAGCGTCCATTGATATAATCATTACATATGGATTAATCCTCCATAGACTGTTAATTCTAAATCGGGAAGTAACCGTTAACCCTTTCTAGAACCTCTTATCCTTATTTACCATTAACCCCCTAGTGATCAATTAATTCATATAACTCACTGGTAGCTAATCAGTGTAATATGAACTCCATGGATCGATCAGTTTCTAGGATTAACAAATAAGGGAAGTGTCTATCTACTTCCAGAAATGGAAGGAATGGATTCTGTATCTGTGACAATACAGACTACTCACTCAATCCCGTACAATGCCAAGATGGGGTAATTCAGATCACAGACTCAGTGTAATCATTAACCGTCAAGTCAAACTTCATACTGATTCAAGCAGTTGACTGTGATCACCTCAGGATTAAGATATATCCATAAATATGATCATCCATTGATTCGATAAGACTTCTCGATTACGGAATTATATCGTGAACTCTAATCAAATCGGTCCAGCCCTATATGATATATCTATCATATATAAATGCCCCACTAGGTTCTCTTAACCGAAAGTCCGGATAAGACAATCACACCTATTGTGTTCTAGGCGCATTAATAGCACGTTAAAGGAGAGACCCGATACTCTCGATTAACTTCACTACGGGCTAATTGTATTTTAAGTACATCTTCACTAACTCAATCCTCCCGTGTATATACCATACACTGAGTTAAGTGATTACATAAACGATATACTTTAGGGTTTTCTGTAGTGTAAATACTATTGTCACATCGGTGAATATGAGAATAATAAATATGAATAATAATATCATTTCATTTATTAAATAAAACAATTACAAAATTGTCTTTCGGGCATCACACCTAACAATCTCCCACTTGCACGAAAGCATGTGATTAATTGTTTTAGAGCACACCCTATTATTTAAAATACAACAAACTACATCTCCCACTTGCTCTAAAGCAATGGAGACCCATCCCGTATTCTAGTACCCATTAAGCATATCATAACCATTGCAGATTCCAAAGTACACTCCGAGTATGCCGTCGTAGGATAGGTCAGTGACTCGGGGAGCACCTACATCTAAATGTCATGGGTCTTAATGATTAGTCAGGTTGTCGGCTCGAGAAGATCCGTAGAATCGAAGCGAATCGGTCCATCAAATCATGAGTCTCGAGTAAACATCGAGCCCGAGATCGACGTAACGATCATCCTTAATCGACTTAAAGTCAAAATCGATTGTATCACACATATCCAAGTTCACACATGAATATGTCCGCATATTGTTCCTCGTTCTCTCCAAGATACTAAAGGACATACTAAACTTGCTTTGTTAACCGCCGAAGCTAAGATTCGATCAAAGTTGACGTTCAATAACCTGACCATCTCTTACTAGAAAGAGAATCTATCCCATTTCTCTTGATCCGAAGATTTAGAGAGTCATTCCTGAGGCATAGGGTAGAACTTCCTCGTTGAATGTTGCATACACAGATGCATCATCTTAACTAATAAGATGGATGGGAAACCATTGACTGATTCTAATAAATTCGACCGAGTCAAACTCTTAAGAATATTGTCCAAATCTCTATTGCAGAGAATTGTGGTATTGTCAGATTCTGACTTCAGATAGCACACCCATGTTGTTGCCAACTAGTGCAGTGTTATCCTTCCCAAACACTAATATATGTATGTATATATTCACTACAGTACTAAAATTGATATCCAGTCTACAAAAGACTTATCAATATTCTGGTCAAATCCACATATTGTAGAAATATATGACTTCCAATGACCGAGAGGTTTGCTTTTTATCCACAAAAGGACATAAGCCTTGACAGTCATTCTATCATAAGTTCATAAGGCAATACCCTTTTGTTCCGAATGAATCCAGACTCCGTTTGTTTGGCAAGAAAAGTCTCAGGGAATCACCCCTATTTTTTGCTTTTGAACGAAATCATGCAATACCGAACTCATTCTACTATTTTCCGTGTAGATCCAATTACTCACACTGGGCCAGAGACGCTCAGGTGGTTCTACAAGAGCATGAATAGAATTGGACCGAACTCCATTCACAGGGTTATGGCTATTAAACCAACCTCTATAATCGAGAATCCTATCTTTGCTCACAAAAGAGCCATAGGTCATCAATCGATCCTCGGACTACAAAGTCCATGAGAACCCGTAATGGGTAATGGATAAACCATACTCCCAATACTTCTTTGGGTGGATCGAAATTCTCGATCTAGTTTAGTAGTATTTAGTGTTATCACCAACAACCGATGTTGGGCGTGGTGCGATTTTAATCGAGTTGGTAACTACCTTTAGTAAATGTACTTCAAGGTTTAAGGTTTTGTTGTTCATGGACTCTATCGTAAAGGAAGGAACAAGTGATATAAGCGTCCCTTCCCGATTTCAAGAATCTTATAATAAACCTTTTTCTCAATGCTACAAGATATATAACGATTGGTCTTCGACCGAACGTGTTCGCGAAAATTCAGACCTACCTTCAAGCACCGTGTGCTAAATGCTTATGGAAGTGGGGTGAACCGAATCCACACATTATCCGTAAATTCCAAAGCATATTCTATGTAGACTTCTCGGTCTTACATTTCAATGTAAACCGTTATTTCGCTTCTAATATCTTTATTGAGTTAAGCAGTGTATTGTAGCACATCTAAAAACTATGTAAGGCAATTTAACGGTTTCTCACTTAGTGAGAACATGTCACAATGAGGCAGGCTGAGCATCAGTCTCGAGGACTATGAATGGCCTATTCCGAGTATAGAATACTCTATCTCTGTTGAAAACAGAGAAACCTCAAAATATTTTGGACAAACTTTCCGGAGTGTTTGAATAGTTATCAGACAAGAAGTCACTACTCGGAAGCTCCTACTAGCTTGTATCTTTCATCAGACCCCGAAGGTCGTCATGAACAAGCTATGTTACTTCTTTATAACCATTATCATTTCCCGATTGAAAGGAAACTTAGTCATTGAACCTTTGAGACAATATAACCAGGCAGGAGAAAGGAATCACCCCGAGCAGTCTTGAGTCTTGTCTTTTTGGGACTATGCACTAACTATGGAATATGAAGAAGCGTTTATCTAAATATAGAAACCAATTGCTTTTAACAGATTCTTAAGATGTGTTTTATATACATATTTCAAATTGATTCTAAGTGGTTTTGACTTTATCAAACAAAAGTCGAGTCTTGGATTCGTACTACAAATGGTATATTCACTTTCTATCGACAAACAAATTATCGAATATAAGGTAAATCCATTCGTTCCAACGAATCTTAAGCAGAGAAAATAATTTTCCGCGATATCCAAGGATTGAATCCGAGATTCATTTCCTTATAACACTCCCACTATTCTAGCTAAAATTAACTGCCCGTTGTTTACTCCTTTAATCGTTAAATGCACTACTACCTTGTTCTGCCAAAGAACTTAGCTCGAGAAAATCGCCAAGGATTCATAGGTTGGTGATCCAAAATCACTGTCCTTATCCTATGATTTTCAGTTTAATTAATTTTCAGATTCACCTTAAAATTTTCTTAGTTTAGATGACTAACACTTTTAGACATATTCTCCCATTCGGACTTTCCGTGAATGGAAAGCAGTCTTGAACCAATGTTCGTTTGAGTAGACACTACTCTTGAACCGTGGGATGTCTATTTCGAGTGTTACTCGTCCGGGACTTCTCGGATTTTCTAATATACGGAAAAAACAACAAATCATATTAAAGCTCCCACTAGTTTATCGGTTCCAAATACCGTCTAACGAGCAATGCTTTATTTATGATTTTCCGATTTCGATTTAGAAAAAATCTCATAGTTCCAATATTTCGGAAAAACAACAAATCATAGAACTCCCACTAGTTCATCGATTCCAACTATCGTCCAACTAGCGACATTTCATGACTTTCCGGTTTTCAATTAGAACGATTACGTGTGTAGTCGATTACACTTTTCTAATGTTCTAGAAAAACAACAAATCATAAAGCTCCCACTAGTTCATCGATTCCAAATATCGTCCAACTAGTAACACTTCATGATTTTCCGATTTTTCTATTAGAAAATTACTCGTGTACACACTCAAAATTCACTAGAAGAATTTCAAAGTCCGAAATCACCTTTGATCAAACTAAGTTTGTCTTCCGTTTGACACGAATGACACTAGTGACACACCTATATGTCACTGGTTTTTAAAAGGTTTAAGAGAAAATATCTCTTTCGAAAATTAATTGCATTATCGATTAACTAGTTCAACGTCCTAGTTACTTTCCACTTTTTAACGAAGTCAATACTAGTCAATTATAAATTTTTAAGCAATTTAGTAAGGGATATAATGCTGTAAATAAAATGACATATATTAATTCAAGTTAACACTACTATATTTATTTTAGGAATTGTAAACTAAAATTAAGTCTACTCTACCATTCCAAGGTTTTAACCTCGCATCTCAGTGCCGCCGTAGGGTAGGTCAAAGAGATGACGGTTAAATCGAGACAATCTCATCAATGAATAACTTGTGAGAATCAAACATCCCACGAGAATCGAACATCCCTTTATTCATTGACTACCTTCCTTTTTAGCCTAGATATTATCAAAAATATCCTTTATGAGTGTGACCTACTATATCGGATCTCTTAGGTGCGCCCGAGTGTGCCGTCGTAGAGATAGGTCGGTGACCCGACGAGTACCCGAAATCCTATCCTTTCGGAGACCAAGCCATTAATGTTGATAGGGGTGAACACCATCCGTAGGGGGCGAAATCAAAGCGCCGCGAGGGCGTCACCCTTCTCTCACTTACTTGTATCTATAGTAGAGGCCGTGGGGTTGGTTGCCGCCTCCTCTCCCACTCAATATTTTGGAAGTGGTGGTGGGTGAACTAACCACGTCTTTTGATGTTAACATAAAAGCACATCAAATCAAGGATTCGAATGGTGTCGGTAACGTAGGCAAGCCTACCCGTCCTATTCGTTGGAACATATGTGATGATCGGACGAAGTCGGATCAAAACGACCCCATTGAGATAAGAAGGAATCACCCTCTGCTCTCAGGTGTAGCTTAGTCTTGCCGGACCCCGTGCATACATCACACTAGGAGGGTTAAGTCGGTCGAGCGAAGCTCAGTTGACCACCCAACCTATAGGCGAACCGTTTTTATCCAAGATTTATTGTTCTTTTACCATCATTCAATCTCGTAGACACTACGAATCGAAAACGTGATCTCGTTTGGGCTTTAAGGCGGTTCACGAGAGAACACACACCGAAAAGGCTTAACGATTTCATACCCCGTCCTCGGATCTTTAATTAGTTACTAAATTAATTAATTACCACGTTTTAATTAAATTTCAACTAATTACACGAGTTTGTATACATGCCTATTTTAATTACCAAAATTAAAATTCTACATGTATGCAAGGAGTGGATTTATGATATGATGCATGTCATGGCAATTCCGATTTTATATCTATTTTATGATCAAACACATAAAAAATAAATTGCGGAAAATTTTAAACACCGAGATGGATCGTTGGCACCCCCGTATCTAATCTATTAGAAAATAAAAAAAAACAAAACCCTAACTAGGGTTTACTACTTTCTAACAAAATCTGTAGCTGTTTGAACTCTTCGACGATCGGCATACCAAACGGACTCGGATCGGGACGAAACTTTCCAGATATGTTCTTCACCTCTCGATCTTCAATATGGACGGTTGGATCGGTGCTTTGACTTACCAATTTTCTCCAGTTAGCCGCCCAACTTGATGCTGAATCTGACTTTGACTGCAGCGCATCAAAGACTTCCGAGAGCAGATCGGGAATCTATATGAATCGATCGACCTGAAATTTTTATCACACGTCCAGAACTCCAATTTTATCAATCTGAACGGTCGGATTTGCGTTTCTGTGAATCCTGCGTTTTTCTGTTACAGCAGCGTCTTCGCAGCAACGAACGGATATCGAAACGGACTCTGATCGATGCCAAAATTTGTGGAGTAAATCACCATCTTCTGTTCTTGATTCTGACCGGAGGGATCTTCGTTTTAACGGCTCGATCAACGGGAAAAAGTAAAATACTAAACAGCTACTAAATAGATCTATTTTCTGGAAATTAAAATTGCAATAAAGATAAATTACATAATTTCCTATACTCATATGAACGAATTTTCATCGTTTATACGAGTTTACAATAGATCTAAAGGGTAAACAATGCCAACCCCAATCCATCTCTTCAAACCACAACAATCGCAACAACATAAATATATATAAACATGCATTGGCCAAATTAAAAAATTGGACAATAAAAGCTACATGTTTTCCACTCCAAGATCTAATATTTTATACGTATAAATATAGATCACCATGGCGACTGATACCACTGTTAGTAATATCATCCGCAGCGGAAGCGATTTAAGGATCTACATCTATAAAATACACGTAATAAAATAACTAGATCTACATCTACAAGGGGGGTTTTAGAACATACCTCTTGGATCTCAAAATCCAAGTTGAAGAACACATAATAGGAAGAATGAACAAGGTGTGAAGAGCACCACGATCTTCCGTCACGTGTGATCAAGCAACTCCGGTGGAAGAAAATTCTCGTCTCGAATCCTTCCGATATGCTACCGGAAAAATCTCCAAGATTTTCCCCTTAAACACCCTTGGCCGAAATTTCTTCCTCTCTCTAAGAGATGGAAGTCGAAATTTACAATGTGTGTAAGGCTTGGGAGAACTCTCTTTATACAGGAGAGTAAAACTTAGCCTCAAGGATTAAATAATTAAGAGATAATTATTACATTAATCCTTTTCCAAATAAAAGATAAATAAAATAATTATCCAAACAAATTTGGATAAATCATATTATTATCTAATATTCCATGAATTATCATTTAAAAAATAAAAGATAAATCATATGTCAAATAATTATCCAAGAAAACTAATTTCTTAACAAATATTTAATCAAACTTGCGCCACCTTTGATCAAATAAAAGGTCACATAATTTCCATATTTGACCAATTGGGTCAAAATTGTCAACACACTATTTAATTTGGTAAGTCATGAAAAATGTCTTTTCAGCGTATTTAATTATTTAGCCCAACTAATTTAATAGTCCACTAAACAATTAATTCACATATCGTTTTAATAAAGTCCAACAAGAACTAAATTAATATTATCGGATTCGGACGTCCGAGAATAGCTATGTTATATTAGGAGGCACGTTGGGGACCATGGACTAATAATCGGCGGACTCGATAAATCAAATAAATAATTATCTTACGAACAGAATAATTATATTCGATAAATCAATCACGAGGAATATGCCACCATAATCCGTGATCGCACTCCTCCGATTATGAGATTATATTTATCTCTCACAAGAATAATAATAAGCGTCCATTGATATAATCATTACATATGGATTAATCCTCCATGTGATTTATTCATTCTAAATCGGGAAGTAACCGTTAACCCTTTCTAGAACCTCTTATCCTTATTTACCATTAACCCCTAGTGATCAATTAATTCATACAACTCTTTGGTAGCTAATCAATGTAATATGAACTCCATGGATCGATCGGTTTCTAGGATTAACAAATAAAGGAAGCTGTCTATCTACTTCCGAAATGGAAGGAATGGATTCGATATCTGTGACAATACTGGACTACTCACTCAATCCCATTACAATGCCAAGATGGGGTAATTCGGATCACGGACTCGGTGTAATCATTAACCGTCAAGTCAAACTTCATGCGATTCAAGCAGTTAGCGCATGATCACCTTAGGATTAAGATATATCCATAAATATGATCATCCATTGATTCGATAAGACTTATCGATTCACGGAATTATATCGTGAACTCTAATCAAATCGGTCCCGATACTATATGATATATCTATCATATATAAATGCCCCACTAGGTTCTCTTAACCGAAGGTCCGGATAAGACAATCACACCTATTGTGTTCAGGCGCATTAATAGCACGTTAAAGGAGAGACCCGATACTCTCGATTAACTTCACTACGGGCTAATTGTATTTTAAGTACATCTTCACTAACTCAATCCTCCCTTGTATATACCATACACCGAGTTAAGTGATTACATAAACGATATACTTTAGGGTTTTACGTAGTGTAAATACTATTATCACATCGGTGAATATGAGAATAATAAATATGAATAATAATATCATTTCATTTATTAAATAAAACAATTACAAAATTGTATTTCGGGCATCACACCTAACACACCCATCAATGGTTTGACCACATTCGAACCATATTTGCCCATAATTGTTCAATCCCTTAACATCAAACTTTCACATAGACACACTACGGACAAAAACGCAATCTCGTCGAGGTTTGAGATTTTACTCCTATGCTTTTCGCAAGGTGGGATTCACCGAGACTCCATCTCCTAACCATGACGATTGACAAAACCCAAAATCCTAGGTTTCCCTAATTAGTTTGTAATTAAAATCATACAATTAATTAAAACTAATCGCGTGTTGTATACATGTCTAACTAATTCTTTGAATTAATTTCTACATGTATATGCATATGGAGTTGAATTCATGTTTTGATGCATGTAATGGTAGTTTTCTGGTTCTATGCATGCATCCTAAGCATACATACTAGTGCGGAAAATAAACATCAAGATGGACCGTTGGCACCCCCGTATCTAACCTATTAGAAAATAAATAAATATACCCCCGTATCTGATCTGTTTCATCGATGATCGGGCATCCAAACAAACTCTGATTGTCACGAAACTTTGGGGGCCTGTTCTTCACTCCTCTTGCTTCAATATGGACTATTGGATCCTAGTTTGGACAGCCCAATTTTCTCCAACAATCCGCCCGATCCAAGCTTCTTTGGATACATTTTATAAGCTAGCTTGGCGCTTGATAGTGTTTTCCCGGAGACTATCGGGCATCGAGACAAACCCGATCGACCTGAAATTTTTTGGGCTTGTTCATAACTCCATTTTAGTCAATTTGAACGGTCGGATCTTTGTCTCAATGTTCCAAACTCTTCCAGAATTAGACGAACTCATAGCTAGGGTTTTTATGGCCGCTGTGCTTTTTCTGTTACAGCATCAACTTTATTGTAGTGATCTGATACTGAGACGGACTCCGATCAACACCAAATTTTGAGGGCTTGTTCATGAACTTTTGATCTTTATTCTGACTGGAGGGATTGTCGTTTCAACGGCTCAGTCAATAGGAAAAATAGAAAAACCGAATAGCAACAAAACAGATCTATTTGTAGGAAATTAAAAATTACATCAACAAATAAATTACAAAATTTCCTATGCTCATATAACGAATTTATATGAGTTTACAATAGATCTAACAGTAAGCTTGATGCCAACCCCAATCCATCTCTTCAACCACAACATCCAATCACATGCATATTTAAAAAAAAATATCTACATGCAATTCCACTCCTTTTAAATCGTTTATCTATGAATATAATTCATAGATCGTGGAACTTGGATCTGATACCACATGAAGGATGTAGGAGCTCAGATCTGTATAAAACAGATCTTTGCTTGTGGATGGATCACGATCTATAAACTACATATCATAAATAAAGGATCTAAACTTCCTACAAGGGGTTTAGATCTACTTACCAATAGTTGGATGAGTAGCCACAATCTTCCAACGTATTCTCCAAAGCGGTTGGTGGACAACGATCCTTGAAATTGAAACCTCCTTGATATGCATCAAGAAAAACTACAAGTTTTTCTTCAACCAGAAACCCAAGACAAGAAACAAGTTTTTCTCTCTATTTTATGTGTGTATGTCGAAAATTTCCTCTCTCATATGTCTTGGAAGAACTCTCTTTATATAGGAGAGTAAATCATTGGCCTCCAAGTTTCTAATTAATTAAATAAATTATTAAAAATAAATCACAATAAAAGATAACTTCATTTAAAAAAGATTGCGATTAATCAATCAATCAAGTACAAATCAATTATCTTTTATTAATTAATTACTTATCACATAAATAATTAATCACACAAGAAAATCAATTCTTGCATTTTGAGAGGGAGGCGCCACACCTTAGGGTTTTAGGCCCACATAAAATGTTTTTTCTGTGTATTATATTATTTAGCCAACTAAATATTTCGCATATCAATTAATTGGCCCAGCCAATTAATTATCACTGTGGCCCAATAATAAGAAAATACTCGTATTATAGGAGCCACGTTGAGGGAGCAACCAATAACAGTGGTAGCTCAATAAATTAAGTAAAATATTCATCGAGCGGAATATTCACACTTAAATTATTTATTCGGGATTACATACCATAAACCCGAAATGAACTCTACCAATTAAAGATATATACTTATACTAAATCATATGAGTAAATAAGCATCCATTGATATAATCATTACATACGGACTAACCCTCCATAGACTGTCCATTCTGAGTGGGAAGTCTCCGTAAATAACTCGAATATCTTATCCTTATTTACCATTAACCCCCTAGTGATCAATTAGTTCACATACCGGACAATAGCTAATTAGTCTAATATGAACTCCCGGGATCGATCATTTTCTTCGGGCAAACAAATAAGGGGACTGTCTCTCTACTTCCCGCAGGAAGGAATGGATTTCGTGCCATTGAAACACAGAACTACTCACTCATCAGGGAATAGTGCCAACGAGAAGTGACTCAGATCACATATCAAAGTGATCCTTAACTAACACATCAAACACTACCCCGAGACAAGCAGTACCCTATGATCACCTTAGGATTAAGGTCAATCCATATGATCATCTAATGATTTACTAAGTTTTCTCAATTACGGAATTATATCGAGAAACCTAGATTAAATCGGTCCAGTCCTATATGAATGCCATCATATATAGATGCCCCACTTAGGTACCTCCACCGGCAGATCTGGATAAGACTATCACACCCTAAGGTGTGCAGGCGCATTATTGGTGTTTTAATCATGAGACCCTAAACTCGATTAAGTTCACCACGGACGTTTGAAGAAAACCGGATCACTAAAATTAAGGAGAATAATATCAAGGAGGAATGAAGGTTTAAATCAAGGAATATTCTCCACATTAATTAGCCAAAGGACGGATTTTCAAATCAAAGATTATCAAGGCTATAAATAGAAGGCTTTGACAAAAAATTACACATGAAACACACAGAGAAGATCAAGCTAAAACTATGTCAAATTTCTTAAGCCTTCTTTCTGAATCGAAAAAGAACACTTCTAGAGATCAAATCAGAATTTAAAGCATAAATCTACATCAAGCACTGAGATTGATCAACAAATCATTGAATCCAATTCACACTGTTTGCTTGACATTTGAATCCGAGAAATGCGTGAAAGAATTGCAACCTTTATGATAGGCTCTTTGAATGATTTGTTCTGAGGAGCGGTGTGTTGGCATTGAGTCTTTGAAGCTTTTTAGCCAAGGGTGATAGTTTTGAAGATTGTGAAGCTTGTGTAGCTAAGGACAATCATACTATTTCATGGTGAAAGACAATAGTGAATTCTTCCGATCATCACATGAGAAGAGTGGATTAAGGGATTACACCACCCTGAACCACTATAAACCATTGTGTTCATTTACTTATAGCACAGTAATTTCTGTATTACCTTATTGCATATTATATGTCTTGTGTGTGTGCATAACCTACTTTGAAACAAGTTTTAAGAAAGGACTTAATCCGCTGCCCAAAAGGTTTTAAAATAACAAAAGTTTTTGAAACTCCAATATAGTCATTCACCCCCTCGACTATATTCTTACCGTTCTCTGGGACCAACAATTGGTATCAGAGTGGTGTTCCTAATATGTGAACCTATTCAGATCTGATTTGTGGTAACAAGGAGATCAAATATTTTCAATGTAGTTTTTAAATCTGTGCTTTCTATATTTAGATTTTTTTTATCTGTGAATATGGATTTTTCAAATTTCATGTCTAAAATACCTGTATACAATGTTAATAATTTTGATGAATATAAAATAAGGATGTTGTCTCATCTTGCAACCACTCATGAGGAAATTCTTGATGTTATAAATGATGGACCAATCCAGATAGAGAGGATTAAAAAAGATTGGACCAAGGATGACAAGAGGATAGAAAATCTTGATTACATTGCAAAATATATAATTTTGAAGACTCTGGACAGTAACATGTTCATGAGGATCAAATATTGCAAAACAACAAAGGGGATGTGGGACAAAGCGGCACTCATCAATGAAAGATCCAAGCGACCAAAGAAAACAAATTATGCATGCGCAAAATAGAAATTTGAGAACTTCAAATGAAGGTGGTGAATCCATTGATCAAATGGACAGCCGATTCTCAAGCATCATCAGTGAACTGCAACTACATGGCCATAAATACCCACAAAAAGAAGTTTTCTTGAAGATCTTGAGAAGTCTAACAGAAAAATTGAAGATCATCACATCAGTACTCAAGAGGACAATAGATCTGGCAAAGACTGACACCTTGACATTGATGTCTCAGTTAAAAGCTCATGAATTTGAATTAAACAATGAAGACAGTGCACCAGAAGAGTTACACGAGGTCAGTGCACTGGTTGTACCCCACCAAAGCAAAGCACTCATGCAAGCAGGAAAGAGACACAAGATCATAAAGAACAAATTGCTTTACTAATCAAACGTTTTGATAGGTTTAGCAAGAAACATTTCAAAGGTTCTTCATCAAACAAGAGGTAAAGCTCAAGCAAAGACATGAAGAAAAAAGTTGATGAATACAGATGTTTCAATTGCAAAAAAGAAAGGACACTTCCAGGCTGATTGTCCTGAAGAGAAAGACAAATATGAAGATAAGAAGAAATACAAGACTTGAGATAGAAGAAGGAGCAAGAAAGCACTAAATCACGAAACCCGATAGTGAAACCGATGAAGATTCTTACGACAATCACTCGGTGATGGACAAGACACCAAATCAGACAATGACAAAGCTTGCCTATGTCTAATGGCTAAGAAATTGAGGAAAAAAAGGATGTACGGCACATAGGCGGTGGTTGTTCGAGATATATGATGAGCAATAGAGGATGGTTGACTAACTTTAAAGCTTTTGATAGACCCAAATTTACATTTGGAGCAAAAAGAACCCTAGAAAAATTAAGGGGAAGGCACCATGTTCAAGAACAACTGAAGATTCAAAATGTGGCTTATGTTAAAGGATTGATTTCAATCTTCTAAGCATCGATCGATTACTGTGACAAAGGCTACGATGTGCATTTCAACAAAGAAGGATGCAACATGATTCACAATCAAACAAAGCAGATTGTCCTTGCAGGAAAAAGAAGACAACATGTATGTGGTAGATTGGAAGACAACAAAAGCGAAACTTATGCCTTGTCAAGAATAAGCAATCAACCCATTTGGATTTGTACGAGAAGACTAAATCATCTGGATTTCAAGACCATCAACAAATTGTCAAAGAACAAGCTAATTGAAGGCCTTCAGACATCATATTCAAGAAAGAAAGTCTACGTGATGCATGCCAAAAGGAAAGTAGATTAAAAGCTATTTCAAGTGAAAGCCCCATCAGTCAACAACAAGGGTCTTACACCTTTTGCATATGGATCTTTTTGGACCAGTAAGTGTAAGTGTTAAGAAGTACACCTTAGTGGTGGTTGATGACTTTTCAAAGTTCACATGGACCATCTTCATGAACAAGAAAATAGTGACACTCTAGAAACTACAGATTTAATAAGAAGAATTCCAAATGAAAAGGAGTTGAAGATCATCAAGATAAGATCAGACAGAGGATAAAATTCCTAAAGGAAATGATCGAGAACATCTTTGGGAAGAAAATGGAGTACTACATCAACTATCAGTGAGTAGGAACTCCACAAAAGAATAGTGTAGCGAGAAAGAAGAAATAGAACACTCAAAAAGTTGTAAGAACCATGATTTGAAGCAAGCTTACCAAAGAGATTTGGGGATGAAGGAGCAAACACTGACATGATAAACTCAAAATAGATCTATCATCAACAAACATCATGGAATAACACCATATGAAATTTGGAATGGAGGAAAACCTAACATTTCACATTTGCATGTGTTTGAATCTAAATGTTTTGTTTTGAACATGAATCACTACATATTATAGATGAAAAGGCGATGAAGCAATATTCATGGGATATTCGGACACCCGACAAAGCATTGAGTGCTCAACAAAAGAACCTTGGTGATTGAAGAGTTAATCCATGTAGTTTTGAGGAACCAAACACCAATGGAGAAGGCTTACACACCCTTGAAGAAGAAGCTGCACAAGGACAAGTCTATATGGATACAACAGTACCAGCTATAATTCTGGACCACACTTTTGGTAATCAAGATGATGTACCAGTTAATACAACAGCAGATGCACCAACACAGATCATGAAGTTGATGCGAGCGAGGGCGTGGAAGAACAAGATTTAGAGCAATTTCATCCTGATTTAAATTGGATGAGAGATCATCCTGAAGAGCAAGTCATTGGAGATGTTCATATAGAAATCAGAACCATAAGACAACTAGAGAGTATGCTAACTTGTTTTCTATCATAGGTTGAACCCAAAACAATAGATGATGAAATCCAAGATCTTTGATTGGATTATAGTCATGCACAAAGAACTCAATAAATTTGAGAAAAATGAGTGCAGGAACTTGTTGTGAGACGAGAGAAGGCAAACATCATTGGAACAAAATGGGTGATCGAAACAAAATGGATGAACAATGAGGCAAACATGAAGTGCAGGAACTTGTTGAGAGACCGGAAAAGGAAAACATCATTGGAATAAAATGGGTGATCGAAACAAGATCGATGAACAAAGGCTGTTGCGAGAAAAAAAAGCAAGTCCGGTTGCAAAGGATACTCTCAAGTGAAGGCATAGATTATGATGAAACCTTTGCACGTAGCAAGATTGGAAGCGATCAGGACTTTTCTTAGCTTTTACGACTCCCAAGGACTTCAAAGTATATCAAATGGATGTCAATAGTGCATTTCTGAATGGCTCTTAGAAGAAGAAGTATATGTGGATCAACCCCATGGTTTCCAACTTAATGGAAAGGAAGACAAAGTATACAAGCTCAAAAAGGCACTATATGGACTCAAACAGGCACCGATAGCCTGGTATAAGACTCTATCACAATTCTTAATCAACAATGGATTCAGTAAAGGAACTATTGACAACACTCTCTTCAAGCTAGAAGAAGGAACAAGCACCCTGCCAGTTTAGATCTATGTTGATGATATCATTTTTTGATCTAAAGATGAAAATCTGTGTGAGAAATTTGAAATTCTGATGATAAGTAAATTTCAAATGAGTATGATGGGAGAACTCAACTATTTTCATGGCTTACAAGTGAAACAAATGGAATATGACATCTTTATGATTCAAGCCAAGTACACAAAGTACTTGATACATAAATATGGTATGGACACAAGTGGCACTTCAGACACACCAATGTGTACAAGAGTCATTTTTGGGAAGGATGAAAATAGAAAAGATGTTGATCAAAAGTTATATAGATGAATTATTGGATCTCTACTCTATTTAAAGCGGATCTAATCTGACATTTGCAATAGGAGTTTGAGCAAGATTCCTAGCTCAACCTAAGGAATCTCACTTGCTAGAAGCTAAGAGAATCATCAAATATCTAAAGAACACAATCAATGTAGGAATTTGGTATCCAAAAGATGGTGGATTCAAATTGATATCCTATTCAGATTCAGACTATGCTGGATGTAAGATTGACAAGAAAAGCACTTCTAGAACATGTCAGATGCTAGGTAGCAGACTAGTATCTTGGTTTAGTAAAAGAGAAATTCTTTATCCACTTCAACAGCTGAAGTAGAATATATAGCAGCAGGTAGCTGTTATGCACAAGTATTATGGATCAGACAACAGCTAAGAGACTATAGAATAGAAGAGAAGACAATTCCAATTCTGTGTGACTACCCAAGTGCAATATCAATCACAAAAAATCTGGTAATTCACTTAAGAACAAATCATATTGATGTAAGACATCATTTTATCAGAGATCATATGGATAAAGGAGGTGTTATCTAGAGATACATACCTACAGAAGATCAATTGGCTGATATCTTCACAAAACCACTTAGTCATGAAAGATTTTGCAAGTAAAAGCTGAGTTAGGCATGATTAAAATTAATTAAGTAAGAAGGAAGAGCTAACTAGAGTAATCGGAAGAGTGACTTCACCGGTGTGGAACATTTGCCATTTTGGGTGCCCTCAAGCGCGAGGTAAGGCCTTTGGTATCAGTGAAGTTCACTTCTCGATTGTTAGGAAACGATTTTATATAACGACCTAGTGAAGAATTAAGCCACTCATCGGCTTAGTGACTAGCCAAGTCACTTCACCGATATATATTTGTAGAAAACAACGAAGTAGAGTGTGAACAAAATCGGACTTATATTTGTGGAAAATCACAATATTTATGATGAATTATTTTATGGAAGATTACCACATGGATTTTTGTTATATCGTGGAGTTATTATTTGAATTGAAGGAAATACGAAAATGCCTCGTTTCCCGGGATTGATCATTACATACCTCAATCCACTCCCCTACTGCACTCAAAAACAATGATTTATATACACAAAATCACGCTATTACTCCACAAAATCCTTCCATGTTCAACCACGTTCACACTACCAAAATTCCTCCTATATATACTGTTGGTCCCTTTGAAAAGGTAATTCTAAGTTAGAGGGGAGGGGGGGTGAATAAACTTAGATAAGTTTTAAAAACTTCTTAAAACTTTTCACAAAAGTGGAGTTCACTTGGCTAAATTAATTAATTTGAGTGTCACGTGGATAATACTTTATATTTGAGAATGTAGTGCGGTGTTTACGTGAAAATGCAAGTGGATAAGATTCTATGTAACTATGAGCTATGAGAAATTAAAATATTGAAAGTAAATGCTAAAGGTAATTAGAGACAAAGATGTTATCGATCTTGAGTGGCGTATTCTCCTCTTGACCGCTTCCTTTTGTGATGTAAGGGGAATCCACCATAGTTGTTCCTACAACTAAGATATAAATGATAATCTTTCACTGAAACTCCCTTTCAGCTTCTTTATCTAGATTATATGTCCTTCATTGTCTTCCCAGCAATTTCACAAACCAAATCCTCATGTTGATCCTTCAAAGATCCACCAGATCACCTTCTTCAACTTCACAAATTCTAATGCAACTCCTTCACAGTCCAACTGCTTCAATTGATGTTTCTTCTTTGTTTGAAACAAAAGGTTGAATCCATATATTCAAAGATGATCTTGATCTACTTGAGTATGACTTGGAACTCTGACATTGCAGAAAAAGATCCTTGATATTGATATTAAGTTTTAGAACAGAGTGAAGGCTTTTGATTTCTTGATAATGCTTGCAATACTTGTAATAATCTTGGTAATTTTTGACTTCTGCATTGAGCTCTATTTATAGTTGAGTTCCAATGCTTTCTGCCCATTGAGATTTGAATTCAAACCTTGATAATATTCTTTTATTGCTCATTGATTCAAATCCCTGATTTTATGCCTTCCAAGTATAGATTTTGACGGTTGAGTGTATTTGGAGTCCGTTGAAATCACCAGTCTGCTGATTTCTTGAGCTAGCATAAATATTTCCTTGTATGATATTATCCCTTGAATCTCTCCATCATTAATACAGCTTTAAGTGAATTTCCCACATACAAAACATGTCTAAATGATCATTCAATAAGTAAATGTAATCTTTGAAGTGAGTCTGTGATATTGCATTTTCTTGAATGCGCTCTATTTGATTCGATCCTGCTTTATTTTGATCTGCTATTTTACTTGATCATAATTGGTTAGATCGGAGGACACCCTTTAATTTAGATAAGCATAGTCACAACTTAAGCATACTTTAGTCCATCAAAGACTTAACTAAAGTTGCTTGACCATAGATCTTCAAATAATCAACTTTGGAACCTTGCCCTTTGGTTTCTTTGGTATCTGAAGTGCTGTTGAAACCACTTTGGTGCCCCTTCTGATTTTGGGAGTCAGCTGAATCTTGAACAAACATAATCTGTTAAAAACTTGTCTCAACAAACCTATACAAGATTCAGACTCTTTATAAAGCCTATACAAGCATCTATTTATCATTCTGCTGATTTCTATAACAGCTGATTTATATAACATCCTCAAAACTTGAATATGGGACTAAATGCATCCAAAAATTTCCCCCTGTTTGATGATGTCAAAACCCTCAATTAAATAATCAACAGAAATGATAAAGAAACAGAAAATTTAGGAGAAAAGTTCTATTGATGTACAAAAGATATTACAGTGTAAACTAAAAAATCTAGGCACTAATAGACTTGGCAATAGGACAGTCTATATCCTAATGCCTTCTAATAAACTGTTCAATTCTAGCCTTATATCTAGGCAGAGTTAAATTCATTATGAATTTCGTTCCATTCATTCGATTGACTTCAGTTCAACTTCTTTTCAATTGCTTCTGAGCCAAATCAAGGAATTCCTTAAAATTTTCTTCACGTGATTGAGGTTCATATCTACCTTTGGGTTGATTCTTCTTTTTGTCAACTTTCTTCCTTCTGATCAGTTCATTCACATATTTTCCATTCAACCATAGTTACAGACACTCAGCATAGGTTATGTATTTAAATAGTTTGTTGTTCCTTTTGTTACTCCATGCCTTTTCAAACTGTGTGAGAAACTCATAAGTTAATGCCAATCTTTTAGGAGCAGCTTGTCTATATCTTACAATAGCTAGCTCTATAGTCTCAGTTGGTTAACCAACAATTGTAGTAGTTCTCTGTTGACTTGATCCACCACTATCCTTTTATTGCCTGGGTTGCCCTGCTGATAGTCTATGTTGATTGCCACTTGGTTGAAATTCAGTTTTGTATCTTGAGGTGTTATTTCTACTGGTTTCATTTCCCCTTTTTGACATCAGCAAACAACTTGTTGAGAATGGTTGTGTTCACCAGTGACTGACTCTCTTGAAATTTTTGTAGATTGAGATTTATCTCAGTAATGTTGGTGCTCAATCTTTGAAGATTAGTCTGAATTCTATCCAGCTTGTCATCTGTTTGCTTCTGAAGTTTTCCCACATCTCCTTTGCAACCCTTAACCAATTGCTCTGTCAAATTGTAGCTTCTAGTTATATTCTGAATCTGTTCTGCCATTCTTCTTTCAGTTTTCATTATATCATCCATGAATGATGTTAAATCTGTGAAAGTCTTGTCATGTCTAGCCAACTAAGACATATTGACTTTCAGTGCATTCTGGATCCTTTCTTGCTCTGATTGATTCTCCATGGGAATGCACATAAATGGTCCTAGTGCTCTGCAAGTGTTCAGATTGCCAAATTCTGCCTTCAAATTGTCAAAGAAATCTCTTGCAAATTGGTTTCTCCTTGTTGTCCTCCATCCTCTACATCCTCAAAAATATTCTTGATGGATTAGGAGTAAACAGTAGGTTGAATGATCCCATTAGGAAACAAATAATCTTATTTCCCTTTAGATTTGAGGTGTGAGAGAACACTTGCCTTTGATGGTTCGGTATGCGAAATGCGATCTAGCCATGCTCTTGCTCAACCACTCTGACATCAAACTTGATGGTATTGTCCTCTTGGTTGTTCCACTTCTACTGGAAACTCTGCTGATTTTGGTATTTGAGTGAATCTTTGGTGCATAACTAAAATTTCAGCGAGTTGTTGGTTTCTTTGAAAAATGTCTTTGAAACATTTCTTTCTTGAACTATTGGCATCATTTCGGTTTGGTGATCATGACTATTATCATCATTCTAATCATCATCATTATTATCGACTTTTGTTTCATCGGACTCATACTTTTGAGCTTTAGTATTCCTTCTCCTGATTATCTCTGTAAGGCAGACATCAATGATGTCTCTAAGATCAAAACAGACATCAATATTGTCTCTTCTTGCCAATTCCATCACCCAGTCTTCTTCAGAGTGCATCTCATCAGCTAAAGAAATATTGTCTATGAATCTGTGACTTTCCATTTTGCCCAATTGATCACTCTAACCATCAGGATGTACTTATTTATACATAGAAAACACAAGCTCTTTGTCCAAGCGAGGTTCCACCTCAATTTGTACTTTCATCACTTTTTGACATGTCATACCTTGCATCTGTAGTAGATGCTCCTACTGGTTTTGCGAGGGATTACGCCTTTTGCTTCTTTCTTTGCTCTATTAGCCTTTTACGAGTTTTAACAAGAGGGTGTGCTTAGAATCCTCTTGTTCTTCAAATTTAGACTAAAGTATAAGCGAGTTTCTTCTTTGATTTCTTGGGCCCTTACGATCTAGTGGTTGTAAAGTAACAACCACTTTTTGTATATCTACATCTTTCTTCTTAGGTACCGCTAATTTGGGATGGTTGTTTAGCGAGTCTTAGATGTAGTTCCACTTTCACTCTTCTTGATTTCATGTTGTTTCTTTGCCTCATACAAAGGTTAGAGATTCTTGATTCTATGTCGACATATCAAAGATAGCGCAACACAAATCCATATGTTTTATTATTTGCAAATACACCATACGCCTCGGGTTGTCCTTCCATCAAGTTGATCTGTCTCTCGACTATTCTCCTTTGTTAATTTCCCAAGCATTAGATCAATGACAAAAGCGAGCCTAGTTGAATTCGATTAATACCGGATACCCGCCATCAACCTTAATATGATTCTTTGTTTTGGCATTGTAGTTCCCAGATTTGCCTTTAATGCTCTTTGCTACCAAATTTGAGAAATTTTGAATTCAGTTTTAGAGGAGTATTAGCTTTTATCTGACGACTTTGGATGATTCATCTTTAGCTATCACACTCAAAAAGCTTTGTCATCAACCACAGCTTCGCCGGTTTGAGATTTCTCAATTTTTAGGTTTAAGAGAGTGGACATCAAAGTTGCATCGATTTGCGAGCTTGATCATTAACAATGGATGCTATAAGATCTACATCTCCATCAACAAAAGCATTTTTCAAAATCCCACCAAATTGTCATAACCGATCTCTGTGATATCAAAATGAATGATATCCTCCAACTTTGCTCTCTTAATGTCGTCTTCCAATCGTTTTGCTATCTCTTGTGTCACCCACAGTCTTTTCATGAACCCATCGATGTTTACGAGATACACGGTGATAACTTCATCATTGGGAGCCATTTCGATACAAAGGATAGGAAATTTGAGATAAAATGATGAAGTGTAGGTTCTTAGAATACCCGTTTGTAATTAGGGTTTGTGATATATGTATATATATATATATATATATATATATATATATATATATATATATATATATAACCATTTTGAAAATTTTGAAATCTCTCCATCTTTTGCAAAAAAATGGAATTTATTAATCAAATATTTTATTTGATTTACTGTAACATCCCATTAAACACCTTTTAATTCCTTAAAACCAGTTAATCAAGCATATCAAACATAAAATTTGTATAAAAATACTTGATTAACATGAAAAGTATTTACTCTCAAAGTTCAATGGTGAGATTAGTTATTTGGTTTGACTTTTGATAAAATAGAAAACCATGCCTTGGTGAATTGTATCAAGCGAAGTTCATTTTCTTTGACATGTCTCATTGATTTCCATACTCAGTTGAAATATGTGTCATCTTTGAAGTATATTCGATGAGATGTATGTCCTGATTTCTTCAAAGTTCTTTAAGATAGCTTTTAATCAAATTTTGGACCAATCAAATCAATGCATGGCCTACCATATGAGCGCACCCATCATGGCAAAGGCCAAGACCTGCTGATTATCATCAATCCAACTGAAATTGTATGAGGCATCCAACAATCAGTCTTCAGATGGAAATTATGCACAAATATCTTCTTAGTTTTGCAAATCTCTCAGGTGAGAGTGATTTGGTGAAGATGTCTGCTAGCTGATGGATATATTCCACCTTGATGTCACCTTTTTCCATATGGTCTCTGATAAAATGATGTCTCACATCAGTATGTTTGATTCTTGAGTGTAAGACAGGATTTTCAGTGATGGCTTTGGCACTTGTGTTTTCACACAGGATTGGTATGCCATTTTCTTCAATGCCATAGTCTTTGAGTTGTTGTATAAGCCATAATACTTGCACACAACAACTTCCTGCGACTATATATTCGCTTGATGGTGCTTATTGAAATGAATTACGCTTCTTGCTAAGCGAAGAAACAAGTTTGTTTCCCGATAGTTGACATGTGCACGAGGTGCTTTTCTTTCCACTTTGCATCCAGCAAAATCAGTCTGTGTAGGATACTAACTTGAAATCCACTTGAATAGGATGCCAGATTCCAACTACCAATGTGTCTCTAACATACTTTAGAATCTTCTTTGTAGCACCTAAGTGACTTTCTTTTGGTAGTGACTGAAATCTTGCACGTACCCAACATGCATAGGATATATTAGGTGTACTTGCTGTTGGATATAGTAAAGAACCAATAATACCCCTATACACTGTCTGATCAACATCATTTCCTTTTTTCTCAAGATCTAGCTTTTCATTAGGACTCATATGAATTGTTGATTTGTCATTTGTTTCCACGCCAAATTTCTTTGCTCGGATCTAGTATATTTAGCTTGATTTATGAAGATGCCATCTTTCATTTGTTTGACTTGTAATCCCAAAAAATAATTTAGGTCTCCCATCATGCTCATCCTTCTTGCAACTTGAATCGGGTCTTGCCAAAAGTCCCTTGCGGAAACCATTCTCCAATAGGAATTGAGAGAGTGTTTCATACCATGTTCTAGGTGCTTGATATAGAGCTTTCTTTAATTTGTAGACTTTATCTTCTTTGTTTTGACTTCAAAACTAGAGTGTTTCTTCTTCAATAATTCCATTTAGGAAAGCACTTTTCACATCCATTTGATATACTTTGAAATTCTTTTTGGCGGCATAAGCTAGAGAGCAGTCGATGGCCTCAATTTTGCCATTGATGCATAGGTCTCATCAAAGTCTATTCCTTGATTAGGAGTAACCTTTTGCAACTAATCTTGACTTGTTTCTGACAACTGTTGTTGAGTATATTGTGATTCATGAGTATAAGTTGATTAATTTTCAAAAGTAACATTCCCCTCGTCAAAGCTTTTACGAGCACTATTGTTTTTGAAATGCACCTTATCTCATAATTATTATTTTTATTATTGCTTATTTGATTACATCATCATTTGCACTAACCAGCCATGAATCTTTTTAGTTTAAATCATATGGCATCAATTTTGTGGTTAATTTATTTTGCAGGTTTTAAGTAGTTGATTAAATTAATTAATTAATCACTTATATGATTAATTGGTTATTTAATTAATTATTTATATTCATATACTTGCTGGATCTGTTATTATTAAAAGCCATAGTCCAACCCACATTTTATTTAATAAATAAATTCGGCCTTCCCAAACAAATAATACCCATCAACTCTTTTACAAGATGAAACGGATGTTTCTAAATTCTCTCCTGCATTAACTGCAAAATCACAGCTCCGGTTTTCTGATACTGTATTCACCGTTTCTTCTTCCTCTTGAATGCATAATCCTTCTGGTTTCCTTCCATAATCGAATCCCCATTTCTCTGGTCTTTTGATTCATCCTCGTGCCCAAATTCTATTTTGGAAAGGTTGAGTCTTTAGCAAAATGAATTCTCAATTTGTGAAGGCCACGTAGCTATTCGGCGTTATGAGTTGATTCAAAATCATTGATGAGTTGCAATGAATCAATTTATGGAGGGCAAGATTAGCAACCCATAAAAGCAGTTGTGGCATGGCATTTTCCATTTGCTCAAAATCAAAAATTTAATGTTCAATTCTTAGTATTTCGAGGAAGTATTGTATTTCCTCTTTTTAAGTTAATATCATTTTATTCTTACGATTTGGACTATGATTACTTTGATTTTATATCTATTGTTTCCGTTAATGGTCAAAATTGAAAAGGTGCGATTTTGCCTCTGTATTCTTCTTTGATTCGATACATTAAAGTTTACGATTCTATTTGATCTGTGATCAATCTATCCGTTCCTTATTGAGTTAATATCAAAAATTATTATTACGATTTGAATTTGATTTCTGCTGATTTCTTGCCATATCGATTATACGATTTAGGTGCTAACCATTTCGGAAAACTTAGGTAGATTTAGCACCAATTCGGTCATGGTTCATTGAAAATTGATGTGGTGCCAGGTTTAGTGCTGGTGGTACTCTTTTCAAGGAGTTAGACTTAATAATCCGGTGAATCTCGACCGGTTTTCTCGGGTATTATGGCTTGACCCTTTTGGTGTGTGCGGATTAGGTAAATTGGTAGGGGTCATACACCCTAGGAAGTCAAGAGTCGGAGTCAATCACGAGGTAGTGACCCAATGATGCCACTAAATTAAATTCGAGACCATTTGGCATCATATTCGGTTACGAATTTTGTTTTAGGATTAGGTCGAGTTCAATTGAGGTAAGTTGCTAAATGTGTCAAATTGAACCATGACCAAATCGGGTGCACTTTCCACCAATCTGCGCTATTGGCGAGTGAAAGAAGTCAATCGTTTAAGTCGTTAAGTGATTGCTTAATTAACCAATGAGTTAGGTCCAACCAGTCAGTATCACTCCCTCTCTCAATTGCCTAACGGCCCTCCTTTAAAGAGTGTACATAAGACTTTGGACGTCAGACAAGCATCGGTTAATTATGGCTGGAAAATCACATAATTAAGTGCCTCGGATATTAAAGATTTCCTTTTGATCCCATTCACACAGACCTTGGAGTTTCAAGCTATACCTCTGGGGATATAAATATCCAGTCATATCACACTGGATTGCAGCAACTCAGAATTCTATTTCTTGAGCAATCCGACATTTTTAATCACTGCAAAACATTTCTCTTTTCTTGTCCTATAAGTCTTATACCAATGTAGTTGAGAATAGCTTGGCAATTTGCTGAATTGATCAAGCTTGATTCTGGTCCTTCCTGTTGGGAAGTGTGGTTCTGATCAACAGCTTAGACAAAATCCGGTGTGAGGTCTTAGTGTCCTTTTCTGCAAGGTATCACTTTGACTCACTTTGTTTACGTGTTTTAAATTTGTTGTGATTACTGTTGAAACCTGCTTTTAGTAGTCTTATTGATACTAGTTAGCTTGTGGTCTAATATGAGTTTGTTATGTCTTTGTAAACTTGATTTTGGTGGTCGACTTTTAGCCGATTGAGGTAGTAAGCAACAATTAGATTGGTGATGAAGTACCAAGTCTCGATTGCCTAGTGAGGTATGTTGCTTGTGCCATGAGTCTCCCTAAAGTCGGACACCTTAAGTCTGTTTTAGGCATTAGATTGAAGTCTTTGATTCGTGTCCGTGTTCGATCCCCATAGTTTTAAGTCGATCGATCGGCATACCTTGTGTTTTTGTTAATCAAACTTGTAACATCCCTTTTGGTGCTGTATTGAGACTGTTAGTCTTTTTCCTGCTGAATCTTAATCCATTGTTGAACCTGATTTGCTGATCTTGCTGCATTGCCTGCTGCCTTGCTGAATACTGAACTGTAGATTTGTATGCACTGTAATAGCATAGGTTTTAGTCACTTAGGGTGCTGAACCTTGTATTCAGTTTGTATAGGATTAAGGTCCAATAATCGTGTTGGTTCAACTTGATTATTCTTCCTTGATCCTAACTGAAAGTTCAGACTTGATAAATTGTACTGAGGCTTTCTACTAGACTAGTAGACTGTTGATTTGTTCTGTAACTTGCTGTTATATTGAGTAGTGATCATTTGTTGTTTTTGCCTCCTGAAATATTAACTAATTTTGTAATAATCTATTCTTATCATCTGCATTGCTAAATATTTGTATTATAATAGTTTTGATGCTGCTGTACCTTTTGAATTATATATAGTGTTTGTTGAATTGTGTATTTGCAACCTGCTTAGTCTTTTAGTAGTATACAATTTGCTGAATTTGTACTAATTTGAATATGTTTTGTTGATCTCCAACTTTCGTGTCTTTCAGAACTTTTAGTGAGACCTTTTTGTTAATCGTCACTATAAATATAAAAGTGTTTTATATCATCTGCAAGTCACTAAGTTATCTTGTTATTAGTAATCCTTCTGCAAGCTGCTATTTGATTGTATCAAATTATACTCCGTGCCTAAGTAGTATCAATCAAATTGTGATAATACATGATCTTAGGTTATGTAATTAATCACTATAACTTAGAGATAATTCAGCTTCCAAATTATATCTAAGTGTGATTGGTATTTGATATACTCTGATTTTATCGTAATATATTGCCTGCAACATTTGTCTAAGTGCTTGAAATTTTTAAAAGGCAATTTTATCCCAAACTCTATTCACCCCCTCACCGCCCCTACAGAGTGTGTGTGCGAATTATTGATCCAACATTTGGTATCGAGCAAGGTCACTGGTGATCAAGTTCTTGATATCACGCCGTTTGATTGATTATATTTTTATTTCCTCGATTTACATTTGGTCTTAAGTTGTTTGAGAATAAATTTTGATCAAGTTACATCATCATCAATTGTCATCTTCATACTCAAGGGTTCGGTATTTCAATTCGATTCTTTTTTGTTACCCCACTGCGTTATAACATTAATTGATGCGGTAATTTAAATAAATTAATTTTGTAATCTCACACACCATATCCTTTACTTTCTGTCCATTAATAATTGTTTCTTGAGATTCCATAAAAAAAAAGCATCATACATTTCATAGACTTTGCATTATATAACTACATTATATTTTGCACATAATATTGCATTGTAACTTCATTCATTTAGCTTTAGCTCATATTTAAAATAAAAAATTTTACTTACATTATCTTCCATGGAATCTTCCATGACCCCGTGGAGTGGCTTGTCCTTGGCAAGACCACCTTACTTTGACGGTCGGGTATATGGAATAGAAGAACTCAATGCGGCTTCACATTGAGTCAATGGACTACCAGATTGTGGAGAATCATTAAAAATGGTCCATTGATTTCTCTGAAGTCCGTCACTGAGTGTGGGACTACCATCCAAGTTGCCAAGCTTGACCATGAACTGTTGATGATGACTTTAAAAAGATGTCGTTAAATTCAAAGGCCATGGCCATCCTTGTCAACTCCCTTAGTCCCGGAGATGCTCATGCGGTTAACTCAGGTAAGTCTGCCAAAGAAATTTGAGAGACTCTCACTCAAAGACATGAGGGAACTTCCCGAGTCAAACGCTCCAAAATTAACGGTCTTCTAAGAGCTTTTGAATTGTTTAGAATGGAATCAAATGAAACCGTTAAACAAATGGACAGGTTTAACGACATAGTTAATGCACTAGAGTCGTATGGTAAGCCAGTCTCGAATGAGGACCAAATCCTCAAGATTCTCAGGAGTCTTCCTCTTGAATGGGATTCCAAAGCGTATGCCATTGAGGAGGTAAGGATGCCGAGTTCTCACGAAAGCGAACTTATCGGAATCTTGATCGTGTTGGAATAGTATCCTAAACCCAATCGGGTTGGACCCGATCCGACCGGGTCGGATCATTTCTACTATTTCTTTATGTTTATACATATATAAAATGGCTTTTCAGTTGTCATATATGTGTTCTTTTAAGAAAAAATTATGAATTGTTATATGATAACGTCCTTAGTATTAAACTATGTGAGAGAAACCATGATAGGCGATTATAGTTGATGAGATCTTTAATCACTTTAATAAGTTTGATACTTAAATGTCTACAGGGTGATGTACTTGTAAACAGCAGGCATTGATAGTATAAACAGATCTTAGCACATATTAGATGTCTTCTATCTTTAAGGGCATGGATAGATCTCGTCTATCGAGTGTAGAGACACTTGGAGTGTGCGTGGACGTGTATTAGAGAATCGTCGCACGTTAGAGCCCCGACCCACTTACGGATAAGTGTCAACACTATGTGGCGGTTGTGTAATTATCCTTTCGACCGAGTCTTCATGGCATCACGGTGTGAGGTTGTCACGCTTTGACACTATTGAGGTTTCC